>JAOWCC010000019.1:96600320-97279109 GCA_030867875.1 Actinernus sp. WN-2022
TCGTTTAATTATGACTACTTTACCTTGTTGAGCGGCCGCCATGTTTGCCATGCCTGAGATTCGAGGTGAGTTCGTTTGAGCGTCCAAACTCTATTTTGCCCAGCATATTTGACAAAATACCGGATCAAAAGTAAAGAAAAACCTTTACTTTTGTTCTGTATAGGACTTATTTCGAGATCAATTTAGTAAGTAAGACGAAAAAACGCTTCGAAGTCCAGCTATGATACCACGGGTCAGTCAAGCTCTGTTGGTTGTCAAGGGAGAGCTGGTTAGCTTGCAACCCAGTTGAAAAATAAATAACAAGATTGAGGGAGAGCGGGAAATTTTAAACTTGCAACAAAACGCGCGACACGGGTTATACATTTCATTTGAGCCGTCTGAGATCCAACACTCCTTCGAAAAGCACTATTGAATGTTTAAGTATTGATAGTTCGGCTGTGTATGTAATGGAGGAAGAAAGAGGAGATTTGAATAGCGAATTCGAAGCTCGAGTAGTTGGAGGGGGAGCAGCTTGCAGTACCATCGTGCTGTCGGTACTTTGCCGAACTTGTCTTCTGCCAAGCCGTAGCGTGATATATAATTGGTGTGACATGACAACAGTTCACCACACGGTTCACCAATCTATTCGATAATGCTGATCAAAGCCACGGGAAATTATCTCTTAAACAATTTACATCGCTAACAGATCCGGTATATTTTACATTTCTGTATTATTAATGCCTCTAGCAAACGTTTTCGCGCACTGCAACACGTTTCTAATGGTGAACCGTAGTTTGAAAGAAAAATTAAGTATGTTTTTTTATTGCAACGGTTCACCATGCGAACAGTGAGGGTCCACAATAGGGTCCTCAGATCCGGCTTTCCCACCTCATTTTTTCTCTTAATCCCACCATCCCACCCTTCTTTAGACTTCTTTACGTTGAAATCCCGATCCCACCCTTATTTTTTTAACTACAATTTTTTTTCTGCGTTAATTATTACAATAATGATAACATGAAATACCCACCTTCATTAAAATCCGGATAGCTGCCAAGTAAACAGACCAAACACGATTTGATGATGTTTCTGACCCTTGGACGAACACGCAAAGTCACACAAACGGTACGTGACTAGTATGGCGGGTGGATAGGGTCAAAAACAGGTCTTCTAATTGAGCAATAAAGTATCGAATTTTGCATCAGTCAAGTGACCGAGTCTCTGATCGAGTGACACACTTTTTGGTTGGACGTATCAAAAAGTCTGATTGAGTGACCGAGTCTCTGATCGAGTGACACACTTTGTTGTTGAACATTCAGAAAGTCTGATTGAGTGACCGAGTCTCTGATCGAGTGACACACTTTGTTGTTGAACATTCAGAAAGTCTGATTGAGTGACCGAGTCTCTGATCGAGTGACACACTTTGTTGTTGAACATTCAGAAAGTCTGATTGAGTGACCGAGTCTCTGATCGAGTGGCAGTATGTCGAATGGCGGAGTTTCGAATTTATGAGGCCTGGCTGCTGATTTTTACAAACCAGAATCCATTGCGGTCGGTTTGTCTGCCATCTTGGATTTTACCCAGAAGACCCTGGGTTGCTGTTTCCAAGATGGCGGACGAGCGTTTTCTTCGAGCTGGTGATGAATATAAGGAACTTTTAAGGAATTCTCTGCTGGATATAACAAGGCAGCTTAATTCTTATCTTTCTTGCGAGATGCTCGAGGCTACAGTTATCAGGCTTCAGCAAATAACTCGTCATCTACTTGTTCTTGCTGGGACGGATGACACATTAGACAGTGTCATACAAATCGTCAGTGATGCATTGCCGCAACTGAGAAGATGCGAAGACGTTCTTGCTGCAGAATTTGCGATGAATTGTACCCCAACATCCCTGAGTGGTCGTCGAGGAAGGCCTAAATTTGAGATAAACCGTGAACAACTGGAATACCTGGGGGGGGGGGGGGGGGGGGTTAGTTGAGTTAGTACTATTTGGCACAGTAGACAATGGGATTTTTGTCTATTACCCACAATGCATTTTGGGATTGGTGCCGCAAAATTGTAAAGAGAAATGCAGTGTCAGAATGCCACGTGGGTTCACAGTCACTTGATGTGTTTTCTGTAAACAAACATGGTAGTTGGATAGATAAAATTGTGTTTCAGTGCTTTTAATAGATTTTAATTGCGAACTGGAAGAGTTTTTAAACCTATTTTTAGCATATTGAACTTGGTAAAATTCAAAGAAATGAAAAACAAAAATTGAAAGTGTGTTTTTACGAAGATTGGAGTCAATAGGCCCTTTGCAGGACCTGGTCATGTGACCTTTTTAGCCTGTCAATCAAAAACATTTTTTTGAAAACTCTATAATTTAGCTTAATTTAACAGAGTTTGTGCCATGGCAAGCCATGCCAGTCAGCAAAAAAAGCCTCACAAACTCTATTAAATTAAGCTAAATTATAGAGTTTTCAAAAATTTACCATTCCTTCTGTTTTAAAGATATGAACCTAAAACTTGGGCTTAATTTACTAATTTTGGCTTGCTCTTAATTCCATTTCTGGCATTCATGTTGTTCTAGCACCAACTTTTTTTTTATTGGCAGGTTAAAAAGGTCACACGACCAGGCCCTGCAAAGGGCCTATCAATCAATGTTATCTGCCATTGAAATAATATTTGCATTATCTGAATTCCAGCATGTCTAGTAGGAAATATTCAAACATTTGTGTAGCAGAAACAAATATATATATGTGTACATTCAGACTTCACACTAACAGGGCAGCTTGTGAACATACATGGTGTGGTCCAGCAGTCTGTTTCCAGGGGCACACTTATGATATATATTGTATGTCAGATTTGAACCTACTTTAGAGTTTAGGGTCTAGCTTTTGTGTAAAACTGTGGAATTCTGAGTTTATATAGACAGCTCAAAATAATCCATCAGGTTGAAAATGGGTTCATTTTCACAACAACTTGGAAATCCAGGGTTTGGAGCAAACTTGTGTAAAACTGGGTCCAGTTTAGGCACTAAGGCACGATATTGCAGAATATACAGAATATACCATTGTATATTCCCATGTATATTCTGCAATATCGCGCCTCACTCAGTTTAGGACCCCATGGCCATGGCTGCACATGCATTGTACCAACTATATATAAGTTCCACCCTGGATCGTAAAAGAACTAGGAAAGAACATCTGACCCACTTATACTTTCTAGACCTCGCCATCTATGGGAGGGCAAGGTGATTTGGAGGATGCACCCCCTTTTGAGATTCAAGTGGTATCAAAATTCAGAAAATACTACTTCAGAGACCTGATTTTCAAAAAATATTGGGGGCCAACCCCCCCTGTGTCTATGGTGCTCATATGGTGCACCCCATTTCAATCCACCCCTGAATCCCCAGAGTCAGGCATTTGTTCCTGAGTTGTGGCCCAGGGTCAAGGCATTACAAACTGTAGAAGACTTTGACTGGTAAAAGTAAAAGTATGGGCCCAACCTTCAATAATGGTTACCGAGCATCATATTTTTGTTGCACTTCATAGTTCTGAGTAAGTTCCCAGTAATATAAGACAAACAGAACATCTTAAAACAAGGCCTTGGTGTTATATTTCCCAAAATATAAGGCTTTAAGCTTGGTAAATGTGTCATCCGTCCCAGCAAGAACAAGTAGATGACGAGTTATTTGCTGAAGCCTGATAACTGTAGCCTCGAGCATCTCGCAAGAAAGATAAGAATTAAGCTGCCTTGTTATATCCAGCAGAGAATTCCTTAAAAGTTCCTTATATTCATCACCAGCTCGAAGAAAACGCTCGTCCGCCATCTTGGAAACAGCAACCCAGGGTCTTCTGGGTAAAATCCAAGATGGCAGACAAACCGACCGCAATGGATTCTGGTTTGTAAAAATCAGCAGCCAGGCCTCATAAATTCGAAACTCCGCCATTCGACATGCTGCCACTCGATCAGAGACTCGGTCACTCAATCAGACTTTCTGAATGTTCAACAACAAAGTGTGTCACTCGATCAGAGACTCGGTCACTCAATCAGACTTTCTGAATGTTCAACAACAAAGTGTGTCACTCGATCAGAGACTCGGTCACTCAATCAGACTTTTTGATACGTCCAACCAAAAAGTGTGTCACTCGATCAGAGACTCGGTCACTTGACTGATGCAAAATTCGATACTTTATTGCTCAATTAGAAGACCTGTTTTTGACCCTATCCACCCGCCATAGACTAGGCCTGAGCGGATTGTGCTAGCATAATTTTTGGCATAATTATATTGGAGCTAACGAGCATAATTTTTCAAAGAAGCACTGCTCGAGCATAATTACCAGATTGAAGCATTAAAGCCAAAAGCAATGCTATTATTGCTTTTATAGTGCCTTTCCTAATTATTAGCTGGTATATTTGCTTAGATTCTAAATTTTTCCAAAGCAAATACCTGAATTTCACTTAACGAGTGTGCGTTAAACGTGAAAAAAGCCAAAAAGTCGTCTTTTGTTCAGAGCGTGTGATTGGTTTCTGTGTCCGTTGGTACTAAGGGACGGACCATTAGATTATTGATGGGGGGGTTGCGAGAATTTTAGTTGCTCGATATTTTTTTTCTGATTCTAGCCCTGCACGATATTTTTTTAAAGCGCCATGACCTTGCACGATATATTTTTCTGAGCTTACCTAAATATTATTTAAGTTATGTTAATGCAATATATTTTGTACCAACAATCCTATTTTTTTTTAGAGTGACTGTTTTTTTTACATTGCACGCACTCCCGCTCGCTCAAGTAGCATTCCTGGTTGGGCCTTGGAAGTTAAAGAAAGCCACATAATTAATGGCAAATGCCAAAACAAAGCATGGGTATTCTGTGGCTGACAAACGGGCTAAGAGAAAAGGGGGAAAAGGACAGTCAAAGCAAGAAATCATCACATAGAGATCAACCCTCTATCAGCAGAAGTGATGAAACACAAACCGGTACCCAAAACCTATCATTACGATTTATATTCCATATAAATATTTCAACTTGATCAATTTTTGGATCAAAAATGTTACTGTTGCATTAAGATTACCAGCAGAAGTGAAACCAGAAGAGCCTTGTGTCCGGGCCTTGTGTATAAACCTGCGAACATTTATAACCCGGATCATGTGTGCTGTACGCAATGTCGGCCGACGTATCCGTCGACATGTCGACCGACGGTCAGCCGATAGGCGGCCGAGGGTCGGACGAGAGTCGACCGCTACTCGGCCGAGATTTGGCTATTCTGTATGTCGGCCGACATGGTTGATGATGCACCGACAGTCGTCCGATTGATCACTGACACTCAATAGCTATCGATAGTTTGCCGACAGTCGGCCGAGGTAACGGTGACTGTGATATTTTCAGCTAACGTATATGTACTTCAAAGGTTGTAGAGGCCACAACTATTAATGCTTACCTTTGTAAACTTAAGATAGCATAAACTAGCAGCTCTTTATTTATTTTCCAGCCATGCGCCTCTGCATTATACGCTCCGATTGGAGTGCGCGGAGTATATATTAGAATTAGAACCGAGCCCTACAGTACAAATGTGATGCTTATTAATAAATCGTAGCGACCCCAATATTTTCAAATGTTATTTTATGTCGAATACTGGGAGCCGGCGCGGGGTTTAAGTATCGACGAATTCATTGGGATAGCTCGGCCTATACATGTGTCAGTCTTCAGTTTAAATTGACCCATTTAGGGCCCGTTTACAAGGAGATAGGGTTACCCTAGCACTAGGGTCAAAGATAGCCCGGGTTACAAGCAAAATGATTTAGGTAGGGTTACCCTACTGCCCGGGCCAACTCAACACAAGCCAGTTGAAGTCTCTTTCAAATATGTTATTCATTTGAGAAGCCGTTTCTTATGAAATGTCATACTAATGTATGAAAACATGTGCTACTAATATTACTCTTCCACTTTTCTTTCATTTTTATCCGGTTCAAACAGATCTGTGGAAGTGATTTTGATTTTACTGATTCTTTGGTAGCCTGTGAACCGCTAGGCTCGCTAGGGTAACCCGGGCAGCCGAGTTGAGTTGTCCCGCCTGCTTGTAAACACATCGCTAAAAATAAGAGGAAATGACCCAGCGCTAGGGTAACCCTAGTGGTAGGGTAACCCTAGTGCTAGGGTAACCCTATCTCCTTGTAAACGGGCCCTTATACGAATCATTCGCTGCTTAGCTAAGCGGTGCGGCTAACTTCCTCTCGTATAAATGACCCTATTGTTGCTACTCTATTCCAGATTCAAGGCGAAATCTCCCGTTCAGATAAAAAAAATCGGTACCCTGTTCCAGACCAAAACGGTGCGATATAATAATAATAATATATTTATATAGCGCATATATCATATCTGTTCTATGCGCTTTACAATAATGTATAAATAACAAATTAATTAATTCTTATCTACTAACGTAACGAGTAATAAGTAAACTATGTAGCAATGTAGTACATATGGGTAATAATAATTCATAACTAGTTCAGATTATAAGCAGAGCAAAAAAGATAAGACTTGAGCTTAGATTTAAAGATGTTCACATCCGGGCTGGATCTTATTTCTATAGGTAGGCTATTCCAGATTTGAGGTGCTGATATAGAAAACGCGCGTTGACCATAGGTTTTAAGTCTAGGCATCGGTTGAGTCAAGCGAAGTGTGTCAGATGACGAGCGGAGCATTCTGTTAGGTTTGTAGATGTGTAATAACTTTCTTAAGTAGACAGGTGCTTGGTTATTAAGGGACTTATAAGTAAGTAGAAGAATCTTAAATGTGATGCGCTCGTTTACAGGTAGACAGTGCAGTTCCTTTAAAGTAGGTGTGACATGATCGTATTTACGCGTGCATGCATGATATAATGCGAGCGGCAGCATTTTGGTCATATTGTAGCTTCTGGATTAGTTGTTTTGGTAGGCCATATAATAGGGAGTTACAGTTATCTAACTTAGTAGTAACGAATGCGTGTAGAAGAATTTCTGTAGTACTAACAGACAAATTTTTTCTTACTCTAGAAATATTCCTTAGTTGGTAGAACCCCGACTTACAAATAGAGTTAACCTGGCGAGACATAGACATAGTGTCATCCAAGATTACTCCAATGTTTCTGGCATAACTAGAGGGGTATATAGTGTCATTACCGACAGCAAGAGATGGTAAGAGAGCATACGGACGATGGCGGGAGTGTAAAATTAAAAGTTCAGATTTATCATTGTTAAGTTTAAGTTTATTACAAGTCATCCATTGTTCAATCTCAAGTAGACAGGTTTCTATACAGCGCTTCGATGAGGCAAGTTGTTCAGAGTTATTGTAGACGAAGGTGGAGTATATCTGTGTGTCGTCTGCATATAGGTGGAATGACATTTGTGCTTGCGTAGTATATCTCCAAGCGGTGCAGTATAAAGGAGATAAAGGATGGGACCTAGAACAGAGCCTGTGGCACGCCATAATGTAGATTATGATTGGAAGAGACTATACCATCGATGTTTACAAACTGTTTACGGTCGGTACAGTAGGACTGGAACCAGGCTAATGCTTTCTCTTTGATGCCAAACTTGGTGGACATCCTGTGTATGAGGATACTGTGGTCGACGGTATCGAATGCTGCGGAGAGGTCGAGGAGGAGCAGAATTACACAGTTTTGGTCATCTATTGCCTTAAGAATATCATTTTGGACTCGTACTAATGCGGTTTCACAGCTGTGGTGTTGTTTATATGCTGATTGTAGGACTTCATGGAGATTATTTTCTTTTAAGTAGTTGTTCAGTTGTACAGCAACTACTTTCTCTACAGCCTTAGAGATGAACTTCAGGTTTGAAACAGGACGAAAATTAGCAAATGTCTCATGGTCAAGAGAGGGCTTCTTTAATTTAGGTGATAAAGCAGCTTGCTTCAGGGTTGATGGCATTTCGCAGTTTTCAAAGGACAGATTGATTATCCTAGTAATGGTGGGTAGGACATCATCCAGACAGTAGCGAATGAGTATAGCAGGTATAGGATCCAATATACAGGACTTAGCGATTTATATACGCAATCGATCCTGCGCGAGCGGATGTATAAAAGACACTAACAAAACACAAATTAAGATATTAAACGTTGCATTTGAAGTAATTTCATCAGTCACTATGAGAGATTTAATTGTATAAAGGAACATTTTATACCGCAACAGAAAGGAATATTACTACACTTAGACTGAATTATATTCAATACAGTAAACCTTCCAGGTAAAAAAATCCAAAAGAGTCACTGTTTATTTGAGTGAAAACAGTATGCAGAATAGTTTAATTATAACTTAACATCTCACCGATACCCCACGGACATATAACCGACACCTTACCGATATACCACCGATCCACTATCGGCCGACACATACACAGCAGGAGGGGGAAAATCGACCGACGTGTCGGCCGACACACGACCGACATGTCGGCCACCCCTTGACCGATCCGCTACCAGCAGTCGCCCGCGGGTCGGTCGACAGTCGGCCGATATGTCGGCCAACCATCGACCGATACGTTGGCCAACATTGCGTACAGTACACATGATCCTATAACCCTATATCCACTAGGCCAGTGAGAACTCATTGTTTACCAGATAACTTCTTTCCGAAATATATACAGTCAGTTAATACAGGGTAAGTTTCGATTTATGAGTGCATGTGACTTTTTGCGATCGATCGTCCCATCAGTTTATCTGCTGTTCTGATTACGGCCATCTTGGATAATTTAGATATGTTGACTGATTCCTGGTAACCAGTCTGTGTGATCTTCACTCTGTATAACAACAAACCAGTCTTCTTCCCTGGTTTATTTCTTTGCCTTTATTGATTTAATTTGTAAATGCGTATGAGACCAGCTAGTGCTTGCCCGATATTTTTTTTCTTGATTATTGTGTTGCTCGAATTTTTTTTTCCGATAGAAGAGCTTGCTCGATATTTTTTTTGGGATTTGCGCAACCCCCCCATCAATAATCTAATGGTCCGTCCCTAAAAAGTCTAGGACATGTCTGGGGCGTGTTTCTTTCACTTTATAAGTGTGACTCTTAACCTTTGAAAAATAGGTCACCTAATAAAATGTGTGAACAACTAAAAATGCCGCGCATCAACTAATGCCGGCCGTCTTCGAAAAACGTTTTTTTGTGAGCATAATTGTGTAATCTACGAGCATAATTTTTGAACTTTGGCATAATTTGGGCATAATTCGACAAAATTTGGAGCAGTGCTAGCGGCATAATATGCCACTTTTAGGAGCACAATCCGCTCAGGCCTATACGCGACATGCTGTTGACATATGGAAGACGAAGATTGTTCGTTTTGAAGAGTTAATCTGCATTAAACACACGGTCACGTGGAAATTATAATCCCGTATCCCGCTTCCCGCCCCCTCAAAAACATGAAATCCCGCTTCCCGCTCGTACCTGAAATCCCGCGTCCCACTCCTGTTTTTAGCTCGCATCCCGAATCCTACCCTCGAAATAAGCCCGATCCCGCCATCCCGCCAAACCTATTGTGGACCCTCAACAGTATCACAGTGCGCGAAACCGTTCGCTAGAGGCATTAATAATACAGAAATGTAAAATATACCGGATCTGTTAGCGATGTAAATTAGTTTAAGAGAGAATTTCCCATGACTTTAGTCAGCATTACCGAATAGATTGGTGAACCGTGTGGTGATCCGTAGTCACGTGACAGAATGGTAACCTGTTCTTTTAGTAAAACGAATGAAAAGTCCGAAGACTACAGCAAAGCTGATATACCTTTTAGTAAACCATTTTTTTCTCTCCTCCCAAGCCTTAATTCGCTATTATCGCACTTCGGCCATCTTGGATTGAAAGCGAGGCTTCCGGGTTGTCGGTTACGTAGCGCTTACTATTTGCTCTGTTGTTGGTCGCGAGTTTGGATGAAAAAGCTACTTCATCTCCACTTCTGTCAGTAATTCCAATTGTACAAATAATAGCCAGAAAAGAAGATCTAGGGATTCTTTTCACATATTTGATTCCAATAAACAGCTCAGAAAGCGATGGAGTTTGAAAATACGCGGAGATGTCGACCCACACTTCAGACTTCGATAAATATCCAGAGGTAGAGTGAGAAAAAAAAAAGTAATACTTCTTCGGTTAAAGTGTCACAGGTTGCCTCAGACTCACAGCTAGCAGCGGTCTCTACAGGTAAAATAAGAAGAGAGAAGCCTCACCCAGCAGGGCGAATGGAACATGTTAAGTTATTGTTCTCAATAAATATATACACACGTGCACCAGCCACCCTCTATTATTATATTTTGATAATTTTTAATGCACATGGGACTAGTTTCACGTTGATCGTTATTTTTCATTTTACGAATAAGACTTGTGTACTTTGCACACCACTAATAATAAATTGGCACTAATTTTGAAAGTGTCATGACCATCATATTAAAGTTTTAATGTGTGAATAATAATTTTTATGTAAAATATATTATATATCATATGTATTTGTACTGAATCAAAGGGAAATATTTTGGGAGGTTTTATTAGAATGGTCATGGGTGTTATGCAATGATATTTATCACTGTCAAATTTCTGGTATGAAATTAAAGTTTATTTATTAGTTAATCTGGGATTTTCATGTGTGATTTTCTTAGTAATACCATGATCACCTCAGCTTTCTTTGTTTGTTCAGGGACATTTAAACTCTAAATTCCCTCATCAGCATGCATACTTGTTCTAATTTTCTCTCGTTGACATGCAAGAATGAAAATTAGAAGGGCATGCATGCTGATGAGGGTTATGGC
Source organism: Actinernus sp. WN-2022 (assembly GCA_030867875.1). Lineage (NCBI taxonomy): Eukaryota > Metazoa > Cnidaria > Anthozoa > Actiniaria > Actinernidae > Actinernus > Actinernus sp. WN-2022. Next base: position 96,611,065 of record JAOWCC010000019.1, read on the forward strand.
AGGTGACCATTATAAAAATTAGTGCATGAATGCCTGTCAACCCTGTACCCTACCTATTTTATGGCTCAAGAAAGGTCTTCTCTTCATTTGTCAAACCCGCTTCTTCCATACGTACATGTGAGATAATTATACTTAAAACCACAAACATGACATGATTAAACTCTATGCGTGCTCCTGGAATATTTAGTCAGCCACATATTACATTTTCTTTTTACATTTTACTTGACATTTTATTTATTCTTCTCAAACTCATTAATAATTCATGAGATAGTCATCCAATGGAGGAATTGTATTTGGTCACATGCATGGGTCTTGATACCGGGTGAAACCCTTGTGTTTGATCTGTTTCCAACCCTAGTGATCAATATTTCTTAATCATCATATTCATAACCACTAACTAATTACATACTGATAAACTACAAGTAAGGAGCGAAGAAGTAAAGAAATAAAGAATGACATAGAAAGAAAAAGTCTGCCTCCACTGGAGTTCGAACCTGACGACCCTTTCGACTGCTTGTACTAACTCTTGTCCACTACTCTACTAGTACGCTAGTTGAAATCACTGCCATCAAAAAAGAAGAATAAGCCATCGATCGAATAATTAGATACAACAGTCAAACGGTAAACAATACTTGCTAATGAAGTTTGAAAAGAAACGTATGTAAATTGTCGGTTTTGCATTCGCATGAGAAGACATGTCAAACACTCGAGGCTACGCCTCTCGGGTTTCATTTGTTTTCTCAATATTTGGAACCCCTGATAAAAGACTCCAATTCGTGTTTGACATAGTTCTTCACAAAATCAACACACTTGCAAGGTCCAGTTCAACCAATGGTGCTCAATCAAGCATAACAAAACGTTAAAAAAACTCAATTATGGTAACTTTAATTTAGGTAGAGAAAAACTAAAGTCCTCTGAGATTAGTTTCACTAGTCAGTGATAATAGTATTACAAAATAATAGCATGAAATTAGCTAGTGATTAAATTTCCCCTTGACCCTTGGGAGGATTTATGCAAATTCTCCCTAATCCGCCTCAGCCATAAATCCTCCCTCAGCTCTCAGGAGAAATTTGATAACTAATTTACCTTATGCCATGCCATTACTTATAATAATAATATTTTGGAGTTTGGACTGATTTTACTTACCAGTAACCTTAGGTCTATTCGATTTTATTAAACAGGGTTAAAAAAATCTGCTCTATCTGTGAATAAATTCAAATCAAGCTATCCTCCATAATTTCTGTGGCTTGGCTTGGGAAAGAAATAATATTAATTATAACAAGAGCCCATCTGGGCTTTCACTCGGGCCACATGAGATTGAAGATGAAATACACTTTCATTTGAAATCCTCTTAGTATCAAGTCGTGCTTTAATTCGCCAGTGAGAACGTCAAAAAAACAGACTGGTCTATTAATCGCTTTTATGGCATGACTATGAGAACGCAGGATTCGAACAACAGAATACTGGCAATTCAAGTGTATAAATGCAATACAATGACATATTCAGACTTTGAATTTGATTGAAAATAGATCAAAAACTCGGGGAAATGTCCGGCTAAAACTGTATGAATAAATGTGAAATGAAACATAAATTTCATAGCAAGAAAAACAATTGTAATTCCTATAAATGAGAAAGCTCTTCTATTAAGCCGCTTCTCATATACACAGACTGTTTCACAAAAAACATTTGCGCTTATCGACACAAGAATTCAGTTGACCTTTCAAATAATTTATTCTGAGGTACGCATACTCTAAATCAGATGTTAAATAAAGCGATAATTAGAAGGAAAAGTACATTAACAGACAAACTGAGAGGAAATTTATTCAAATCAAAAAGAGTTTACTTACAGTACTTACGTAACTGAACTTTCGTTTTGGATCTTTTGGTAGTGCACCCACCTTCGTGCACATATGCACTGAATCGGAATGAAAGTCGAAGCCTACCTCGAACTTAACTTTCAGCTAACCTGTTTCCTTTCATTCCACAATGAATAATAATCTCATAAAGTAAGCCCGTAGCTTTCAATAAATTTGCCAGTGTCTGAATGAAACAGCTAGATCTTTTCCAATTTCTCTCACGAGTCACGGCAGAAGACAGTCTCAAGCTACAAAACTTGAATTTTGATCCTCTTCACAGTAACGTAATTTAACGTCTCAGATATTATATATATGCCCTATTTCAGCTAGCGCTGCTTGGCTCAATTGAGGGTTTCTGCCGTCAAAGTTCATTTTTTGTTTCAGTTTTCCCCATATTAGCCGACATGTATAATGTCTCGAGCTCTCAATCCAGTAGAAAGACTCTTATTCTGTCGTAAAACATGCCTTAGCTGTACAAGACCGCCCACGATGGAATAGATTTCTGACAATGACTCGTTGAAAGTGATATCTCCTTGTCTCGCCTTGTCTGAGAGCTTTGAACTTTCTTATCTGAGCGCGCCTGACGAGATCTAACCTTTGATTATAATTCGATACCCGTTGATATCCAAACGTGTTTGGATATTGTATTTCGCTTACGTTTCTAAATGTACATTGGATCTGTCCAAACAGCGCTGATCGAATGTATTACGGCTCCTGGTTGTTCATGTATTTTTATGGTCAACAAGAGCGCCAGTTGAAATATCCTGAGCCTGTTGGAAGGCTTTCGCCCTCGCGGGTCGACCATTTTGATTTACTGTATTCACTTATGTAAATACATTTAACCTGGCGATTGTTGCGTGACCAGCACAGTGCAATCTGATTGGTTTGAATTTGACCTTTAACGCATGCGCAGAAGCCGTCTGACACCAATTAAAAAAAAAAAATGACTTGCATTTTAAGACTCGGCGCTGCCACAGGCAGCCCGAGTAATAAATTGATAAAAAGGATGTAAATGATGCTGGAGTACCCATCCAGCTAGCAGCTACATGTAGGTTATAAAAAAACATAGTTGCATCATTGCAATGATTATGGCAGAAGAAAAAATATTGTACAAAATGTTGTAATATACCAAAACAGACAACTGAGACAGTGTTGGGATCTGGCAGTATTTATTAAGTAGAATGAAGAATAACCAATACGACGTAGAATTATACGGATTTAATGTAGCACAATATTTCGACTAGCCATACTAGTCTTCATCAGGTGCTAAGGAACTTTTACAATGTGACTTGACAATATATAATGGTAAAACGGAAATGACGTAAAAAACATAATATGATAACGAAAGATAACTAACGGTGTGACTGATTAGTAGGTCTCGTCGCGTTTGTTAAGGCCATTGGGTTCAAGAGTGTTAGCACGTGTTATGAGATAAGCTTCTTTAGCTTTGCGAATAGCATCACGAGAAGAGAAAATATGTTCTAAAGGAATTAAAAGGATATTAGATGCAGAGTGGTCAGGGTTAGATAGAAAATGTTCAGATGCAGTGGTGGGTTTGGATTTACTTCCAGTAAATCCAAACCCACCACTGCATCTGAACATTTTCTATCTAACCCTGACCACTCTGCATCTAATATCCTTTTAATTCCTTTAGAACATATTTTCTCTTCTCGTGATGCTATTCGCAAAGCTAAAGAAGCTTATCTCATAACACGTGCTAACACTCTTGAACCCAATGGCCTTAACAAACGCGACGAGACCTACTAATCAGTCACACCGTTAGTTATCTTTCGTTATCATATTATGTTTTTTACGTCATTTCCGTTTTACCATTATATATTGTCAAGTCACATTGTAAAAGTTCCTTAGCACCTGATGAAGACTAGTATGGCTAGTCGAAATATTGTGCTACATTAAATCCGTATAATTCTACGTCGTATTGGTTATTCTTCATTCTACTTATTTCTTAATCTGCGAACCATTTAGATCATTGTTTGATCCGACGTATACCAGTGGAGTGTTGTTCGTGGTCGCTCATTTATAAACTTTTAGTATTTATTAACATAATATAAATTATTATTACAATATATTTTAATATGTTACAATTTATTTACATGATTGAAATATAATATTAATAGTGATACAAAAGCTGGATGGTATATTGTTAGTATGGCTGCTCCCCTAAAGCACGAGATAGTTTGTTTACAAAATAGTTACTACCGAGACATACAAGGCCTAACCCATTGGCTATATCCAGCCTGATGATAATTTTACAGTATTGCTCAACTAAAAGTAGGCTGTACCCTGCCAGACTCCAACCTGATCAGCTGATTCTGAATATCTAGATTAATATTCACTTCAATTATAAATTATGGAAATTAAAATAATTGTACAAAGTTTGAAAACTAAAGTTAGGTGATTTAAAAACAATTAGGTAGTCATTGTTGCAATTTTTATTGCCATTATTAGCACTGTCATCAACATCAATATTGTTTTGCATTAATACCATCACCAGTACCATTTCCATTGTCACTATCATCATTGTACATGGTCAAATGACCCATATCTCAGTTTCTCTACAGGTAATTTTGGTCAATTTCCAAGTAGCCATTTGTTGATAATGGCCCAACATTGCAAGTCAGTAATACTGTCATTATCATCATCTTAACATACACTACCTGGTATACATATGATATATGTATCAGGAGCCATATTATGTATATATGATATAGTTACAGTACCAATGCAATGTTATCAGCCATCCATGCAAGTGAACCATTTTGGTTCATTGATAATGCATTTTCTCAAATCCTCATACAAACCTTCTAAAAACCTAACCCAAAATTTGCCAAAAACCCTAACCATTTCCAACCCAAATCACTCCTAGAACGAGTACACCCAAGCTATAAAATTATGAAGGATTTTTCACAGGTTTTCAAGTGATCATTTGAAGTGGCAGGGTATACTGCAGTGAGGTTTCTCTCTTGTTTTTTACGTGTAGAAAATGGACTTCTGCTATCTGTTAGTCTGGAGGAACCTGTCACACTTATTTAAGTGAAGAAGTATTTTATAATCAGCTGTTTTGTACTCACTGGATATTTTATCGATGTCTGAAGTATGGGTCGACAGCTCCGCGTATTTTCAAACTCCATCGCTTTTAGAGCTGTTCATTGGAATCAAATATGTGAAAAGAATCCCTAGATCTTCTTTTCTGACTATTATTTGTACAATTGGAATTACAGAAGTGGAGATGAAATAGCTTTTTCATCCAAACTCGCGACCAACAACAGAGCAAATAGTAAGCGCTACGTAACCGACAACCCGGAAGCCTCGCTTTCAATCCAAGATGGCCGAAGTGCGATAATAGCGAATAGGCCTTTTGCATCAATTGATCACGTGACGATTTTCCCATAGCAACGCCTGTGTGGAGGGCAAGCCGATTCTAACATTCCTTGACAACAGGGAGAGCGTGAGAGACGCCAGCGTGAAACCTCAATACTAGAAGTTCTGCCAGTTCCTTTGTTATTCGTTTTCAGCCCAAATTTATCAGAACTATTTAGCTTTAAATCTTATAGTTCAGTGTTAAGAGAGGATCCATGTGAAAACCATGCAGACGAGTCTACAGTGCACCTCTCCGATTTCCTTTAAATTTGGCACACATTTATATCTTAACTAGCTAATGTCCCATGTGAAATTGTTTGGCTGAAATGTAAAAGGCCTTTGAGATATGACAATCAAACTGTTTGACCCCTTGAAATGCTCAAAATCAGAGCAAAATATACCTCATGTTGTAACATGTCGCAATCGCAAATGATTTTAAGTAGAAAGATACTATTTTTACTGGCTTTAGTACTAAGTCCCGTCAGCATATTAAAACCAAAATCAACAAATTTTATTAATATTTTGTCGCTTCTGTCGAATTTTTATTTAACGCTACTTTAATAGGTATTTTTAAAACCCGATAAATGCTGTCTGGCAATGGCCGTTTGCAGAGTTGCGGCCTTCTTTTCTTTGAATTTAGAAACATTTCTAGATTGACTTACAATAGATCTTTGCATCTGGTAAAAAAAATCTCTGTAAAGTTAATGCTGGGTTAGAGAGTACGCACTCTCAAAATCCGCAATGTTCAGTTATTAAACAAACGACGATCTGGTGACACGGCGATTTTTTCCCGATTAAAATCGAAAATACGGTGAACTTCACAGATTTTCTGCCAATAATTGCTTTAAGAATTCGAATGCACATTCATTTTCAATATTATTTTAGTTTTGAAGGGTGACCAAGTCCATGACCCGATATGCAGATGTCTAAAGTGACTGAATTAATTGTCGAGTTTGACGGAGTCAAAGCTGAAAAATAGGTACTCATAGCTTATGGCAGTATCTTCGTTTAAAATTGTTTGATTGGATCAAAGACAATGAATTTTCTTTGAATATGATATATAGAGGATTTCAAACTACGCTACGCTTTAAATACAGCTTATAATCCGAGTCACTCTGAATTTTGCGAGCCTCTGTAGCGGGGTGAATGAGTGACAAGTAGAAATGCACGTACAGTCGTATTTAGGTTCTTTAGCCGATTCTCTATTCAAGTTTTTAGTTTTTATTCTGTAAAGAAACGATGTTTTCTTTTCGTAATAAAAAAAACCTAATGGTTTCGTTTTCTTGGAAGGGCTTTATTATATGCTCATCGGATAGTTGTCCAAGTTAGAACCGTTTAGATTCAGCAACGGGAAGCCATTCTGATGTCGTTACTACCTTGCCGGTTACGGACTCAATTTGTTTCAATCTTGTGCATAATATTCTGTTCGTTCCGTTGAAATACCAAAATGTGTGTATAATCCATGAAATCAAATGTGGTATCACCGAAATAGATGAAATACCTGCAGTGATATAATGATATCTCAAGAATTGCGTGACAAGAACTGCGTGTAACGTCTGCACGTGTATTTCCCGCCCTATCCACGAGATGGATTTGGACTTGATCAAGTGCTCATTTTGTGTATATTCAACGAGGGAATGTGGCATATCTTCTCGGCGTTACCAGGGAAAAACAACTATATTACCGTTGAAGGCATGAAAGGCATTGAAGGCTTTCTTCACTTTTTTCCCGCTCTTCTAAATCAATGATTTGTTTTTGCTATACTAAGAATTGTATGAAATGCCTTGGCACTTGGCGGGGATGTTGTTGATGGCGCGTGTCAGGTAAAATTATCATAAAATCTATAAATATTTTCACCTGTACTGTACTGTCTAGACAGGGTATTTTATTCATTTTTGTGCACTAGTCAAAGAAACCCCCCCCCCCCCCCCCCCCTCCTCCCCCAACCCGGGACAGGGTGGGAGGGGGAGGGGGGTGGGGGTTTACTTAGACTAGTGCATAATGGCTCACTCTCTGATTAAAGCTGCCTGTGATACACTTGTATGCGATTTATTACTGTCGTCCTCGTATCTCTTTATAGCGGAGCTCGTTGCATAAAAAACAAAGAAAATCAATATGGAAAACGAAAGATAAAAGAACAACCCACACAAGTGGAAAAAAAATCACGCCGCGCGCCTCGCCCGCTCGCAGACGTAAAGGTCGGTACACACGAAGGGACAAGTCACGTGTCCTGATATCCTGTTCCCCGCGGACACCGGACATCCTACAGCTGAGAAACTACAAACCTAGTACACAAAGAATAACGTATTTCTTTACAGTTTTAAAGTAATAGACCAGTTCGCGGTTAATTCCGACATTTTGAAAGGGGTGTAAACATGGCGCGAAATAACAGTGTTTATATGGGAATCCGATGACAAATAAAATCCGTAAAATCGAATTTCTGAAATATTCTTCAGATACAAACTTCAGATACCAAGTAAACGATTAACTGATCGAAATTTGAGGGATGTAGCTGTGCTGGGAAGCATGCAATCGTGGTTTTAGTTTTCCATACATTTGTCTGTAAAAACGAGTCTAAGTCCGCTGGAAAATTTGCGCCAAAAAAAAAAAATCTTCCAGGAAGGAAAACATTTTTCTGAAGCATTTCAAAGACATTTTTTTGTTTCGATGAGGCAAAATTTGCTTCCGCAACAATGTTTTCACGTTGGCTATGGAGGAAAACAATGTTTACTAGGCTCCAGTGACACACAGAATATGTGTTTCTTAGCAACACCGGCAAGACAATTTGGCACAGTGCGCATTCGTTAGTTTTTTTCTGCAACAACGTTTCCTCGTTTATCCACCCGTGCAGCAAAACATTTGTATGCTTCCTGCTCGTTCAATTAGCCACCCAGGCAACATTAAGAGAAACAGAGAAGCGCAGTGTTCGCGCCTACGCCTTGTCGATCCCTCGTGCCTCGATCGGATGATCACGTAAAATGGCGGTCCCCAACCTCGTTCCCAGGGGTCTTTACGCGCCTAATCAAAGATGGCGTCGAAAGTACCCCTGGTACAGGCTGGTGGGATTCGGCCACTGATTGGCTAGATGTTTCGCGCGCGCTGATTGGAGAATTTCGAATAGCGCGTGCATTTTTGAATTGAAAAATAAACTGGTGATGTCGTCTTTCGCATTGCGCGTTCAAAATTCGTTGAAAAGAACTACAAATTCATCAGAACTTAAATACGAAGTCCAAGGACTACGGCAAAGCTGACACAACGTAGGATTTTATATTGAATATTACAATATTTCGGCTGGCCAAACCAGCCTTCTTCAGGTACTAGATGTTACAAGTGAAGAGCTCTAAGGTAAGAAGATCTATAAATGTGGTAAATTTCGCAATAGAAATTGCGGAAACGGGAAGTGACGTAGACCAAAACTTGAAGTAGCAAAATAGTATAAGAGATAAGCACTATGTTTCATCACGTATATTCATACCATATGGTTCTAGAGTTTTAGCTTTATCTATAAGGTGCGCTTCTCTGGCTTTACGTATTGAGTCTCTTGAGGAGTATATTATTTCTAGGGGGATAAGTTGCATGTCGGTGTAAGAGTGGTTAGGTCTAGAAAGAAAATGTTCAGATACAGTAGTAGGTTTAGATTTAATGTTAGGCTTGTCTACTGTCCGTCTGTGTTCATTAAATGAACACAGACGGACAGTAGACAAGCGAAATTTACCACATTTATAGATCTTCTTACCTTAGAGCTCTTCACTTGTAACATCTAGTACCTGAAGAAGGCTGGTTTGGCCAGCCGAAATATTGTAATATTCAATATAAAATCCTACGTTGTGTCAGCTTTGCCGTAGTCCTTGGACTTCGTATTCATTTTCATTTTGGCTGATTAGATCTGACTTAGATCCAACGTAGCAACCAGCAGGATTTTCGTCCACGGTTCTTTGCAATTTTCAAGTTTATCTTCATCAGAACTTAGCATTTTTGCCTTTTTTAATATTCACTTTGCAACTGGGTACAAGTAGAACAATGTGCGGTTGGAATTCATTGGGATCACACTTCAACCTCTAACCGTTCTTCAGCGATGATGAATCCAAGATGGCGGATGCTCCTCAAAATATGCCCATATATTGGGCATATTTTTGGGTCACATGACCAGCCTGTAACAGGGGTACTTTCGACGCCATCTTTGATTAGGCGCGTAAAGACCCCTGGGAACGAGGTTGGGCGGTCCCGTCTCACGCAATCTCGTTCTCATAGCCCGCGATCTTTTGGCCAGTAACTTGGCGCTGGTCAAAAGATCGCCGGCTCTGGGAACGAGATTGCATCTCACGACGCTCGTATTCATCAGCAGCTGTGTATCACAGGACGCCAAGGAACCACTTTGGACGTTAAACAAATATCTGGCAGTGACCACCCTCAGTGCTTGTTGGTCAGCCGCATTAATGGGAAGATAACTAACATATATAACTACTCATGCTTGTAAACTGCGTGGCTTACCGTGTGTACCTATAAACAGCAGTCTGAACAAGCGCCCCGCACATACATGTATATGTAAATCCAGCGTAATTCAGGTCTGGATAAAGTCTGTCACGATCCATACAATATGTTTCATCGTTCACCCAGATGTTTTCTGAACCCTTTTCTAAGATAGTTTGTAGCAATAGCAACATACGTCAGACATTTTTGAACTTCGCTTTCCGGGATGGCACTGCGCTCCAGTACGGCACCGACACAGCTGATTAGGCCATCCCAATAAAATGCAAATACGTAGAGAGCTAGGAAAAGAGGTGTAGTTGAAAGTATGTTCTTCAAATTTTTTTTTAACTTTTCCCAAAAATTGGGTCGATCTGGGGATTGGAAACGGAACATTTTATTGGGATGGCCTTATGTGGGTTGTGTGAATATACAGGATATATGCACGGGATGTTAGAAATCATTTATAATTCATTGTTGTGACCTTGTGTATGAATGTATGCAAACATTTGACCCCATAACAGTTACATATATCAGGTGCATCATGGGTAATTTTAACCTATAATCAGCTTGAAAAAAATAAAAGTTTTGCAAACAAAATTATGTAGATGTATTAAGTAGTGCATTATGATTATTTTCAGTTCTGTTTCATGAGATTCATAAATGTTCCAATATAAATTACCCACACTGGTATATATGTTGGGCACCACAGACGAAATGATAAAACACCGGATCTCCTAGCGTGTAGGGATTTGATCAGCAATATATATATATAAATAGACAAGAAAAGAAAGGCTGATTCAATTTTTCTTCCAATATTCTACATGGAATGTACACATCTGTGTTCGGGCTACCTGTGGTGCACAACAGCAGACTGGGTTCTAGTCCTAAATAAAATGGCGGATGCTACAAAGCCATCTGTATAAACTATAAATATAATGGTTAAATGTTCTTTCGGTGTAAAATCAACAAGAAGATAATTATCGTAAGTTGTGGCTTCGAGACCATGACAGAGCTGGGGAGGAGAGCACAAATAAGGCTAGAATCAGGTATGCATTTATCGCTGATTCATCCTTCGTGATTACTAATTTCTCTTATAATTTTTGAAGTTGATTGTTAATTAGTTGATTGTTTATTGCAAAACCATAGGCATAAGTGACAAATAAATTTATCACCCAGTTATTTTAGGGCTATGTTTCTCATTCTGTCCGTTATTTGTCCCGTTATTCTGCACACGATACAGCTTACCTCTGGCGTTGATTGTTTATTTACGTTGGACCCGGGCGTTGGGAGTATGTTACTTTGGCCTCACTGCTCCTAAGCTTAATAAACTTTACAAACTTTTTAGTCCCCAGTTGTATTTCCAAATGACTGATCTACAAAATAATAACTCTCTCATCTTCTACAATTTCGCCGCATCGATAGTATTCGAATGTCATTTTACCCTAAAATTTGACTTTTTGAAAAATAATTTCGGAAGTCACTTGTACATGAAAGCCTTACTCCTTGAATACTGAATATTTTTGGGCACTTATATCATAATTAAATTGCAATTGGTTGTGTTTATGCTGTAGAAACGTTTTGTGTATATAGCTTATATGGTTTGTTCAAAAACATTATGTAAACATGACTGAAAAAACATAGTGGAAATACCCCTCAAACCGAGGCAGTTCGTACTGACCCCCATATCTCTTACAGTTTTTGGAATTTTTCCAAAATATTCTACCAAGTCTAATGCCAGGCCAATAGTAATATATGTGCAAAATATGAACAAAATCTGAGATGTACCATGTAGACTCATTTTTTCAGGGTGCATGATTTTAAGAGCCGTATTAAGACTATCTGAAGCCAAACCCGAAGCGGACTCTGCCAGTTACTCGCAACATGATGGTGGCCTCAACAGACGGTAAGAAGCTGACTTCGGGAATGGACTTTTCTTCCACGCTTTAAATCGTTTAAAATTATGTTCTAGAAAAAATATCTGATGACAGGAGATGTATCTATTTAATACTCTACCATAGCCGAGGAGATGCTAGGAGACGGCTGGTGTATAAACTGGAACGCGCTACCACTGTTGTGTGACACAAATATGCAGTGGTGATTCACGCTACAAACGGCTTTCCTTTCATCGCAAAAATTTCCCGGTAAAGACATGGGATTAAGGTCTCAGTGGATCACCAAAATTCGAAGTAACGAGGGGCTTTATTTCAAGATTACAGACTCTAGTGTTGCTGGTGATTTAAAATAAACAAGAGCCCATCTGGGCTTTCACTCGGGCCACATGAGATTGAAGATGAAATACACTTTCATTTGAAATCTCTTAGTAATAACCAAAGGGAAGAATTATTAGCTGAATTTAGCAGTCTTTTGGAGTGGCCGGTAGCGCGGTGACTTTCATAAAATTTCTCTGCTCCCCTAGTAAATATGTAATTTAATATTTTTGTTTTTCTCGTATGTTGACCTTTTAATTTAAACAGTTTAACACACTGCATTTGAGCAGGCATATATTCATTGTTTTGAACCCGAGAATTAACCGTACTACCGTACTTCATGGTCCCTTTCTTTAGTAGTGGGTTGTCGGTCAGGTAATTATAAACTCTCGTCATTTAGCACAGAAAATGTATTCTGATGAATAGGGATCGGGTTGTCGTGAAGAATCTAAAGAATTCCGTCTCTTCCGGTTTGAATTTGACTCATGTGTATGTTGCTTTTGGAGTTTCAAGGATATGTTGATCCAAAACTACAGGCTCTTGGGGTTTTTCATTGACTTGTGAACTTGCAGGCTCTGTAATTTGTTTTGTTTTCTTAGTATAACATAAAGTGTTGAACATGTTCATTTTCTCAAGCATGTCGCGCGTGATCTCTGTTTCTACTTTCATCTGTAATCTGGGAAACTCGATCTTTTCCCATGCCTTGGCACATAACTATTCCTGTTGTGAATGATTATAAGTAAAATCCTTCGACAGCTTGTACCGTTTCCGGTAGGTCAATATCCTCGCTAGAACGAAATAACTTGATCTCAATACTCTCTGATCCAACTTACGGTAAATTTAAATCTCTGACAGTTTTTAAGAGACTCATAATATTGGTCTTGAAGTGCCTTCACCCAAAATAAGTTGTTCTTCTCGGATGTTTTAAATGCAGCACAGCGAGCCGATGGCTTATAGATTCCAATATCTATTTCTTCGAATTTTAGCTTTCCGGATCCTGGCCCCTTTGCTTCAGGTCGTCGTACGTGTCGTATATAAAAGCACTGGCCATCTGGGTAAAAAACGCGGTCCTTCGGCTCCGACAATAGCGCCAGTTGCAATATCCTGAGCCTGTTGGAAGGCTTTCGCATGAGTGAAGTTAAATAAAACATTAAACTGGCTTACATTTGAGAGATGAGACTCCAAGTTACAGAGAAAGTTGCTCGCGGATTCCGCCATCTTGCTTTACTGTATTAAAGTATGTAAATAAATTAACCTGGCGATTGTTGCGTGACCAGCACAGTGCGATCTGATTGGTGTGAATTTGACCTTTAACGCATGCGCTGAACGCTTGCTACGCGGAATAAAAATAAAAAAAAAAAAAATAACGACTTGCATTTTAAGACTCGGTGCTGCCACAGGCAGCCCGAGTAAAAAGAGAACCTGTCACATAGGAAAACCAGCTACTCAACAACCTATATCAAGTTGTTATTCGTACATATTCAATTTATAATATCCCTGTAGCCTGTATAAACGCGTTCCAATTCATACAACACCAGCATCTCCTCGGCTATGGTAGAGTTTAAACAGATACATCATTCTCCTCTCATCACATAATTTTTCTAGAACATAAAGACGATTTAAAGCGTGGAAGAAAAGTACATTCCCGAAGTCAGCTTCTCACCGGCGCCGGCTGTTGTCTGTTGAGGCCGCCATCATGTTGTGAGCAACTCGCAGAGTCCGGTTCGGTTTTGGCTTCAGAAAGCTATTTCTGATCGTCTTACGGCTCTTAAAATCCTCTAACACTGAACTATAAGATTTAAAGCTAAATAGTTCTGATAAATTTGGGCTGAAAACGAATAACAAAGGAACCGGCAGAACTTCTAGTATTGCGGTTTCACACTGGCGTCCCTCACGCTCTCTCTGTTGTCAAGGAATGTTAGAATGGCTTGCCCTCCAACACAGGCGTTGCTATGGGAAAATCGTCACGTGATCAATTGATGCAAAGGGCTATTAAGGACGGTGCCTACTATTGTCAGCGCGCACGCCGTTCTGCGCATCTTGCGTCCCGCGGGTCATCCCACGAGACAGGCCATTTGCAGAAATATTTTGAAAAAGCTGTGTTAATTGTGTAGTTTGACAGACAGAAAGATGAAGAATTTTAAAATACGGTCGAAAGATATGCTTGAGAAATGAAGGCGATTTGGAAAATCCACGAAATACAATTTTCAGCTGAAAGTGAAATGGGATTAAAAGAGCCGACCATTTCAATGATTTATCGTGGGGAGATGGTCGAAGAATCGTAGATTTAGGAGATTTACCCGACCAATTGAATGAAGGTTGTTTGGACTGCCATGAATTGCTGCTGTCTATTCGCCCAGCGCCTTGTGCTTTAGGCCTGTCGATGCTTTCGAGTTTCGTCAGGTTTCTCCAAAAATCGAGTATAAACAATGCTTTGACAATGTGTGAATACGGTCAAATAAGTTTTGTGAAAACGGGTAAACCTCTTGGAAATCCAAAGAAGAATGAAGAAGGAAGGACTGTATGGGGTTTGAGCACAAAGGAAGCAGCAACAGGTTTGATTTTCAATGAAGAAAGTCGAAAGACGGGACTGACTCTTTTCCCCACCGCCATCTTGAAAATCTCCCAGAATGCAATAAAAGAAACCATTTTGCAGACTTACTAGGGAGGCCTTGGTAAAAAAAATTCAATTTTTGAAAATAAAATTAGCGATAAAGAGGCCTACAATCCACATAACTTTTTAAAACGCGTGGATACCCCCATTTTTTCTTTTTGTAATCTATAATATAGAAGCTAAACAATGTTTACATATATTTTTTGTCTTTATAAAATTGAAACTTGTTGCCCATTTCAGCAAAAAATATATGTCTGTTCATTGTCACTAATGAAGCTTACAAAGCAAAATTTGTACAAAAAATGATAATATCATTGTAAGATAAATGGTTTGATTGGCATCCTTTGTGAAGAACGCTATGTCTAACGTTTTTTGCCCTAATATTTTGCCAGATAACCCAAAATATTAATCGAATTAAAAAATAGTTTCTCGGATAAAGAAAAATGCGGAGTCAGCACTTTATTCGATTTTCATCCTTAATTATCTCTCTTGAACGTATGGGTACCCCATAATTTTTTTTATTTCAAAAGCTCCTTAGGGGGTTCAAACAATCCATATAGATTTTTAGAAAACAAATTGGTTTGCAATTAGTACGCACCGTCCTTAAGTCAGGGTAAGTCTCTGCTGGGAACAGTTTGCCAGGATTTATTTACAGTAATCGTTTGTTTAAGTTCACTTTAATTTGGAAATTACTCCTCTCAGTCGGCCGCGGTGTTTAGGAAGATTTCTTCTTTGGCAAAACCTCATTTCGTATAGCGATACTTACTGTTTGTAAACACTGACGTCATTTATATATTTGCATATATAATGTGGTTGGCAAAAAACCCCGCGTGTTTGTATGACTTGTATGGGAACTAGCGATTTAGGCCTCACAAAATACATCTAAAGTCTCAATTCTGCTTCCAAATCTTAATTCCTTTATAAGACTTATAAGTTAAGAGCATATAAGCTTCGATGAAAGGGCTTGCTTGCATTTTGGAAGAACAAGAAAGTAATTTGGCGATGAATAAGCACCGACCTGTGATATTATATAAGCATCTGACTGGGTTCACGCTTCGTTTCTGCCAACCACAGAAAGCAACAAATGTGGCGTGACTGGCCTGTGTGACGTCACAGTAAGTATCGCTATTCTACTTACACTTGCTTACATTTCGCTACTTTACGATTGGGCAGCCCTTGAACACGGCATAAAAGTAATGCAACGCGACCCCGTGTCACACTGCCGATTATTTGTCCCAGTGTCGAGTAATTTTTTTTTTCTCAACACAAAATGTATATTTCTAAAATAATACAGTCTTTTAGCTACGTACATGGGATGTTTATATGACTGTAAAACTGCAAATAGAGAGGTTTCGCAGGCGTTATTCACTAGTACGTAGCGTTTACGTGAACTCTTATCGCTGCTTTTCACGGCATGACTGCTAACATTAATAGCTTGTCAATCAACACCCGCACCACTTCATAGCATAGACAATTGCGGACATGAGTTGTTGGGACACTCCAGAAAAAACGCAATTTTTCAGCCGTGCGGTCTTTTTCCTCCTCCTCCCCTCCCTCAATGTTGGGACTCAACAGGCCCAATCGTTCTACCCAACATTGGGAAGGAAGAGGAGAAAGTGTCTCAACACTCGTGTCCGCAATTGTATTTAATTGGAATGAATAGTATGCTGAGTAAGCACATTTTATGAAATAACGGGGTTGAAGCCCGGTTAAAAACAATTAAATACATATTTCAATGAGATATAACATTTTTTTGTGAAGCAGTAATGAATAGGTCGAGTTATTCAAAAAAGAAAAGAAATCAAATTGTAAATGTTGAAAAATAAATAACAAGATTGAGGGAGAGCTGGAAATTTTAAACTTGCAACAAAACGCGCGACATGGGTTGTACATTTCATTTGAGCCGTCTGAGACCCAACACTCCTTCGAAAAGCACTATTGAATGTTTAAGTATTGATAGTTCGGCTGTGTATGTAATGGAGGAAGAAAGAGGAGATTTGAATAGCGAAGCTCGAGTAGTTGGAAGGGGAGCAGCTTGCAGCACCATCGTGCTGTCGGTACTTTGCCGAACTTGTCTTCTTCCAAGCCGTAGCGTGATATATAATTGGTGTGACATGACAACAGTTCACCACACGGTTCACCAACAACAACAACAACAACAACAACGATTTTATTCATACCATAACGAAATGTTTTACATGTAAAAGGGAGGGAGAATTAAACAATTTAATGGTATGGGTTACCTAGAAATAACTTAAAAGCTAATCAAGCTAGGTAACACAAATATATTGATATAATGGAAATATATATACGGTCGGATACAAGATACACAAATAATTAAATAAATATATAACTACATACATAAAATAAAGAAACTAAAGATGATATGTAGATTTGGTTACCATAGATACTGACACAAACAATTATACTTAAGAAAAGAGAGAAAAATCATGTATTTTATACAGTGTTACGAAGTTACATAAAATATTGAAGTTAACCTAGTAATTAAATGGTTGCACATGGAAACAAGTATAAGACTAATAGGATGCTATAAATGAAGACTTCAGCTTATTTTTAAAGGACGATTTTTTGGAAGATTTTATTTTATCATCTAATGAATTCCAGACTTTTGCTCCTTGATATCTTATATTAAATTTTCCATAATTAGTTCTAACTTGAGGAATAAAAAAAGAGGACTTAGAAGCAAGTCTTGTGTTGTACGAGTGAATTCTATTAATAGGGGTAAAGAAATCATTGAATACTGCAGGAAGGGCTTTGTTATGATATTGATGCATTAGCAGAGCATTATGAAGAAATATTAGGTCCTTAAACTTTAAAATGTTGAGAGATTTGAACAGGGGGCTAGAGTGCTCAACATACTTAGAATGAGTGATGATTCGAATTGCTTTCTTTTGTAAAACTACGATTGGATGAATAGTACTTTCATATGTGTTCCCCCAAACTACTAACCCATAAGTTAGATATGGATATATAAGAGAGTAATATAGCTGTATTAATATATTAATATTAAGATAATATCTTATTTTAGAGAGTATACCTATGCCTTTGGCAATTTTTTTGGTAATTTGATGAATATGGCTTTTCCAATTTAGATTTGAGTCAATTAACACTCCAAGATATTTGGTATTCTGTTTATGCTCTAAGATTTTCTTATTAATGGTAATGTTTAATTTATAATTAACTTTCTTCTGGTGTGAGTGAAATATTACAAAATTAGATTTATTAACATTCAGTGATAATTTATTGGCACTTAGCCAGTCATTAACTTTTATTAATTCGCTGTTTACAACATTCTCAAGACTATGTAGATTATTATGAGCATAAAAGAGGTTAGAATCATCAGCAAAGAGGTGAATGTCAAGAATTTTAGAGCAATTTGAAAAGTCATTAATATAAAGGAGGAACAGTAGAGGCCCGAGGACTGATCCTTGGGGAACCCCACAAGAAATGTATTGGTGATCGGATGAGGCATTTCCAATAGAAACAAATTGTTTTCTGTTATTTAGATAAGAGACAAACCAGTCAATGGCAATACCACGAATGCCAAGCCTTTGTAACTTATTAATTAAAATGTCATGGTTGACAGTATCAAATGCTTTACTCAAGTCGAGGAAAATTCCACATGCATACTTACCTTCATCAATAGCTTTTTGAATTTTATCAGTAATAAGAAGTATGGCTTGAATAGTAGAGTGGTTCGAGCGAAAGCCAAATTGTTTATTGTAGAGGCAATTTATTTTATCTAGATATCTAATTAATCTTTTGTACATTAATTTTTCAAGGATTTTATTAAAGACTCAAAGGAGTGAGATTGGACGATAATTTGATAAGATCAGTTGAGATCCATTTTTAAAAACTGGACAAACTCTAGCAATCTTGAAGTTATCAGGAACAGTACCCGTGTTAAATGAGCAATTATACAATATTTCTAAAGGCTTAGAAAGAAGACATTTGAGCAGCTTAAGAATTTTAATTGGGATACTAAAAGGCCCAACAGATTTACCAGTCTTAATTTCAGAAATTATGTTTACAATTTCATCAGAAGTTGTTGGATACAGATAAAAACTGTTAACTTGTGGTGGATCCATATAATCAAGACATGATATATTAGGATTAGATTTACTGATAGAGCTAGCTAATTTATTACCAATGTTTGCAAAGTAGTAATTAAATTCATCAGCTATTTCTTTTGAATTTACTATTACTTTACTATCATTGACTAATTTGGTTGGAAAATTTAATTTCTGAGGTTTTAGGGTTATAATTTGTTTGATTCCTTTCCAGATGTTCTTGGTGTTGGTTTTATTTTCATCAAAGTAATTTTGATAATATAATCTTTTGCTTATTTTAATTAAGTGATTTAATTTATTACGATAGGTTTTATATTTGAGATGATACATCTCAGACATTGTCTTAAGATATTTATTAAACAATTTATTCTTTACATTAATTGACACTTTTATTGCAGGAGTTATCCATGGTTTCATCATAAATTTCATTTCCTTTTTTGTTAGCTGTTTTATAGGAATATGATTATTTATAATGCCATTGATTTTGGAATAGAAGGCATTGAAAATATCATTAACATCATTAGATTGGAGAAGAGTTTGATGCCAGTCAATAGACTGGACCTCATCAGTAAGAGCTAATTCATCAAGTCTAGAGTAATCTCTCTTAAGGATTTTAATCTTATTTGAGAGAGTTGAAAGTTTATTAATGATTAGAAAGTTAGGAAGATGGTCAGAGATATCAGATAGTATATTACCACTCAATGTATAATGTTCTAATGAGTTAAAGAATATATTATCTATTAATGTTGCAGAATAGTTTGTTATCCTAGTAGGCTGCAAAATATGGGGCTGGAAAAGGAAAGATCCTAGTGTATTTATAAAGTCTTCAGTGAGAGAATGAGAATCATAATTCAGCAGATTGATATTAAAGTCGCCTGAAATAATACAATACTTGGATTCTTTTTGGACCTTATCAACATTGGCATAAACTGAATTTAGAAATGAATCAAGATTAGTATTTGGATGTCTATAAAATATACCACAGAGTATGTTTCTATTTTTGGAATTATCAATTTCAATCCATAGTGATTCAAGATCATCTGAGACAACACTTAGGTCATCTCTTAAATTGAATTTTAAATCATTATGAACATAGAAACCAACCCCTCATGCTTGAGATCTGCCTGGTTGAGATATGAAAGTGTAATTAGGCAAGGAGGTATTAGCAACATGTTCTTTATCTATATTAAATCTGATTTCAGACAACCCAATGATGCTAAATGAATGTTGAAGTTCATCCAGCATGGTCACAAGGTTATCAAAATTAGCAGATAAACTTCTTATATTGCAGTGAAGGATTGAAACAATATTTAGATGAGGTAATTGGTCTAACTTAGTATTTGCAATGTTGTGGGAACACAAGCAGTCTGAGTTAGAATTAAACATCATATTAATAAGTTCAGAGTCTTCAATGCTGTTAAAGGGAAAGACTGAATCACGACAAGATATACACAGCCACAGATCACCTGAGTTAGAGTAATACTTATAATCCTTGATTGAAAGAGAAGTACATTTTAAGTGATACCATCTTAGGCATTTATCACACTCAATGGCCCTGGAGTTACTACGGACTATTTTATTACAAGAAGGGCAACTTACCATGGCAATTAATTAATATTTAATTAACTCAGACTTCTTGTATTTTAGGAGCTGCCACAAATACACTAACCAGTAAACTTTTCCACAATGGAAGTTAGCCACTAAATTCATGTACACGTGTATTCTCCACATTTCTATTTAAATGGGTATTCCTGATCATCTCAAGATCTTTGAGTGATGAGATTCGTTTGGCAGATGAATTAGAGTCCTTTCTAAGGTATATACGCCCTGTATTAGACCAGATAAATTTAAACTTTAGATCCCTCTTAAGTTGAAGGCAACTCCAAAACAGCTCCTTATTCCTTTGGGTTAGACTTTCTCCAATAAATATCTTATTCTCTGAGATTCTGCCAAGACCCAAATCACTTGTGTTGAAATCATTCAGATTCTTTCTAGCACTGTATACTCGATCTCTGACATCCCTTCTCACAAACTTGGCAATGATCGCTGGTGGATGGTTAACATTTGATGCTCTTTGGGTAGACGATGGTAGTCGGTGGCTCACTGAAATATCATTTTCTTCAACCTTCACTTGAAGTAGAGAAGCAATAGAGATGACAAGTTTGTTGGTATCCTCACCTGGCTGGAATGGAATCTCTCTAAATTCTAAACATTCCCTTCGGGAGTACTGTTCTTGGAAGTCCAACGCTTCTTTCTGTTGATTGAGCTCGTTATTAAGTTTCGAAACTTCTGACTTCAGTATCTTATTTTCGGCACTAATTTCTTTGTTAACTTCTTGCATTTTCTGTAGTTCCTTAAGAAACACATCATACTTGTGGCTGATTAAATCCATCGATTTCGTAATCGGTTCCAGCTTTTTGTCAAACATCTTTTCAAGCATGTTTTCAAGTTCCTCTCTTTCCGCAGACATGGTAAAACGGTCTAATGGAATTATTTAAAACAAAGTTTGGCTAATTTACGTCAATATAACAGAACATAGTACGAACGTGAGGCATATTAGAATCCCGGAACGGAGCGTTAAAATTATCCGCCATCTTGTTCCAGACCGCTGACACCAATCTATTCGATAATGCTGATCAAAGCCACGGGAAATTATCTCTTAAACCAATTTACATCGCTAACAGATCCGGTATATTTTACATTTCTGTAAAACGTTTTCGCGCACTGCAACACGTTTCTAATGGTGAACCGTAGTTTGAAAGAAAAATTAAGTATGTTATTAATCTGCTGGGGAGACCCACGAACTTTTCAGCAAACAATAGGTGAAGTAAATGTCAAATAGAAATTTAGTCGATTTCTTGATTTAGTTTTCTTCAGAAGCTGTTTCAAATGTAAAATAACCAAAAACGGAACTGACCGAGGTAAGTTGTACAAGAATTTGTTATAGACGATTCTGTTGAACTGACTGCAATATGAGAGTGAAAAAATACGTCCGTGTAGCGGCTAGACTGATATGGTGTGACAAATAGGTCACTGTGAGAACTCGTATTGACCCTTATCTTTCCTGGAGCCTAACAGATGAGCAAAGAGCAGTTATAACTGCCGAAGCAGGACATATTAGGGACTTTAAGCAACCAGCCGACGGCAATGACGATGGGACGTAGAAACCTACCTTTCTACCGAAATGTCTACTATTTCCCTCGTTCACCTTGAATTGTTTTTCACAACCAGATTTTCGAAAAATATGAAAATATGAGTATAGAGTTCCGTTCACGCCGAACGAAAAAGGATTGATTTACTTTCTTATACGTTCGCGTTCTCTTTAAAACGTACAATTTGGGGTTTTCACGTTGTGTTTTTGCAGAGAACGGTGGAAATGTAGGCGACTGCGTGCATTTTCACGTGCAGCTATTGTATTTTGTAATTAAGGCTATTGTTTTATGCCATCGTCGAAGACATTGCCGTCGTGTTTTGCTTAAAGTCCCTATTAACATCCTGTTGAGTAAACGACACCGTAACGCGTCTGAAAAGCCTTGGTCGAAATGTTGTAATGGTGTGTTCTAGTGGCATTTCCGCTACTGTATTTGACGATTCAAAGAAAACTGTCCATTCCTTCTAATGGCTGTTATGCCTTCTGTTCTGCATATTTCACCGTTCAGCGATTGGTCGATTGAGCACAATGACTTCGTTCTCCGAATCTCCTCGAAAAAAACACGAGGTGTCGAATTCCTTCGGCACTCGTTCGTCACTGCTTCCGAAGAAAAGCCACGTTCAACCACAGGCTGTTTGTGTTTCAACTAGCACAGGCAGCCCATGAAAAAAAGGCTTAGCTGATCGAACCCCGGATCGTTACAGGCTAGGTTGGCTGCAGAAACCATCGAATTTGAGTACTTACAATGCGAGGAAATAAGCGATGGATCGATTAAATGAGTGCTAGAGGAATGCAAGAAAGGGTTTCTGAAGGTAAAATTCTGAAAGTTTAGATTTTCGAAGAATTACGAGGCTTCGAAGAGTAGTCTCGTGTTTCCCGCCTTCTCAATATTTATATAGGGGAGGGAAAAAAAGCCCAGAAGTGCCTCAAACCAGAAATAAACACATCAGTGATGAAGAGGAACAACACACAGGTAAGACTTTATGACTTTATTGATCTTTTTAGTACAGTTTTAGATTTTTTCTACAAATTCCCATACATTCCTTGTAAAAATCATTAGCTTGGGCTGCCTGTGGTCTGAGTTGTCAGCTGTTGGAGCTGCAAAGATTTATCTTTCTCGAAGTACGCCGCACAAGATACGTCACAGCTATGCTACTACGTCACATCTACACAGAGGAACAGTGGAACAGTAGAACGCAGCTACACAGAGGAACAGTGGAACACTAGGCACAGAGGAACAGTGGAACACTGTTCCTCTGTGTAGCTGCGTTCTACTGTTCCACTATTCCTCTGTGTAGCTGCGTTCTACTGTTCCACTGTTCCTATGTGTAGAGGTGACGTAGTAGCATAGCTGTGACGTATCTTGTGCGGCGTACACGGGCCATCGTGTCAGGCAGCAAACGAGCAATTTTGAAAACTTGGGGACTTGGGACGAAACACCGGGAGCATACACCACCTGCGTAATACCAATGTACGCAACTCATCAAAATATGTAAATGTGACACTTTTGAGAAACATTTGATAACAACTCAGTGGGACGTCTGTGCTGCATTTTTTAATTTAGCCTCGTTTCCATGGAATCTCAGGCCTTAAAGATTGGCTTGAGTTGTAACTTAAACACGAAAACGGTAATAAACAGGTGTTCAGGACTCACAATTGACTAACGTTTCAAAGCATAACCAAGTCTTGAGATCGCAAAACGAAAAGGAGAATGAAGAAGAGACAATTAAGTATCACGTTGAGTTTGATAATTTGGATTTTATTTCCTTTTGGTCTTGCACAAAATTTCACAACCATGACTGAAAAAAGCGTAAACCAAACTCCTGCAGCACTGATAGGAAGATCGATCGACTTGCAAAAAGCACTGCGATTTGTCGAAGAAGTTCAAAGGCAGACAAAATGCACTAAAATTGTTTATCTTGATGTAGTTCTTGATCACCAACGCTGGAAGAAAGAAGCTCTATTAGTGCTTGAAGTCGCTAATTTGATGACCTCTCTCTGGCGAGTGAAGGGCAAAGATAACCATTCAATTGCAGAGGACGATATGCTCTTGTACCGAAGCGTTCGTTCAATTATCATGTTCTCACCCCCTGCTTTTGGCTCAGTTATTTGCTTCGACCGGAATCAGTACAAAGATTACAATATTTTTTGTCCATACGCCTTCAAGAACAAGACCTTGAATGGCTCTGTTCAGGTTTTTGACATGGCTTTAGGAGAAGAGGGCGAAGGATATGACTACACTTCAGACCCTGACAATATTTGGTGGCACGATTCTAAACGAAAGGCCCTAAATCTCACTCTAATCCAGCAAACTGAATATTACGCTATTCGGCTGAACTCTTCGACCAAAGACAATCTACGCAGCTTCACTCTACCCGTTGTTGGTTACCACGATGGTGTGTGGACTCGCCCGTACTTCGACTGCTTTGGCGGGAAAATATGGATGGTAACATATTTGGCGCCATTTTTCAACGAGACCAATCAATTTCTGTAAGTATTAGCTACAATTTATGGCTGAAAGAATGCATCTCACTATGCGGAGATGGCCATCAGAGTTGGGAGCATTTCGTTTCCTATTTTCTTTTATAAAGTAAAAGGAGATACCGCGGGAAATGTATAATGAACGTGAGGAAATTCACTTTTCAGAATTTGAAGAATATCTTCATAAATTAAACATGTTTGCTAGCTTCGAGAGCTAGCCATTCGAAAGAAAAAGGCCACACAATCGCTTGTCAGTAACAAGTACCGTATGTTATTAAAATTAACAAGTGCCTGCGGGCAGGTTGAAATTGGAATTTTAAATGAGTTTGACATTAAAAATATCATTTACTACGCGGGACAACTCCAAGAAGGCCTGTTTTGAGAGAACAGCAAACTTTTTGTGGGAACTAAAGAAAATGTTGGGAATCGGGAGATGCGGGGTTTTATCGGGAAAATCGGAAACAATATCGAGACAAAGGGGAGCATTGCGTTACTGTTGACCATAAACTCGACCAAAGAGTTCAGCCGTCAGTGAGCGCAGCTAGCTCATAAAAGTTTGCTAAGATCACTTAAAAGACATCAATCTCAGTATAGACAAGCCGATTTATGTCAAAATTCTGCAATATTTTCATGTCTCTTAATTTTGTCCAGATTCTATCACACAGTCTTCGTTTACTAAGAGGAAGAAGTTGCGCGCTCAGTCAAACACTACGCCATTTTGGTTCTACCTGCCATCCAACTGACGGCGTAGCAATAGTTGCTAGGAAGTCACGTGATGGTGCAAAACCTCTATAGGCAGGATAATTTCTTGAGAAACGCGACCAGCTGCTCTGAGTTGTGACGTTTCAAAGAGTTGGGGGAAAAAGTTGTCAAATCACATATATACGGTAAACATAACAACAGTTTTTTTTTATGTTGCGCTAAAGTCTTTCATGTTTTGGCCAGGAGATCATTATTCCGAATAATTTCGCCGAACAAATGCAAGATCTAGACCTCAATAAAATTCGGACGGAGTAATACGCAGGGTGCAGGGTGCGCAGGGCATGCAAGGTATGCAGGGAGCGCAGAGTACGCAGGGTAGCCGGCAGATCACTGTCGCGTCCACGTGGAGTTGTGATAGTAAACCGCGCCACTTTCCTTGGGACGGGTAATCAACTGGAGGTATAAGTGTATATTTTGAATATCTGTACTTAGTATATACCATACCAGTGAATATCACTGTTCGCGCGCTCTGATTGGATATGATTTCATATTCACCTCCGAGCAAAGCAGCGATCATCTCGCGTGAGTTTTTGTCCATTTGACAGAAAGTAAAATAACTATTTGGTGCTGGTTATTCACCTGCAGTGTGGTATATACTGAAACAATTATTCTCCTCAGTGTTGGTGAATAGTGGTAGATATTTACATCGCCGAAGCGGCTCGGTAAACATCCACCACTATTCACCTCCACTTCGGTGAATAATTGTTAAATATAGGCTGTGTGATGCAAGTTTTATCGGAAGGAAAGACATAAAAATTTGCCACCGAATTTTCCCCCTAGACAATTTTGTCCAAGTTTGCTTTTCTGTCCGGTGATAAACCATTTTCAAGATACACCATACAGATTCAATTAAGAGCCCTCCTTCCAATAAGCGCTCCCTGTCGAATAAGCCCCCTGCCCCCCCCCCCCCCCCCCCCCAGTCATACCACGTAACCATCTAGTTGCACCCCCTTGGCCCCAACTTGGCCCCAAGACAACTTTGACCAAGTTTGGTTGTCCAATCGTAGTCCAGTCTGAAGATGTAACAATTTAAAGGATTTCAGGATTCCTGTGACACATGAGATCGAGGCTAGTGTGAGCCAGTCCAAGATGGATGGCGCGATTAGTGACAAGGCGAACGCAATAAAAGACACAACTTTTATATCTTCGAGGAAATCCTGACATGAAAAGACAAAAAACACGAGAATATTGTATATCACCTGACACCTGGCGTCTTGTTTTGTTCCGTAAAATTTTAGGCGGGAGCTTTTCTGAGTTGGTGTCAACTAAATAAATTGTGTCTGCCAACAATTTTTTATCTGCTTTTGTTAATTTCCGTAAACGCGGATCCCGCTGTGTACGTTCTGCATGTTGTGACTTGGAAATCTCCGTGGCACTTCGCAGTCTAAATATTTCAATTTCCTCTCAAATTTGCAACACCCCATTTTTGACAGAAACGACTGTTCACAACTGAAAATTGCCCGTTTTGTAACAGTTTGTGGGTAGTTAGAAAAATATAACATATTTTACTAAATCGTGCCAAAAAAGGGTACTGGCCCACAAGTGTCACGGCAAAATCAATTTGCTCAGGGCAAAATCAATTTGCTCAGGGCAAAATCAATTGCTCAGGGCAAAATCAATTTGCTCACGGCAAAATCAATTTGATCACGGCAAAATCAATTTGCTCACGGCAAAATCAATTTGCTCAAGGCAAAATCAAGTTTGATCACGGCAAGATCAATTTGATCTCGGCAAGATCGCCGGAAGTAACGCCGTCCCCAGTATCCCACAATGCGGATGGAGCACATTCGTGTTTGGCGGGGAACGACGAACTTGGAAGTTGAGTTCGTTTTCCCTCGCGATGTTTTGTGGAAATTGTGGCGTATTGTCGGTTGCAGCAACGGTTTTGAAGCAAATGTAGCCTGCGTGCAGGCGTTCTCTCTACCTGCAAAAATCGAATTTAATAGGATAAAGATACTAGCATTGTCTACGTCTAGTCTGCCCAAAATATAGTGCTGGTGCTGAGTTTCTCAGCTTTTTAAAAGTTGTGTAGTGCAAACATGCACTCCTAAAAGATACTGCCTCACTGGTTAGCTCAGTTGGTAGAGTACGGTCTAGAGTGCGGGAGGTCGGGGGTTCGAATCCCGGCCGCGTCCTTGGGTAGGGACGTATAATTTGTTGGCCTTGTCCCGTCCTCTTCTAATCTATACAAGGGGGGCGTAAAAGAACATGTTGTGTTATTTCGAGAAAGAGTAGGGGATTGTCTCCCGACACAACAGCCTGGTATTCTGAGGTACTAACAATCACTCATGATTGTAAACTGCACGGCAGCACATTGCACCACAATAGCAGTCTGTATCACAAAATATAACCTTGTGAAGCGCATTTGAATATATTCATATAGAATTTGCACTATATAAATGAATACCCTTTTACTGTGTTAACAACAAATGTAAACATTTTCGTTTTAACACTGTAAGCAATACCAAACCTGTGATTTTAACCCCTAAAAGATACGATGAGCATCCCACACCTATCATGTGGAGAGTCTCACTCCCTAGTACAGCTAGTGGCAATTCCATCGTCACATCATTGCCTGCAATTGGGGTTTTAATTAATATTCTGTCCTCTGAGACAAGCAAGTGCTATCATTGAGCGCTATGTACCTATCAATGTTAAGCCGGTGGGAGGGAGGGGGGGAGGGGAGGGGGGGGGGGGGGGGGGGGGGTGGTCAGGGGCAGATATGCAGCATTTGACTTTTTTGAGATTTTTTTTGTCAAATTCCCCACGTGTAATTCATCGTGTAATTATTCATAGGTATATATGCTTAACTGACTTTCTTTTATCTTAACTTTTGTATATATACTTTTTAAAATGAAATTTTAGTTCGAATATTTCTTCAAATCCCGGTCTAGAGTGGCGAGTAGAGGAATGCCGGGCGGGAGAAAGGACCGAGACAGCGAGGCGAAGCGACTCGACAAATAATACTTCAGCAGTCCACAGAAATGTTGTAATGGTGTGTTCTAGTGGCATTTCCGCTACTGTATTTGACGATTCAAAGAAAATTGTCCATTCCCCGTTACGCTCTTCTAATGGCTGATATGCCTTCTGTTCTGCATATTTCACCGTTCAGCGATTGGTCGATTGAGCACAATGACTTCGTTCCGTCTCCGAATCTCCTCGAAAAAACACGAGGTGTCGAATTCCTTCGGCACTCGTTCGTCACTGCTTCCGAAGAAAAGCCACGTTCAACCACAGGCTGTTTGTGGTTCAACTAGCACAGGCAGCCCATGAAAAAAAGGCTTAGCTGATCGAACCCCGGATCGTTACAGGCTAGGTTGGCTGCAGAAACCATCGAATTTGAGTACTTACAAAGCGAGGAAATAAGCGATGGATCGATTAAATGAGTGCTAGAGGAATGCAAGAAAGGGTTTCTGAAGGTAAAATTCTGAAAGTTTAGATTTTCGAAGTGCCTCAAGCCAGAAATAAACACATCAGTGATGAAGAGGAATAACTTCACAACACACAGGTAAGATTTTATGACTTTATTGAAAATTTTAGTACAGTTTTAGATTTTTTTCTACAAATTCCCATACATTCCTTGTAAAAATCATTAGCTTGGGCTGCCTGTGGTCTGAGTTGTCAGCTGTTGGAGCTGCAAAGATTTATCTTTCTCGAAGTACGCCGCACAAGATACGTCACAGCTATGCTACTACGTCACATCTACACAGAGGAACAGTGGAACAGTAGAACGCAGCTACACAGAGGAACAGTGGAACAGTGGAACAGTAGAACGCAGCGACACAGAGGAACAGTGGAACACTAGGCACAGAGGAACAGTGGAACACTGCTTCGTGTCAGGCAGCAAACGAGCAATTTTGAAAACTTGGGGACTTGGGACGAAACACCGGGAGCATACACCACCTCCGTGATACCAATGTACGCAACTCATCAAAATATGTAAATGTGACACTTTTGAGAAACATTTGATAACAACTCAGTGGGACGTCTGTGCTGTATTTTTTAATTTAGCCTCGTTTCCATGGAATCCCAGGCCTTAAAGATTGGCTTGAGTTGTAACTTAAACACGAAAACGGTAATAAACAGGTGTTCAGGACTCACAATTGACTAACGTTTCAAAGCATAACCAAGTCTTGAGATCACAAAACGAAAAGGAGAATGAAGAAGGGACAATTAAGTGTCACGTTAAGTTTGATAATTTGGATTTTATTTCCTTTTGGTCTTGCACAAAATTTCACAACCATGACTGGAAAAAGCGTAAACCAAACTCCTGCAGCACTGATAGGAAGATCGATCGACTTGCAAAAAGCACTGCGATTTGTCGAAGAAGTTCAAAGGCAGACAAAATGCACTAAAATTGTTTATCTTGATGTAGTTCTTGATCACCAACGCTGGAAGAAAGAAGCTCTATTAGTGCTTGAAGTCGCTAATTTGATGACCTCTCTCTGGCGAGTGAAGGGCAAAGATAACCATTCAATTGCAGAGGACGATATGCTCTTGTACCGAAGCGTTCGTTCAATTATCATGTTCTCACCCCCTGCTTTTGGCTCTGTTATTTGCTTCGACCGGAATCAGTACAAAGATTACAATATTTTTTGTCCATACGCCTTCAAGAACAATACCTTGAATGGCTCTGTTCAGGTTTTTGACATGGCTTTAGGAGATGAGGGCGAAGGATATGACTACACTTCAGACCCTGACAATATTTGGTGGCACGATTCTAAACGAAAGGCCCTAAATCTCACTCTAATCCAGCAAACTGAATATTACGCTATTCGGCTGAACTCTTCGACCAAAGACAAGCTACGCAGCTTCACTCTACCCGTTGTTGGTTACCACGATGGTGTGTGGACTCGCCCGTACTTCGACTGCTTTGGCGGGAAAATATGGATGGTAACATATTTGGCGCCATTTTTCAACGAGACCAATCAATTTCTGCAAGTATTAGCTACAATTTATGGCTGAAAGAATGCATCTCACTATGCGGAGATGGCCATCAGAGTTGGGAGCATTTCGTTTCCTATTTTCTTTTATAAAGTAAAAGGAGATACCGCGGGAAATGTATAATGAACGTGAGGAAATTCACTTTTCAGAATTTGAAGAATATCTTCATAAATTAAACATGTTTGCTAGCTTCGAGAGCTAGCCATTCGAAAGAAAAAGACCACACAATCGCTTGTCAGTAACAAGTACCGTATGTTATTAAAATTAACAAGTGCCTGCGGGCAGGTTGAAATTGGAATTTGAAATGAGTTTGACATTAATAATATCATTTGCTACGCGGGACAACTCCAAGAAGGCCTGTTTTGAGAGAACAGCAAACGTTTTGTGGGAACTAAAGAAAATGTTGGGAATCGGGAGATGCGGGGGTTTATCGGGAAAATCGGAAACAATATCGAGACAAAGGGGAGCACTGCGTTACTGTTGACCATAAACTCGACCAAAGAGTTCAGCCGTCAGTGAGCGCAGCTAGCTCATAAAAGTTTGCTAAGATCACTTAAAAGACATCAATCTCAGTATAGACAAGCCGATTTATGTCAAAATTCTGCAATATTTTCATGTCTCTTAATTTTGTCCAGATTCTATCACACAGTCTTCGTTTACTAAGAGGAAGAAGTTGCGCGCTCAGTCAAACAGTACGCCATTTTGGTTCTACCTGCCATCCAACATGACGGCGTAGCAATAGTTGCTAGGAAGTCACGTGATGGTGCAAAACCTCTATAGGCAGGATAATTTCTTGAGAAACGCGACCAGCTGCTCTGAGTTGTGACGTTTCAAAGAGTTGGGGGAAAAAGTTGTCAAATCACATATATACGGTAAACATAACAACATTTTTTTTTATGTTGCGCTAAAGTCTTTCATGTTTTGGCCAGGAGATCATTATTCCGAATAATTTCGCCGAACAAATGCAATATCTAGACCTCAATAAAATTCGGACGGAGAAATACGCAGGGTGCAGGGTGCGCAGGGCATGCAAGGTATGCAGGGCGCGCAGAGTACGCAGGGTAGCCGGCAGATCACTGTCGCGTCCACGTGGAGTTGTGATAGTAAACCGCGCCACTTTCCTTGGGACGCGTAATCAACTGGAGGTATATATAAGTGTATATTTTGAATATCTGTACTTAGTATATACCATACCAGTGAATATCACTGTTCGCGCACTCTGATTGGATATGATTTCATATTCACCTCCGAGCAAAGCAGCGATCATCTCGCGTGAGTTTTTGTCCATTTGACAGAAAGTAAAATAACTATTTGGTGCTGGTTATTCACCTGCTGTGTGGTATATACTAAAACAATTATTCTCCTCAGTGTTGGTGAATAGTGGTAGATATTTACATCGCCGAAGCGGCTCGGTAAACATCCACCACTATTCACCTCCACTTCGGTGAATAATTGTTAAATATCGGCTGTGTGATGCAAGTTTTATCGGAAGGAAAGACAAAAATTCGCCACCGAATTTTCCCCCTAGACAATTTTGTCCAAGTTTGCTTTTCTGTCCGGTGATAAACCATTTTCAAGATACACCATAAAGATTCAATTAAGAGCCCTCCTTCCAATAAGCGCTCCCTGTCCAATAAGCCCCCTGCCCTCCCCCCCCCCCCCCCCCCGTCATACCACGTGACCATCTAGTTGCACCCCCTTGGGCCCAAGACAACTTTGACCAAGTTTGGTTGTACAATCGTAGTCCAGTCTGAAGATGTAACAATTTAAAGGATTTCAGGATTCCTGTGACACATGAGATCGAGGCTAGTGTGAGCCAGTCCAAGATGGATGGCGCAATTAGTGACAAGGCGAACGCAATAAAAGACACAACTTTTATATCTTCGAGGAAATCCTGACATGAAAAGACAAAAAACACGAGAATATTGTATATCACCTGACACCTGGCGTCTTGTTTTGTTCCGTAAAATTTTAGGCGGGAGCTTTTCTGAGTTGGTGTCAACTAAATAAATTGTGTCTGCCAACAATTTTTTATCTGCTTTTGTTAATTTCCGTAAAAGCGGATCCCGCTGTGTACGTTCTGCATGTTGTGACTTGGAAATCTCCGTGGCACTTCGCAGTCTAAATATTTCAATTTCCTCTCAAATTTGCAACACCCCATTTTTGACAGAAACGACTGTTCACAACTGAAAATTGCCCGTTTTGTAACAGTTTGTGGGTAGTTAGAAAAATATAACATATTTTACTAAATCGTGCCAAAAAAAGGGTACTGGCCCACAAGTGTCACGGCAAAATCAATTTGCTCAGGGCAAAATCAATTTGCTCAGGGCAAAATCAATTTGCTCAGGGCAAAATCAATTTGCTCACGGCAAAATCAATTTGATCCCGGCAAAATCAATTTGCTCACGGCAAAATCAATTTGCTCAAGGCAAAATCAATTTGATCACGGCAAGATCAATTTGATCTCGGCAAGATCGCCGGAAGTAACGCCGTCCCCAGTATCCCACAATGCGGATGGAGCACATTCGTGTTTGGCGGGGAACGACGAACTTGGAAGTTGAGTTCGTTTTCCCTCGCGATGTTTTGTGGAAATTGTGGCGTATTGTCGGTTGCAGCAACGGTTTTGAAGCAAATGTAGCCTGCGTGCAGGCGTTCTCTCTACCTGCAAAAATCGAATTTAATAGGATAAAGATACTAGCATTGTCTACGTCTAGTCTGCCCAAAATATAGTGCTGGTGCTGAGTTTCTCAGCTTTTTAAAAGTTGTGTAGTGCAAACATGCACTCCTAAAAGATACTGCCTCACTGGTTAGCTCAGTTGGTAGAGTACGGTCTAGAGTGCGGGAGGTCGGGGGTTCGAATCCCGGCCGCGTCCTTGGGTAGGGACGTATAATTTGTTGGCCTTGTCCCGTCCTCTTCTAATCTATACAAGGGGGGCGTAAAAGAACATGTTGTGTTATTTCGAGAAAGAGTAGGGGATTGTCTCCCGACACAACAGCCTGGTATTCTGAGGTACTAACAATCACTCATGATTGTAAACTGCACGGCAGCACATTGCACCACAATAGCAGTCTGTATCACAAAATATAACCTTGTGAAGCGCATTTGAATATATTCATATAGAATTTGCACTATATAAATGAATACCCTTTTACTGTGTTAACAACAAATGTAAACATTTTCGTTTTAACACTGTAAGCAATACCAAACCTGTGATTTTAACCCCTAAAAGATACGATGAGCATCCCACACCTATCATGTGGAGAGTCTCACTCCCTAGTACAGCTAGTGGCAATTCCATCGTCACATCATTGCCTGCAATTGGGGTTTTAATTAATATTCTGTCCTCTGAGACAAGCAAGTGCTATCATTGAGCGCTATGTACCTATCAATGTTAAGCCGGTGGGAGGGAGGGGGGAGGGGGGGGGGGGGGGGGGGTGGTCAGGGGCAGATATGCAGCATTTGACTTTTTTGAGATTTTTTTTGTCAAATTCCCCACGTGTAATTCATCGTGTAATTATTCATAGGTATATATGCTTAACTGACTTTCTTTTATCTTAACTTTTGTATATATACTTTTTAAAATGAAATTTTAGTTCGAATATTTCTTCAAATCCCGGTCTAGAGTGGCGAGTAGAGGAATGCCGGGCGGGAGAAAGGACCGAGACAGCGAGGCGAAGCGACTCGACAAATAATACTTCAGCAGTCCACATTTTACTTTCCCTAGGTCTACAAGAGAACACTTGTGGTTCAAAAGGACTACTACGTGAGTTTCCCGGGGATTTGCTGCATTAAGGGACCGGCGGGCTTCCGTAATCGTTGGAAATACAAAGCACAAAGCAACCATTTCTGGCCTCAAGATCATTCGTAATTACAATTTCGCACGGCTAAGCTCCACTGAGGTGTTACGACTTACCTGTATCTGTATATGTTTTGCATTTTTATTAGCAGAGAAAGCAATGTACTTAACCTTTTTTCTCATCCTCCAGTTCGACCAAAACTACGATCGCAGTCAAACTCCAATCTGCCGAGTTCAGCTGTTACTTCGCTGTGAGTTTGACTCGAGTGCGAGTACGACATTTCATTTTGCACTCAAAATATATCATTAAAAAGGAAAGTAGAGATCTTCAAATACAGCTAAGCAATACTGGAGACATGAAAACAAAGTAGCAAGAGTATGTTTTTGCTTGTAGAGTTGTGAAAAGTCGCACTCGTAAACCGAATTAGAATCTAAAGACAGAACTGGCTTCCTGTCGAGTACTGTTAAAATCATATTCGAAGCATCCGGGAAACATTCGTGGGCTCGATTGGGTTTTTAATCCGGTAGAAATTATTAAATTCGTTATCCAAAGTATATGTGTACTTCTTTTATGAAACTTATAAGCAATCGAGAGCATTTTAGTTCGCCTAAAAGCTGGCCTTTAATTTATGCGGCCGTTGATAAACAAACTAATCATAACATTGACGCAAAGCACCATGGGCTCGAACACAGGGTCTTTAAAGTGCCTATGAAATGAATTTTTTGTCATTAAAATAAAGATCCCATTTGAAAGTCCTTTTGAAATGAGGAAGACTGGTGTTTATTGCTTGTCAGTCAATATCTCAACTCGTTCCAGATATATTAAGGTTTTTGTGTCTGCTGCTTCTTGAAGAAGCTGTAGGCACTATGTCATCGTGTTGATTTGGTATATACTTCATGTATAAGATTTGATTGTTTTGGGGCAAAGGTTTCTATTATGGGTCTGTTAGAAACAACTTACATCAAGTATTGCCTCTGTAAGGATGTTAACATTGTCGATAAGTGTTCGTAAAGTATTATTCGGGATCAATTAAACGTGGCGATGGCTTTCGTACATTACTCGGATCTTCATTTAGTAGCGATATCCAATCAGAAAATGGGGACGAAAAAGGACGACTATTCGCCGATGATGACGTGTAAAGGTTTGAGCTGAAGTTCTACCCCGCGAGGCCAGCTTCTGCAAGATGTCGGTGAGTTTATTACTCCGGCGCTGCTAGGGCAGCGGCCGGGTCTTAAAATGCAGTCTGCGTTCTATCGACGACAGAAGTTGATCAGTTCAGACCTTTGCCGCTAACAATGTGGGTAGGAGACGCTGTGATCGAGCGATAAACAGGCATGCGCATTAGTTGAAAGATAAATGCTCGGTAGAGAGCTTTAAGAGTGTTTAAGGCTACCGTCACGTCATGAAGTACTCAATTTGCCTCAATCGTCTCTCAAACCGAATAGGCCCTTTGCAGCTAACAGTCACGTGCTGATCAAGGAGGATTGAAAGGGCTTCCCGTGGTACTCTGAGCGCTCACATGGTATTTTTACAAGTTACAGAGATTGCAAGGAGAGGTTCGCGCAAAAATTCCCTTCTATTACAAGCGATTTTTCTTCTCTTTTAGGAATTGAAGGAGAATATTTTATATACCAATCGTCTCTTTATTATTCATATTACGTGGTACAATGTTTTTTTTCCAGACGTCTGTCGTTGCATTAATTCATGCGAAGTCGTTTTGTTATGCTTGAATTCATAATAGCGTCCATTGTTCAAAGTTCAATTAGGTGACTGACCTTCTCATGAATTGAAGTTTCTTCCTAAATCACTGAATACCTTAGAGATTTTATGTATCAGATATCTTATTCAAGTGTTCAACAATACTCAGTATTCAAATGTATTCTAATGTACTCACGTTCTGCTGGAGCAATCACGTCTGCATTAACCGTTAAAATTTGGGGC
Organism: Actinernus sp. WN-2022; assembly: GCA_030867875.1. Classification (NCBI taxonomy): domain Eukaryota; kingdom Metazoa; phylum Cnidaria; class Anthozoa; order Actiniaria; family Actinernidae; genus Actinernus; species Actinernus sp. WN-2022. The sequence continues at coordinate 96,646,761 of JAOWCC010000019.1, forward strand.
GAAACGGATATTCTCAAACCACCGCTGCGAATTCACGGTCGAATTCACTCACGATGATTTTGCAAATCTTCGGCTACTTGTGAAGGGGAACCTGTTTGATTTATCCTTAGGTGTTAATATTCAAATGCATGAAGATAATATTGGTAAAAGACCACATATTGAAAGTGGAAAATCAGTAGCTTCTCTCTCGGCATAAACTCGCTAGACGGTAGTCAACTCTCCAACCGGCAGCAAACTCGGTAGTCAACTCGTTTGGAAAACTGAAAATTAACCTCCAGACATGGACAACTTCGTACTGGGGTGAACTTCTTTGTACTTTGATCTATAAAATAGATAAAATAGACATAAATAAGCACGCGAGTGTCAAATGGACTAGCAGAGAACAGCCATCTCAAATGAGCAAGTCACGTGATTTTTGTCGTTGATAATATTTGGTTGCAAAGATCATGGGAAGCTCTTTCAATCCACCTTGCGTGCTGATATAATACTTCATTAACGAATGAATTGAGCTCATGATCCCCATGGGAAAGGCGTTGCCATGAATACTGGAGAACGAGCTATTTTTATATACGCAGTTTTAGAAAGATCGGCAATTGATTGGAGGTGGAAAATAGCTCATCATGTTACTTATAACCATCCACGTCTACTTAACAACAGGAGTAGTTATGTGCCAAGGCACCGCATACGAGCCATGGGCAAAGACTGAGTTTACCAGATTATTGATGAAAGTAGAGAACTTAATGAATCTTAAAGATACTTCGGAGTCGTTGGATGAAGAAACATGTTCAACACTTTACTAAGAAAACAAAACAAGTTACAGAGCCTGCAAGTTCACAAGTCAATGGAAAACCCCAAGAGCCTGTAGTTTTGGATCAACATATTCTTGAAACTCCAAAAGCAACACATACACATGAGTCAAATTAAAACCGGAAAAGACGGAATTCTTTAGATTCTTCACGAGGGTTGTTATCCCGCAATAAGAACTCTCTCGCTCATTTAAAGACCTTGATTTGTAACCGATGGAGGCTGACCTAACTGATATCCGTAATGAATTCTTACTCTCGTCACGTCAAAACACAAATCAAGAAACGAAACTCAGTCATTTGGAAGACAAATTAGTGCAGCAAGATAATATATACAATACCGAAATCAAGATGCTGTCATATGGACGGCGTAATGGACTCGTCAAGAACAGCAGCTAAAGTTACAAAGAGGCCCACAAATTGACCACGAATACAATTAACATGACTTCCAGAGGTTTTATAGAGAGAAAATACGCCGCGGAGAAAGAGCCGCGAGGCGGCAATCAGCGAACTTGATAAAGAGCCACAGGGTAGAAAGAACAGTAGAGAAATATAGTGATAGCTCCATCACAGGATGGACAGGATACAACTTATAATTTGCATGGGACAAATATAAACATACATTTGAGACAATCATCTATTAGTACTCGGAACCTGCAGTATAACAGAACAACAGACTAAATTGCAAACGTGTGTTACATGAATAAGTAGCGTGTACAGTAAAAGGTCAACTACTTTAATTTACATACGAGAAAAAAATAAAATATTAAATTACATAGATATACTAGGGGAGCAGAGAATGAAAGTCACCGCACTACCGGCTACTCCTAAAGACTGCTAATATTCAGCTAATAATTCTTCCCTTTGGTTATTACTAAGAGGATTTCAAATGAAAGTGTATTTCATCTTCAGTCTCACGTGGCCCCGAGTGAAAGCCCAGATGGGCTCTTTTTTTTTTTGTTTCATGCAGCAAAATTTTGACTTTTGACCCATGTATTAAATTTCAAGTTTACCGCCAATCAGATTGCACTGTGCTGGTCACGTAACACTCTCCAGGGTAATTTATTTACATAATTTAATACAGTAAAATGAAGATGGTTGACCCGCGAGGAAATTTCTCTCAAATTTGGAGTCGCATCTCTCAAATGTAAGCAGTTTAATGTTATTTAACTTCACTCGTGCGAAAGCCTTCCAACAGGCTCAGGATATTTCAACTGGCGCTCTTGTCGGAGCCGAAGAACCGCGTTTTTTACCCAGATGGCCAGTGATTTTATACACGACATGACGCCGGACCTGAAGGGGCTGCATGATCAAACTCAAAGCCAGGATCCAGCTAATCCACACATACCGAATTGGAATTTAGCGTGTTGCTTTGCTGCTGAAACCAAAGGCTTCTTCGATAGAAATGTCAAGATGTTGTGTTTTTCTAGGAGGACAAAATATTTCTCGTTTAAGCTTCTCTTTCACCACGGCTTTGTTATTTGAACTCTGTGGATTGGTATACTCAAATATACTGCACAATACCATACAACTGAATAAGAAGTTTTTAACAAAGCCAAACTCAACTTCAACTCAAGAGCAAAGCTGAGAGGGAAAGTGAAACTGAACAGTGTCTTGTCAGGTCATGAAGGTACGGTGAGGTTGAAATCATTGCGTGTTTATATCGGCATTTCTTTGTCGATTTTTTGCGATAGTCAGTGTACTTTTTTGCCAAGTCTATTTATATCCAGTGTTATCCTTCTGATCATGATTATATACGTCAATCTCTGGAAGAATGCAGGCATGCCAGTAGAAGATAACTGCAAATTTTATTAAGTCGAAGAACTAGACATGTACGCGTACATAATCACATGTACACAGAGACGTGCTGCAAACACTCATTGTCATACAAATGTAAATCTAGTCGCAAGCACATCTTAATTGCTTAAACGAATTTTAGGAAAAAGCAGAAAAGTGAGGCGAGTTAGAAAACAAAGCCGTAAGGACGGAGAAGAGAGAAATCAGATATTTTTTTTTTAAATGGATAAATAATTTGTTTGTAAAATCACGTCGAAAGGTCTGTAGGATAACTAAAAGCCAAAGCGAACCAGAGGAAAATGTAAATTTCATGCTACAGTATCTCCAATCATTTCACATACCCGAGCAGTTCTCTCCAAAAATCTGAATCATAAAAAGAATCACTGCAAAATCATGCTGTCTTATTCAATGTCTCAGATGTATTTATAATTTCATTTTAATAGAATTGGATTAATTTTATCTGAACAAAATTTGGCCCATCACAGAACCAGTAAGCTCAGTGGTTAAGCTTCAGTCTGTTGTGCAGGAGGTAGTCAGAGTTCAAATCGAGGTAGGACCTTAAAATAACTGGGAGAACTGGTACTGCATGCCTTTGCTCTGACATCTGCAAATGGTTCTAAAAGCTTTCTTGGATCACAATGTTAAATTGTAGGCCAACACTGAGAATGCAACCAAATCTCTGGTAGTGACCACCCTCAAGTGTAGTGGAATTATATGGTCATATAGATATAGAGTAAATGAATTTGTCCCCGATTATAGCAATACCATGCTCTGTTAGTAGTAGTAGTACTATATAGTTCCCTTGGTGCCACTATTTACATTTTATACATTTTATATATTTTAAATATACAGGCTATATCTAGTAGATTACATACTACATAAAACCTAATTGTTACGGACATGTCCTAACAAGTTTAGTTTACCCGCCCTACCCCCCTCGGGTAGGTCTGCTCAGTACTTTTCCGAATTGTTGAAGTCAGCTAATTTTAGCTTTAGTGTCTCGTGGAGGAAGGAGTAAAGGAGATTTACGGAAGGAACCACGGCTTTTATGCTATTTACTACACGTACGGCTATTCACCAAGGAACACAGATGTAAGGTTGTTTTATTGTATTAGTTCTGTCTTTATTCACTCAGTGTTCGTTTACATTTTGTGAATTTCAGTTTTTGGAACCGCTAAACGCCAAACGCTAACAACTACAATACCACTGTGATAGTCAACACAAGATATTACGGTCAGTACAGTTAGGTCAAACAACGAGGACAAAGACGTGAACCCTAGCCGGGCTTCATACCTTATCGATATCCTTAATCACGTTGATGTTGTTATGTTATGTAGTTGAGTTGAACAATAACACGAGCGAGTATTCAAAGCAGTGTTACGAAGTACAGCATAACTGATTCCATGTGCTTCTGCTAGTAAACGTATGACCGAGCTAGCAGTAACATTTAGTTCCAAAAAATCTCATCGATACCGAACTACAATAGATCTATAACGAGACTACAAAAGGAACATATTCATTGTACATTTGGAGTGTTTATTTGGCGGAATTTGAACTCAGTTCGCTCTCAATTTGTACAAACTTTGCATGGAAAAACCCATGGCTGAGGCCCAGGTCACCGCGGAAGCGCGCGGTACAAATGCACAGGGTACCCAAACAACAACTGGAATCGAATGGGAATTAGGGCCTCGCGAACGAAAACTAACCGAAAGGGGGTCAGAATATAAACGAAATCATTTAAGGCAACAAGTAACTGCCGCTCTTGGTAATGTCACGCGCAAAAGAAAGGAGATTGAGCAATTGATGCGAGCAGCAGGGGGGCTGAGCGGAATTCTTAGGTGAAAATTTGTTGTATTCAACGATTTCATTAGGCAAAAACAACGATTTCATTAGGCAAAAAACAACGAAATCCAACATGTGTGTGACACAACAAGAAACAACACATCAACATTCAGACATCATCAGTATTTCCCATCCCCCCTGCTGCTATTGTTATTATATTCGTTGTACACATTATCGTATTTGACAACCATTTAGAGAAACGATATATATAGGTATATCATCGTTGTTACTATGGATGATCTGATTGATGAGATTCTTGCAGAGTATGAACCAATCCCAGAAAATAATGAGAGATATGACTTAGACATACAAGTGCCTCATCCTATAACACTTCCAGATGAGCAATGGGTAGAATTCTTGATAGATGCTAAGGATATGTTTGAAGTCGATGGTGCAACTGCCGTCTTCTCTACGTGGAGGGTAGAAACGGAAGATCCACTCGATATTGGCAACATTAATGTCGCCGATGGCATCGAATTAAGGGCTGGTCGATTGGCTTTGGATGTCCGTATGACCATTGATAGAGCAAGAGAACTTCTTACGGCACTTCCAGATGGTGAGTTCATTTTGAAAATTAAATTCCTTAGAGAATATAACGATGATGGAGATGTGTATTGGATAGTTGACGACAAGTTTGAACCAGTTCGTGTTGAAAGAAAGAAGGGTTACGGCGTAATCGAGATTTCTCATGATACTAAACCAGGTGCGATAGTTGGAATCGATAAGGTATACTATAATAATGCATATCCAGTTACTGCAGTGGTTTATGGACTTTATCCAATCAGAGCACCAGATATAGCAAATTTAGCCCCAATGCGCGTTGGTGATCTTAATTGCGTCGCACAGAGAGTGATAGAGTATTTCGAAGGTACTACTAGAGGCCAAGGTCTAACCACTAAGAGACATGAGAAGATTCAGAAGTGGGAAGAACAAGTCCATGACACAGGTGCCACAATCAATGATATATCTAAGCTTGAGACGATTATCACCAGGCCTATAATCCTGAGTGACATTGCTGGTGAAGATATCTACAATAGCGGCAAATATCAAGGTCACCGGCATAAACCTATAGAACTAATCTATCATAATGGCCATACCTGGTCCAAAGATTTGCATTTCCCACAATCTCGTTCTGTCCATATATACGAAGGTGATGTATGGGAAGCCATTAGACAAGCAACTTTGAATGAACCAAAAGCGGTATGGTTACTAGGAGGAGGATCAGAAGGAAGGCAACTTAATGTCAATCAATTCGTACTCCAAGATGGTCGCACCTACAGAACTCAACAAACTCAAGATAGACTCCAACTAATATGCCAAGACTTGGGTGACGAATCCCTTGCCGATCTGGTATTTGGTGAGAATCATGCGGCAAGTGTAATAGCAAAGGAAAAGAATAATTGGAAGCCGACTCCATCCAATTTTCTTGAAGATATCCAAAAGTCTTGTGTGGAACACGGAAATGGTGGATTATGGAATTCGATGGACTACGATACTAGAGATGTCATTAGCATTGATATGAAGTCTTGCTATCCGGCGAGTTTTCAAGGTGAAGGTGAAGCGAAACCATATTTCGAACGATTCGGTCATCCATCCAATCGTATGACTCGAGTTTCCGTGAATGGTCCACTACCTATCGACATTGGAACTGGATTCGCTGAGATTCGAGAATGGTCATTCGCTTCCATATGCCATCCCATCATTCCATCTTGGTTTGGAAAACATTTCTCAGAGAATGGATGGGCACCAATACAACTTCTTGCATTTCTTGTAGATAAAGGATTTCTCGAAACTCTCATCATTCGCGAAGTGATTGTGTCTTTCGATAAGCAAACGAAGATATGGCTTCCAAAAGTCGAGATCAGGGATGTGCCATTATAGGAAAGTTCACACAAGGCAGCAAAGTTGATGGCAAACGTTTGACCAGACGATTGGTAACTGATCAAGGAGAACTCGATTTCCTAGTACGAGATACCATACAAAGTGGAACTCTAGTTGGATCGCCCGAAAAATGTCCTCTTGGTCACATCCTTACATATTACGATGGAAATCAACCTCAATATACACATTTGCGTTCAAGCATGTTGGCCTATGCACACATAAATCTATTATGTATGTTACAACGTTTCACTACCAATGAAGCCGTTCGTGTCGCCACTGATTCTATATACATTCAGAAACATGCACTTCGCAAATTGGATGGAGTATCAGCATACATCACTTCGATAATGTGTGATTGTAATGAAGAATGGTGTCTCCCATGCTTGTTCGAGGAATCGTATCTTCCAACAGTATCTCCAGCTCAATGGCGAGATAAGAATGAACAACTATATATGCCACAAGAACATGCAGATTACCTTCCAAAGCCAGAATATGTCATCCAACGAAAAGAACTAACACTTAGTACCGCACCTGCAACTTAATCCATTCATGTCTGGAAACTATCAACAGATTGTTTGAGATCATTTTGAAGCATATTGAGTGGTTTTTAGTTTATGTCAAAAACTTTGACCATTTTTGAAGATGATGTTACCAAGACCCATTATCACGATATCAACTCTGCTATCTTAATGGTGGTGGTGGTAGTGGCAAAACTACGAGAGCAATCGAACTCTTTCGAACGAGAAATCCCATAGTATTCACACCGACCCATCGTTTAGCCAAAGAAATGCGTGATAGAGGTGTGCAATCTCAAACCTATCATAGTTTCTTTCGTTATTGTGGTGTCAAAAGAGTACGAGCAACAGATGAAGATCTCGAATCTCTCCAATCTTTGCCAAAATATAGAAATAAATCAATCAAAGTTTGGAATGCGAAAAAGGATTGGACTCAATGTAACGATCTCATTTTATCGATAGATGGAAACGATGAGGAAGCAGAAGAGATAGTATTCGTTGCTCGAAAGTATGGCGATCCACTCCATTATCCTGGATCTGATATGCTTGGACCACAAATAGCTGATAAGGAATGGACTCCAGAGAGATTGGGAAAGAAATACATACCTAGAGTTATAATATGGGATGAAATTTGTACAGTGCCTCGCGCAGTACTAGAGACGTTCCTTGGTTGGTTAAACCAAAAAGGAGTACAAGTGATTTGTTGTGGTGATCATGGGCAACCTCCTCCAATAGCAGGTGACTCCCCACATGATTGGCTTCGAGAACGAGTTAATTACTATGAAGAGATAGATACCGATTATCGAGCGAAAGATGACGAACTAAAATCTTTGAAAAAGAGAATTCGACTTCAATCTGATAAGTTCCAATGTGAAGAGATTCGTCGCGCTCTGCCTAGTTGTCTCGAATGGAACGAATTCGTTCTATCTTGGATGCCATGCGACGTTATATTGACCAGTCGTCAGAAAGTTCGAGATCACGTACAGAATCTATTATTCCAACGACACAAAGATCATTTCCCAGACATTCTCGTACCTTTATTATATCATCCTCGGGATAGTCGTAGGCAAAATATCGAGATATCCATTCCAGGAACTAATAAGAAAGAAACACTCGTATCGAACGATATCGTAAATGTCACTATGAGTGCCGCGGAAGATATCTATTCCAAAGAGAATTCCGATTGGCGACTTGGTTATGCTTTAACGATACATTCCAGCCAAGGTCTCACAATTCATAGTCCCAAAAAAGTATGGATCATCGACGATTATCTTGGTTGGTCGAATCTTGCTTATCTCGCCGTATCAAGAGTTGAATATATGAATCAACTTGAACGAGTTAATTGTACCATGGAACAAACTCAAGATAAATCATCATCATCCTCTCAGCAGATTCGAAAAGTCATTTGTAGAAAGCTCGTGAGCTATAAACATAGTGATCGATCTAAGGGATTCCAAGGATTCAACTTAAAGGTCTATGATATATTGCAGCTCAAGAAAGTTCAAAACAACTTATGTTCTGCATGTAATATAGAATTGCTATGGGTTTATACTTCATGGGATCCACAACAATTCTCAGTCGATAGGTTAGATAACTCTATGGGACACACGCGTGACAACATTCGATTGACATGCCTCGAATGTAACGTAAGAAGAGGATCATCACCATTAACGGATGAGAACGCTATCAGGTGGCAACATGGTATCTCTAGGAATAACAAGGAGTTCTTCGCGAACGAATCCACGCTCTGGGACGACTTTCGATCGTTGCGTCGTTATTTGTGGTATCGTCAAATAGTAAAGGACTGGCCCATCAAGCCTGATTACGACGCGTCTTTGTTGGTATATGGAAAGTGACCATATTGGATCTGTCGCACGACGTCGACCACCTTCTAATTCACCAGGAGCATAAAGATATCTAATGAGAACGCCAAATGGAAGTCTTTCCTCTTTGATACCAATCGGTCTATTATGTGCTGGTTCTGATGGCTTCGATTCGACCTCATCTTTGGTAATTGCTATGGATGGTTCTTTCCCTGTCAAACGTGTAACTTCGTTGTTCAATGCTTTAACCACCATCGGCAAACGAATTACCCATTCGACAGATCTATCGTCGCTTCCTTGTGAAACAAGTACCATTTCTTGAGCATATTGGTGTCCAAATAATCTCTCAGCTAACGTACGATTAAATCGTTCAACGATTGCTTGATCTCGATGTATATCAACTCTTCCACGTCTTACAGAGACTTTTTGTTTATCTAGTAACGAAGACATTGAACCCATGAATTCACGTCCAGGATCGACTTGTAAAAGTTTCGGCCATACCAATGGACTTCTCTTATAGATTCGTTCGAATGCCGCAGCAATTTCTTTAGATTCTTTAGTAGCTAATGGTTCGGCTTCTTTGTATCTAGAAGCTACATCCACAACTGTCAATGCATACTTATATAGCTTTCTTCCACGTCCAGGTCGATCGTGTGGTAAGAATATCAAATCAGCTTGGTGAACTTCATTCGGCGTAGATACATCGAATTTAGGTCGTGGAACGTATTTGGGTGCTGGTAAATAAATTTGCCATATAGCTTGTTTCTCTAGCCACATACGAGTCACATCTTCAGAAATACCAGTCGCATTGGAAAGATGCTTAATCGCTGCAAGTCCTTTCCAATAACCACTCGGACTATAGTATCGTAAACCTAGTTTAGCATCCATTATATATCTATATATTCTAACCTTCAACAAGAAGGAAAAAAAAGAAGAAAAAAAGGAATAAGAACCTATCTAACCAACTAGTTCTTATTCTTTTTTTTTTTTTTAGTATCTCGTTGAACGTAAAAATTCTCGTTTTTTAAAAAGCATATCGACTAATAGCATATCCAGCAGCTAGCGTTCCACCACCAACGAAAATCAACTCACCGGTTTTCTGTGCGTTAGATGGTTGATAGTAGTCAGAGAAACGAGGTTCTTTCATTGCTTCGAGTCGTTTCAGTGCCTGACGTAACTTATGGGAGCGCACGAAAGCTCGGTTGATATCGAGTTGGTTATTATGAGCATCGCGTTCGGCGACTTCATGTTTGCGCGTCCAATCGGACAATTTTTGACGTTCTTCGATATATGCCTCCCTAGCAGCATCGAATTTTTCCATTGCCCTATCATGTCTCTCTCGTTCTATATTAGCAGTTTCATCTTTTCCACCAAACATCCTAGCAAGCACTCCACCACCAGTGAATGCCGCTGCGTTTACAATCGCCGTGAATAGCATCATTGCGCCAGCTGCAGCCATTATGGTTTGGCCCTTTGTTTCTCGAGATATTGTTTTGCATATATGCTACCAGCTATTACTGCAGTCCACTTCACGTAATTTATAATAGAAATAGAAGGATCGTTAAGCATAGATTCCTTGGCAACCTTTTTTACGATCCAACCAATACCAGTAGCTATTCCAGTTATCATAGCAGCATCGGTCGCTGTTTTCATCAATTCCTTATCCATCCTAATATATATCGTATATCTCTAGTCTTTAATTGTTACTCCATATCTGGTACCGTAGTCTTTACAGGACTCGCGGGTCGTATCGTACTAACGTTCTTAGAAGTGTCATCTCTATATCTTCTGTATTGATAGTATACGCTAGCTAATGCAGCACCCGTACCAATAACTGCGATAGTAGTATTAGTAGATATATTTTTAGTCCAACTTTCATCTTCGTCTATTTCTTTAGATAATTCACTTTCACGCGAAATCTCTCTCTTTTGAGCCTCTCTAGCAAGTTTATTACTTAGTGCTAATGCTTTCCCAGCAGCAACCCTCTTTGGATCTTTTACTTTAGTTGGCGTTGTTTTCGGTGGATTCGCAGTTATCTGATCCGTCTGTTCCTCCATCTTGATTCGATATAGTAGTTACTTGCGAATGTTTAATAGGAGTACTAGGAACGACTATGTGATTAGCTACATGGAACGAAGCACTAGCTAGAGCCACTAATCGAACTGCTTTAAGTGTTAATAGACCAGCCGCAGTATATATCTCATTGCGGACTAGTTGGTCTTCTTGTAGATCCTTAACCAGTGCTTGTTGGTCATCTAGTGGAACTACGTATGCGACTGCGCGAGTAGCTAGACGTAGTGCACCATTTACTAAGCATCCTGTTATTTGGTAGCATGCGCCAAACAATACAGCGCCCATACCAATAACTGCTATAGTAGATACGTTTTTAGTCCAACTTTTATCTACGTCGATTTCTTTAGATAATTCACTTTCACGTGTAATCTCTCTCTTTTGAGTCTCCGCAGTTATCTGATCCGTCTGTTCCTCAATCTTGATTTGATATAGTAGTTACTTGCGAAGGTTCAATAGGTGTACCAGGAATGACTATGTGATCAGCTATATTGAACAAGACACTAGCTAGAGCTACAAATCGACCGTGTTTAAGTGCTAATCGACCAGCCGCCATAGATATCTGATGGCGGGCTAATTGGTTTTCTTGTAGATCCTTAACCAGTGCTTGTTGGTTGTCTAGTGTAGCTACGTATGAGACTGCGCGAGTAACTTGACGTAGTACACCATCTACTAAGTGTACTGTTATTTGATTTGCTACTACGGCCTGGTATCTACTATGTAAACGTTTTACGTCCTTCTCAGATAGTTTAGTTATATCTGTTAGGGAGAAATTCTGTCCTAGACATTCTTTCGTTTTACCTAATACAGCTAAGGTCTTAAGTTCTTCCCGCCATTCTTCGATATCCTCCAATTCGGTTGAAAATTCCAATTTGGTTGGTGGACCTGTTAAATCCTCACCTTCCAGTTCTTTGGTGTATTCATCCATGATAATATGTTATAGGTGCGGGTATCTCTAACACTACTGCAAAAGGATGTCGCAAACAGAAACATATGCGAGCAAACTTATGAGATCGAAGTATCATTCGTAATTTATTACATTCTTGTGAGCCTCCGTAATCATCAAATATCTTTTTACCATCTATAACTGATGCCGTATGAAATGCTACTACGATAGCTACGTTCTCACGAAAAGGTTTACATATACTCGTTAATTGTTGGGATAGTACCCAAATAGATAGTCCTATATGTCGAGCAGAGAATGCTAAATCTACTAGTTTGTCAGTTCTTCGTTTTACATCTTTCGATGCGGCACAATCATCAAGAATCAATAATGTATTGGTACCTGACCAAAAGGTTGCACAAATATTTAATGTGGTATCGATAGCATCCTGAGATGGTGATATGACATAAAAATGCGGATCTCGATTAGCAAATCCATGATATGTTTTGTTGTGGGCATACGTAGGACAAATTAATACTATATAATCGAACTTACCACGAAATGGTCCACGAAGTTGTTCTATGAGAAATGCAGTCTTTCCACAATTCGTTGGACCTACTATGAGTGAGTTGAATGGGATGTGTTCTACGAGGGAATCCATCAGTATGTTATACTATGTAAAGATCTGTTCAATATCTTAAGCTGAGCATCTGCAAGGACATAGATATGCATGTTTACGTTTCCACTTCCTTTTAAAGTTCTATGTATACGAATATCGATATCTTTTCCACCACCAGTTTGTGCCATTCCATCGCCATGAGCAGAGGAATCTTTTGCTGTACGACAATCGACTAGGATGGCAAATCTGTTATTGTAAAATTTGGTAGGAGTCATAGAGGTATTGGATGTACCAAACCATCCTTTTGTGGACTCCCAAAAATCTGGTGTTAACATACCTCCTGGAAAGAATCTATTTGGAACTCCATTTACGTCTATCTCTATCTTTGAAATATCAGGATTTACGAATGCTTCGCTATCTCGTGAACCGGCGGTGTGAGGATCTACGAATAGAAGAAGTAATCCAGCAAATGATCGTCGTGGAACATTGACGTTCTGAGATATCAAAGTTTCTACTGCCTTGGCGATAGTTACCGTCTTAAAGTGAACTGCGTGATCGTATAGAAATGCAGTACCATTTTCATATGCGTGAAATGCTTTCCTAGCTAGCGTTTCATTCTTGATTGCTTCGTATTCTAACCGGATGTTGGTAAGCTTGTACGTACCTATCTTTGTCGAATCTGATCCAACGATTATATCGATAGAGTGGGCTAGAGTTAATTCGAATGAAATAGTGTCTTCTAATGCATGTGGATATAGAACTCCATGTTGTGTAAGAATATCAACGTCTAACGGAATTCTATATTTTGAACCATATGCAGCTAACAATGCATTCTCACCAACATCTGAAGTACCTGCATCACCAGCCTTAGATCGTAGCTTATTTGTGTTATCTGATTGGATACCTTGTTGTACTCTCGATTCTCTCTCTTGTGTAGATAGATAGATATCGGAATATGTTTGTAATAGATCCGATCGAGCAATGTCTTCTACTATTTCAGCTCCTATCTTACAAACTCGATGTATAACTAAGCAACGTCCAACATTTGCAACGACTCGATTATTAGCATGTCCACCAGACAATACGATATCGCCCAATAATGCTAAACTACCAGGTACTAATACGATATCTTCTCCCATCGTTGGAACTTCCACATAGAGCGTCTCGCCTGGATTAGCAGATGATGGAGTGAAAGTTTTTCTATATAAGGTTCGTTGAGCTTTGAGTGCGAGTTGCACTCTTAGTGCTTCCTTAGGAATTAACTTCGACGATATCATGTTGAATATACCATGATATATAGTTATGTTCAATATGGAAGATAGGGTCGACGTCGATGTGAGACATGAGGATAGTACCGACAGATACGAAGAACGAGATGAAGAACGACAACGACAACGAGATGAAGAAGACCGACAACGAGAACGAGAAGCAAATGAGAGATACGTGGCTTACTTATTGAGTGACAATCAAGATGAAGCTGGAGGTAGTGAGACAATTACCATGGATGTTTTGCATGGTGATGACCCACTTCGAGGATTCACATTCGAACAAACCTTTTCAGATTCGGTAAAGGAAAGGCTGGTTGATGATGTAAAAGAGCATTATCCGGATGCGGGTATTCGGCATAACATCGAAATCTACTTAAATAATGGACAACTCAACGTTCGCGAACTTGGAAGCAACGAAGACTATACGCGTCTATTCGCCGGTAATGAGAAAAATAAGAAATTACGTGTGAAGATGAGGAAAGATCTCAAAGATGCTTTAGGTCCAAATAATGAAGAAGCTACCAATGAAGTATTATTTGCAGAACGACAACTCGCCGAGCGGGAAGTAAATAACGAATCTATTCTTGGAGACTCCGAATCTACCGACGCTCAGAAAGAAATAGCTAATAAAGAGTTAATGTCTATCCGTAGGGCAAGAGAATTACTTGAACGTCAAGAAGAAGCTATACTAGAACGTACGTCGCTACGTGAGAGGGTTAAATACATTTTCAGAAAGTATGGAATGACCGTTCTTGCGGTGGTAACTGCTATTGGTGCTATCGTTAGTGTAATAGTTTCCCAATTATCGAAAGCCGTACCGAAACCAGTAAAAGATGGTATCGACAAAGTGGCAGATACAGTAAAGAAGGGATTAAAAACGACGGGTGATTTGTTAAAGGAAATGGGAAAGAAACTTGGACAGATACTACCTGGAATGATTGGATCAATTGCGAATTTCATATTTACTATGGCCGGTAAAGCTCTAGGAGTATTAGCAGAGAACGTTTGGTTATTCATCGTAGCTATAGTGGTGATCGCAATAGAGCAATACAAACGACGTTAACGAAATAACGCCCACGCAATTCCAGCTCCTGCAATAGATACTATCGCTAGATTGATCTCATGTTGTGGAACTCGTTGCTTTACGCTATGTGGAACTCGTTTCTTTACGCTATATGGAACTTGTTGATACGTACTATGTGGTAATTGTTTCTTTCGTATCTGTCCTTCCATATCTGGTGGTGGGAGTTTAGTTTGCTCATCGTTGATTGAGTTTGATCCCATTATCATATCTTTCGTAGCTATCTTGAATGCGTTATTGTAGCCACTAATCTTTTGAGTATCGAACAATAGATTGCTTGGTAATAGCCATACTCCTATAGCTATTGCCAGATCTAACTTCTTATTCGTACCATCTATTGCAACCTGATAGTTTTTTACGCCTTTCACTAAGTTGTTTTCAATAATCGTGGCTTCAAGCAAAACTTTGAACTCTAGTTTGGTGCCATAACTACCAATGATTGGTGTAAGCATATTAACTTGAGCACCTAGAATGCAATACGCGAAAGCTTCGACAGATCGATTCAATCTACCCAATCCAGCATCCGTTAATCCCTTACCGATTGGTGGCGTAAACCAATTGTATTGTTTTCCATTAGTCTCGTCACCCCTAATAAAGTGAATCATATTGGAATTAGCTAACTTACCGCCCTCATCTTTGAATATATAGAATGGGTCCTTTTGTGTCCATGTGTACATGTCTGGGGCACTCGACCTTAACTCATACTCATTCTTATCGCCGTACCTGGGGAAGTAAACGAATATGTCACCTAATCCTTTATTACGACCTCCACGCCATCTGAAGTCTGGTGTTCGAGATAAACCAAATTCGATGCACAAAGTCTCAAGTGCTGCTTTGCTATAGAGGTTATCAATTTGCTTGAAAGAAGAGTCACCAGGTAGAGGTCCACCAAGTTCATATAGAATTCTTCGTATTGTGAAATAAACGTGAAATTGTAGGAACCCTTGAATGACGGGTGGATACGTTTTGAAAATAGGATCAAACAATGACACTCCACATCCAGAAGTTGCACACCACGTTGCAAAATTCAATCGTTGAGGCCAATACTTGAAATCTGGACCTGATAACCAATGATGGGACTCCTTTGCTGTCGTATGCTTTACGACAGTCTCTTTGAATATGTTCGGAACGCCTGCTTTGAACTTTTTCGTAGGTGTGACATATATCCATAGATTAGTTAAATCGATATCTTGTGCTTTTTCAGTAGGTGGGACCGCCGTAATAGGATATTTCACACTTTTATCTAGTGTTAACGTATGTGGAAAACCATCATGCACATCCCACAATGCGTTATCGATGTGTTTTTGAATGGTGGTAGGTAGCTTAGAGACATCGTCGCCATAAACCACATAACCATGATTCCCATCTCGAAACCAAATACTAGTGTACTAGTTGAATATTTGCCGGGGCCGTCTATATCCGTTGATACATAGAACTGGTGAAAATCTGCATGTGGATATTGTTTCTTAAACTTCGCTAATAGATCGACATTCAACGTTGCGACCTTCTTATTTTCATCGGCAAGGAGCGCTATCTGCTCAGATTTCGACAGTCTTGGTCCACCCCTAGCAATCTCTGCTATGTCCTCTGCAGATAGACCATCATACCAATCATCTTTGTCTGGCACAACGAGAGGCATCGTAACTATTGAAGCTATACATACATACAGTTATACCTTTAATATATAATGGTTATCTTAAATGTCACATGTCCTACGGCTGACCATACTGTCTACTTCGATAACCCTATTCTTATCAATAATATTTCGCTAGTTGAGGTCACTCTTAGTCACAATTGGTGGAACCTAGCAGAGAAAGGGAGCTTTAAGTGGGGTGTCGATGGTGTGATGTTTCCACACGAAATTAAGGCGGGGCATTATAGTATAGGAAGCTTGATGACCCAATTCGATCCCGCGGTTGATGCTGGTTTATTGGAATTCATAAACAACGCATTTAGGAAATACTATATTTTCGATGTTAAGAAACCAATCCAGTTAACTAAGAATATCTGCGATTTGCTTGGTATCGAAGTAGGTGGGAGTCCAACAGGCTATGTGACTATCAATGTGGGAAAATACCCCCTAGTGCCAAAAGATATTAATCACATATATATCTACTGTGATGTGGTGGATTCAGATTTCTCACTTCTTGATGGGAAGCCATCTAAAATCCTACATACTTTTAAAACGACATCACACGTTTTTGGTGAAACAACTTACTTTCCACCAACCCTCATACCCATTCGAGCCTTAGGAACGATACGGAACTACATTCGCCTCACAGTTTGCGATGAGCAAGGCAATCTCATAGACTTCAACAAGCAGCCTCTACGTTTCGTATTGAAGCTTGAGTAAATCATACGTATATACAATGGATGGCGATTCGATTCAACCGTTTCCAACAGCACCAGGTATCTATCCATCGGGAGCTATAAAGGAACTTAGCGATATAAATGGATCGAGTTTTAGACTGCAAAAAGTCTGTGATACGCTTGCTGAGCTAGAACAACAAGCAAAGCACTACGAAGTTGTTCGCAAAAAATATGCTCGAGCGCGTGGTATCGTTCATGGGATTGCTGTGGCCACAGGTAGCCTGAGTGGCGTTTTATCAGCTTCTGCGTTAGGTTCATCATTTACGGGGATTGGGATACCTGTGGGTATTTCCTTAGGATCAGCGGGGTTCCTGTGTGCCGTCATATCGGCTTCGATGACTGTTGTTAGTAAGAAACTTGGCGTTCGCGTCTCGAAGCATGAAAAGACTGTTATGTTAGCAAAAGCTAAGGCGAATTCCGTGGAAGTCAAAGTCTCAAAAGCTCTAGCCGATTGTAACATTTCAGAAGCCGAGTTCAGAAGCGTTATTGATGAGAAAAGGAAATATGAGACGCTTAAACTCGAAATACGGCAAAAAAAACAGACAAGAAAGAGGATCGAAAAACGTAGAACAACTTCGATCCGAGATCCGAAAGGAGATGAGAGCAAAACTTGGCAGTCTAGTGGGATAAGAATCGATATAACCAGCGTGGATTTTATAATCTTAGTATAAATTAATTCTGATGTCTGGTCCGTATGCAAATTTCTGTCGATTGTGCCCAGCGTGGATTTTACAATCTTAGTATAAATTAATTCCGACATCCGGTTTGCACGCAAACTTCCGTTGGTGGCGCAATACTTATGATATCGATGGTGTAATATAGACCACGAGGACGGCACGCAGGTGGTATCGATAGCGTCATATAGACCACGAGGTCGGCACGCAGGTTGTATCGATGGCGCCATATAGACCACGAGGTCGGCACGAAGTATGACATCTATCACGCAGGTGTTATTGCTGGTATAATAGAGATCATGGCCCATCCCTTTCGTCATTATCGTTTACCCATGGAGCACGGAAGGTTTCTCGCGCTCGTTAGAGACTTAAATGGCGTTCTTGATCAAGTTGGGGAGTTCATAGACACGGGAAAAGCTAAATATACCGGAGAATAATTCATTTTAAGTATTGCTGAGACTTACCTGTAACTAATCGGACAAGAACTCGCGATCGGTCGACCAACGAAGAGTAAAATGCCACTCGAAGAGATGTCGCAATGTAGGATGTACGGTGGAGTCGAATATCTTCGTTCACAGTCTGTGAATCATTTTAAGAATGTTTCTATAGTGTTCCTTGTCCTTTTTACGTTAGTAATAGTGTGTTTTGAAATTTTCTAGAGATGAATTTTGATGTTTAAATCGTGTCACAATGTAGGATGTACGGCGGAGTCGAATATCTTCTTTCGCAGTCGGCGAATCATTTTAAAAATGTTTCTATTGTGTTCCTTGTCCTTTTTACATGAGTAATAGTGTGTTTTGAAATTTTCTAGAGGTGAATTTCGATGTTTAAATCGTAAACGGCTGATTCAAGGCGCCTTGAAAGTAATTATGTAAGAAACGGTTTGGTAATTCAGTATAAATTATGTAGGAATGCGGTCCTGCGAGGACCGGTTTGGTAATTCAGTATAAATTATGTAGGAATGCGGTCCTGCGAGGACCGGTTTGGTAATTCAGTATAAATTATGTAGGAATGCGGTCCTGCGAGGACCGGTTTGGTAATTAACATACAATAAAAACTATTTGTGTACATAGCACGTTGAAGTTGTTTTTTCCCCAGTTCTTCCTCTATCAGGATTTTTTCTTCTTGTGTATTTCACTATCGCTAGTTAGACCGTGTCTCGTATAGATGGGCTCAAAGTGGGAATTGTAAGCAATCAACTCATTGATAAAACGCACGACCGAACCCTTATGTATACCACACCATTTAACAACGTCAATAAGAGACATACGAGATCCCGAACGATGTAATACCTCGCAATTAACTCGCTCCAACGACTTTAGTTCTAAGTATGGAGCTGGTACCTATATTGTTTTCTATTGCCTTATGAACAATCTCATAGACTATTCGTTGGACATTCTTAGGTACTCCTTGGGGGTCGAGTTTAGCAAAAGTCGTTGCAATGTGAGGAGCTATTCGATCGGTATTTAAATCTATATCGATCTTATCGTCATCATGTAGAGAACGTATAAAGACATTTCCACGACATATGCTTTTATTGTTTAGTTGCATAAAACGAGCGACATCACCTTTAGATCTAACGAACCCACATTGTATACATGTTTGATAAAGTATAGCGGCTAAAATAGTTCGTTTCGCATAGCTACGTTTGATACAAACTTTCTGTACTTGAATGAATGCATCGGCTACGATTACTAATACATTTGTGGGAAACGAGAGGGCGTAATTTCGTTTATAAATAGTGTCGTATGCCTGTAGTTCTCGTATAATCGTTCGTAGTTGCAATTCTTTGTTATCGCTTTGCTTTGGGATTGTGCGGTCTAGATCATGTTGATACCAAAAGCTATCCGGCCCTACTATGCGTAACCTAGTAGTAAGATTGGTAGTTGTTTCTTCACATGATTCAGTCTCGGAAATAAGACCACAGTCGGTACATATGAATTCCGTTCCTTGCATTTCCATTGGGCATAGACATTCGGAACATGTTTCACCAGTGTTAATATGCGACAATGGTTTGATATGCGACAATGGTTTGATATGTAGGCTTGCACAAATTTCTGGACCAAGTAATCCGATAAGATCATCCATACTAGTTGTATACCATATGCCTGTCAATTGTCCAATTGTTCGTTTGTTTAAAAAAAAAAGAAAAAAATGAAGAGAGGTCGCATAACAATTTCTCTTCATTCTTTCTTTTTTTCGTATCGTGATTTCTACTTATCCTCCGATCCTACCACATTTAGATCTTTCTCACTGATGGAGAGGTCATCCAATGCATTATCGAGATCGTGAATGTCCACCACATTTTGATCTACTAGGTTCGTCGATTCCTTAGATCGTTTCTTATCGCGAATATGACGACGCTCCGTTGCACCACACTTTGAGCAAAGCCCGTAACTCGTACGACATCCTTTACCGCAATTCGAACATGGAACGAATGGGATGGTGCCTTTTAATATCTGAAAGTTATGTTGAGCACAATACTCTGATGTCTTCGAAATCTTCCTTATACATTTCGTGTCCTTTCCTCGCATCAACCAATCGCAAGTTATTATCTCAGTCATAGTGTCTAATTGGTATCTTAGTTGTGACGTCTACGTTGAAGTTCTTCAATCGTACGCACTTGTCTAATCTGTACTAAGATAACAGCATACGTTAATATCGTGAAGTAGAGAATGTATGTTAATACCATGGATGTATATATCGTATGCTAATCACTTCTCTAATAGGGTTTCGAAATACAATAATGTGTACAACGAATATAATAACAATAGCAGCAGGGGGGATGGGAAATACTGATGATGTCTGAATGTTGATGTGTTGTTTCTTGTTGTGTCACACACATGTTGGATTTCGTTGTTTTTTGCCTAATGAAATCGTTGTTTTTGCCTAATGAAATCGTTGAATACAACAAATTTTCACCTAAGAATTCCGCTCAGCCCCCCTGCTGCTATGCGTGACCTAGAAAAGCTGCCTTGGGTGAAAGCTGAGTATAACGCGCTAGCACATCTAATACAGCATTATAAGGACGCGTTCGAGTGTTATCAGCTTGAATTAGTGTCGCAAGAGGAGAGAGATAAAGAATTCGAATATCATGCGGAGAAGATGGAAATTATCCAAATGTCGAATAAGATATCGGCTTGGATTACGGAAACCGAGGACAAGCTTCAAGAGCAATTAGAATCCTCGTCAAGTCGCCACTCTGGCTCGAGATCCTCACGCTCATCGCGCGAGTAGTATAGTAACTAGCGGTTCTGGCACACATTCCTGAAATTCCTCAAATTCGTAAGACCAATTAGTAAAATTGTTGCATTTTTGTTGTTTTTTTCATCTAACGGACTATCCTCACTTCGTTCGGGGTCCATTAGATGAAAAAAAAAAACGAAAATGCAACAATTTTACAAATTGGTCTTACGAATTTGAGGAATTTCAGGAATGTGTGCCAAAACACGCTAGTTAGTATTCTACTATAGTTCATTTATTGTATTTATACATTATATTAAATAATCGGTTTCTACCGCTTTTTTCCGGATTATAGGACCCTCATTTTTTTTTCGGCTACCCCTCGTTTCGGCAACCATTTTGGCGAACACTTGCCACCCCCCAACAAGAAAGATGCAATTTGTTGCCAAGAAACTTCGTGTTGAACACTGGTGGCCCAAGGGATATAGGCAACCATTCCGATTGCCCCAAACCCTACAGCAACATGGCAGCTATCCACGCAACATTCGAAAGCATGGGACTTCGTATGGAAAAGAACACAGCCCTCCATCTCCTACAAGAGAATACCTACGATAGCAACCTCGTTTCGGACATTGCCGATGTGGACTATCTGTCTGGAAACGAAGGCCAAACCAACCTTGTTCCACTCGAAGGTCTCCCAACGTTCGTGGACGACGTATACGTGTTCGGCTATCTATCTCGCGAGGAAGTAGTCTACAAAGGCCGAAAGGTTCTACTATCCACAGGAGAAGGTGGGAAAGCGAAACAGGTGGTTGCAGCAATCCAACTCGCAATCCAAAACTCTACCCTATCGAGCAAATCCCTACACGCAGCCATTGTCCACACAGTTCGATCTACCACCACCGGTATTGTCTCTACAACGATAACCCGAATAGAAAACGACACAGAAAGCTGAGCACTCCAAGCATGGCGCAAGCTATATCCAGACAAAGAACCCGAGGCCTACTTCGTCGCCAAGGTAGATGTATCGGAAATTCCAATGGAGCAACTACAAGATGCACTTGCAGGATTCGAAAGGCACCTCGAAATCGGTGGATACGGAATCTATTGCATAGACTATACCCAAGACTTCTCGGGAGTACTAGATCGCCCAACCCTTGTGGACCATCTGGTGGAAAACGAAGGCATGCGAGAACAAGGAGACCTGGGCAGTGCAATGCGAGCCGACGGAGCAACCATCTTGGACAACACAGGCTCTGTTGGAAAACACGTTTGCACGTATCTTCGCACCACACCAGCAGGCAAGACGATTCGCGCAAAGATATACAACAAGATAGTTTCCAATTTCGAAGCAGGAGAGATTCGAGAACCTTTTGGTGGCCACCTTGCAGACTATGTCGACTGTCCCAACGAACATCTTCGCAAAACATTCCAGCATCCGGATGTCCAGGCTAGAGGATGCACTCGAGTCGAAGTTTCGCTATATGCATGCCGCCTTGGCGAAGAGTTGTCTACCAATATAGGCAAAGAGCTGGTAGAGGGGGTTCTACAGACCTTGGGCCAAGATCTCTTCGTAGTACAACCACCATCCAGGCAATGGAAGAATCTCGCCCAAGAGCTGGACCGTTGTTGTATTCTTGCAGATCGGTCGTCCCACACAATATATGCAGTGTGGTATGCCCATTCCAAGACGAAGAGGGTAGCAGGAGTGCGGGTAGCTCCTACAGCAGCCATATGCGACAACGACCAGTACTGGGAGAAAGCAGTACAATGGACGATTTCCGAGTTTGGTTTCCGATGCTGCCCAATATTTCGTGTGGATATTCTAGAGGCCACAGACGATGGCATCGACATAGGTCCACTTCGCTGCTACACAAAAGCAGCCAACACTTCTACTATTCTTGCTGCCAGCAAACACCCAGTGCAGAAACACACCAACTGCCTTCCACCAAGCCAACTGCTTCCAGAAACCACCCAAGTAGCATGGATATGGCGAGAAAAACACACAAACCATGCTATAGGGAAAGAAAAGATTCGATGGCCACTAGAAGAAATACCCACAGATCGCGAAATATCCACGCTATCTACACACCATAGGCTAGCTAGATTGTTGTCTATTGCAGATGCGAAGAAGGCCGAGTTGTGGCGTCGTAGAGTTGTCGAAGAACAAGTTGCACTTCGAGCGAAAAGGATAGAAGAGATCGCGAACATAGAACGCTTCCTATCTGGAAAGAGAGCTTTCGAAGCAAAAGCAGCCAAGGTCGTAGGCAGGATAGAGATGGCCGCGAAAAACCCAACCTACAAGCTAGACTACTTTCTTCCCCACACCAACTTTTGTGTCCTAGGATTCCGAAGATGCAAAAGCCAGTATGGCAATACAGCCAGAATCTTTGTAGATGTCGAGGTGCCAGGGTGCGACGTACGAGAGGATATGGCCATATGGAGCACAAAAGGACTGTCGACTATACTCGACAAACTCGAGGGCAACTTCTCGCAGGCCAACCAACTATACTACCTAGTCCAACTATCCCCAAACAAACCAACCTTTCGCTTCCAAACCCAACCAGCGAAAAAGTTCTATGCCAACAACAAACAAATCGAATGGATTCCCATATCTATGCAAGAGACCCCAAACCCAGCAGACAAGCCTTTGGTAGAAGCCCTATTGCAAAAAGCCAACGAGGCATACAACGAGCTTCGTAGACACCCACGCAACCTTGCTATTGTACCAGCACCCAAAAGAACGGAGTGCAACAAAGCAGTCGATCTAGCTACAGGCGAGTACATTTGCTTCCTATATTCGCAAACAACCTTCCGAGGTAGTCCAAGAACTATTCTACATCCTCTTCCTGCAGATAGCGATGGCGAGCCTACCACCGACGAAGAGATGCCTACATATGGTTTCTTCCTAGAGCGAGAACTAGAAGCAATTGGCACAACAAACTTGGAACGGGCTCTAGCTCCACTTCGCTGCTATCTTGGAGACATTCGAACAACACCAAACAAGAAGAAGGACAGACTTGCCACCATATCTATCTGCCAAGACTAGCCAGACGTTGGAATGCTGGACTATCTGGCCATGGCAAAACAAGACCATCCTCGTTGCACAACGAAGGAGTCTCGAAGTCTACGTCTCGCACGAGATACAATGGCCCGAGAGCAAGAGAATCGCATAGCGATTTCCCCACACTTTCTATTCCAACATCTTCCACACCTACATAGCACAAAATACCTTCTCCCTTTTTCGGCGATGCAAGATATGCCTCCAAGGAAATCTGGGTCGCACCCGAAGACACCGCCACCACCATAGCATCCTTCCAGGCCCGTATTGGATAGAACATTGGCCACTTTCCCCAAGAACCGTACATTCGTAGAATATCCATATTGCCATATACCTACATATAGCCATTCTCCAAAAGGGAATACATATACATATACGCGCTGCGAGATCTACGATTCTACTGCAAAGCTACGATCCTATTGCAAAGCTACGATCCTATTGCAAAGCTACGACTACAGCTCCAACTATGGATATCGTCTCTAGCTATACGTACATGTTGGAGAAACAGCTACATATATAGATATAGATACTATACGATGCCACACAAAGCAGTTCTTTCGCCAGACCAGATCCAAAGTATTGCTTCGGGAGAGGTTGGTATTCGAGAGGCAGTACGACTCTACGGTATAGGACAAGGTAGAGCCTACCGAATCCAGAAAGGTTTGGAAACGCCTCCCACCGCTACAACTATACAAACCGAGACCAAACAGCTTGCCAAACCCCAAAAACAACCACAAGCCGAGCCAATGCAGGATATGGTAGTCCTAGAGCGAATACTGAGGATCTAGAACGAAAAGTGCACAACCTAGAGAAGGACCAATATACCGCAAGACAGCAAGTCGATATACATGTAGCAGAAGATCCAATCCTACGACAAACCGAACCAAAGCAGGATGTAGCCGAACTACTGGAGTATATACAAGAACTGGAGACAGATCTAGACGCTGCAACCCTGCGAGCCGATATAGCAGAAATAGCAAAGTCGAACACCAAAGAAGTAGTATGGCCAATTGTGCTTCTCGGCATCCTTTCTATAGTCGTTGCAATCGAAGAATATCGAGCAAGAAATAGAAAGCATATAGGACCCACCAAATTGGAAGAAAAAAAGAGCAAACATATACAGCCGGCCGAATTGGAAGGAAGTAGACCAAACCCACATATACATAGACCACCACCCGACATGGAGTAGGAAATTGCCGATGTAGACCACCACAAACAAAGCAAAAAATAGAAAACAAGTAGCATCGCAAAAATAGAAAACAAGTAGCATAGCAAAAATAGAAAACAAATAGCATAGCAAAAATAGAAAACAAATAGCATAGCAAAAAATAGAAAACAAATAGCATTGCAAAAATAGAAAACAAATAGCATAGCAAGAATAGAAAACAGTAGCATCGCAAAAAATAGAAAACAAGTAGCATCGCAAAAATAGAAAACAAATAGCATTGCAAAAATAGAAAACAAGTAGCATTGCAAAAAATAGAAAACAGTAGCATCGCAAAAAATAGAAATTAAACGAATAGCATTGCAAAAATAGAAAACAAGTAGCATCGCAAAAAATAGAAAACAGTAGCATCGCAAAAAATAGAAAACAGTAGCATCGCAAAAAATAGAAAACAGTAGCATCGCAAAAAAATAGAAAACAGTAGCATCGCAAAAAATAGAAAACAGTAGCATCGCAAAAAATAGAAAAACAGTAGCATCGCAAAAATAGAAAACAAATAGCAAAGCAAAAGTAGAAAACAAATAGCAAAGCAAAAGTAGAAAACAAGTAGCATCGCAAAAATAGAAAACAAATAGCAAAGCAAAAGTAGAAAACAAATAGCAAAGCAAAAGTAGAAAACAGTAGCATCGCAAAAATAGAAAACAAATAGCAAAGCAAAAGTAGAAAACAAGTAGCATCGCAAAAATAGAAAACAAATAGCAAAGCAAAAGTAGAAAACAAATAGCAAAGCAAAAGTAGAAAACAAGTAGCATCGCAAAAATAGAAAAACAAATAGCAAAGCAAAAGTAGAAAACAAATAGCAAAGCAAAAGTAGAAAACAAGTAGCATCGCAAAAATAGAAAACAAATAGCAAAGCGAAAGTAGAAAACAAATAGCAAAGCAAAAGTAGAAAACAAGTAGCATCGCAAAAATAGAAAACAAATAGGAAAACGAATGGCACCGCAAAAGATAGGAAAACAAATGGCACTGCAAAATACGAACCATAGCAAACAACGGCCAGCCTACATTCCACCACCACGAACCCGCAGACAAATACAAACCATAGGCACCACAAAAGAACTACGATCTTTGGCGATTGCTTTCTCCAGGTACGTATGCGTAGTATCGTGTCTCTGGATGTGTAGTATCTTGTCTACCCACATACGTTCGTACCTGTAGAGACGATACGATACTAGTCCGGACTAGCAAAGAACTAGCAAAAAACTAGCAAAAGGGTAGCCAGGTATTAGCAGGAACTAGCAAAGGTCTAGTCCGGAAGTAGTATAGAGGGTGAGGGTACCGGACCATTTTCCATCATATGGTTTCTGATCTCATACCCCCACCCTATTATTTATCGATCGTATTTTTTATTCTTCTCAAGGTCAAGGTCGAATTCTCCATAACCGGTTTAACCAGTTCAATCTTTGGATGTCAAATTCTTGGAAATCTCCATAACTGGTTTCAATCTTTGGATGTCTAAAGGCTTGATCTATAGTGATGTGTACGTATATTTTCGAAATGTGTTTGAACCAGCCGATTGATGGTTCTTCTCTTCGTTTTTCTCATACTATAGTATTCAACTTTTCATAGTTGCATTCTAGGCTATCCATTCTAATGGCTTCATTGCCTTGCCTGCTATCCGCTATTGCCATATATTGGCTTCTGCGAGTTTCTTCTATAGTATTTTCCTTTCTTTCTATTTCATAGTGCGTTCGAGGTATCCTGCATCTTCTCTATGTAATGGATGCTGGTGCGTGGTGAGAGTAGAGAGCGATGAATGGAGGAAGGATGGAGATCGATTTTAGTTGAAGTGTAAGTTTATTGTATTTTATAGTGTCCATATGCGAAACTCTCGATTCCATCTTCCAGTATGTATCTTTTATCGTCGTAGCATGATAGACTCGTCTTATTGATTTCGTAGCTTCCCAATTGATGATTCACACTCCGAATCGTCTTCATCGTATGCGACATCTTAGTCCTATTTAGCAATGTATCTCTATAATTGATATGTTTGATTTGTTTATTGATGGTATTCTTCTTAATGCCCTTTGCCGTTTTCGAATTCGAATTGTCGTCTTTCATATAGCTGTACATCTTTGATCTCAATCCTACGAATTCGGTTATGTGTTTGAAGCCATTAGCACATTCGTTCTTGAACTTACCGATTACTTTCTTGTTGTTCTTATCGTAGAATGGACAATCGACTGGATAGTCGCTGTTGTCGAATCTATCTTTGTCGATCTGGAAATCTCTATATACGTTCTTGGTTTCGATCTGATACATTAGGCTGTCTGTATCTGTGAACAGTAGTTGAGGATTTGCGTATTTCTTCTTAATGTAATTGTAGTGGAAGTCGTACATTAACGTTTTGGATAGGTCTAGTATGCACATTCCAACATATATCGGTTTATCCAATGTTATCGTATTCTTGATTTGGTGGACAGCTACTAGGTCTTCATTGAAGATCTTACTGCTCACATATGTTGGTTTGCTAGCTAGTTCCAATAGCTTCTTCTTGTCGGTTATTAGTTTTACGTTGCATCGTTTGCGAATATTTTCCATGGTCTTACCGAATATACTGTTATTTTGAAGTTTATAGTAGTCTTTTTCGAATTGATTCTTAGCTATGGTTCTCTTCTGAGTGTTGAAATCGATGTATTCTCTTAGCCATGGACTTTGGTTAAACTCTAAAACTCGATGGACTTTTTTAATTTTCATTCCTAGGCTGGTGTATAATCGTAGATTTCTATAATGAAGCACGTATTTATTCTTGTCGTTTAGATTCGGAACGAGCTTGCGCGTATTACCAATTGACATATTGTGCTTCTTTTGGATGTCTTTGCAATAGTCTGATAGCATGTCGTTATCTATGCACATCTTTTCTACTGCTAATGGATAGTCGTTATGATCGTCATGTATAGATTTAGGGTATTCTAAATCAACCTCAATTATGAGTCCTTTTTTGCTATGCTCATCATACTTAGCTAGATTTGTATTTTCGATCTCTTTTATGGTTAGCCATCGGAATCCACCAGTAGGTAGGTATTCGCTCATGGCGTAGCCGTAGAGGTTATTAGCATCGAGGTAGATTATATGGCTATTTGGAGCGTCTTTATCGTAATCTTTTAGGTATTCGTGATTTGCTTTAGCGTATCTATGGGCTATGTAACTAGTGCCACCTCTCATGCCCTTCTCAATAAACTGGTAGATATCTATGTCAGTGATCAACTCTAATTCGACTTTAGTCATTTTGAGCATCGCATCAAAACTTAAACCAGGAGTCGTAAAATAATGACATGGGTCGAGGCCGTAATTCGAAATCGACATAGATCTGAAATTTTCGAAGACGTCTGTCAAGAGAAGTACGTCGATTGTTAGGTAAAGGTCATGGTAGTCACCCATAGAAGTCATTTCGAAGGTATCGTATACTTTTAATGCATGCTCGTAGTCAGCATTCGATATGTGCTCATCATTGATGATGCTATAGAAGTCTTCTTTCTTAGGAAGGCATTCGTAGTCGAATTTTTCGAAGTCATCCATGAAGTCGTATGGATAGACTCCTTTCCTTTTTGCTAATTCGAATTGCTCGTCGTTTGC
The DNA here is from genome assembly GCA_030867875.1 of Actinernus sp. WN-2022. Classification (NCBI taxonomy): domain Eukaryota; kingdom Metazoa; phylum Cnidaria; class Anthozoa; order Actiniaria; family Actinernidae; genus Actinernus; species Actinernus sp. WN-2022. Next base: position 96,675,432 of record JAOWCC010000019.1, read on the forward strand.
GAAGTCTTTCTTGGTGTATATGAATTTGTCTTCTGGAAGATTAGTTGCTAATGTGCTAAGTGATTGACCCATAAATTGGAAACTGTCGAGAAATGTGAGGTTATTGCCTAGCATGAATGCCATGTACTTCTCCATATTATTAGGGATCACGTTGAGCTTATGGTATTTTGTATTACCATTCTTGTCTATGTATGGATGATTCTTGATGACTTTGCCGATCTGTTGCATAATTAGATGAGAGTCATATCCTCGAAGATTGTGAAAGAAGACTGGGATCTTAATTTCTTCAGCTTTTATGTCGAAGTTGAGATTGCATATTTGATGAGCTGATCCTCTGTATTTTCCAGTGATATGGCAGTGATCTCGAACTCTGATGTCATTTACTAGGTATTCGATATCGCATATATGGCATTTGGTAGCATCTTTGAAGTCTAGTTTGTCTTTCTTAGTCAGCACCATGTCTTTATTGAAATGGCTCTTTATCGTATCTTGACACCATTTTACTTCATTGAGCATTTCTTCGAGGAATTTGTATGCACTGTTCTCTCCTCGATACGTTTTCAATGGCTTGCTGTATCGATCATCATAACGGCAAACTAGTTTGTATCCATAACTACAGTCGATATGCTGTTGATATGCTTCAGTATATGAGTTGTTATTGTTAGGCATGCATCCATCGATTTTGCGTGTTATGCTTTCGAAGTCTGCATAGATAACGAATATAGCTGGTAGTTGCTTGTTGTAGTTCTTAAATCGTAGCATATTATTTGATTTGGTAGGCATTTGGATTGCTTGCTCACCATTTACTTCGATACATACTTCTTTATGGTTGATTAGGACTCTTTCATATCCAAAGCATTGTAAGCAATGTCTACAGAAGTGCTTTCTATTCTTGTGCTTCGTTTGGTTGTACATGAATTTATTGAAGTCTTTTATTAGAACGTAATGTTTGTTCGTATCTTCAGTAATCAATAACAGATCCATATGATCATCGTACTTTTCTTTCGATACGAATAGTGGATATGGCTTCTTATTTTCGTATCCAAATACGTTGATGCTTATGTTATTTTGCTTCTCGATTTTATTGTAATGCTTGGTAGTCACTGGAAATTCGATATTTGAATAGTCTAGGTCCTTTGCGGATTTTCTATCGCTCTTCTTGATTCTCTGAGGATATTTTTCCTGTGGATTCAAGTGCCTTACGTGGCACCATCTGAAGCATTCGTCGTCGATGTTTTTCATGTTGATCAAGCCTTTAGCTGAATTTTGAAGTTCTGATGGTAGTTCAATGTAGCTGCTTCCTTTCATAGGCTCATACTTGACTATGTTGATATAGTGTTTGTTGATTGTCTCTATAGTCCATCCTGAACCCTCTGAGATCCATTGCGCTATTTTATTTAGTATTTGTTGTTTGGATGATTGTAGTCCTTCCACGATCACTACTGGAAGGGAAACATATGAAAAACATATGACAAACATATGAAAAACATATGAAAAACATATGACATATGACAAAAACATATGGCATGCGTGCGTTTTGCAAAACTCACAAAATCTACAATTTGACCATATACAAGAGCAAACATATGACAGGCATATGACACACACAGAAAACATATGACAAACATACGTCTGAAAGAAGAAACATATGAATTGCAAAAAGTTTCCTTGACAGCACATATGACAAAAACATATGACAGGAATATTCAGTTCAATAAACATATGACAGAGTATCACAATAACATATGACTTACTAGAAGCATATGAATGTCAAACATTTGTTGTTGGCAGCACATATGACAAAACATATGATAGGATGATCAGTTTAATAAACATATGACAGAGTACCTAAATATATAACATATGACAGTTAAGGAACATACGACTCCAAAAAATATTCAATATTCTTGCTGGCAGAACATATGACAAAACATATGAATATTTAATATGCATGAGATGATAAACATATGACAAAGCAACTTGATTATGTAACATATGATCATCTGGCAGGTTTCCTTTTTATCTATATGAATAAAAAAACATTCATGACACTTAATCCAGTATCTTGGGTAAACATAATTAATAATCAAATAATCAAATAAATACTATACATGTGTATATATACTTAATATAATATATACTTAATATATATTATCATATATATTATAAAGTGTTTTCTTGAAAACATTGTATTATTTTTTAAAATAATAAAACAGCAGTAGTCCACTAGCCCGGGACTAGTAAAAAAAACACCTGGGCTAGTAAAATTTGATATCCACTAGCCACAGGATTATTATTATTATTACTATTATTATTACTACTATTATTATTACTACTATTATTATTATTATTATTATTATTATTGGGAAAAAAACTTTCAAAAACTAAAAGTCAGTGCAGCCCAAATTAAACGTGCAAATGTTCTGTTGAAGATGAAGGACTGGAAACTAGTAGACCCCAGGATCTCATCACGGGGATTTCATCACGGACAGGCCGCCATCTTGACTGGCACTCACGGACACATTGTAAATAAACCCTGATCAGTGCTGGAGTTGGCTGTGGGCTAGTAACTTTTAACTATCACTATCCCAAGGGCCAGTTAGTAAAATAGTTGAGGTCGAGCACCGAGATATGTTCAAATGATTACTTTTATCAGTCGAAGATCGACTTAATTTAGAGATCGACAAACCCAGTAGTACGTACTTCGGATTATGCGATGATCACATCCTTCTGATTCTGGGATTGGGAAGTTGTTTGAAGACTTCTTATTATTTTGTCGCCATTTAGTAACTCTTGGTTTCAACTGATCGACATCGATTCTCCATGCATGGACGGCACTTTCCCCCCAAGGCGAACAACATGGAATTAATTTGTTTATAACTTACGCATTTACCTTTGGCAGCATCCGGGTCATGTTTGGTAACCCGATCACAAGTATGATGCACATTTTTGGCGCTCAACGTTAACCTCAACCGTCCTCTTCACGTGAAGTTTGTCGGTTCAAGTTCGTCTCTGTCTTTTGCTGTGGTTTTTGCATTATCAACCGCTTTCTTTTAAATAACAATCTCCAGGATTCCTCGACAATCGAAGGTAAGTGTAGTGTTGTCAATTTGGCTCAGAAATTAAAGCACGTCGATTTATACAACTTTAGAATCGATTTCAGTGTTACATGTAGTGTTAATATTTATGTGCAATCCGCGCAAATTTTCGCCACTTCTGATGATGGGGAACGCATGCATCTGTTGAGTATTAAAATCAGAATGTGAAAAAGCACTAAATATATAGATAGATATATTCATCAGACATTCCTCTACATGTATGTCTGTGTCAAATAAGTACAGTATCAGCAGTATGTTGAATCCACGTATTAAAACATTGAAATCGCAGTTGTAAATAAATAAATTTATACCGTTATCATCGGCTAGATTGCAGAATTCGAAAGATCACTTGGTGTATTTATGACTTAAGTTGTATGAATGATTTGGGGTTGAAAATGGGTAGGATTTTTTTGAGTTTCAGGGTTAGGTTTTTAGAAGGTTTAAATGTGTACCAAGTGGTGGGGTATTCTGCAATCGCTCCGTTTGCCCTTGCCCCATATATATGTCAATGGTTTTTCATTTTGCCTTTATATAGGGCTAGAATTCCTCAATTCCCAGGTGTAACCAACCGAGCTATTATAAGGGAAGTCATGAACTGCCTATGTATAATGGTTTGGTCTGCATATTAAAGCTAAAACATATATCAATAATCAACTTTAATATTCCAGGTTACAAAATTAGTGTTCATTCCATAATTAGCACCCTTTTGTTTTCCTCTTGCTATAGCAAGGAGTAACAATTACATTTATAGCCCCCCACTTGTACTCCTAACTCTCTCGGTATATAAACCAGAATATAAAATAGGTACCTATAGTTTATTTCATTATTTTGAGTATGCTTAAAATAGATAATTGCCCTGTCAATCATAATCCTTTGTGTCATAACATATATACTCAGCCCACATGCTCGTGGGATCAGTTACATTTCGGAGTGGTGGTGTGTACACTGATGCATGCTTGTAGTTTTCAACCCACCCACCCTCCCTTTAGAATACCATTATATTGGGTAAAATAGTTATTAGTTTCCTATATACATGTATGTATGCGTCCAGAGGAGTTATCTTGTTTGGACTTCGGGTCCTGTCTTTCATCCTATTATCTTGTAAATTGTTACATTATAAACTTCTCTCTTGGCCAAACACAGTCGTACAAGTTTTGTTTGGGTGCTGCATTGCACAAGGGGAAAATTTTAACCAAGTGGGATATGTTTATATATACAGTGTACAAACAGAGAAATGTTTCAAGGAAAGAATCTTACCAGAGCCAATGGCAAGCAACATCTCAACAAGGAGATAGTGGAAATCATTATTGGTAAGTTAAAATAATGTGCCCTGACTTAGGTACCAGCCATTATTTAATGGTAGTACAGGGTTGGAAAATATGAGTTTTGTTCCTTAATTTTTTCAATCCCTGTAAAATTGATCCCTGAAAATTTCAACACCCTGTACGACTTCTAGCCAAAATTGTGTTACCCCTGTTAATGAAACCCTTTCATTTCTTTGTTTAAAAAAATCTTACCCCCTTCAGGTTTCCAATGCTTTTTTCATACTCCGTATGGTTTTTGTCCAATCTAGTACTCCCTGTAAACAATGACCCGTCCCTTAGTAAAATCATTTTACTTAACCCTTCGACTACAAATATAAACTAAACCGGCCAAAATAAAGCATGTACATTGTACAATGTAACTGGAAAAAATATTGCATCAAATCTAGACATGCAGGAAATATGATGTTGCAATGTTATTTCAAGGGATGAATTACTTAAAAGCCAGAGCTTATAAACAGCGATCGGTTGACTCCCCACTTTGGAGAAAAACTCATTTGTTTTGGAGATCTAATGTCTTGTTTCTTTGATTTTCACGAATTTTGAGAAGCCGAAAATCGGCTCAAAAAACCCGTTCGCACTCGAAATCAAAATCAAACACAAAGTCAGCACTCAGTTGTTACAGTACCTTCTTTAATCTTTCCAACCACCAGGTTTTTTTGCACAAAACACCAAGCGACTGTGAAGCACGCTATTCTTTATGCTGCATTTCTCTCCATGTTTTCCTGCACCCACCGGCCTCCAGTTGCTTGCTGGGTAATGGACACAGAATTGACAAGGGCTCCCCCCCTCTGGGACTCCTATGGGGTTTTTAAAATAAGTATTTTACCCCTACAACCAAGAGCGGTGATTTGGACACAAGCTGTTGCTTTTAAGTGACAAAAACACATCCTAATAGGTTGAGCAGGGAGAAAAGATCACCAACTGCAGAATTTCAAGAATTTCATTAAATAATTTTTCCAGAAAAACACAGTGAAATGCCCTCACAAAGCCTACTAACAGCAAGCCAAGTACTTTTCAGCCATCCTCAGACTTAACAATGTCCTCTTGATCTAGCTCTCTTACAGTGGCTTTTTTGTCCAAAACTTAAGAGCAGATTTCATTGGAAACCCCACAGAAGAAGCGATACCTACCGTCAACGAGTCCGCAGAATCCTCCCGAATGGCATTGGGGGGAAAGTTTGAGCACTTGGCTTAAAAAGTCAGCAGTATTTAACTACCCCGGGCTAGCCAAATTTGAACTGAGGGGGAGGGTTGAGTTAGCACTCGGGATTTCACCAATTGAGCCCAAACATGTCCAGAGGGGAAATTATATAATAATTGTCATCTAGCTCACCTGTGGTTAATGACTTAGTTATATACAATGTAGTTTATTGGCCTTGTTGTATAATTATTCAAATCAAATGAAAAATGAAGCAACTCAACAATTGTCTTTATGAAGCTTGAAACTATTCTCACTTCCATATTACAGGATTTATAATCAAGCACGACACTGGAATGGAGGCAATCCTCAAGCAAACCTTAAGAAACAAGTTGGCTGCCAATAATTTTAGGCCGAATCATGGCCAGTAAAGTAATATTTTATTGATTATACTAAATTATCTCTTTGTTACATTTATTTACATTTTAAATATGCTATGTATCAAATTTATGTGTACCTGTAGACAATTAATACATAAAATATGGAAAAACCTGATGTACATTTAGATGATGAATTAAATGAACACATTGATATTATAATGCAGTATACTAGTCATGGGTGTTGCAATAATGTTTTGTAACTGGTACATGGATTGAGGATTCCTGAGTCAAAAATCAGTGTCTAATTTGCACCAATATCTTAAAGATCAACTCAGTTTTCATATGTTTGTCATATGTTTTCAAATAATGAATAATATAATAACATATTAGTTTATATTGTCATATGTTTAATGTCATATGTTTCAAATTAAATGTATATATGACATGTCCAGTCATATGTATTTTAATAACATATTCATATGTTTATTAATTTTCAGAACATATGATATGCATATGAAATGGACAAAATCATATATTTTAAACATATGACATTTTTGTACACCCTTTTCATATGTTTGTCATATGTTTTTTTCATATGCAATAAAGGTCATATGTTTGTCATATGTTTGGTTGTGTATTTTCGGACATATGAAATGGACAATTTCATATGTTCTGCATTTTAATCAAACATACAACAAACATATGGATTACATATGAATAACCTATGATAAACATATTAAGTCTCATATGTTTTTCATATGTTTGTCACATGAGTTTCATATGTTTTTTTTCCAGTAGTGGATGTTGGTTTCATTGATTACTGTGAATGCAGTGCTATTGAAATAAGCCGTTTTGATTGTTGTCTTGTCTTCATCTAATTGCTTTTCGAATGTAACCCTTATTGTTTCGACGAATTTATAGCCGTTAGTCTCAATTAGTAGTGTTTTGAATTGATTCTGAATGCCTTTTCTCGTAGTGGCTAGTTGTACTAGTGGGTCTTTATTGTTCTTAATGGCGACTTCAAATGATCTGATTGAGCCCTTCATAGCTCTATCTAGTTGCGTGATCTTAGTTCTTGGAGCAGGAACCGGTCTTTTGGTTGTATTCTTAATGGTCCTCTGAGCTGGGATTGGTTTGTAGTCATCTCTGAATCGGGTTGGTGGTAGGATGATGTTTTCCTCGTAGCGTTCGATCATGTCCTTAACGCTTCTTCGTGGAGTAGGAACTGGTTTGTAGTCATCTACGATTTCAATTTTTGGACGTCTTATAGTATTTCGTTTCAATAGCAATTCGATAAGTTTCGATTTAGACAATTTCTTAAGATCGCTAGCATTCATATTACTATTAGTTGAGATAATAATTTCATTCGTTTTCATCTGATTTTCAGGCATACTACAATATGTCGTCATACGTTTAAGTGTCGTCATACGTTTAAGTGTCGTCGTACGTTTAATCGAATCAATATGTTTTTTATTTTCGATGTGCGTTTATGTGCTTCTTAGATTTCAGATGTGTATATTTCGAAGCTGGATGCATCTCTTTCTCACATAATAGGCAATAGAATTTATGGGTATTGAACCACGCCTTAACTCGGTCATTGCTACATTCATATATTTTGTCGCATCTAGTCTTCCTTTTATCGTTATTCAGTTCTACCATATATACGTATAGAAGACAATATACGTTTAAATCTTTTCAGTAGTACTTCGCAAGTATCGATTACTTTTCTTATGCTATCAAGTAATTTGATTAATTTAGCATGCATCTATATTGTATGCTTATATTATTTTCATATCGCATCTAGATTCTTGAATGGCACCCAACTATTGAATTCGTCGCTGTACCCTTTCCACGATACTAGAGCTTGCTTCTTTTTGTAGTTCCTTCTGATGACTCTGTTGATTCTGAAGATTTCTTGAACCGCTTTCGATAGTTCAGGTTCGTAGAAAGAACCTTGTATTTCTTCACCATTCAAGTCCTTCAATTTGTAAGTAATAGGGTTCGTATACTGGATTTTATCAATCGTAAACACTTCTTCAGTCCAATTCGGAGTATAACCTTTGTCGAATACCTTGCGCTTGTACTTGCTTATTCGAACCTTATCGCTAACCTTAAATTTTGGTTTCGATTGTAATGACTCCATATTGCCATATAGATTAAAGTACACAGTTCCTTCGTTCTTCTTCTTAGATGCTTCAATAGGAGGCATTTTGATGCTTGAATGTTTCATACTATTGTACTGTTTCAATATTCTAGGCAGCATATCTAAATACTGCGTATTACCTTGGACAGTAAATTGTTTCCACATCTTCGTCTTTATCGTACGGTTCCATCTCTCGCAAACAGAAGACTTTTCTTCATTCTCAGTTGAATACATTTGTATACTATGCTTGTCCAATAGCTCTTTCACATGCTTATTATAGTACTCCTTACCCTTATCGACCCATAGATATTTTGGTATTCTTCCTTCCTCGAAGATAGTTTGGAAAGCTTTCATAACTGTTTCGCCTTTCTTATCTTTCAAAGGTACGATCCAACCATATTTGCTAAAGACGTCTAGAACCATGAGAAGGTATCGATAGCCCTTATTCCATTTGCTAAACTGTTGCATCTCAACGAGATCAGAACACCATATTTCATCAATGTGATTAGCTATAACACGCCGCCGAGTAAATTTACGTCTTATTGGTCTATGCAATTCATCTGCTAGTTTTACTTGCCAGTTTTCTTCACTCGACGGCTTTTTTCGTTTTTTGGCTTCTTAGCACCCATTCCAAGCTTTGCTTTAGTCGCGATAGCATTCCTTGCTAAGGCATGACCCCATTGGCGATCCTTCCATGGAATTTCGTCTAATGATTTGACCATTTTTCGATCAGCTTCATTTTTGCATTTGACGTCATCATCACAGATAGAATAATCGACATCATGTTGCATACTCACAGCATCAGTTTTGCCAGTTGGCTTATCGTAAATCTCTAATATTCGACCTGTCTTATCATAAGTCAATTGATTTTCTAAGGGATTCCCAGGTCCTGTATAATGATGACCTGGTAGCGTGAATCCCTTTTTTGGTGCAACCTTTAATATTGCTTTATGAATGTCTAACTTACCTCCTTTCTTAATAGTTTTCATATGATCACCATAGAATTCGGATGTTGGATCTGTTACGTCAGTATACATACTCATTGGATGTTGTATCTGGCCACCACGAACTTTCTTAGATGCTAGATTCAATATGGTTCGACCTTCTTTTTGGATGAAATCGGCAGCTTTGCTTCTTATCTTCTTACCTATTGCCTGTGTAGCACCCTTAGCAAGTGTCGAAAATAGCTTTCCACTACCTGGAACCATTGATAATGCGGCGGCTCCAGCAAGAAGTGGTATTCCAGCTGAAATAGCTAGTGCTCCTGGCAACATACTACCGCCTTGTGTAGATTTCACGAATTTCGACTTTTGACTTCCGCATTCTACACATGCACCTACCAGACGAGTCCTTCCATTTTGAGTCTTTACGATATGCTCATCTTTCGTCTCAGTTTGTTTCTTTTGTCTTAGACAATATATCTTAGTCATTTCGTATACAATATCGTTACATAATATCGTAAGCGAAGTGCTGTATAAGCAATTCATTGAACATAGATGGTTTGAACTGAAAGTCTAACAAGATGTCGATAGGTTTTCTACCCTTTGAGCGTTCTAGAATGTAGAATATGCAATAATAACCACACATAATGCTATCCATATCTTGAATCTGCGAGCTATTGTACTCTATTTGTTTGTTGCTTGTTTCCATAAGCTCTATTACCTCTTCTGCTGGCAATAGGCCGAATGAATCGAAGTGTTCGATGTAGTTATTATCATGATTGTTATATACGGCAACCCAGTGAGTACCATCGCCTTTAAAATAGTCTTGAATATTGATTACTACACACCCGTCATTATTGATCCTATCAGGTAGCATATCTTTACTGTAAGCACCAATGTAGTTGGCGATCTTTAGTTTTTTCATAATGCTATCGATATCGATGTTGCTCAGTGGTCTTAGCGCGTTCCGTAATATGGACGCTTTAGGATTGTCCCTGGAAGCACGAGGCCTTTGGCTGTTTTCTTTCTTGCGATCTTTTTTTTTACTCCATAACCAATCGTACCATCAGAATTCCAAGATCCAATAAACGGTGGTGGTCGTAGGGCTGAAAGATTTAATCCTCTTCCACTTGACTTTGGATTAGTACCTGGTAGAGCGATTCCTTTACCGAAGATACCGCCTAAGAGATTGGGAAGCAGGCTTGCCGCTAAGCCACCAAGCAAAGCCCCAATGAACCCGCCTTGCTTACTTAACTGCGTCTTACTGAGTTTAATATCTACTCCGACGTTTTTCGATTTAGCTTTATGGATTCTATCGATTTGCTGCTTAGTCAATTTAATCTTATCGCTACCATGATAGTCGCTAGATGATAGTCTAATGGTAGTCGATGTCTTGTTTTGAACAGCTGAAGCTATCTTACGTTTCTGTGCCTCAGACAACTTTAATGATGTTTCTACATAATTCGTTGGCATTCTATATATGATATCGTTAGACAATAATTTGAATATGATTAGAGAATTGCTCCAAGTAATGGTATGCCCTTAAAAGGTGAATTCGGTCCAAGTATGAGTCCTTTGCCCTTCTTTTTTGGTCTACCTCTCTTTTTCTTAATGCCTTTTCCTTGTACAGCCTTAGAGACAGAACCAGATATTGCTCCAGTTGCAGCAGCCATTCCAAGAGCTGGTAGGATTTTCTTCAAGAACATAGGAGCAATCATTTTCAATAAATTACCCAATCCACCTAAAAATCCGCCTTGTTTTGAGACTTGCGTCTTACTAAGTTTTAGTTGGACTCCAGACATTCCTCTTTTAGCTTCAACCACCTTCTTACGTTGCGCTTTAGTCAGTCCTAGAAAGTCGCTTCCTGTTAGTTGATTGTTGTTCAATCTCAAGCTAACTGTTTTCTTATTGATGTAAGCATTCTTAATTGATTCTTTTTGAGATTCGCTTAGACTCAATCCTGTTCTAATATAGCTCATTTCGTATATGTAGTATAATTAGATAAAATTTACACGATTACATTCATTCTACCAGACAAGCCTTGTAGTTGTAAGTGCCTATCGGATAGGATTACGGCATAAACATAATAAGGTATATCAGCATTGTTAGCTATGTTTCTGAAGTTCCCACCTAGGGTAAATCGGACTTCAATATCAGCCATGCTTGTTTTCAGCTGCTCTGAATGCTTACTAACGTCAAAATGATGTATTGGATACAATGATGCCCAATCCTCAACACTAAGCTGACTACCAGTATCGGTATCTTGGTATTTGTTGACTGCATCCATGAACATCATATACGATCTGTTATAGTTACGATTCGCTGGAGTGAAGTTACATTCTACTTCGCGTTCTGGGTGTTGTACACTATTGATTCGGACGCTGATTCTTGTTAGATTCCCATTGTCAAAGATCATATTATTGACATTCTGTGCATTAGCTGCTGGATGACGATCACTAGACTGTAGCGCAATGAAAACATGTCTAGGTAGCTCCGATCCTGGTTGTGTTGTAATCCTCCATGTAGGATTAGTTTCAACAGCTTGGAACATCGTTCTGTATACACGTACCTGCTCAAAATATAGGTCCTTTATGTAACCACTTACTAGTTTGGCATCAATGTATGATTGAATTTCTAGTGAAGGAACGACTTTAGGCATCCATAGTGATAGGTGAGTAATCTTAAATTTACCAACGCCTGCAGCATTATCTTTCATGATATACTGGTTTGCTGTTGCTCTGTTTAGGATAAGGGTATGTTTGACACTCCGAAACACAGTATCTACATCCTTACAGAATCCGAAAACTTGCGATAGTGGTAGAAGCAGGGATACTTGTTTAGCTCCTGTCGTGATAGCCTGTCGAGCAGTGAAACCTAGATTAGCTGTTTGGTCTTGTGTGTATGCAACAACTAAGGCTTGCGTTCCTGTTCGAACGGCAGCTGCATTAGCAGCATCATCGACTGCAGCAATTGCAGTTATGTACTTTAAAGTTGGTGTACCCGTTGATGTATCTCTAAACCAAAGCATATTACTAGCAGTACTACGGCTATAGTCATCAGAAAACATGACTGTGTTTAGAATTGTGCTTGCTTCTGGTAGGTAGTCATTCACACTTTCTACTATTTGGTTGTTAATCTGATATTGAGCACTTGAAAATAGACTCCACGCATTATTCACAAGCGATACAATATCTGTTGCACCATAATCAGCATTAGCAGCTGTTTGCAGCTTACCACGCACCTCCAACATAGCCTTATGTGGGAGCAGGTATACGTCTTCATCTCGAGTCTCGATGATCCTTTGGCCATCTTTATCCATGTTATTAGAGTCTCTTGGAAGGTATTCGATATATTCGAACTTCGTAGTTGAGTTATCGATAATGTTTGATTCGTCGAATTGGAAATATTGGCTAATTACTTCAGTCATATATATTGTATGGTTATACAAAAGTTAATATAATCGTTTCATGCCACTTCCAGCAATAAGATTCGATAATATAGCTCTAGACCTGTCATTCAAGACTTTCCTAACTTCTGGATTCGATGAAACGTCTCTAACGCCCTGCTTTACCTTTTGAAGGATCGCTTTAGTGCCAACATCAATGGCTTTCTGTTTAACGTATGGAAGAGCCTTAGTAATGACAGGTTTTAGCAATCTATTTTTTAAGGCAGTAATGGGTCTCGTTATTATCTTGCTAGCTGTCGAAAGCGTACTCTTTGCTTTGTCGAATACGTTCCCAATGAGGTTACCACCAATGACTTTTCTTTTGGTATATCGTTCTCTTGTTAATAGCATATACATATTGGTTACACAATCTCACTAAGATGGATGTAATACGTCACTCGTTCATTATTCATTTTTATCGAATTACCACTTTGATCTCTAAGCGAGAATGATATACTGTTGATCGATCTTTTCGATATGTTCATATCAAATCGTTGGTTAGGATGGATGTTGATCAAGTAACCTGGCGGAACTGATGGAACGAATGAGTAGATGACCGAACTTGTACTGCCATTTATGTAAGAATCAGTCACTAGATCGCAGTGTACTTGAATCGTATCAACCTCCGTGATTTGCACGATCTTATCGCTATCGTGAAAGCCGTTGCCTTGAACTATCTTAGATTCGAAACCAAGTATCGTTCTAAAACTTTCATCAATAGTGAAATCTACTTTATAACCATTTCGTATCTCAATCATAGACTTCAGCGTATTGTAATTAGGTTTAATATCGACATAATACTTACTGTTAGCAGCATCCCAATCGCTATTTTGCTTCATATGGTGCTTCATAGTGTCATTTATGTCGATTACGTTGTATGCTCCTGGCGATAATGTTATCGTCTTCCAAGCTGTACCATTGTAGTATTTGAACTTGTTATTTGCACTCGTTATGTTGTACCAAGAGTACCACATAGATGCATTGATTAACGAGATTTGATAGTTTTTCGTAATATCTAGCTCCAATGGAGGATTGAAGTATGTCGTGAAGTTTTCAGATGAACCAGATCCTTTCTTACTATCAAAGAATAACGTAGTTTGCATTATACAGTTTGGTTAGATTATTCTGATGAACATATCACATCCCCATTACTAGCGAAACTCCTCGCGATCCCTGAGACTTCTTCTAAAATCATACTTGAGGTAACGTAACTATTCCACTTAGCGTTTCCATTGTTGTATATTCTATTGATTGTAACGGTTCCTGTGTCTTTCACTTTTATCTGTAATTTATATGTATGTGGGGTTTTATCAAATGGGACGTGGAACCCAGTATGGGACACGCAGGCAAGAGTTTCTGGATTGATGGCTAATTGCGAGCCAAAGCTAGCTCTGTTACGGGTTTGAAGGATATTATTTGGTAATGAATTCGTACTGACATAAGCCAGTAATCCTTGACCTGTAGTTACGACCCATCGAAACCACACATTAGCTCCTCCAGCGTCACATCCAAGGTAAATCGTACACGATAATCGAATTAAATTCGTTGCTTCCTTGGGAGATATCGTGATGGAGAAATGTGGTATGTCTCCCCACTCCATGTCTGCATGACTCCATAAATTCGAAATTTCCTTTGCTATATAAGCGACTGTCCTAATAGGAACCACTTCTTGCACTCTTTGTTCAATAATGTACTCATTATCATCGAAGACAGTAGGATTCACAAAAGTGTTTGCATCTAATGCTCCAGCAATGATTGCAACATAGATAGTTATTAGCTGATTGGTTGACTGATTATGACTCAAAGTAAATGATAGTTTACCTGTGCTATTGGCAGATGTTGTTATGCTTAGCTCTTGGAAAGCAGTGTTTGTAGATCCTATCCTTCCACTTTTTATCGTGTTTGATATGAAAGTCAAATTCTCTTCAATTGATAAAGAGCTTAGTATTATGGATCCAATGTTATTTGCATAAGCTTCGACCCGAACTGTATAGGTGCCGTTGCCTTTTAACCCTAAAGTCGTATTATCATTTTTTGGTATATTCATAGTCAACGTTTCTGTTGAGTTTGGTTTAAAGGTCTCTAGGATCCTAAAACCTTGATGTTCTGGAGTGATATTATTCATAGAGTATGCATCTTTAATGATCACAAATGAGCTTACACTACTTGATGATGCCCAATTACCAGGATCCATAAGGAAATTACCACAATTGAATGTTAAACTACTATGCATAACACTTGACCCAGGCCCAGACCCTCGAATCCCTTGGCTTCCTCGATCGCCTTTCATTCCTTGGCTTCCTTGATCGCCTTTCATTCCTTGGCTTCCTTGATCGCCTTTCATTCCTCGAATCCCTTGGCTTCCTTGATCGCCTTTCATTCCTCGAATCCCTTGGCCTCCTTGATCGCCTTTCATTCCTTGGCTTCCTTGATCGCCTTTCATTCCTCGAATCCCTTGGCCTCCTTGATCGCCTTTCATTCCTTGGCTTCCTTGATCGCCTTGATCGCCTTTCATTCCTTGGCTTCCTTGATCGCCTTTCATTCCTCGAATCCCTTGGCCTCCTTGATCGCCTTTCATTCCTCGAATCCCTTGGCCTCCTTGATCGCCTTTCATTCCTTGGCTTCCTTGATCGCCCTTCATTCCTCGAATCCCTTGGCTTCCTTGGCTTCCTTGATCGCCTTTTGGTCCACGCTTACCTTCCTTTTGCTCTATCGTACCATTGTAAAGCGTTCCAAATATTGAGTAACTCATCTCTTATATTATATGATTACATTAGTTTGATGAGTATTCGTTGATCCCATTTTGAGCAACTTTTTTAGTAATCCCTGTGATTTCCTCAACCATTATTGATGATTTCACGTATCCATTCCATACCGCATTAGCGCCATTATACAGTCTATTCAATACCATCGTTCCTGTATCAGTGATCTTACACTGCAGCTTATACGTGTGTAGGATGCCGTTACCGAAATTCTCATGAAAAGAGACGTCTGAAATACAAACAACAGTCTCTGGATCTCTTGGCGGTTGTGCCGCAAATGCACATCTGGTTCTCAAGCCAATTGCTGCATCTGGTAAATTACTTACACCAATAATCGTTTGTAAATGGTGCCCTGGAACTGGCGTTGGCGTTAATAGGACCCATCGGAACCAAAAATTACCTCCTCCAGTGTTGTTTGAGATGTATAGGCGGCATGATAGTCTCATCATATTCGTACCTTTTGGTGTTAGCTGTATTTCGTAATTGGGTATATCCATCCAATCTGTATCGCGTTGAAGCCATAAGAGTGAAATCTCTTTCGCATTAATACTAACTATTCTTACTGGTGTTTGCTCATGCATGCACTCATTGCGGCTTCCAGTTCGAATCGTTCCAAATTTCGTTAAACTCATCTATATTGTATACGTACATTATAGTAGATGAATATAATCAACTTTGACGATACTGAAAAAATAAGTCAGAAACCAAAACATCACTTCTTGCTTCCTGATTGCCATTTTATGCTAGTTGGTAGTACGGGTCAAGGTAAAACGAATCTGCTTACCAATATGCTTTTAAAATGGATGAAGTACGATTCTTGTAAGATACATACTCTAAATCCTCATCAGGATAAGTACAGTCTTATAAAAGAATTCCATGATATCATTAACGAGGAATTAGATGACGACGACGATGCGTGTAATGTCGAATTATGCAATCCAGAAGACATCATACCAGTTGAAGATTTAGATGATGACGCTAATAAGGTTATCGTATTCGATGATATTAAGATCGACAATAAAAATATGAACAACGTTAAGGAATACTTTTCGCTATCTAGAAATAAGAACTGTAACTGCATTTACTTGTGTCAAAGCTATTACGATGTGCCAAAATACATTCGACGCAATACTAAGTGCTTCGTTCTATTTGGCGGATTAGATAACAAGGACATCAGACACATTGCTGATGATAACTGTAAAAACATCAGTCGGAAACAATTCGAAGACATATATCGAGAAGCTACGATAGAACCATTCGATTTCATGGTGTTGGATAAGACTTCTAAGCATATTCCTGAGATGTATAGAAAGAACTTCGATGGTTTATATGTACCTAATGCGTAGTTAGAGAATGAGACTTCGATGGCTTTCGCGTGGCTTACGTACGATTTCGAAAAGTCACGTTAAGTTAGAGTAAAGGATTATATAACTAATATGTATACATATGTCGTTCAGAACTATTAAAACAGTAGAAGAAAGAGCAAGCTTAATTAACGAATTCTTGAAAAATAGGCAAATCTTAAAACAACGATTACTCAATAAAAAGTTAGGTGATCAATCATTACGAGAAGCTGGCGAAAAGCTATACCAACCTGTAACAGCTTCAGTCGAAAAAGCACAGAAAGCAGCCGATAAGAAACAGGACGAAATGATAGAACAGCTACAAGAAAACCAAGAGAACATCACTGGAGCAATCGATACATTAACTGAAGCCATATCAACGCAAGGATCTACTAAAGGCTTAGAATCGTGGGTTGGTAAATTACCATCGCATTACGATCCAATCGATGAAGACGATGAAGACGACGAAGAGGACAATGACAAAGGAGCCGTTGGTGGCATCGAAAAGAAGGAAGAGCCGACTTTTGGAATACTAGAATCTAAGCGACTAAAAAAACTAGGGTTCGACCCAACCCTATCGAATATACCATCAGAACACGCAATAAGAAATGCTATAATGAAGCTAAATAACCAAATCAAAAACTCTAAATCACCTGTGATAATAAAAGCACTAGGCAACCGAAAAGCAGCTGCAAACAAATACCTGAACGTAGTACTGAAATTAACAACACCAAATAAGGAAGTCGTATTCGTACCAGATGAGGACGTCATAGAAACGCCAAAGTCATCCAAGACTAAGACTAAGACTAAGACTAAGAAAACGAGTGGCACAGGTCTAAAAATAGGATCCAACTATACGTTTGGAAACTTGTATATCGATCCAGCTAAACTACTAGAGATGAGATTAGAGGCTTACAATGGTAGTGGTAAGAAGGTACTAAGCCATAAGGTCGATCATTCCTTCATGGAGTTGCTAACGAAACGCTACAATCCTAGAAGAATGTACACTGATGATGCTCAAAGGATATTCAACAAGCTGATTAAGCTCTCGGGAATCTCTCCATATACATCTAAAAGTGGTAAGATCGGTTTAGGAATGAAAAAATCAGGTGGTTGTAACAATAGTCGAATAAAGTACTATAACAACCCGAATGAGCTATGCGAAAGACTAGAGTTAATAATAGCATCAAAAAACGCTGGAAACAATAGTATCGAGCTTTCGAATGAAGCAATCGAGATACTCAATAAGCTTTCTAATGATGATTTGATTGACAACGACGAATACAAACAGATGTATCAACAATTTATGTAACGTATTTATATAACAATGGCAAAAACGAAGATTGAGATCTTCAACTTTAATCATATAGACAAGGACTTGAGTGAAGCAGACGTCGAAATGTTAAAGAAGCTATATGCACACTACCACAAAAAATGCTTCTGCCACAAGCGAGCATACAAACGATTCAAGAAGGTTAATACAATTCTACACTTATCATCAATTGGTCTCACAAGTACAGGCGTAATCATTGGGTCTATAACACTAAATCCAATCATTCTTGGTACAATATCGGGATCAGGACTATTGCTCCAAGGACTACTAAAAATGAAAAACTACAATAGGAAGACAGAAATGAGCAAATTTGCTTACATCTCATATCAGAAGATATTGAATAAAATCATGGCATATTTACGTGGAGAAGAAATCGACATCGAAAAATTTACATTAGAGTTGAACTTGTTGGATGATCACGTATCAGACCTATGTCCACTAGTCGATCGATTCAGAGAGAGATACAACAAGAAGTACGCAACTAGTTGATCATTGACATATCAATTATCTTCACTTCTTGCAAACACACCATTAAGAGTCTCTATGTATAACCATCCATTCATATTACAGATCTCCTTCCACATCCTCACATATCGCTTAACAGTATTCTTTGATATGTATCTAATGCACCGTTGCATATGAATGCGATAGTTATCGATTCCTGATTCGCGAAACTTCATTTCAAACAACTTATAGAATACGAAATCGAGTATTGGATACCTCTTCTGTTTCGATATAACATCGATAGCGCTTTCGAATTTATCGAACAACCGACGAATATCATTGTACTCACCATATCGTAAATTAAATTTCGCAATGAATATATTATCAATATGGTATTTCCTATGGTAGATAGACTTACGTCTCATTCGATACATATTCTCGTAGTAATCGATATATTCATTCGCCACACCATATCTATGAACTACACCACAGCTTTGACAGACATACATACCATTATCATTAATTATATCTGTATTGCCACAACACGACTCACTCTCTTTCTCGCGTACGTAATCTATCAATTGCTCATTGCAGAAAGGACATGACTCTCCAAAGTCTTTCATCTCATCATGGATTTCTGAATTGCAGTTCATCCTATACTACTATATTAGATATAAAATCTCTATAAATGCACCAGCATCCATTGCATAAAGAAACTCGCAGAAGCCAATATATGGCAATAGCGGATAGCAGGCAAGGCAATGAAGCCATTAGAATGGATAGCCTAGAATGCAACTATGAAAAGTTGAATACTATAGTATGAGAAGAACGAAGAGAAGAACCATCAATCGGCTGGTTCAAACACATTTCGAAAATATACGTACACATCACTATAGATCAAGCCTTTAGACATCCAAAGATTGAAACCAGTTATGGAGATTTCCAAGAATTTGACATCCAAAGATTGAACTGGTTAAACCGGTTATGGAGAATTCGACCTTGACCTTGAGAAGAATAAAAAATACGATCGATAAATAATAGGGTGGGGGTATGAGATCAGAAACCATATGATGGAAAATGGTCCGGTACCCTCACCCTCTATACTACTTCCGGACTAGTATCGTATCGTCTCTACAGGTACGAACGTATGTGGGTAGACAAGATACTACACATCCAGAGACACGATACTACGCATACGTACCTGGAGAAAGCAATCGCCAAAGATCGTAGTTCTTTTGTGGTGCCTATGGTTTGTATTTGTCTGCGGGTTCGTGGTGGTGGAATGTAGGCTGGCCGTTGTTTGCTATGGTTCGTATTTTGCAGTGCCATTTGTTTTCCTATCTTTTGCGGTGCCATTCGTTTTCCTATTTGTTTTCTATTTTTGCGATGCTACTTGTTTTCTACTTTTGCTTTGCTATTTGTTTTCTACTTTCGCTTTGCTATTTGTTTTCTATTTTTGCGATGCTACTTGTTTTCTATTTTTGCTTTGCTATTTGTTTTCTACTTTTGCTTTGCTATTTGTTTTTCTATTTTTGCGATGCTACTTGTTTTCTACTTTTGCTTTGCTACTTGTTTTCTACTTTTGCTTTGCTATTTGTTTTCTATTTTTGCGATGCTACTTGTTTTCTACTTTTGCTTTGCTATTTGTTTTCTACTTTTGCTTTGCTATTTGTTTTCTATTTTTGCGATGCTACTTGTTTTCTACTTTTGCTTTGCTATTTGTTTTCTACTTTTGCTTTGCTATTTGTTTTCTATTTTTGCGATGCTACTTGTTTTCTACTTTTGCTTTGCTATTTGTTTTCTACTTTTGCTTTGCTATTTGTTTTCTATTTTTGCGATGCTACTTGTTTTCTACTTTTGCTTTGCTATTTGTTTTCTACTTTTGCTTTGCTATTTGTTTTCTATTTTTGCGATGCTACTTGTTTTCTACTTTTGCTTTGCTATTTGTTTTCTACTTTTGCTTTGCTATTTGTTTTCTATTTTTGCGATGCTACTGTTTTTCTATTTTTTGCGATGCTACTGTTTTCTATTTTTTGCGATGCTACTGTTTTCTATTTTTTTGCGATGCTACTGTTTTCTATTTTTTGCGATGCTACTGTTTTCTATTTTTTGCGATGCTACTGTTTTCTATTTTTTGCGATGCTACTTGTTTTCTATTTTTGCAATGCTATTCGTTTTCTATTTTTTGCGATGCTACTGTTTTCTATTTTTTGCAATGCTACTTGTTTTCTATTTTTGCAATGCTATTTGTTTTCTATTTTTGCGATGCTACTTGTTTTCTATTTTTTGCGATGCTACTGTTTTCTATTCTTGCTATGCTATTTGTTTTCTATTTTTGCAATGCTATTTGTTTTCTATTTTTTGCTATGCTATTTGTTTTCTATTTTTGCTATGCTATTTGTTTTCTATTTTTGCTATGCTACTTGTTTTCTATTTTTGCGATGCTACTTGTTTTCTATTTTTTGCTTTGTTTGTGGTGGTCTACATCGGCAATTTCCTACTCCATGTCGGGTGGTGGTCTATGTATATGTGGGTTTGGTCTACTTCCTTCCAATTCGGCCGGCTGTATATGTTTGCTCTTTTTTTCTTCCAATTTGGTGGGTCCTATATGCTTTCTATTTCTTGCTCGATATTCTTCGATTGCAACGACTATAGAAAGGATGCCGAGAAGCACAATTGGCCATACTACTTCTTTGGTGTTCGACTTTGCTATTTCTGCTATATCGGCTCGCAGGGTTGCAGCGTCTAGATCTGTCTCCAGTTCTTGTATATACTCCAGTAGTTCGGCTACATCCTGCTTTGGTTCGGTTTGTCGTAGGATTGGATCTTCTGCTATATCGACTTGCTGTCTTGCGGTATATTGGTCCTTCTCTAGGTTGTGCACTTTTCGTTCTAGATCCTGTATTCGCTCTAGGACTACCATATCCTGCATTGGCTCGGCTTGTGGTTGTTTTTGGGGTTTGGCAAGCTGTTTGGTCTCGGTTTGTATAGTTGTAGCGGTGGGAGGCGTTTCCAAACCTTTCTGGATTCGGTAGGCTCTACCTTGTCCTATACCGTAGAGTCGTACTGCCTCTCGAATACCAACCTCTCCCGAAGCAATACTTTGGATCTGGTCTGGCGAAAGAACTGCTTTGTGTGGCATCGTATAGTATCTATATCTATATATGTAGCTGTTTCTCCAACATGTACGTATAGCTAGAGACGATATCCATAGTTGGAGCTGTAGTCGTAGCTTTGCAATAGGATCGTAGCTTTGCAATAGGATCGTAGCTTTGCAGTAGAATCGTAGATCTCGCAGCGCGTATATGTATATGTATTCCCTTTTGGAGAATGGCTATATGTAGGTATATGGCAATATGGATATTCTACGAATGTACGGTTCTTGGGGAAAGTGGCCAATGTTCTATCCAATACGGGCCTGGAAGGATGCTATGGTGGTGGCGGTGTCTTCGTGTGCGACCCAGATTTCCTTGGAGGCATATCTTGCATCGCCGAAAAAGGGAGAAGGTATTTTGTGCTATGTAGGTGTGGAAGATGTTGGAATAGAAAGTGTGGGGAAATCGCTATGCGATTCTCTTGCTCTCGGGCCATTGTATCTCGTGCGAGACGTAGACTTCGAGACTCCTTCGTTGTGCAACGAGGATGGTCTTGTTTTGCCATGGCCAGATAGTCCAGCATTCCAACGTCTGGCTAGTCTTGGCAGATAGATATGGTGGCAAGTCTGTCCTTCTTCTTGTTTGGTGTGGTTCGAATGTCTCCAAGATAGCAGCGAAGTGGAGCTAGAGTCCGTTCCAAGTTTGTTGTGCCAATTGCTTCTAGTTCTCGCTCTAGGAAGAAACCATATGTAGGCATCTCTTCGTCGGTGGTAGGCTCGCCATCGCTATCTGCAGGAAGAAGATGTAGAATAGTTCTTGGACTACCTCGGAAGGTTGTTTGCGAATATAGGAAGCAAATGTACTCGCCTGTAGCTAGATCGACTGCTTTGTTGCACTCCGTTCTTTTGGGTGCTGGTACAATAGCAAGGTTGCGTGGGTGTCTACGAAGCTCGTTGTATGCCTCGTTGGCTTTTTGCAATAAGGCTTCTACCAAAGGCTTGTCTGCTGGGTTTGGGGTCTCTTGCATAGATATGGGAATCCATTCGATTTGTTTGTTGTTGGCATAGAACTTTTTCGCTGGTTGGGTTTGGAAGCGAAAGGTTGGTTTGTTTGGGGATAGTTGGACTAGGTAGTATAGTTGGTTGGCCTGCGAGAAGTTGCCCTCGAGTTTGTCGAGTATAGTCGACAGTCCTTTTGTGCTCCATATGGCCATATCCTCTCGTACGTCGCACCCTGGCACCTCGACATCTACAAAGATTCTGGCTGTATTGCCATACTGGCTTTTGCATCTTCGGAATCCTAGGACACAAAAGTTGGTGTGGGGAAGAAAGTAGTCTAGCTTGTAGGTTGGGTTTTTCGCGGCCATCTCTATCCTGCCTACGACCTTGGCTGCTTTTGCTTCGAAAGCTCTCTTTCCAGATAGGAAGCGTTCTATGTTCGCGATCTCTTCTATCCTTTTCGCTCGAAGTGCAACTTGTTCTTCGACAACTCTACGACGCCACAACTCGGCCTTCTTCGCATCTGCAATAGACAACAATCTAGCTAGCCTATGGTGTGTAGATAGCGTGGATATTTCGCGATCTGTGGGTATTTCTTCTAGTGGCCATCGAATCTTTTCTTTCCCTATAGCATGGTTTGTGTGTTTTTCTCGCCATATCCATGCTACTTGGGTGGTTTCTGGAAGCAGTTGGCTTGGTGGAAGGCAGTTGGTGTGTTTCTGCACTGGGTGTTTGCTGGCAGCAAGAATAGTAGAAGTGTTGGCTGCTTTTGTGTAGCAGCGAAGTGGACCTATGTCGATGCCATCGTCTGTGGCCTCTAGAATATCCACACGAAATATTGGGCAGCATCGGAAACCAAACTCGGAAATCGTCCATTGTACTGCTTTCTCCCAGTACTGGTCGTTGTCGCATATGGCTGCTGTAGGAGCTACCCGCACTCCTGCTACCCTCTTCGTCTTGGAATGGGCATACCACACTGCATATATTGTGTGGGACGACCGATCTGCAAGAATACAACAACGGTCCAGCTCTTGGGCGAGATTCTTCCATTGCCTGGATGGTGGTTGTACTACGAAGAGATCTTGGCCCAAGGTCTGTAGAACCCCCTCTACCAGCTCTTTGCCTATATTGGTAGACAACTCTTCGCCAAGGCGGCATGCATATAGCGAAACTTCGACTCGAGTGCATCCTCTAGCCTGGACATCCGGATGCTGGAATGTTTTGCGAAGATGTTCGTTGGGACAGTCGACATAGTCTGCAAGGTGGCCACCAAAAGGTTCTCGAATCTCTCCTGCTTCGAAATTGGAAACTATCTTGTTGTATATCTTTGCGCGAATCGTCTTGCCTGCTGGTGTGGTGCGAAGATACGTGCAAACGTGTTTTCCAACAGAGCCTGTGTTGTCCAAGATGGTTGCTCCGTCGGCTCGCATTGCACTGCCCAGGTCTCCTTGTTCTCGCATGCCTTCGTTTTCCACCAGATGGTCCACAAGGGTTGGGCGATCTAGTACTCCCGAGAAGTCTTGGGTATAGTCTATGCAAGAGATTCCGTATCCGCCGATTTCGAGGTGCCTTTCGAATCCTGCAAGTGCATCTTGTAGTTGCTCCATTGGAATTTCCGATACATCTACCTTGGCGACGAAGTAGGCCTCGGGTTCTTTGTCTGGATATAGCTTGCGCCATGCTTGGAGTGCTCGGCTTTCTGTGTCGTTTTCTATTCGGGCTATCGTTGTAGAGACAATACCGGTGGTGGTAGATCGAACTGTGTGGACAATGGCTGCGTGTAGGGATTTGCTCGATAGGGTAGAGTTTTGGATTGCGAGTTGGATTGCTGCAACCACCTGTTTCGCTTTCCCACCTTCTCCTGTGGATAGTAGAACCTTTCGGCCTTTGTAGACTACTTCCTCGCGAGATAGATAGCCGAACACGTATACGTCGTCCACGAACGTTGGGAGACCTTCGAGTGGAACAAGGTTGGTTTGGCCTTCGTTTCCAGACAGATAGTCCACATCGGCAATGTCCGAAACGAGGTTGCTATCGTAGGTATTCTCTTGTAGGAGATGGAGGGCTGTGTTCTTTTCCATACGAAGTCCCATGCTTTCGAATGTTGCGTGGATAGCTGCCATGTTGCTGTAGGGTTTGGGGCAATCGGAATGGTTGCCTATATCCCTTGGGCCACCAGTGTTCAACACGAAGTTTCTTGGCAACAAATTGCATCTTTCTTGTTGGGGGGTGGCAAGTGTTCGCCAAAATGGTTGCCGAAACGAGGGGTAGCCGGAAAAAAAATGAGGGTCCTATAAATCCGGAAAAAAGCGGTAGAAACCGATTATTTAATATAATGTATAAATACAATAAATGAACTATAGTAGAATACTAACTAGCGTGTTTTGGCACACATTCCTGAAATTCCTGAAATTCGTAAGACCAATTAGTAAAATTGTTGTATTTTTTTTTTTTCATCTAACGGACTATCCTCACTTCGTTCGGCCCTCACTTCGTTCGGGGTCCATTAGATGAAACAAAACAACGAAAATGCAACAATTTTACTAATTGGTCTTACGAATTTCAGGAATTTCAGGAATGTGTGCCAGAACCGCTAGTTACTATACTACTGCGCGTTTCCCGGTGTTCGCGGATCTCCTCTGCCAGACTAAAAGAAAGGGTTAGACATGCAGAGCTTCTGGCAGAGAAGGCTATGTTAAAACAGAAACAAGCATCGGAACAGCTGACTCTCGAGGTGGAGATTGCTAAGTCAGAGGCGAGAGACAAGGCACTATCAGAATTCGAAACGGAAACGTTAAACCCACTTTCTTACAGCTCGTCTCTGCCATTAGCGTGCACTACCCCCGCAATCGTGACTCAGTCAACGCCAAAGGCCGTACCAGTTCCAGTTTTTGTGAGTCCAAGCAAACATGCCCCGCAAACCTTAGGGGAAAGCGCTGCCCGAAAAACGAATCCCTTCTTATCAGAAACGGAGATGGCGCATAACCCCTTCTCAGAACTCGAACCCGAACGAAACGCTGGACGTCGCGATGGGAGTAACGTGGCTTCGTTTAACTTAACCCCACGGAGGGTACCAGTCCCTTCTCCTGTATGCGGCCCTGCACCCGTTCAGCCGACCCAGTTTCCCATGGCCGATTGGAGTCTTGTCGTACAGGGTCGTTGCCGCAACCATGCGTGCCTAAGTTCAGAGGAGATCCTATCGAATGTAGGCCCTTTATCATGTCGTTTGATACCCGTATACACGCTAGAACTGACTCGAACACGGACAGGCTATACTACCTCCACCAGCAGTTGGAGGGCGAAGCTAAGGATATAATCGAAGGGTGCTTGTTGATGGATCCTGGCGAGGGCTATCTCGAGGCTCGAAAAATACTTGACAAAGAATACGGCGACCCCTTTAAAGTTTCCACAGCGTACGTTAACAAGGTGTACAAGTGGCCGCCGGTCAAATATGATGACGCCATAGCGCTTAAGTCTTACTCAGTGTATCTAAACAAGTGTAAGCATGCCATGTCTAGCATCAAACATATGGTGGTGCTCGACCATGCCCCCAATATGCAGTCAGTTGTTTCCAAGCTTCCTTGTAACCTACAAACCAAATGGAGAGATCAAGCATGTAGGCTGAGGAAGTTGGGGAACGCTACAACATTCAAGGACTTAGCGGTGTTTGTGGAATCGGCCGCTGATTCAGCTAACGACCCGGTATTTGGCAAGAACGCGCTGAACAAGAAAATACCAAAGCCAGCCGAGATCGGAGGCAGAAGGATTCCAGCAGACAAGCGGAGATCAGGTACTTTTGCCACTGGAGCAGTCAGGCCGGTGCCTCCTGCGCCGACGCCTCATGTGCCAGCACCTGGATCTACTACCGCGTGCTCACACGGGGCCGGGCCTCCAAATCGCCCCATAGCCTCCCACGGGCTTCGCTGTCCGCTGTGCAATCAATCTCATGACTTAGATGAATGCAAAGAATTCGGAAAACGATCTATTGATGCTAAGAAAGAGTTTCTCAGAGAAAAGCGCATGTGTTTCGCGTGTTACGGCGCCAACCACGTCTCCAAGGGACGCATGAAGAAACGGTCTTGCCGAAAATGTGGTAAATCACACCCATCCGCTCTCCATATAGAGGGATTTAAGTTGACCAGAAACCAAAACGAGTCATCTGATAATGCTAACAACGGAGCAACGAGTGTGAATAACAGCTGCGTCAACTTAAAGGAGTCCTCGTGTAGCGCGACGAAGGCGAACGTGAACACCATCATTCTGCACGCGATTCTTCCTGTGAAAGTACGTGTGAAAGGCAATGCGCAGACCATCGATGTTTACGCGTTTTATGATAACGGAAGTGGAGGGTGCTTCATGACAGAGAGCCTGGGAGAAAGTCTAGGCATTAACGGAGAGAGAACGCGACTTCAGCTGAGAACAATGCACGGCGAGAGTTACGTGGACAGTGTTATCGTTAACGATTTGATAGTAGCCGACTGTAACGGAAATAACGCAGTTAAGTTACCAATAACGTATACCCGAAACGAGATCCCTGTGAACATATGTCAGATTTCGACTCCAGAAGCCGTCAGCAAATGGGATCACCTTAGCGAGGTCTCCAAGAAGATCCCCGAACTCAGATCAGATTTGGAAGTGGGTTTGCTGATTGGCAGCAACTGTCCGGTGGCGCTAGAGCCACTCGAGGTGGCACCGAGCGGAAGAGAGGGTCCATACGCCATGCGCCTCTGTCATGGATGGACTTTAAGTGCCCCGCTCCAAGTGTCAACGAGTAACGGATCAAATAGAATAACCAGCCACCGGATCACAGTCCGCGACGTGGAGACGGTGAAGGATGTGTCGTTGTCGGAGTCAGTCGTAAAGATGTTCGAGTTAGATTTCAGCGATCGTAAAGCGGGTCCCGACGAGAAAGAACATTCACAGGAAGATAAACAGTTCTTGCGAACAGCCGAAGAGAACATCCGGCATGTAGACGGTCATTATGAGCTTCCGCTACCCTTCAAAGCGCCTAACGTAACGATGCCTAATAACCGAGAGCAAGCTGTCAAACGAGCAAACTGGCAGAAAAGGAAGATGCAGCGCGACGAGAAGTATCGCCGGGACTACACTAACTTTCTCAATGACATCATCTCCAAAGGGTATGCTCGGCAAGTACCATAAGATCAGTTAGCAACCGAGCACAGGAAGGTTAGGTACATCTCACACCACGGAGTGTACAACCCGCGCAAACCTGAGAAAATACGCGTGGTCTTCAACTGTAGCGCCCGTTTCGGAGGCACGTCGTTAAACGATCAGTTAATCCAGGGACCGGACCTCACTAACTTGTTAGTAGGTGTACTAAGTCGATCCGATATTTTCAGTGTATACCAACTGAAATGCTGTGCTTCATGAAAAATGGCTTCATGAAAAATCCATTTTGCATTCGTCTGTGCAAACGGTTACTCGAGAAGAGACGATACTGCTTGATAATCAGAGCTCAGAATCAGAGAGCGCTACATAGCCGCCATTTGGAAGATAAATTATGGATTTGATCTTGTCGATGCCAGACTTATAAATACCCCATTCCTCCGGAGAAAAATATGAAACGGGAAGTGATTCTACTGAATAGACGATAGTTTACACTGGGGGCAAAGCGAATATATTGGTATAGGCCTCCTGATTCATCGGTCGAAGTTTTCTCTCTTTTCGATTCGAAACCCTGGTTGGTAAACTTGATGCTGAAAATGTCGAATATTATTTAATGGGTGACTTTAACTGTAACATAGCCTCGCCTCATCCCGACAGCAATACAGGTTTACTAACCAGTTTGGCTGATGTCTATGGCCTCCACCAACTTATCAATAATCCAACGCGTGTCACTAAAACGTCTTCCACGCTGATATACCTAATTTTTACAAATTGTCCAGACAGGGTGGTTTGCTCTGGTGTCTCCCATATAAGCATAAGCGACCACAGTCTTCTCTTTGCATTTCGTAAAATCTCAATCGATCCACCTTCTAAGGGGCACTCAACAATAACCTATAGGAAGTTTAAAAACTTTGACTCTGCTAATTTTCGCAGAGATATTTCTTTGCAGAATTGGGAAAGCGTAAACATCTATGAAAACCCCAATAATATGTGGGAAACATGGAAATACCTTTTATTTCAATGTGTCAACAAGCATGTCCCATTGCGCACTAAACGAATTCGCGCATCTAAATCGCCGTGGATTACACCACAATTGAAAAAACGAATGCCTGTGAGAGACATTATTAAATTGAAAGCCACTCGATCTATGTGCGAAAGTGACTGGTCGAAATGCAAGAAATGTCGCAATGCTGTTAACAGTGAAATCAAACAGGCTAAGGAACAATACTATAAGAATGCGCTCCATGACAATGAAGGTAACTCACGTGAGACTTGGCGGGCCATTAAACATTCACCCCAGGCATGTCATGTGGCCTTTGCCGTTTGCGCTACATTTTTTTTAAATGACAGTTTGCATGGACTGTTGTCAAATAATGCCAATTTGATGGTGGGTAACACTATATGCTGGAAAGAAGAATATGTTTTACTATTGATTTATCAATTAAATGCAATCCTGCAAGTGTGGCATAGAAATGGGTGTGGTAAGTCACATGGTGGAATGTATACCAATATGTCCATTAAAATAAGATCACCACAACCGAAATATACATATCTAGTGGTTATCGAAAATCATTTTGATAAAGTTTAGTATTTGACCACCCCCCACACTTTAGGCCTTGGTTCTTAAAAATAGACAACCAACTGAGACAGAAGTTCATTTGATTTCTGCTCCTAGCTCCCGTCTGGGAAATAGTTACACATTGAAACTTGCTGCAAATAATTATCTCCATGTGTGGATTCAATGTAGTGATTTTAAATGAAAACAAGAGCCCATCTGGGCTTACACTCGGGCCACATGAGATTGAAGATCAAATACACTTTCATTTGAAATCCTCTTAGTAATAACCAAAGTGAAGAATTATTAGCTGAATTTAGCAGTCTTTAGGAGTGGCCGGTAGCGCGGTGACTTTCATTCTCTGCTCCCCTAGTATATATGTAATTTAATATTTTTATTTTTCTCGTATGTTGACCTTTTAATTGAAACACTCTACTTATTCGTTGAACACACTGCATTTGAGCAGGCATATATTCATTGTTTTGAACCCGATAATTAACGTACTACCGTACTTCATGGTCCCTTTCTTTAGTAGTGGTCAGGTGATTGTAAACTCTCGTCATTTAGCACAGAAAATGTATTCTGATGAATAGGGATCGGGTTGTCATGTAAGAAAGATGGCTCTTGAACAAACTGATTCGTTGCTAAAGCTTTAGTAGGTTGGGTAGTCTCGGAACACTGGAGACCTTGGTCTTTCATTGTCTTCTTTTTTGTATTCTTGATATTTTTTTTAAGTTTGAAAGTCGGATCTCAGCTTTATTATAAATATCCGCTTTCAACTCGCCATTTTCAACTTCTAGGTCAATAATATGTGATGACAGCATCTTGATTTCGGTCTTGTATATATTATCTTGCTGCACTAATTTGTCTTCCAAATGACTGAGTTTCGTTTTGATGTGACGAGAGTAAGAATCATTACGCATACAGTTAGGTCAGCCTCCATGTTACAAATCAAGGTCATTAAATCAGCGAGAGAGTTCTTATTGCGGGCTAACAAATATCCTCGTGAAGAATCTCAAGAATTCCGTCTCTTCCGGTTTGAATTTGACTCATGTGTATGTTGCTTTTGGAGTTTCGAGGATATGTTGATACAAAACTACAGGCTCTTGGGGTTTTTCATTGACTTGTGAACGTGCAGGCTCTGTAACTTGTTTTGTTTTCTTAGTATAACATAAAGTGTTGAACATGTTCATGTTCTCACGCATGTCGTGCGTGACCTCTGGAGTTCTTCATTCATTAAGTTCTCTACTTTCATCTGTAATTTGGGAAACTCAATCTTTGCCCATGCCTTGGCACATAACTATTCCTGTTGCTAAGTAGACGTGGATGATTATAAGTAAAATCCTTCGACAGCTTGTACCGTTTCCGCTAGGTCAATATCCTCGCTGGAACGAAATAACTTGATCTCGATACTCTCTGATCCAACTTACGATAAATTTAAATCTCTGACAGTTTTTAAGAGACTCATAACATTGGTCTTGAAGTGCCTTCACCCAAAATAAGATGTTCTCCTCGGATGTTTTAAATGCAGCACAGCGAGCCGATGGCTTATAGATTCCAATATATATTTATTTGGCTTCAGGTCATCGTACGTGGCGTATATAAAATCACTGGCCATCTGGGTAAAAAACGCGGTCCTTCGGCTCCGACAATAGCGCCAGTTGAAATATCCTGAGCCTGTTGGAAGGCTTTCGCACGAGTGAAGTTAAATAAAACATTAAACTGGCTTACATTTGAGAGATTAGAGAGAAAGTTCCTCGCGGGTCTTCCGCCATCTTGCTTTACTGTATTTAATTATGTAAATACATTAACCTGGCGATTGTTGCGTGACCAGCACAGTGCAATCTGATTGGTGTGAATTTGACCTTTAACGCATGCGCAGAAATTTTGCTACATGAAACAAAAAATAAATAAAAATAAATAACGACTTGCATTTTTAGACTCGGCGCTGCCACAGGCAGCCCGAGCAATAACCAACATTTTGAATTTTATGATAAAATGGTTTAATAGACTTACATCAAGAAAGTCACATAGCTCCTCTGTGAAAGAGATAAAGCTTAATGACAATTCTATTTACGATCCACACGAGCTGTCATCTACCTTCAATAGCCATTTTTCTTGTATTGGGCCGAAGCTTGCTAGCGACATTCCTTACAATGAAAACAATCCATCGCATTTAGATTATCTCAAGGTCACTGACCATAGATTCGAACTTAATTAAAACAACTGACAGTGCCAAAGTGTTCTCGTTATTACTCGGGCTGCCTGTGGCAGCACCGAGTCTTAAAATGCAAGTCGTTTTTTTTTGTTTTTGTTGGGTGTCGCAAAATTTCTGCGCATGCGTTAAAGGTCAAGTTCACACCAATCAGATCGCACTGTGCTGGTCACGCAACACTCGCCAGGTTAATTTATTTACATAATTTAATACAGAAAATCAAAATGGTCGACGCGCGAGGGCGAAAGCCTTCCAACAGGCTCAGGATATTTCAACTGGCGCTCTTGTTGACCATAAAAATACATGAACAACCAGGAGCCGTAATACATTCGATCAGCGCTGTCTGGACAGATCCAATGTACATTTAGAAACGTAAGCGAAATACAATATCCAAACACGTTTGGATATCAACGGGTATCGAATTATAATCAAAGGTTAGATTTCGTCAGGCGTGCTCAGATAAGAAAGTTCAAAGCTCTCAGACTAGTCGAGACAAGGAGATATCAATTTCAATGAGTCATTGTCAGAAATCTATTCCATCGTGGGCAATTTTGATATGGCTTTGAAGAAAGCGTGTGAAACTTTCGGCATTTCTGAATTATTGCCCGAACAGAGAAAGGCATTATTATCCTTCATTTCCCGGAAGGATCTTGGCTACAGCTGCATCTATAAGGCGACGACCAGGTCGAGAATCGAGAGAGGAGAAATTATGTAGCCTTCTACAACTTCTACAGATCGCCAGAATCATGGCTCTTTCATGCACTGCAGAATATGTTCTACAGCTTCAAACTTATAGAAGCAGAACGTGGAGAAACATGTTATCCTCAGACGTGTACAGGGAAAATCTGATAGGAAGTGCATCGACTGATCGCGATGTTTATGAATCTACTAGCTACGGGCTTTGGAAAATCATTAATCCTCGACCGCTTTGTATGCCGTATTAAAATGTTAATGTCTCCTAGAATATTGGCATTTAGAAGACCAAATCTTTCATGAAATCTATTGATTTTTGTACAGCAGTGAACACACATACTGAGTATGTCATGGTGATAGTTTCACGACATTTGGGCAATTTATATGTAAACAAGAGGCTGGGAACAGCCTTAACTCGGGCTGTATACACATAAGCGTCACCATTTTTTCTACATTCTTAACATTCCTGACATTCCATTCTAAGGCGTGGTCACATGGGAGGGGTGGTACTCCACTCCTATTATTTATTAGGAGTGGGGTAGGGGAGTTATCAGTCGCGGTGACTTTCTGCTCTCTGCTCCCCTAGTATATTTATGTAATTTAATATTTTTGTTTTTCATCATATGAACATTAGATATGTTTTTCTCGTAAGTAAATTAAAGAAATTGACCTTTTACTGTAAACACTACTTATTCATGTAACACACGTCTACAATTTACAGTCTGCTGTTCTGTTGTACTGGAGGTTCCGAGTACTAAAATATGATTATCTCAATGTTTATATTTATCTCATATCATAATTTGTATCCTGTCCATCCTGCCGATAGAGCTGCCACTATATTTCACTACTGTTCTTTCTACATGCATGTTAATTGTATTCGTGGTCAATTCGTGTGCCTCTGTATAACTTTATCTGCTGTATTCATAACTGAAATGCATGTTGGTTATCTCTAATTAAAAGCTAAATTACCGTCATTCACAAAAATTCATGTGGTGTATATTACAGAGTTACATAAAGGGAACTGTTCGAAGCCTTCCTCGCTCGTGAGAAGATTCTCGTTTAACAGCTCTAACGAAAGTTAAGCATGCACCAATAATCTCGTCACTCGTGGTCTAGCGGTTACTGTTTGGGTAGGATTGTGTCAGTCGTTCTATAAATCTTAGCTTCCTGGATTCGATTCCTACGCTGAGCGTTGTGAATTTTTTTTTCAAGTAGAGGCTCCCCAATGCCTTGTAAAATTTATAAAATTAATCATAGTTTATAACAAAGGGAGTTTTGTGACGCAGTCTGTGAGGTTGTTACACCGAGGTAAAGCCCCTATTTTAGAACTCTCCACTTACAACATCTAGGCACCTGAAGAAGGCTAGTTTGGCTAGCCGAAATATAGTACCTTTAAAACTATATACACGTCGTTTCAGCTTTGCTATAGTCCTCAGGATAGAGTAAAAACTATCCGCAGTCTGTGGCTTCCGGTTGACCTTTTCGACATTATGCGGCGCCAAAGCGGCGCGGTGTTCAAGTGTGTGCACTTGAACGACTTGAACAGCGTGAGCTGATTGGTTGGGGGCGAAATACCTCGACTTGGAAAATAAAATGATTAATAAACACTTGCGATTTAAGACTCGGGCCTGCCCACAGGCAGCCCGAGTAATAAATTAACCTGGAGAGTGTCACGTGACCAGCACAGTGCAATATAAATGATATGGCAGTTTTCAACAGCGACACGAAGAAATATATATCTACGACTACGGCTTAGAAACGATCGAGGCTGAAATGATATGAACCGACCGGAGTGCAAAGACTGTACGAAAAGTTAGAAAAAAACTTTATTTGATGGCAAAACAACCTCATGAACTCAAATACGATAGCCTTGTGAGCAATCCACGTACATATATGAAGCTATATTATCGACTACGTCAGTATTCGCACTTTCGTGACAAGCTAACTTTTCTACTTTCGACACACGGTCGCTAAACTGTACGAAATCTCCAAGAATAAATCCCTAATGTCCAAACTAACGGGAAAAACTGAAAGAGGAAATCCTTGTGAACAGTCGACGTACATATGAAGCTATATAAGTTATCATCGACTATATGAGAGTCAAACATCGAGCTGCAATGAAACCGCTTGTGACAGTTTGTTTACGCACTTTCGTGACAAGCGAACGTTTCTACTTTCGACACACGGTCAATAAATCTCCAAGGATATATCCCTGATGTCCAAACTAAAGGGGAAAAATGAAAGAGGAAATCATTGTGACCAATCGACATACATATGAAGCTCCAGAAGTAATTATTGAATACATGAGAACCCATCAGGAGAAAACCGATAATAATGAACACGGTATTAGTTTCACGGACATTTGTGGCTTAACTGAACTCGCGCTCACTAACAGCATAGCTTGAAATACTGTACGAAAACTCCCGTTTAAAAAATTCCTGATGCCGAAAGGACCGTAGCATCTTAAACAAGATATCCTCCTGACCAATCGACATACATATTAAGCTGTGAAAGAATGTTTCCATAACAGCCGATAGTGCAAACTAGTAAACTGCCACTAGTAAACTAACCTTGCGTACTTCCGCGAGTACTGAACTTTCTAGCGTCAAATGCATGTGTACATGTGTTACGTTTCCAAACTTTAGGACAAGAAATTTTCCATAGAATGTTCTATTTTTTTATAGCTGAGAACTGTATTATTAAACATAAGAAATAAAACAATGGTGCCATTTGAAGAATTATATCATGTCAAAAGTGCATAACGAAGAAATATATATTTACGGACGCGAGCAGCTCGTTTCACTTTGGTCAAATTCGGACTGTTTACGACTGGAACCTGCAGTATAACAGAACAGCAGACTAACTTGTAAACGTGTGTTGCATGAATAAGTAGTGTTTTACGAGAAAACAAAAATATTAAATTACATACATGTATATATACTACACTAGGGGAGCAGAGAATGAAAGTCACCTCGCTACCGGCCACTCCTAAAGACTGCTAATATTCAGCTAATAATTCTTCCCTTTGGTTATTACTAAGAGGATTTCAAATGAAAGTGTATTTCATCTTCAATCTCATGTGGCCCGAGTGAAAGCCCAGATGGGCTCTTGTTATCGAAGCTATGCAAATCTAAAGCGACTGGATAAAACAAAATATCTGCTCGACTCCTTCGGGAATGCGCAGATTTGATCACTAGTTCTCTTTGTTTGATTTTTAACAGATCCATTGTCTCGGGTGTTTTTCCCAGTGAATGGAAATGTTCTAAAGTAATTCCATTATTCAAACAGGGAGAACGTTCCGACTTAAATAATTATCGAGCTATCTCTATCATCCCCCGTCGTGGCAAAAGTTTTTGAGAGAATCGTTTACGATCAGTTTTATAGCTATCTAACTGAAAATAATTTAATCTCAAGCAATCAGTCGGGGTTTCGATCACTTCACTTCACTGTTACGGCCTTACTCGAAGCCACTGACAACTGGGCTTTCAATATTGACAAAGGCAATGTTAATGCAGTGGTATTCCTTGATCTTAAGAATGCTTTCGACACTGTTGACCATGCCATTTTATTTTCTAAATTAAATGTTTATGGTGTTGAAAGCGCCTCACTTATCTGGTTCAAATCATATTTGGATAGTCGCAAACAAAGATGCTTCGTAAATGGTTCTCTCTCAGACACCCAACCCCTAACCTGTGGCATTCCCCAGCGAACTATCCTAGGTCCTCTCCTCTTTATACTTTACATAAACGATTTCCCTAATTGTCTCTCTCATTCTCAACCTCGGATGTACGCCGATGACACGCACTTAACTTTTGTCAGCAATGATATCAATCACATAGACCATGAGTTGAACCAATATCTTGTGAGGGTTAGTGAATGGCTCATTGCAAATAAGCTCACCCTTAATAAGTCCAAGACTGAATACATGTTAATAGGGTCAAGGCAAAGGTTAAGTACGTTCGACAGAGCTCCCTCCCTTTTTATTGATGGTGCCTCTGTTAATCGGGTTACATCCACAAAATGTCTTGGAGTGCATATTGACGAACACTTACCTTGGAATGTGCACATAGACAAACTGTCAAAGAAAATTGCCTCTGGCATTGGCGCCCTGAAACGCACGAGACCTTTTGTACCTTTTGAAACACTTTTGTGTATCTATAATGCTTTAGTGCAGCCCCATTTCGACTACTGTAGCGTCGTTTGGGGAAATTGCAATAAAACTCTTGCCACTAAACTTCAAAAGCTACAAAATCGTGCTGTACGAATTTTGACTTTTTCCAATTACGACGCCAATGCTGATGAACTATTCAAAAAACTTGGCTGGAGAAAACTAGACAATCACCGGAAATTTCTAACTATAACTATGGTCTGTAAATCGCTAAATGGCCTAGCGCCTGAATAACTTTGTTCAAAGTTCGCTGACCGTAGTAGCGTTTCGAGCTATTCTCTAAGGGACACCGAGGGCAAACTAGCTATTCCTCTGCCCCGCACCAATTTTCTAAAGAACAGCTTCAGTTATAGTGGTGCGGTG
The DNA here is from genome assembly GCA_030867875.1 of Actinernus sp. WN-2022. Classification (NCBI taxonomy): domain Eukaryota; kingdom Metazoa; phylum Cnidaria; class Anthozoa; order Actiniaria; family Actinernidae; genus Actinernus; species Actinernus sp. WN-2022. The sequence goes on from JAOWCC010000019.1 coordinate 96,711,997, forward strand.
CTTTGGAATAGCTTACCTGTCGAGCTGCGGCAAGCAAACTCTCTCACTCGTTTTAAATCTCACTGCAGCGATTTCTTTAACAATTAATAAATTTCATTAAACACACGGCATTCATGGAAAGCAGACATCGCTATTTTATTCATTTGTTTTTTAATTCATAGTTAATATTAGTTAGATAAATATAGTCAGTTATTGTATAGTTAGATATTAGTTAGGTGCATGCGTTATTCAAATTCTATGCTCTGTCACTGCGCTCCGCCGCATAGAAAATATTTATGTTGTATATTCTACATACACATCAAGCAAGGCATGTTAGGAGGATGCCGACCAGTTATGTCAAGTTTATTGCCGTATAAACATTACATATTAATGTTAAACTAATGACGAATCGCCGGATACGAAAAACCATGTTAAAACCTCACTTTGAGGATAAAAAATATTCTGGAAACGTATACTCCAACCCAATGCGAATTCGCCGAGACCCCTGGAGGTTAAGGGTCATCAAAAGAAAAAACTTGCATGTACAAACGCTGTTAATTTTAGCCCGGATTACAGAGAAATGTCTAGAAAATTTTGCCCGGATAACCAAGCGTGTAAACTGGTTGGCGTCAAGTGAAAACTATATGTAAATATCATCTTAAATAACAACTCCAAGTCCTTAGGGAAGAGCACGAAGTGCTAATTACGAATGCCCAACAAAAATACATTTATTAGATATTAACATTGTATACGTACTGATTAGATATTTTAACTATTCCTACTTTTTATAATGTAATCGAAGGCCTGATGTTTTAACCGTGTATAAATAAAGTTATTACTTACTTACTTACTTACTTACTTACTTACTTACTTACTTACTTACTATATTTTGGGTAGACTAGACGTAGACAATGCTATTATCTTGATCCTTTTTTTTTTTTTATTCGTTTCAGTGCAGTAACACAAAATTAAAAACAGAAAAGGTACAATGTGTAGTTTCCATGGCGACTTGATCTAAGTATATATGTATAATGTGTAATGAAAAAAAACACGAAAAGTAAGTGATATGGCTATAAACAAGTTATTTCAATTTAAAAGAAAATGTTCTCCAGTTTTGCTCTGACACTTGACGTATAGTAAAGACAAAAAAGAAACATTATTCAATTAATCTTAGCATCTTGTCCCATTTCTCCAGATGCAGCTGTAAAGGTGCACGAGTTTTTGGCACATTTGCGTTCTATTGATTCGTATTCCTTGATATAATTTAAAAATATGTGCAAGGATGGAGTTTTTCCTTGCAATTGGTCCCTAGCTTTATATAAAACAAGTTTGTAGATAAGGATTAATACATTGGTTAAACTCTTTTGCTCAACCCCCAAGATGATATTTTCTGGGCTTGGTTCCGGAAGGTTAATTTGGTACGACCAAAGGAAATCTCTTATCTCGAAGAATAGGTTTTTAGACTCCGAGCATTCAGCGAAGAAATGATCAGCTGTTTCCAACTGGGACTTACATAAAGAGCATAAAGGAGAGGAAACTAATTTAAAACGAAAAAGATCCCGGTTTAAGTATAAGATATTATTTAAAAGTTTGAACTGGAAGGCCCTCAGATATGTACTATTTGTGGTAACGTATATCTGTCTGTACACTAGCTTCCAGTCGATATTATTTTTGTTGAAACGCCTTTCTAAGTTTTTTTGTGCAGTCGGAGGTTCAGTCTTACAACTAACGATATCCCAATAAAATGACTTGTGATTAACCTTGCGAAGATCTTTTATCTGGGCGTTGATGACTAAAGAGTTTTGTTAATTTTACTAGTCGACTGGTTAGTGGTTTTGTTTCTAATTATTTTTTTCCATGTTGCAGGAATGCAGTTTATCAAAGAGAACCATTGGAAAAATTCGCTGTTCTTGAAACCTTTCGATTTTGCTATTTCCCAGGTAAAGGACGGCTTTTCAGAGAAAAGGTCGGTTACATACCTTATCCCTCTTTCAATGAAAGAAGTTATACTAATTACTGAACGTGGAATTGGAATGTAATTGTTATTCCAGAGGGGCTGACATAGAATACTATCTAAATTGTCCGAATCTGATGGCAGAATACATACTTTGGACCATGTTCCGAGAATAACCTTATAAAAATTCAAAAGATTGATAGGCAGAGAGGATTCATCAAAATTCAAACCAATACCTGCTCTTCCTCCAATGAGATTGAGCTGTAAGTTGGGGATTACTTTCCAGGTTTCATTTTCCTCCTTAATTAATTTAATGAGCCAGCCGAGCTGTTTAGATTTTAATAATAGATTCTAAATCCGGAAACCGCAGCCCTCCCTCGGCGTAATCGGCTATAAGGGTTTTGTACTTCACTTTAGGCCTTTTACCATTCCATAGAAAGTCAAGAATAACACTTTTAACATTTTCAACAAAGCCTTTAGGACTGTTAAGATTGGAACAGACATAAAGGACCTTCGATAAGCCTAAGGCTCGAATCACATGAATCCTTCCAAAAAGAGTCAGGGTTCTTAATTTCCAAATACTCAGGCAGGTCTTGAGGTTTTCCAACACTCTATCAAAATTATTTTTAGTTAGATACGATTCATTATATGAGAAGAAAATACCTAGAATCTTCACCCCCTCCATTTGAAAATCAATCCATTTTAGATTAGTTTGGTTATGTCATAATTTGAAGGAGGACCTCCACCAATCCAGCCAGCTTCAGATTTTGAATAATTGAATAAGTGAAGAAAAATCATGAAAAGTCTCAAGCACATCAAACAGGCTGTCGAGTGAAGTATAATCATGTAGAAAAAAGGTAGCGTCATCCGCAAATAGTACTAGTTTGATCTCCTCATTCCCTATGTTAACACCATTGACATTCTTACTAGAGCGCACGATGGTTGCCAAGATTTCTATGATTAAGATAAAAAGGTATGGGGACAAGGGGTCTCCCTGTTTCACACCGCGTTTTAAGTCAAAAAACCTGGTTGCAGAGCCGTTATTAAGTACACAGCTGACGCTATCTTTTAATAAAGTCTTTATCCATTGGATAAAAGAAGGGCCGAAGCCAAGGTGCTATTATCTTGATCCTATTAAGTTCATTGAAAGTTTTGATGGTCTGTATGTTTTTGAATGGTATCTTTTAGGGTCAAACGAAGTTAGAGCCACATCCAGATTGGAATGTTTTAGGCGTTGAATTCAATTTTTTCCGACGAGCATCCCCACCCATATTATATGGGAGTTCTCCGTCCACAAAACATCGCGAGGGAAAACACCCGCCAAACAGAATGTGCCCCATGCGCATCGTGGGATATTACCCAGAAGACACTGGGGACGGCGTTACTTCCGGCGAAGAGCAAATTGAAATGATCAAATTCATCTTGCCGTGATCAAATTGATTTTGCCGTGATCAAATTGATTTTGCCGTGATCAAATTGATTTTGCCGTGATCAAATTGATTTCGCCGTGAGCAAATTGATTTTGCCGTGATCAAATTGATTTTGCCGTGATCAAATTGATTTCGCCGTGAGCAAATTGATTTTGCCGTAACACTTGTGGGCCACCGTACTTTGGAATATCCAGCGTTGCTCTGGAACGCAATAAAAATAACTGTATAGATTACGTTTTCCCACGTCCAGCAGCAGGGAGTTTAAAGTGCCTATCACCCTTTTGCAATTTTGATAGCTTATGAACCTCCGAAAAGTTTTGAGTACTTCTGTGAAGAAAGTTTTGGTTTAAAGTGAATACTTTATGTTCTACGCTTGTTTGAAATCGTGTAGATGTGACCTTTCCTGACCCATGACCGCGTAAGTAAAAGCCTGGGTCGAAACCTGGGTAGACGTCATCTCATTAATGCATTATTTTCGATGGCGCCTTTTTATCACAACAACATTGATGCATAGAAAATATACACAGTTTTTGAGTTGTTAGTAAAGAAAAAAGCCATTTTAGTCAACATCGTAAGTATTTTTTCAAATGATTGCAAAGCCGAATTAATTATATGACGTCAAGATGACGTCTACCCAGGTTTCGACCCAGGCTTTTACTTACGCGGTCATGGGTCAGGAAAGGTCACATTTACACGATTTCAAACAAGTGTAGAACATAAAGTATTCACTTTAAACTAAAACTTTCTTCACAGAAGTACTCAAAACTTTTCGGAGGTTCATAAGCTATCAAAATTGCAAAAGGGTGATAGGCACTTTAACCAGGACGGTGACGGCAGCGACAAAAGAAAAGTGTTTCCTCACATTTAATTACACTTCACATCCAAATCTTCGAGAAATGTAATAAGCATAGTGCTCCCCTCACGCCGAACGAAAGATGGAGTGATTTACTTTTCAGTCGACGTTCGCGTTTTCACGTTTTTCACGGTTTTCACGTTGTGTTTTTGCAGACCGACGGTCAAAATGTAGCCGCCGCCATACAATACAATAATCTTTATTTAAACACGATGAAAGTTTAAGCATCACTGCTTGTGGGGTCGTGCATTTTCACATGCAACAGAAAAAGAAATTGACAGGAAATTTGACAGGAAATAGGAAACGAAACACCGCTGACATAATATGTGCGTGCATCCCAGGCCCCAGTCTGACGAACTATCTCCGCTATGGCAGTAGATGTTGCAAGCTGCTTGAAGCCAGGATCCAAGGAATTGAAAAGAATAGCAGCGCTATAAGCCAGAGTGCGCTTGCCAGAATTACTGTGAGGGTAAGGTACAGCGAGGTTATGCATGCTGGCTCTGGTGCAGCGGCCAGAAGCTCTACGAGTAGTAGAGAGGAAATGGAACTAAAACATGTAGGTGCATCAGGATTAAGAAATGTGCTGAAGAGAAGTAGAAGTTTCCTACATTTAATCAGGTCAGTGATCGGAATCCACTGAAGCTGGGAGAACAGATGAAGAGAGGGTTGACAAAAGTCGGCATCCCAGAGTATGCGGGCAGCGCGTTTTTGAAGGCGAAGAAGCCGCAGCATGTGGAGGTGGGTTGCCCCAAGCAGCAGAACAATAGATGAAATGGTTATGGATGCATGAATTATAGAAGCGCAATGCACATTCATAGGTGAGGAATAGCCTGCTTGCAGGCGGTGGAGGGTGCTTTTTCGCGCATCGAAGCGGCCGCCATATTGGCCGAGCGTGATTGAGACCTGGGATCGAATGACAAATGGAGGGGGGAGAGGGGTGGGGGAGAACAAGCAGATCTGAAAGACCGCCTGCACGAAAACCCCTGGTTTCTGAGTACAAAAGTTAGTTCCCGTCCACCAGCGGACAGGGTATATGATTGGCTGAAACGGTGTCAATCAAAGCTTATCGCGGCAGGTGTTGAAAGCAAGAACTGAAAGGAATAAGTTTAGCCTGCGAAGCAGCGTATTAACTAGAATAAGAGTTGTGTAGTGAGCTTGCAGTTGATAAAATATGGCGAATAATACAAAAGGCTTTGTCTTTTTTGAAGACTAAGGTGAAGTACCCTGGTTGCTGAGGTTTTCTAGAGAAAACCGCCACGGAGAAAGAGCCGCGAAGGCGGCGAACTGCGAGAGGTTTGTTGTCGAGTTCTCTTTTCGCAAGTTCGTAAACCGTAAATATCGGGCTCTGTATATAGCTTCCTCCTGCTCCGTTTTCAAAGTTATCTCCTTCGCCTTAACCCTGGTTCCAGAGGTTTTCTAGAGAGAACACAGCTGCTCGCTTCTTTCTCCGCGGCTGGGTAAAGGTACTTTGAAAACAGAGCAGGAGGAAGCTAGTATACAGAGCCTTTATTTTTTCTTAGAATTTAACAACCTGACCTGAGAATTGCGACCTGTACTTTAAACCTGCCGTTCTGACTGTGCTTTCGACAGGTTTGGAAAGAATATGATATTTACGGTAAAGAGAACTTGACAACGAACTGTGATTTAATTCGCCACTGAAAAGTATTGTTGTCGACCAAATTGCAGAGATGCAATCCGGCTATTGACTTCACGGCCGTTGAACTAGGAAATAATCAGAAATCCGCCTCAATACATTTATGCAACGGTCATCCATTTCTTTCGGCAAACATTCACATGGAATTCGAGTTGTGAGAGAAAGACGATCACAACATTTACCTGCATGTGTACTTTGCACTCGTAGTTTGTTTGTCTACGAGTTTTTTAATATCGAGTTCCAGACAAAACGTTGTCTCCATCGGAGTTTTCTTTGAAGTTTAGAGATTTTTTCGACCCTGTATTTATCTTTATGCGAGCTTAATTCTTTTAAGAAAGGAAGCAGCCGCTTGTGTGGCACCTGACTGCGGTGCTGGCGGCTTTATGAAGCAGCTTGTATTAAATGTATGTATTTCGGAGGATTTGCAAACTCTTTGAGAGACTGTGATGCCGGGGCGAACGCAACAAGCTAAAACCGAACTGTCTACCTATATATCTAAAGTGGTACTGTCGCAGTCCTTTCCATGGAGAACTTTGAACAAAAATAGCTGGTTTTATTGAAATTAAGTATCTAAGAACCAATTGACAATTTTACTAGCATTTTTCATTGCATTTGACAGCGAGCGAAGTTTGTTTTGAATATTGCACGCATTTCAATCAAACCAAATCAAAATTGGCAGGCTGTCACACGTCGACTTCTATTGGTCAATTAAGAATGGGTTGGATATCATGTGCGTGATGGGCGAAATTCAGAAACCAGGGGCTTTCGTGCAGGCGGTCTTTCAGATCTGCTTGTTTTCCCCCACCCCCCTCCCCCCTCCATTTGTCATTCGATCCCAGGTCTCAATCACGCTCGGCCAATATGGCGGCCACTTCGATGATCCGTTTGCTGCGCGGAAAAGCACCCTCCACCGCCTGCAAGCAGGCTAAGGTGAGGAAAGGCTTAATGCGACGGACAAGAGACAGTCTACTGCTGAAGATGGCGCAGATGTTGTCGACGTGGTGTTCCCATGACATGAAACTGTCTAAAGTGACGCCTAGTATCTTGGCGTGGTCGACCTGCTCAATACTGTTACCGTCGACTACCACATTTAATGTAGAGCAAGGTAGCGTAGGGAATTTCTGAGAGGAAGTTACAAGTAGAGTCTTGGTCTTAGATATGTTGAGACACAGCTAAGGCGACTTCATTCAATTGAGAACTGACAGTGGAGATAGAGTGGCCAGAAGTGAGTATAGTAGTGTCGTCGGCAAACATTGTCTGGTAGGTGTTAGAGGATAGCTGCAAAGGTAGGTCATTAAATTATCCAATCAGTGCACGCAAAACGTCTAGCCAATCAGCGGCCGAATCCCATTAGTCTATAGAAGGGTTCTTGGATTATGAACGAGGTTTCACCCTGGATACAGTGTGATACCGTCGTGTTTCGTAAACAGTTCCAAATATATAGTGATAGTGACGTTTTGATGCTTCTGAAATGTCTCAAATGTCGAGCCGCGTTTGAGATCTACTCGAGGTGCATTGAAGGTTCTGCTTGAATTAACCGACGATATGTCCATCTCCATTAGTGATAGCCGCTGACCATTGTCTCTCTCGATTTCAGAGGTGTTGCCAGTATTGATATTGAGTTAAGTGCACTAGACATTAACCAGTGCGATGCTGAAAAACCTGAAGAGAAAATCAAAGGAACGGTCAGGAAGTCGGACAAGACAGGGGGACTAGATTCCGCAAAGCTCGTGAAATTTCTTAGCACACATCGGTGTAAAGCTTCAACAAAGGTGAGGGGTTTTATTAAAATTACCGTGTTGACCAAAACATTAATGATAGACTCCGTACATTATGATTTTTAATTACTACAGGCAGAAGTCCATAACCAGAAGTGTCCATCTCCCACTATAGGGTTTGGCCCATCAGTTTACAGAGTAGTCTATTTATAGAAAGCTTTTCCCGCCATCTCGCAGCCAATCATATTCTTCGAAATTTTATCAGCAGCACCTGATTGGCTAAGACAACGATTTCTTTTGTTTGTAATATTGTATAGCTAATATATGCGACAAAATTTTGGCGGACAAGGCGAGCGAATGCTACTTGCTAGTGTCTCACTAGGTATAAAGTTGTGTTCCATATCCCAGAAGCGCTCAGGCATACGGTGATGCCAGGACTTCAACCTGGGTGAACCAGAAAGGATATAGAACACAGACCTTAGCTAGTTTTTCACCGCACATTTCAAAAATAATAGAAAGTTGTGTTCCATATCCCAGAAGCGCTCAGGCATACGGTGATGCCAGGACTCCAACCTGGGTGAACCAGAAAGGATATAGAACACAGAGCTAGTTTTTCATTGCACATTTCAAAAATAATAGAAAGTTGTGTTCCATATCCCAGAAGCGCTCAGGCATACGGTGATGCCAGGACTCCAACCTGGGTGAACCAGAAAGGATATAGAACACAGACCTAATTTTTCATCGCACATTTCAAAAATAATAGAAAGTTGTGTTCCATATCCCAGAAGCGCTCAGGCATAAGGTGATGCCAAGACTCCAACCTGGGTAAACCAGAAAGGATATAGAACACAGACATAATTTTTCATCGCACATTTCAACAATAATAGAAAGTTGTGTTCCATATCCCAGAAGCGCTCAGGCATACGGTGATGCCAGGACTCCAACCTTGGTGAACCAGAAAGGATATAGAACACAGACCTAATATTTCATCGCACATTTCAAAAATAATAGAAAGTTGTGTTCCATATCCCAGAAGCGCTCAGGCATACGGTGATGCCAGGACTTCGACCTGGGTGAACCAGAGAGGATATAGAACACAGACCTAGTTTTTTTTTATCGCACATTCAATCAAGTTTGTCAACAAATCAAGTTTTAGATGGACTTCTAGAGTTGGCATGTCTATCAGGCTGATGCAGCTTGGTCTCCCTCGCTGCCCAAGCAACTGCAACAGAAAGGTTGACTTGATAACCTTGAGGACCACTGTCTGGAAATGGCTTTATATCTATTGCATTTCTCATAACAGCCTTATACTTGATTCTTGTTGAGAAGGATTGGGGGTTAGTATTCCTCTAAATAAATATATAGAAACAATCATAATCAGTCGCATCAATGACAAAAAAATCACCTTCAATCATGTAAGTTGTAAGCTAGTGTCTACAACCAATTTAATTCATCTCAATAAGGTGATTGAAGTATTCGCTTACCCCTTATCATCGCTGTCCTCACGAGATCGCTTGTGAACTCAAGTCATCTCGAAGGCATGATACTTGGTGCATGGCAGCTTCGAGAGCAACTTTGAGCTCTCTGTTTTCCTCTTCTTGTTGATCTATATATTGATTATAAATTATTAAATGACGTACCTCAGGGACGGTTGTTGACGTTGCCGATGCAGTTGGTGTTTCGAGTCGATCGCCATCAAGTTTTAGTGCATTGATGTCATCTACCAACTAGCTGTATTATCTTGGGTTTGAGTTCAATTTCTGTAGCAATATGGCGGCAACAACACCAAACGTAGAGGCAATGCTAAGACTTCCTTGATCTTTGAACACTCGTCGATCAGAAAGCCCGCCATTTTCAAACTTTGGCGAACTCCTCAGGAAAATTAGCTACTAAAGAGCTCCTTGACATTAATTTTCAACAGGAATACCGCAGATCTTCGAATTGAGAACATCAGTTCTTAGACCTACAAACTACAGACGGATTAGCGATCTTTGTAAGAAAATTCCAACCGGATGCAACGGGATGATGTCAAAATTTGGTTCAAGTCCAGCCTCTAAAACTAAACAGGCATCCTCGCACCACAGGCGAGTGTGTACGCAAACCGATAAAGGAATCACCGAGCGCTGTTATAATAAAACCGCAAATCAAATACGACGAAAGAAATTCAGCAGGCTTATGACGTCACTCCATAGCAACCGGACCTCGAGTATTTTTGAACATCCGGTTCACTGATGCTCGTTATGCGGAATACAAACAAACATGGCGAATATCGCAATCAACTTATCGAATACAAGCAGAGAAAGTGAAATAAGCTTGAAAGAAGACACTGTACCAGATCTAGAAGTAAAGCTCAACAGAAGTGTCCAGTAAAGGGTTCATAAAAGCCAACTTATTAAAGCAGAGCAAAGAAGTGAAAACTACCGCGGAACGGGAGTTAGCAGAAGTAAAGCGAAGTTGTGTGGCCGATTGCTACGATGAATCCGCAACGATCCGAACACGTTATGCTTTAGCCGATTCCTACATTTCCCACCATCATAGATTTGTCACTTTAAAGTATTTTAAGAGCGACTGTCCACTAATATCGAGCGAAATCAGAATATCGCGGCAAAAGATAAAACAAAAATTCGCTCTTTAAAAGTCGCTCTTTAAAAATACTCTGACTGTAACTTTAGTTATACAGGTCTTGTTCTGTTCATGGGATTGTAGGCCGTGAATAACTACTGACAAGAGAAACGTTGAACCACTTGATCTTGAAGTCCGCTAGGGTGACATGTATTTGTAGCGATTTACTACATACCAACTCCTTCCGGCTCTTCACCCTACAATCCCAAGAACAGAACAGGGCCTGTTTAAAGTTACAAAGTACAACTTTAAAATCATAAATCCATGATGATGGGAAACGTAGGATCGGCTATTAAAAGCATAACGTGTTCGGATCGTAGCATAATTCGGTCACACAGCTTCGCTTTACTTCTGCTAACTCCGTTCCGCGGTAGTTTTCACTTCTTTGCTCTGCTTTAATAAGTTGATTTTTATGAACCCACATTTCTGGACACTTCTGTTGAGCTTTATTCTGGTGCAGTGCCTTTTTTAAAGTTTATTTCACTTTCTGTGCTTATATTCGATGAGTAAATTGCGATATTCGCCGCGTTTGTTTGTATTCTGTACGATGCGTATACGTGTCCCCTGTAACGATCCCAAGCGCATTTGCGAGACCACCCTCGCCCCAATCCCCTACTCTTTTCCAAAGTGGCCAATAGGTTCCAACTAATCGAGAGGAGTCTGGGAACGAGAGATCCCGATTTCACTAGTAAAACTGCTACCACAGCACTAACTTTTTATGATTTACTTGCCAATAAACAGTGTTTTCACATACCATATCAAGGCTTCAAACGAGGTGCCTACAACTGCGAGTGCGAAAAAGGCTTCTATTTCCCCAAACCACATTCCTCGCTTAGAGGCTTCAATGGATCAGCCGTCGAGCATGCGTACGACATGTTACTGAAGGGCAGTCCTGGTGCTTATGAGCGAGGATTGGAGTGCTTGAGATGCAGCAAGGGATGTGTGGAGTGTGTCGATGACAGGCCCTGTACCTTCAGCTAGTGTAAACATTCCTGTGAGGGTACTACTACTCGTTGTTAATGCACTGGTTATGATAATGGCTATCGGATTTGGAGTGGCTGTGTATATCTATCGACACAATAAGGTACTTGATATTGTTTACTTTTCTTTCACGAGAAAAGGAAAAACATTTTAAAACTACTAATGGAACGGTTTTTGATTGAGTGTCGTAAAGCCATCACCAAAGTAATCACTGACAGAACCAACACTAGAGCAAGCAAAAACGCAATGAGCCAATTACGAACTGAAGTAATTACTCGGGTTGCCTGTGGCAGGCACGAGTCTAAATCTGCAGGCCGTTCTTTTTTTTTTGTTCGGTGCAACAAAATTTCTGCGCATGCGTTAAATTATGCATTAATTGTTGACGCTAATAGATTTCTCTCCAGTCCAGTCGCCATCTTACTCTCGGTCATAATACATACCAACGCAAACACCGTGATCGGTAGGCCAACACTAAAATAGTTTTCACCGTGTTTTTGGCTGGTTTACCGATCTCGTATCGAGACCTGTGTACGTTATACTATACAGGTATACTGAATAGCTGATTTATAGCGAAATATTACGATTTACTAGCAAATATATATACTAGTGTGGTTGAGCAGTTATGGGTTACTCTCCTCTGTCGAAGTCTGAAGACATCTGAACTCCTGAACTGTGAGAGCAACACTGTCACTCGCCAACACGAAGCCAGAAATTATACACGCTCAGCACTGTCAGATTTATGATGAGCCAAGCAATATTCAACTCTCAAGGTAAACTTAAACAAGAATCCTCTCACGGCCGTGGTTTTGCTTCAAGAAATTAAAGGCTTCCAATAGTTCCCTTTATAATTCTGTAATATAATGAGCAGACTGAAGTTTTGGGAATAAGGGTAAAGCTTTTAATTGGAGATAAACTTTAATCCAACAGAATACCAATATGGACGGCGTAATGGGCTCGTCAAGAACAGCAGCTAAAGTTACAACGAGGCACACAAATTGACCACGAATACAATTAATATGACTTCCAGAGGTTTTATAGAGAGAACAGACGCCGCGGCCGAGAAAGAGCCGCAAGGTGGCGATCAGAGAACTTGATAAAGAGCCACATATAGCTCCATTACAGTATGGACAGGATACAACGTATAATTTGGGACAAATATAAACATACATTTGAGACAATCATCTATTAGTAGTCGGAACCTGCAGTATAACAGAACAGCAGACTAAATTGTAAACGTGTGTTACATGAAGAATATAAGCTTCGATGAAAGGGCTTGCTTGCATTTTGGAAGAACAAGAAAGTAATTTGGCGATGAATAAGCACCGACCTGTGATATTTTATAAACAACTGACTGCGTTCACGCTGGCCTGTGTGATGTCACAGTAAGTATCGCTACATAGTGGCCCGAGTGAAAGCCCAGATGGGCTCTTGTTTGTGATTAGTTTAACTTGAACCAAGCACGATACAAGATTAACGTAGTCGTGGATAGCTCTCGCTGGAAAACGAAATCTGTTTGCGTGACGGACCAAAACAATGTTTGGTTTTAATTTAGAAATTGATTGGCTGACAATGCAATTACAAAACATTTTCCACAGCCAATAGAAGAAGTAAGCAAACTCAAAACCAACGCAATCATTCGTTACTTAATTTCGATACTCAACCGAAAACCGCTCTATTACATATTTTAATTATCTTCTGACATGACTTTTTTCTATAAATAGTGTTTGCTTGGTTGATACGTTATGCTAACTTGATGGGTCGAAGCTAAGTCAATTCCACACCTTCTTGATGACTTTTATTGAATAAACATTGTATTTGAACTGTTTATCAGGTTATTCGAGCTTCCAGCCCGCGGTTTATAATAATAACAATAGCTGGCGTGGTCATCATGTATGTGAAGGTTAGTTACAAGTGACGTCACATTGATGACGTCATAACACATTCAGATGTCAGCGCAGCGGCGGACCAGAGGGTGGGTTGCAAGTGCACAAGTAGAATATTTCCTTGTACATTTACGAATCTTTATGAACTTAGATTATATTTTTTTGTATCTATCACGTACGTACAACAATCTTGTATCCGTTATAAAATATGAACGCATTTGATTTTTTTGTTTTAACCAAGGATTTAGCAGCTGAATCAAGTGGTGGACATCTAAGAGCCAATCAAATCGTACCTTCTAAAGATGTTTTTTATCAACATTACAAATGCCGCATGTCATTTTGTCTTCTTTCTTTTGCCAGCCATTTCTCAGTTTTCCCAGCCCATCGAATGCGCTGTGCATCACAGAGCAGTGGTTCTACCACATGGGATTTGTGCTCGCCTACAGCTCCATCATCATAAAAACATGGAGGTATTACAGACATGGCCGTGACAAGGAAAATACGGGACAGAAACCTAAACGTTCTCAGACTAATTAAGTCAATTATAAGTACAAATGTTATCAGATCGATTAATTAAGTCAATAATAAGTACAAATGTTATCAGACTAATTAAGGGAAGAGGTCAAAACAATGGATTTCGAATGGGACCCAGTTTTGTCAGGGGAGGTGGTGGGTGGCGGGTAATACCCCCTACCCCTTTTTTCGAGGGTGATTTTCTCGCGTTGTAAAATAAGCATACCTGATTTTAATGCAGACAGACTTTCTTCTCTGCCTGTAGAAACTAGAAATATAGTTACTTCTTCAATAAGTATTTTATTCAAGAAGATATCTGTAATCAAAAATCTAGATTTTGCCAAAATAGGTGGTGGGTTCCGGGTACAACCACCCTTCCATCAAAATTGGGTCCCGCCAGAGTACCATTGTTTTGACCTCTTCCCTAAGTCAATAATAAGTACAAATGTTATCAGACTAATTAAGTCAATAATAAGTACAAATGTTATCAGACTAATTAAGTCAATAATAAGTACAAATGTAATCAGACTAAGTAAGTTAAATATAAGTACAACTGTTATCAGACTAATTAAGTCAATAATAAGTACAAATGGTATCAGACTAATTAAGTCAATAATAAGTACAACTATTATCAGACTAATTAAGTCAATATTAAGTACAAATGTTATCAGATTAATTAAGTCAATAATACGTTCAAATGTTATCAGACTAATTAAGTCAATAATGAGTACAATGTTATCAGACTAATTAAGTCAATAATAAGTACAAATGTTATCAGACTAATTAAGTCAATAATAAGTACAACTGTTATCAGACTAATTAAGGTGGCCCGCGGCTATTTATTTTGGCAACGGGGGTCTTTTTAAATCGCGTTTTTGAATAGCTAAACATTATCCGATTTCTGAGATTTTTCGAACTTTTAATAACGAATCCTCGAATTTTATATAAAGTACAATTAGAAAGTGATTGACAAAGAATTGCTGAAGATATAAGCGATTTTCCGAAACGTTGTTTTTTAGGAAAGAGCGTATATTTCAAAACCCAAAAGATGGATTTGTTCCATTTTACTTTTAACGAGTGCACAACCTCCAAGGTCTGTGACAGGCAAGTCTCGGGTTAATCGGCACCATACAAGTTTCTCAGCAAACGGCTGATCAATTTTAACCTTAAACTATTATGCTCAGGCATCTGGTTCAACTGCCGGAGAAATATTACGGTACTAATTAAATCGTACATACCATATGGAAGTTCAATACCACTTGAAACTTCTGTCCCAAAGGCAAGAAGATCGGAAAACTGCAACTAACGTTATGCGGCGAACGAAGTAAGATAGGTTATTGCTGAATATTTGCGAAAATCGAGAAATTTGTATTCTTTCGGCGTCAAAAAAATTCACTCATTTGTTTTTCTTAAGTTCCTAATATGACTTACAGTAGCATATTTTAAAGTACCTTACCGAGTTTCAGCGCGCTTTGACCATACGCTTTTGAGAAATAAAGGCTGTAAACTTCAGCTTGTGCGAGACTTATAAAATCTAAATGCTTGGAAAACCCCTCATGTTCGCTAATTTATTCAATGGGTTTGTTTTGAATTTCCGCACGGGTTCTGCCACTTGGGAATCGCGAGGCAAGGAATAATTAAAATTATTGTTGAAATAATTAGTAGGCGCCTTAAAATGGCTAGATGAGCTGCATACAACTGGTTTCAAACGAATTTCAAAAAGTACTCGTTGGGTGCCCTTGACTACTATCAGGCAAAAGATAGTTCACGAACTAACATTGCTCCTGTCCACGTTTCGACTGTGTGACTCGTCAACAACGACTAGGTCAAGATTCGTGTGGAGAAATGATTTGGAATCCTTCAACACTCGTTGGAATGCGATTCCTTGCACCTCCTCGGCACTTGCGAAGATGAGTTTGGGAGCTAACTTCGGCATTTCGTCCAGATTTATTCCTTTCAGCCTTGAGGTTGCAGCCTCAAGAAGTTGATCTTCTAGGATGCTGACGAGGGGAGATATTACCAATACCGAAACATGTCGTTTCGATATTATCGTCTTCGCATCAACAAAAAACTGGAAGATAAGACCGTTTGCCAAAACCCGTCGGCAACACTGCCAAGACGTATTTTCCTTGTAACAAGGATTCAATGGCGATTCTCTGTTCTTCTTTCAGACTTCTTCCGAGTTTCTCTTCGCAAAGGGACCTCTAGTGATCGATTAGATAGAAGTTGCTAGGTGATGACAACCGAACAATGGAACTATTTGATTGACACGCGCTCGACCAATGGGAATTTTACGTTCATCTGGTGAACGTGAAATACGAGAAAAGCATGGGTTTCGCTGCAGGCGCTCCCTTCCTCTCCCCATTCCCCTCTCCTTCCGCCGGCCCTTTCCCCCTCAGCGCCGGGCTACGCAGGCTAGAGAGAAACAGAAATATGAAAATAGACGGCGAAATTCCGACAGTGACATGCCCACCTTCCGAGACTGCAACACGACTAGTTTTGAAACAGTCAGACAGGGGACATGCATACCGCCTTAAAAGGGCCTCTTTATTTAGGACTGATTTGGAACTCATGATTAAACCAATTTACATGTTGCGCAGCGCGTTCGGGAAATTGAAGGTGAAACGCTATTTCCACTTACTGCAAGGCCGTAACTTGCAGAAATGACTTAAAGCATACGCTCATTTTACCTGGTATATTTATTGTCTGATCAGTCTTATTCAGTTCTTCCTTCGTTGTTTTTCTTGTCAAACATGATTTCTTTGCTCTGAATTGACAAGCGGACTTCGTTGTCATCTCGTTTAAAACCAGTTTAGCAACTTTGTTCAACCTGTTTTCTTCTCACAAGGCAATCTTGGACTACTGACCTGGGGCATGTGGGTGTGCTATCAAGTTAGGAACGCATCGTCAGCGTACAACGAAAGTAAATTCGTTAGCTGGGCCATCTACAACGCCATGTTTGTCACCTGTTTTGCTACGGTTCTCAGGTAAGGCTAAGTCGATAAAGCAATCTTTTGGGAATGGATAGTGTATATTTTGAATAATAATAAGTAAGCTAGGGTTCACAGCTCTCTCAACAGGTAGATCGGAAGCAATAAAAGGTTAGCCGTGAGTGTATTGATGTAAAAATCTTGAAGTAAGGAGTATTAATAAATGTTCTTTCTTGGAAATATTAGCAACTTACACCACCAAGACACTTTAACCTCTATTGTTGGGGTTTTGATAGGTTCGCCATTCGTAGCAGTACGACACCCGATGTGATGTTTGCTGTGGAGTTCGTGTTCACCCACAGCACGGCCACAACAATATTATTGCTCATAATAATACATAAGGTGAGTTACACGGGAAAATTCACATCAAAACGCGCACTTCTTTTGTGAACAGAAACTGTGTCGCAATAAAGGTCTTGCGGACTTCACTTTTTACTTGCAGAGATCAATTTATAAAAACAACAATAACTGGGCCCATCCCCTCGAACTTTTGAGAGCATGGAAGTCGATGTAAAAATTGAGACCACATTAAAATACTTTTATCAGAAACTCAACTGAACGCTAAAACCACAGAATGGTTTCAGTATTAACATAAATAGAAACAGAATACATTTTAATCTTTTTTTTTTTCAGGGAACAAAATAATGTGTAAAGTGAAGAACTAGAACAGATTTCAAACGAGTGGGACAAACTACTACATGTCCGTAACCTTACCGTAACTCTGTAATTTGCATTGGATCAGCAGGACAAAAACCATTTCAATGTAATGGCATGCCGTACAGTAACTATGCCGTAGTTTGTCCCACTCATACGAAATCTGCTCTTGGAGGCCATTGGCTGTAGGCACTACTTCACTCTGGAATCCTGTTTCGTTCTTTTATAGTTCGTTCACATTCGCAAGGTCCAAAGAGTCACCAATGAATCAAGTGCGCATGCTCAGAATGCATCGGTGTTAAACACAGGCGATCGACTGTATGTTACGGAAGAACTGAGGCCGACTACCAAAGACAACGAGGAACTGAGGGTAAATCCACTGGAAACGATCAGTTATTAGACGGCATTTTGACATTAAATCAGTTCCGAATAAACCTTTTCAAGAAAATGAAGCATCATGGGTAACCAGGACTAACATGATGGCAAATGCAGATCTAGCCTGATTATCAGACGGTACGAGGTCGTCCGCTCACTTCCTCCCCCTCACCGGTGAGGGGGAGGAAGTGAGCGGACGACCTCGTACCGTCTGATAATCAGGCTAATGCAGATCTGATGTCAAATAATTTCCATAAAATTTCAATTCTGTGAAATTCATCAATTGTAAACTTAAGATACTAGACAAAATATTTTACTGATAAAATTTGAGTGGTATAGCTTTACTAGAGAGAGAGCAACCCGTTCCCATACATTAATTTGTCTGTAATTTTACAGAGAAATGTATAGAAAATAAAAAGTGTAACTGCTCGCTTTCAAACAGTCCTGATTACCCATGATGCTTCATTTTCTTGAAGTCTTATTCTGACAGGCTGTCGTGTGGAAGTCCGTGGATTCAAATGCAAATCCCATGCAGAGGCAATTAACAATTATAATAATAATGTTCATTCACCACTTTTGCAGTTAAAACTGAATTACAGTGGGATCCAGGATATAGATACAGCTATTTCAATTAATGTTGTTTGGGTGATAGGGAATAGGGCATTAGGGAATATGGCATTTTTAAAATGTCGGACGGCTTTACACAGTCTAAAAATGGATAAATAAACCGTAAGCTAAGTCCGACTAAGTCGTCCAGGTCGTATAACTCGTAACCATAATTCATTTTGGTCTGGAAATACCCTAATGCCATATTTTCTAATACCCTATTCCCCATCTCCCAGACAACATTAATAGAAATAGCTGTATGTTACAACCAGTAATGGTAACCAGTAATTAATAATTATGATAATAAATACGGTACTACTATACAATAAGGAAAGTGAAAAAGTACTGCTGGTATTGAATGGTGACAAAGTCAGTATTAAAGCAGTCAGTGTACTTTAGTGATCTACTACTTTCACCAGAGTGTAATTAGGCAGTACCCGTGCTGTACTACTGCCTCAGGCACAAGGTACCAGTACTTAAGTGGATCACAATTTGACAACTTTCCTGTAAACTTCTTACATGCCTCTGCACGGCGGTCGGACAGAAGCTTAAGATCAGAATGAGCCAGTGCTTCATACTGAATAATCTAAATAGGGAAAATAATACCAAACGCTTTCTTTTGTACGGACTCAATTAAATGAAATGGGGATAAAATGTAAAAATAGTTGGGGGTAAGCTCAGGCAAAATCAGGAAGCAAATGACTCAGAGCGCGAGCGCGTTTCTATTGTAACTGAGTGAGCGAGTAACTGCAGTGAACGACACTCACTTGTAAGACGAGGTCTTGTCATTCACCTGTTGAAGTTGACACTGCTCTGCCAGGGCAATACCTCATTTCGTAACCCAGGGTTGTTGCCAGGGGGTCAAATAGGGTAGGTATTGACCCACCCCCCCCCCCCCCCCCCTCCCCCTCCTTTCACTCAAGACCCGCGATTAAATGCTGCACAATGAAACAGTGTTCTTCTGTTGTTGTTTGAAGTTAACTTCGCCACTGATGTAATTTCAGGGTGAAGTGGAGCGGCTCGTAAAAATGGTAGCCATCCTTCAAGCCAAATTAATGAGAGAGGAAAATAAACACGTCAGAGCGAGTCACGTCGGAGAACAGAAGAATTCCAAAAGAATGTCGCTCTTCCCGGCTGCCATTAACTTCAAGCGATCTATTACAACATCAGCCCCTGAATCGTCGTTCTCAAGTAAACCAACATACGAACAGAAAAACGAAGAACTTAGA
Source organism: Actinernus sp. WN-2022 (assembly GCA_030867875.1). Taxonomy (NCBI): domain Eukaryota; kingdom Metazoa; phylum Cnidaria; class Anthozoa; order Actiniaria; family Actinernidae; genus Actinernus; species Actinernus sp. WN-2022. The sequence goes on from JAOWCC010000019.1 coordinate 96,731,438, forward strand.
ATTGAAAACTTGAAAGATTCTAGTAATCTCAGTTAAACCAGTGAAGGGATAGACTAGGGATAGTCACTTTACCGAGGAAGGCCGCTTTTTCCGCGTGCTTAATAACTTATCGCCCTCTTTTGTCGCTCAACTGTGTAAAATGCCGTTTATATATAACCCCTATGTGTGATACAACTTCGTAAGTGGTTTTAGGGGACTTATAAACCGAAAGGACTGAGACCGGAATGATAAAAGCGTTTTGAAATGCGTTAACAGTCATGATAATCTACTAAACGTTCTTTGGCACTGGTCTCTTCACTGATTCACCCCAAATCTGTTAACAGGCCCGTTGCCAGAACTCTGGGTTAGGTGGATTTTCATTTCCGAATGTTGTATCCTTTTCCGAAGATGTATGTTGGCGGTCTATGTTATATCCAAGATGCCCGCCCAAAACTGAGATATCCATCCCAGAGTACACTGCGACGGCGGGGTTGCGATATAGTCTATGTAATAAATAACACTTTCATTTATGGCATCATTTTACTACAACTACCAGAATCCTTTTCAAAGTATCTTTCTCAATTAGGTTTTTGAACTCCTTTGAGAATTCCAAAACAATGGTCCAAATAAGAGGAACAAAAAGATTCGGGCAAAAAGTTCTGGTAGTTATATTATGACGTCATCATGCAAAAAAGGTTGGGAAGGAAGTGGCTTATAACCGGCAGGGATTATGTTACCAGACTAATGGGCCTATAACCGGAAGGGATTATGTTACCATACTAATGGTCCTATAATCGGAAAGGATTATAACGTTACGTGATAAGAATATTTAATAAATAAAATAACTACATTTGATAGAATAAAAGACGTTAACGTGCCCTTCGCTGATAGGGCTACCCTGTACAAATATCATCATCATTGCCCTCTCTCCCCCTTCTCATCTTCACTCGCCTACGTTCATCACTGCTTCAAATTTCGAGTTCGCCATGCGTTAAAAGAGGAGGGGTTGACACTTTTATGCTGGAACTTCTTGTTTAACTATCTAAAATTTGACAATTTTCTGAAATTTTGAAGAAAAGTATAAAACTTAGTTTGGCGCTATCGTTTGCGTCACGGACATGCGCAGTGTACACAAAAACGGGCCCCACATGGAGAGACAGTCTGTATGCATCAAGGCAGGAGTTTAACCATTGTATTTTACCCTGGACTAAGTGAAGTCTGTATGGATGTGAGACCTTCCCAGTCATAGTAACTCTACTCTAGTTAGTAATTTATTGTACCTGATACAGAATTCTAACTGGTTTAATTAGTATTCTGTATCCGATTTACAGAATACTAATTAGCTTACAGTTCGATTGGATAACTGATACTTTATATTACTTAGCACCCATATTTATTTTCAACATTCATAATTTTAATATTAAGCAAGACATACAGAATGTATATATAGCTTCCCACCACTTATAATGCTTAGCACGTTGTAAATTGTTATTGAAAAGCCCCGAAGGGAATGGAAAATATGTATGTATACTGTATGAGATACCCATGTGACTAGAATGCTGCGCTTGGATTAGTTAGTACCCTCATGAATACTAATTAGCTAATAGTTCGATTGTAACTGATACAGTATATGGTACATACAGAGTACTAGAATGCTAGGCTTGGATTGGTTAGTACCCTTATGAATTATTAATGAATTTAACAACGCCATTTAATCCTTAGTTTCTCTGGCACACCTTCAAAGGGTATATCTGCGTTACATTAATACTGTCACAGGATCTTGAACCATTTTCGAATTAAAAAAAAAACGAACGAGGGTTTTAAAATACGATATTAAGATCGGCCGCGAATCCAACCCCGTGCTACAGAGGCGAGTGCTCAAACCACTCGACCACCCTTGCTTCCCAAACATATATAGGTCCTTTGTACTTTAGGTACACCTACACATGCTACCACACTGATCCAAGTTAGCCCACATCTTACGAATTGTCCCAGGGTCGTTTTCTGGAGAGTTGAACATATCCTTGTCGCATTTAGGTACGCAGGCTCAGCTATAGGTCTTTTGTACTATAGGTACACCCACACATGCTACCACACTGATCCAAGTTAGCCGGATCTTACGAATTGTCCCAGGGTCGTTTTCTGGAGAGTTGAACATATCCCTGTCGCATTTAGGTACGCAGGCCCAACTATAGGTCCTTTGTACTTTAGGTACACCCACACATGCTACCACACTGTTCCAAGTTAGCCCACATCTTACGAATTGTCCCAGGTTCGTTTTCTGGAGAGTTGAACATATCTTTGTCGCATTCAGGTACGCAGGCCCAGCGGTAATCCTCGAAAGTAAAATGAGAGAAAAGGTTATCAGTTATTTTAAAGTGTCTCTATGCCCAATTATTTGTATTATTAATATTGATTCTAAATCAAGTAAACAGGTGAAGAGTAGACTATTTCTTGATTTGAGTGCTGCGTGTACGAGTCATAATAGATTATATTTGGAATATGGTAATTATGTGACGTCACAGGAGGCCAAGAAAAGGTCATTTCTTTCTCCTTGTCAATGAAACTATTTCTGATTTATACAAAATATTTGGTAAAATCACTGATATAAGGCCCAAATATAACATGGATATGTAGAAAAATATATTCAACTCTGCAATATATAATAAATGAGGCCTCCCATGACATCACATAATTAGCATAATTAGCATGTTGGATATTTAAACATTTGTAACTCATAGATGCAACACTTAAATCAAATATTTTTCCATTCATTTGTTTACTTGATGTAGAATCGATATTAATGATAAAAAATTGGGGTTGACCTTACCTAGACTTGCTCCAAGTCGAACTCGCTGAGTCACTGGCTAAGCGATTACTGGGTCAAACATCGAGCGCGAGAATCGAAGCGAGAGGCGAGTTCGACTTGTTTCACTTGCAGGAAATTGAATCAGAGGATTATGTATTGGCGCGAAAACACGTTTCAGGGGCGGAGCTTACATTTCGCGCCTGTGACAAATTCTTTCCGAATACAATCAAATTGTAAATACCACATCCACGGTCGACTGACTTGACACGTCAACATACAATGCCTGAAGAATTGACGCTTTGTGATTGGGCAAATCTTAGTACGTCATAAGCCACGCCTCCGGTTGAAAAATCAACCGGTAAATTTGGTGCGCTGCAAGTGGGAAAAGTCCTTCGTGCGGGGGGCTAAGAAGGTCTTTGAGAAAGTCTAGATCCTACCCCTACCCCTACCCCTACCCCTTCCTAACAAAAGGAAGAATAAAATGGTGGAGTCCCTGAGTTAAGATTCCCATATTGTCTACTGTAGAATGGTCACAAGCAGTGTTATCAGTACCTTTACAAGAGTAGGTCCTACAGATGACAACCAGATTCCCATTGAAACATCTTCGCCCTGTCAAATATAGACATACGTGTATGATAGAACCATTCTAGAGGCTCGAGCGAATAAAAGAGAGCAGTAATCCTGTACCGCTCGAGACCTGTATTCTGATTGCACCATTATACTGTAGCTATATTGTTTTCGTACTGCACGTTCTAAAGGCTAGGGTGTTTTGTATTGTTGGGAAAGCCAATGCTGTGGCTCGTTTCGAGCGGTACAGGATGGCCCAAAGAGAGAGGAGAGGCAAGAAAAAGAAGAGCCTATGGTGTTACCGTTGAGAATCTCACGTCCATGCGAACATTCGGTGCAGAATTTGAACCTCTTCCCGACGACAGGATAACTAGGGCGCATGCGCGAGCTGATGCGTAAATCGGCGGCAATTGTACTCAAAACATTATCTCTTGGCATTAACTTAAACTACATTGTTCAAAACATATGTTGTTTCTCAGTTTCTGGAGGAAATGGCCTGATATTTGAATGTTATCCTTCCAGCAAAACTCTTATTCGCAGGAAACATGAAGGTATTCGCTAAATTTTGAAATTTCCGCCATTTTTGTATTTCACGTTGTCATCCCTGTTTGGATTATTTACTCATTACCAGGCGCAACCGCGAGTGTTGGATGTAACGGTTGACTTACCAGTGGTCCAGCAAAACTGGTTGACACGTGTTCTCGATTTGTAACTGAGATTCTCAACGGATAACACCAAAGGCACTCCCTCGCCTCTTTGCCTTTCATTTATTCGAGCCTCTGTCACCCAGGGTAACCTCTGTAGTCACCCAGGGTAACCTCTGTAGTCACCCAGGGTAACCTCTGTAGTCACCCAGGGTAACCTCTGTAGTCACCCAGGGTAACCTCTGTAGTCACCCAGGGTAACCTCTGTAGTCACCCAGGGTAACCTCTGTAGTCACCCAGGGTAACCTCTGTAGTCACCCAGGGTAACCTCTGTAGTCACCCAGGGTAACCTCTGTAGTCACCCAGGGTAACCTCTGTAGTCACCCAGGGTAACCTCTGTAGTCACCCAGGGTAACCTCTGTAGTCACCCAGGGTAACCTCTGTAGTCACCCAGGGTAACCTCTGTAGTCACCCAGGGTAACCTCTGTAGTCACCCAGGGTAACCTCTGTAGTCACCCAGGGTAACCTCTGTAGTCACCCAGGGTAACCTCTGTAGTCACCCAGGGTAACCTCTGTAGTCACCCAGAGTAACCTCTGTAGTCACCCAGTGTAACCTCTGTAGTCACCCAGTGTAACCTATGTAGTCACCCAGTGTAACCTATGTAGTGCAGAGATTGAAATGTTCGCCACCATTATAAGGATGTTCGAAAGGGTTTTCTGACCGCGAGGAGAATGGAAACGAAAACTACAAACGCAAAATATATTGTGGCGTGAAAACTTCGTCTTTTATCTGTAATATTTCCAAAAGTGCGTGGTGAAATTTCATCCTTTTTTAACTCGTGGATTGGAGTTATTGGAGTTGGTGGCAAATACGCAAATTTAATTAAAAGGACCTGGAGGACTGATTGGTAAACAAAACCACACAAGTTTGGAGACAAATTTTTGAAACGTTCTGTAAGAAAATTCCATTTCGAAGTGCAAAAAAGATATATATTTTTTAAATTGCACGACATCATTTTTTTTTCTTCTCAGAAAAATAATAAAGCATGAACTTTCAAGTGTAACATTAGTTGTTATACTTGTTTATCACTTGATTGTAAATAGAGCACTTGTGTTGTTCTATAGTGTTCTTAATAAAGACTATTATTATTGATTGAATACGCGCCAGCTTTCGTTACAAGTGATCCACTAACTTGTCACATGTCAATTGTCTGCTGTCAATCAAACAGAACCTCCGTCAATATTGTATTTTTGGTATATGAAACATTGCTACTACAACTATTTCTGTGGGAAAACATCCCCCCCCCCATCTTTTTTCGTTTTGAAGGTATTCGGTAACCTTAAATTGGTGAGATCGTCGGCGTCGCGGATCAGACCCAGTAGTTCTATTTAAAAAAATAGGTAATCAAACTTCGCATGCTGAAATTCTTTAATAATAACAATCAATAATCATTAAAGTCAAACAATCAATCAATCGTTTATTTAGACACCTAACGCCTAGGAGCTAAAAGCTCGTTAAAATGCGAACGTGTTAATAAAACTATAATATGTAAAAATCCGATCTAAATATCTACACAAGCATTACTTACTAAACGGCTAAAATGTGTTTACAAAACGTAAAACTCATAGTGTCACATAAACACATAGTGTATGTACAGACGCCATTAAAATTAAACTACTAAGAAAGTCATCTAATATATATAAAGAAACATTATGTACAATAAATATTTGCGTTCAGCTCTACTTTGCTATAAGCAGCCTTTTAGAAACCTTAATGTTAGAAGCTTCGCGTACTGCAGCCGGCAAGTTATTCCATAATTAAGTGGATAGCTATAAGGAGTAAGAGTTTTGAAACCATTTCTTTTAACCATTTCCACTAAAACGGAAATTGCTCTAAATTTCTTAGACCCGCGTATGAAATTATAACCGCGAACTATATATAGTTTGAAAAACTCCTGAATATACAATGGGCCTTGTTCGTTGATACATTTTAAAAGTAAAACTAATGATTGAAATTATCTGCGACGTTTTAGAGTTTGCATTTTAGCTAACTGTAGAACAGTCATATGTGCTACATCTACACCCAAAACTGTTCTAAGAATATTGTCGTTGGCGTCCTCAAGTTTCTTTGATTCAGTCTTCCCTGTGCCAACGAGGACTACACTACTCTAAGTGTGGTAAGATAAACGCTTTATAAAGTCGGATCATCATGTCTGGTGGCATTAATTTCATCTACGAGTGTTTACGTTTATTGCGAAAAGTTTGTCCACACACGATTCAATAATTCCATCGGTTGTTGGCCTTATGTATTCTAAAAAGCAAGCAGGACGGCCTTGGACAACAAAGGAAAAAAACAAGGCCAAAAATGCATAAAAGCCAAAGAGATCGAATTCCTCGCAAAACCTACCCTGGTCGTTCATGACGTCACAGGGAACACCACACGTATCTATAACCGGACGTGACGCAACATGACGTCATATCTTCGGGATCAAACTCATGCAACCCTCACCTGATAATGTTTCAGATCATTAGCATTCCGCGCCAGCCATTTCACAAGGTCAGCGGATAACATATTTCCCGCTCCGCATGCAAATGCAGGATAAGTGGGCGCGCTGTAATCTGGTTCCCGCCATTTTCCAAACCGCTCCACAGGCCACTCGGTCCGAAACCTAGCGGGGAAGATAGCATGACTTCAAACAGCGAGAACAACGTGACACTTGAGTAAATATATTAACCAAATATTAACTTACCCGCTCCACCAAATCTTTGGCTTGCCACGTAACCTATTTTCAGTGAGCTCCTGTGAAAGAGCAAATTAATTACTTTTTTGAGTTGTGTACGATTCATAGCACGGATGTTTATAGCCGTGACTTGTTTACAGCATACGTCGCAGCGCGCGTATAACACGTAACCATGCAGTAGCGTATCTAACCTATTGGCCCAGGCCTATAAATTTTACAGCCTACTTGTCTTACTATTACATATGAATGTTGGGCTTGAGGAGCTGTCGAAATACACAAAACATGACCTGAAAGTGCAGCAGAAGGCATTGGCGAAAGTCTACATAAAAAATGACCCAGGTAACATGGCGAAGCGACACTTACGGGCCGGTTGTTTGGGCCTACAATGCTTAAAACCTGGATACTTCCCTGGTAACTGAAAGTTCTTAGCTACCTACAAAACCAATGAGGCGCACAAAGAACCATGGGTTCAGATAGAGGGTGTTAACAATTTAAAAACAGCCCCAAGGGTGATCAACATCTAACTTCACGCAGGCAGGTTATGAGAAGATTGGAGTTGATCACCTAGGCAAATTTTTTTGATGTGACACCAAATTCTCTTAACAGATACCAAACAAGATGGCAGCTTGTACTTTTACCCACAATTCTTTGCACGCGATAATCTTTAAATCCGTTATAAAATGGCTGTAGAGGTTTTAAATCTTAAAAACAAGCCAGTACAAGTGCTGTTGCCAATACACTGTCATGTAAGAGAACAGAGGATTACTACGTGTTATCCTAATAACAAGCCAGTACAAGTGCTGTTGCCAATACACAGTCATGTAAGAGAACAGAGGATTACTACGTGTTATCCTAATAACAAGCCAGTACAAGTGCTGTTGCCAATACACTGTCATGTAAGAGAACAGAGGATTACTACGTGTTATCCTAATAACAAGCCAGTACAAGTGACGTTGCCAATACACTGTCATGTAAGAGAACAGAGGATTACTACGTGTTATCCTAATAACAAGCCAGTACAAGTGCTGTTGCCAATACACTGTCATTGAAGAGAACAGAGGATTACTACGTGTTATCCTAATAACAAGCCAGTACAAGTGCTGTTGCCAATACACTGTCATTGAAGAGAACAGAGGATTACTACGTGTTATCCTAATAACAAGCCAGTACAAGTGCTGTTGCCAATACACTGTCATTGAAGAGAACAGATGATTTCCACGTGTGTGTTTTACTGTGTTACGTTCGCAAGGCATTGTGGTCCAATGTACAGCCGCCATCTTCCTCCGTCTCGTGGATTACGTTTTAGTTCAAGGTGATCTGACTAGGTTAGCTCCATGCTTATTTTAGGTCATCTTATACCACAATATCGTATTTGTATATTTTTGTGTTTGTTTTGCTGGCCATCATTTGGTTGTATGTTATGCCTTTTGTAATCTAAGTATTGTCTAATATTTGTCTAATATTGTCGCTGCCTTTCATTCTTCGAAAAACTGGACTGCTAACCTTAATAATCCTCTTCAAGTCAATAAAACTGTCATCATCAGTTTTAATGGTGAAGTTAAACTCGATGTTTTCTGCAGCCCTGTTAAAAAAAACAAAAATTTAACTGAGTAGACAAATTACTGCAATGTCCTAAAGGCTATGCCTAAGAAAATTTAAGGGTGTACTTGCATGCAAGGCCTGGTTCACACCAGTGACATAACCCCGTTCTTTATTTAAGTCGTCTGCAAAAGCATAAGGACAATCAACATATATATATGCAGATACAGTCCAATATTTATCATTAGCAGTACTTGTTCTACTCTTGGCGTGACATAAGGACAAGCATTGCTAATGATCAGTGCATCAATGCATCTGCATATCTTACTTGTGCTTACAAGTAATATAATGGGGTTAAGTTTTGAACACCGGGATTAAATTTATTACAAACAAGAGACATTGACCACCACAAGATAGTGTTTAGGTCAAAATTCCAGCCGATTTACTAATCTCGTTCCCAGAGCCGGGATCTTTCGGCCAGCGCCAAGTGTTTCGTCACCGCTGGCCGAAAAACGCACGGGCTCTGGGAACGAGATTGCCGATTTACACATCAGCTTGCGCATGCGCCCTTGTTATTCAGCTCTGTCCCTGTAATCCCCTTTCGCTTCTCCCCGGTCACTCTCCTCTCCCCTCCCCATCCTCCTTCTCCAGTATCATACTTGCAGCAATGTCTAGCGAAATGGCTCTTAAAAAAAATATTCTCGAACGGAAATTTTTTATATATCAACAGTTCTAGCAAACCCCCCTATTCTCCAACCCTCCCTGCATGTCTCCCTGAACAACTCGTACAACGTACATATAGTACCCTGAAGCCAATGGTCTGAATTGGGATTACTCAATGTTTTTCAATGTGTACCATTTGTAAAAGAGAAGCACTTTGCGTGACAGGTTCCTATAAACATCCACTGCATCCACAAGCAATACATCTCCATATTGTTGTATTTCTTGGTGTATTCTCCTTTCCTCTGTGTCGAGTGTTTGTTTCCATCTCTGTTCTCGTTCTTTTGCTTCCAAGTCCTTTTTGTTTTGGTTGTCCTGGGAGAATTCTCCTTGCGATGTTGCTACAATATGGAAAAGGCCGGTCTCAATTTTAAAAACAGTTAGTGACATAAATAGGAGTTTAATTGGAACTTCATTTGCAAAACACACTGCAGTAACTAATAAATATGTAGTGCACACCTAAAAAAGTATAGAAAACAATACTGAATTTCTGGCATTTTGGGTATAATAATATATTCTTCATTGCAGAAATGAGGCAGAAACTGCCTTACCATTATCGGGAAACTAGTATGTCAATATCTATCAAATTCTACCTCGATAATCTACAAATGGCAGATTCTGTCAGCCAGACCATAATGCAGACGTATTTTTTACTCTCACAAATTCGAAGAAAAAAGTAACGTCTGCTTACCCGAGCGCTTAATTAGTTTCCAATATGCAAGCATGACGTCAGCACGTTTGTTTTATTTTTCTGCCCAATCAGAGCCATTGTTAGAATTTTAGTGAATTGGCGCACCAGTGAACACTCTTCTATGATTGGTCAATGGCAACTGTATTGTCTGAATTTCTTTTAAATGTAACATAACGTCACTTTCCAGGATATGGAAGGTAAAATCTGATTGGTCCATCATGAACACAATGAGGTGTGCATATTGGAAACTAATTAAGCGCTCGGGTAAGCAGACGTTACCTTTTTCTTCGAATTTATGAGAGTGAAAAAATACGTCTGCATAGCAGGCTAATAGACTGCGAACAGTCCCTTTATTTTTCTTGGTCTCCAGTCACGAAAAACGCCGATTGGGCGCGAGGGTCCCTCACCCTCCTACCCGCCGGGGAGTTCGTTCGCGCCTAACCGCGCAAGGCCAAAACATCGTTTTTCGTGACTAGAGACCAAGAAAAATAAAGGGACTGTTCGCAGTCTAACCAGACCAGTCTAAAATACAGCTGCTTTAGCTCTTTTCTACAAATATTAAATAATATGTAGTTGCCATTTTAACTTCTTTAAAGCAATATATTATCCAAACAAAGCTGAGCTTCATATCAAATGTTCTTTAAACTATAATAATTGAAGGGATGACTGTGCAAAAAGGACCAAAGTAATAATTCGGCGTAGCATTCTTTTATCGTTTTTACGGTTGCTTTCAGATATTTGAATTTTTTTTTTTTATGTTGAAAGTTATTACTCTGTGATTACCCTTATCATACATAAAACATAATTGGGAAAAGATTTTCGTGTTGTCAAGCCTACCTCGCAGAAACATGAATTATTGCTTTATCAATGTTCGTGGTCATTTTACTAGTGCTTTTCAAGCCCTCCATGCATTCAGAGTCATAACAGTTTCGTTTAATATGCTCTTTCTCTTCATTTTATTCCCCATATTCATTCCGAGGCTTTTCTAATCAAGAATTATATTTGCGATTGTGCACTTCACAAAGAATGGTGTCTGGGTTCAAAGAGTTTAGTTTATCAACGGTAAGCATTTTCCCGCCAAAAGTTACAACGTACGATCGCGCGTGGCCGCGTGCCACTGCGTTGTTTCCTGATTCCAATTTTGACAGCATCTATAATCGCAATAATCATGTACTTTAATTATTACCATCCCGACACACGTCAGCGGCCGACTGTCAGCCAACTAATCGGGGTCTGCTGTTTTCTTGTCTTCGTTGGTCCATGTGTCGTCAGCCAACTAACTGTTCAAACATACTGTATATTCAAAATGAACTTCTCAAGGTCTGCCATAACGATTTGCCCGAGTAGTAAACGTCTCAAGAATCACTTAAAACCGTGTTTTTGTTTGTAACTTTTTTTCACAGCTGTCTCACCAATCTCGTACCCAGACCCCCTTTGTCCGTCTCACTAACGGCAAAGTGGCCGACAGACGAGCAACTAATGGCCGAGATGTGTTGATGGTCATAATAAAGTACACGTTTACCTATATAATCACTATGAAAATCGTTCAGAAACTAAAACCTTACATGTACAAGGACTTGGGAGATTGAAAACTCCTTCCGTTAAAAAAATATTAATTATTAGAGAGATTGAGCATCTCGTTTTTTCTTGCTGCGAAGTACAGCAGAAATGATTACGATATTCCTGCGTTAATGCCACTTTTATTTTCCATTGTTCTTAGATTTATTTAGTAGTTTGAGGAAACTTAACAAAAATCTGACGTTTCCCGTTCGCCATACGTAAAACGTGGTGCTTCTCTCTATATTGTGTATTCACTGGTAATATCCAGTTAACATAATTCAGTACCATATGCACGGTATATGAATGTTCCGGCAGCATACTGGTTGGGCTCCTCAAGAATGGACTCCTCATTTTCTGGAAACTGTCCTTGTATCATACCAAACCTGCTGACCTGAAGTTACGTGTACACTGCGATCAGCTTTTACACTGTAAGCAATATTGTATTTGTATTCTAATATACTGAGATGAGTATACCATAAAAACCATGATAACCAAGGGGGCTTATATCCGAGGCTCATAACCACGATCATAAAAATGTGTTGAAATGTGTGAACAGAAAACTATATTATACTTTAATGCTTTCGACAATGACAATTTTACCACGTATGACCAACTGAAAGTAGATTTAGGGATGCTAACCACCGTGGGGAGCAAATAGCAGCTGACATTTCGAGTGCTAGCCCTTCGTCAGAGCCCCTTTTTTGAGGATAACTATACACAATAATCCAACAATACTCTTAATTACAAACAATAGAAACAATGCTTACATAAAACATTCATGTATGTAATAATTAATTAACGAGTAGTAGAAGCTGTTTAATATCCTCATCACCGTATTCTATGGGGGTGTCAAAATCCTCGTGAGAATTTCAAACGTCTTGGCCGAAGCTGTCTGTGGTGAGCCTTGACATTTGAAATTCCACTCGGATTTTGAAACCCCCATAGAATACGGTGACTTGGATATGAAACACTATCATACCCTTCTAAATGTGATGAGTCCCCCTCCACTGGCTGTCTCTCCATGGCCCATGTGCTCATTGTTGCTTGGATCAGACTCGCTAAAATTTTCTGCCACTATAGAGGCCTCAAAGCCCTAAGAAAAAGCACAAGCCACAGAATAACTTAATGCTCTGGCTTTCTTACACTTCACTATTTATGAGGAAAACTAAGATAATGTTATTCCCACATCGGTCTGGATCCAATCTAGATTGATTGAGTCACAAGTTGAGTTTGGTTTGCATTTTTGCCTAATTGTTATGAGGCTTTTGTCAGAGTTGATCCTCTAGTTTTCCTCCCTGGTCCTTAAAAGTGAACATCACTAAAATCCCAGTTCAACTGAAGCAGCAAAAAACCCAGGGGAGGGGGGGGAACTCCCTATAATGGACTATATGGGGAGGCTCCACCCAAAAGGGGTACCTTTTCAGGCCTGAGGTATATAAAAGGGAAGGGATTTCACGAGTTGAAATATAGAAAGGGTAGGGAAAACTGTCATTTAGGTATTTAAAAGGGCCTTTCAAAATATCTCGAACAGATGCACCTAAGGGCTGATTCAGTATTTTAAGGGGTTACTCAAGTGAAAAGTTTAGTAAAAGGTATATGAAAGGGTTACCGTACATGTACCTTTTCTGGCAAAAATGGTATTTAAAAGGGTAAGGGTTTGGACCTTGGGGTGGAGCTTCCCCATATAAAACTTTGTTGAGTACCCGCCCAGGCAAAAAAACAGCAACTGCATGGACGTACTGCTGCATATTTATATCCCATATCATATAGTTTTTTTTCTATTTTATTCTATTTGAATCTTCTTTTAACACAATCACCTTTGGGTCACTATTCATAAAGTTGTCTAAGTTGTTTAATTTGTAGCGCTTTAAATATTCATTTCTACCTTGGGAATGACATACTCATCAACAGCCTTGAACCTACTTCCACCAATCAGCTGTCCAGGATCATCTGGGGAGAATGTAGTGTTTACAACCTCATCCTTCGAGAAATAAACAGATACATGGTACATACGTGTAGTTCTATTTAAGTTAGTAACTTTGATTTCTTTTTAGAATGGGAAGGCAAATTTAAATTTAACCCAGGCTCGTGTGTGCCATTTAGTTAGCCATAGCAGGTGATGCTCCTGATCGATCATGAGGTTATATAAACTTGAGCTTACAAAATATATGGTAAATATAAAGCATGTGTCCTGAATTTCTGAGGACAAGTTGAGATTAACAGACTGATGTAGTTTAATAATAACTAAAAACAAGTCAAATTTTGTTACTAGGTTTATTTAACAAATAAAGAAGCCTTAGCCATGTTTTATACTATCATAAAACACGATGGGCATTTGAGAACATGAGAGAAATGTTAAAGCACAAGCCGAAGGCGCGTGCTTTCAACATTTCTCGAGTGTTCTCAAATGACCAGAGTGTTTTATGATAGTATAAAACATGGATTTAAGGCTTCTTTATCTGTTTTCTAATATAGATTTACGCGCGCGATGAAAGGAAACCGCCAGTTGAAAACTATATAACACGGCTAACCATGTTATATACTCTGATAAAACATGGCTTCTTAGCCAATCAGAGCGTGCGTACTATCGTATCTATATTATAATGTGAAATACAGTACATGCCTAACATACCCCAGAAATTCTGTCATACAGCCGTGACACCAGTCCATATTTGAGACCATCAGATCCACTGTCAAATACACCAAGGTGAGTGATAACAATGGGAAAATTGATCTGAAAGACAATGAAACCGAGCTAAGAGTTGATTGAAGAGGATATAATTAAAGACTTATAATGTCATGGCTATAAGGCAACCATATACAGCATGCAAGCCTACTTTAAATTCATGTTACTGTGATATTCTGACTGATGTAGAAATCTTATAAATACCACATAAATTTCATGTTCCTTAATGACAGAAATCGCTCAACATAAACCTGAACCATAAAACTTACCTTTACCACTTTGAAAACAAGTTCCCAGGTAAACAATACGGTTTTTAGGGCTAAGGGACTTAGCAATTGAGCAATTCCTGTCCTTATGAACTCTAGTGGCAAAGTTACAGCAATAATATGGCTTATGGCAAATATTTCTTACATAAATTAACTACCTTAAAGTCCATACCCAGAGGACCCCTGTGATAATGTCTCCCTGTAGTTCCATGGGGTACTCTGTAGGAAATTATGTCTTGATCCAATACTGAAAAGTAATAATGTGAGTATATAATATTACTCATGCTTACCATATTTAGCAACTTTTGGAAAATATTAATTAAACAGAGGAGACAAAGTTTCATACACTTTATTTTCTTACCTGGATTCCTTAGTTCATCTTTTGCACAAGTATATGAATCTTGCCTATCCTGGGGTGGGGTGGGGCAAGGCTGGTTACCAATGATAAACTTCACTAGAACCCTGACAGTGCAAAAGCAAAAGTGAAAATCTGTGATGTAAGAAGAGAGTTGACCATAAAGTGCCTTACGTTACTAGGATAGAATAACGAAAATTTTACTAAACTAGGATTCAGTGCTTTTGCCAACTACATATGTACTCAATTCTGAAGTGCCAGCACCCACATTTTTTCCAAATAGTCAATTCTGAAGTGCTAGCAGCTTACATTGACAACAGCAGCTTACAGTAGCATACATGTAAGTTACTTGTAAGTTACATGTACATGTACATGTAAGTGTTGAACTCATTCAATCCCTCCTTAAGGTATCTGCACTGGCAAAAATTGGTCATTTTTGAAAAAAAATTGTGATCTCCATAGACCAAATCAGTCCATTTACACTTTCCAGGTTTAATCTACCATGTCCAGGAAATGCTATGACACACCCAATTTTCCCATTTTCCCAATATAAGGTGTTAATCGAATTAAATTATTGACATAAAATTTTGAGATTTATTTCAATTTTATAGCTAAATTAACTCTTCAAGTTATATTGCTAAAAAATATAACTGAATGTTTTTTATTGACTTAATGAATAAATTTGTGCTTAAGTAACACTGGATTTTAAATACTTTCCAAGTTACAGCAGTTGAAATATTTGTTTACATTGCTTAAACGTCACAGATTAGTTACTGATTAGTTCTTGTTACTTAAACACAGATTTCTTCGTTATCATCTAATCGTGCCTAATGTGCCAAGTTTCATAGAGAAGCAATGCCTACTTTTCCAAGAAAAGTAGATTTATTACACCTTGTCGATAGAGTAAAGTGACATTTGCTGTAAAAACATCTCAAGATTCACTCAAAACGAGTCAAAATGTCCAAAATTGACTCCGGAGGTGAAGTTTACATTGATATCCGCCATTTTGTTTTGTTTGCCGCTGTACAAAACGACAGTAGACAAGAAAATACATATTTGTACGCTCCCTACCCCGGCCAGGTTCATTCTGTTTACCAGTTGCTAGGTGTGCCCTTGTGGCAATAGCCATGCGCATGCGCCGACTTTGCTGCCGTTTATTTATAGGTTGTTCGTACATGTAAATATGCCGCAGATTGCTGAGAGAAACTGGAGAGAAAAAAACCTAGCTAAAGCAAAAGGGGAAAAAGTTCGAAGTCTAGAGGCATAGGGGTTTGTGGAAGAAAGAGATTCGTCCTTCCTGCATGCCAGACAGAAGAGCCCAGACAGAAGAGCCCAGACCAAAGAGAGATTTGTAAGCCCAGGGAAGACAGTTGTACGGTACAAAGAAAGGTGTAGAAGCCGTTCTTGAGTCAAAGAACCTCAGAGACTGCTTTCCTGATCAATCAGCTAGTTCAGCAGAAGACAACATGGATGAAGACCTTAATTTTAGTCTAACTTATGAGTCTGATTGGGAAGTAAAGTCGCTACATTCGATGAAATCGATAAACAAATGCAAGGAGACCTGGAAATTGAGCATAATAATTATGTTTGTGTGCGAGTCTTAACAAACTGGTCGACTTCGTTCAGCAAATAAATGCCACTTCTAAGTGCTCTATGCCGGGTTGTAATGGTTGATTCTGAAGTTAGATGTTCATTCATAATTATTATTATGTAAGGGTTAGAGACTGCTTGTGAGTGCTTTATCGACAAATACAGGCACACGCTGACTGTACGATGAACGAAAAATAATGAATACTGCATGAGGCCGAAGGCCGAATGCAGTATGAAGACATTTTGAGTTCATCGTACAGTCAGCAAGTGACTGTATTTTGCCGATAAAGCACAAACATAAAGTCTCTAACCCTTTTAATATTCAAACTGAGTGCACTGTCATCAGTGAATTTTAATTGTACTACCATAGAGGTCAATAAATATTTCATAAAGAAGTCAAATATTTCGCATGAATTAAATCATTTTACGGTAAATATCTCCACAAAGAAATATAATTTCAACAGACAATGAATAAAAACAGGACTTTTAATATCCAACTAAGTAGATAAACTTTGCAAAGAATATTTACTTTGGCGTTCGGTCAGTTCAGTTGACGCCTTGCGAGTATGATTTGTACATTGTACATTTAAAAACGTTTCTCTTGGAGCCATGTATTCAAATATCAAGTCAGTTTAGCCGGCTTAATTCCTAGATAGTCTACTTTCTTTAATAGTTTCTTTCATTCGAAAATAACCATATAAACTAATTGAGATTTTGAGACGCGATACCGAATTATATTGCCGGCCAGTTGGGAGAAAATATATTCCGTATTGGGCGGAGTCGCGCAATACGAAGAATATATTTTCTTCCAACGCCGGCAATATAATTCGGTATCGCGTCTCAAAATCTCAATTAGTTTTGTATCGCGATTCAACAGTTAAGTCGGGAATTGTTAAAAGAAAGAAGAGAATGAAGCACCAAACTTATTCTGATCGTAATTTCAATTCTCAAAAGGCGCCTAGTATATCTATGGCAACGGTTTCACGGCTTGAGTGGCGAAAACTTTCGCGACGTGTTTTGAAATCTCTTCAAAAATTATGAAAATTGTACTTTTAGCGAATAAGAGTGTTAGATTTCTGACGGAAACTACAATGCCAACCTTACCTTTAGGATTGAATGATGCTTATCTTGTAATTTACAGTGTTTTTAAGGTGAAATTGTAGAAATATTGCTGTTGAACAAACGACTTTTGACCTTGACCTGGAACCCATGTAACTGCAAGGGCTCGCGCAAGAGCCAATCAGAGGCTGGTATTCTAAGACGCAATACCATGTTATATTGGCGTCTCAAAAGTAAACAAAGTGATCAGTGAATCGTGATACACCTGCAGATTCCAGTGAATTGAAATCTTGAAACCGGCCTCCGTGTTCTCGGCTCTGATGCAAACGTTTTCCAAATAAAAAAATCCTAGGTTTTAGAACCATCCACTGAATTGTCGCTTCATTGTCTCCTCTTATTGACAGAGTAAGGTATCGGAAATAAAATCCATTTCTTCAGTAAGACTACTAGAGTGTTGTAGAAGGTTTTGTTTTCTCGGACACATGTTGACTTGTTGTACTTTCAGCGTTGGCAAATCAGCCATTTCTAACGAACGATTATGCAAATGTTTGCCTCAAAATAAAATGTGAGCCGGCGAAAAGTATGATTGTACATTTAACTCGAAAACCTTTCTCTTGGAGCCATGTATTCAAATATCAATTATATAGCCGGCTTAACTCCTAGATAGTTTACTTTCTTTAGTAGTTTCTTTCATTCGTAAATAACTAACCTGCAGATTCCAGTGGGGCAGTGAACTGAAATCTTGACTTGAATTTGAAACCCGCTTCATTCCATGTGCTCGGCTCCGATGCAAACATTTTCCAAATCAAAAATCCTGGGTTTTCGAACCATCCACTGAATTCTCGCTTAACGTTCTCCTCTTATTGACAGAGTAAGGTCTCAGAAATAAAATCCATTTCTTCAGTAAGACTGCTAGAGTGTAGTAGAAACTTTTATTCACTCGGACACATGTTGACTTGTTGAGTTGTACTTCCAGCACTCGCAAATCAGCCAATTCCAACGAGCGATTATGCAAATGTTCGCCTCAAAATATATATTTTCTGTCACACAGGAAACAGCGTCCAATCCTGTCGTTACCTTTCTAGTAATTGTCTACATTTTCACTGTTAAATAGGCGATTGTAAGCCGTCCAAACACGTAACTAAGGCTATTAAGCGAATGCTCACTCAGTCACTGTATCAGGTCTCCCTTTCCCTAGGTAAGAGAGGGTCTGGGTCGAGTGCTGTGGTCACCAATAATGCACGCTCATTAGCCAATCACATGCTTGGATTTTGTACAATGCACGAAATTTGAACATTAAAATTCTATACGGCCAGTATTCACTGTTTGATACACGCTGTTTCCTGTTTCACAGCATGTTACTTGTTAGGAATTGTGCTTATGTCACAAGTAACTCTCCATCTAAACCAAAAGACACTATAGTTTTAAATTGTAACCGGGCTTGGTTCATAACATATTGACTTTGTAGATGACTGTATATTTGTCATTTTTAGATACATGTCATGTTATACGCCATACCATACAGATCTGAAGATAACGTGGTTTTCAAATTTCAGACTTCCTTGGAAACAAAATGTAGTCAGTTACATGTATATCCGGTTCCGGTTAAACCAGCGATTTTTAACCCACCATTACGCAGCCTGCTTTGAAAAAGGAAAACTCGGGGGGAAAAGCTATTTCTCAAAATTAGGACACTTATTCTAATATTCTGTTAAATATAAAATGTTTCTAAGTTGGTCAAATTTTGCCAGTGCAGATACCTTAATGTGTTGGTACTGGCTACTTCAGTCTATATGGGAGGCCACTGCCTCTGGACATCAATGTAAAAGTTACAGCCTTTTCAAGACTTTTTGAAGATGGCATGAATAAGTTTTTGAAACAATTGCTGCTGTTTTTGAAACAATCCTTAATAAAAGGAGTAATGACTTGAAACTTTCTTGAAACCTTCAAGTTTCTGAAAACAAAACTGCAAAAATAAATTAACACCCCGAGATAGAAGAAAAATACCAAAATAATTTCCTGACATGCCTTTCAAACCTTTTCGATAGAGGATGGGACAGATTAACGTGGAATACAAAAGCTTATTATAGAAACTTGATTTTGGTTACACTGTGAACTGATTTCAAGTTGCTTTAGATTTATCTTAAAAGTAGTATCTTTCATTGCCATCCTGCAATTGAAAATTGAAAATTGAAAATTACCAAGCACTGTTTATAGGGTAGTTATTTGTGTCTTTCATCTTGAAAACGTTTATCATTTGTAGGCTGGTTGACAGTGCCCTGGACAAATGGTTCCAACATCAGTTCGACATCGGTACAACATTAATGTTGAAGCCAACCTTGAAACCAAAATTTTTTGAAAGGTATTGAAAACATGTCGAAGAGAGTTTTTATAATTCATTAATTTAAAGGTCATTTCTAATGGTTTCAAGATTGGTTTCAACAAATGTTGTACTGCAATGTTAAACCATTTGACTGGACCAGCTTTAGGAATACAGTACTGTCAGACTAGTTATAAGTCAGACTACATGTACAATACATGTACAGTACATGCCTGTTGAAGAACTCTTCTCCAATCTTCACATGTCCCACCCATGTCTCCCTTAGTGCTTGTCTTTGCTCAAAGTGATCCCTTGCTGACAATATGCCTATAACTACATCATAGACAGGTCTACTGCTGATTACTATGGACAAGAAAAAATCAAACATTACAAAGGGATATCAAGGGGTAGACATAATGGGAGGAAGAGGAATGAGGGATGGGAGGATTGGGTAATGGTAGAGGGAGTTGGGTGAGGGGTGTAGGCTAGGGAGGGGTTTGATGTCATGTATTGTATTCTAGTCAAGCATTATGTTTTAAGTTAAATTTTGTAACAAATACATGTACTTACACTTACATTGTAAAGTTACCGAATACCTTCAGAGTGCATTTCCTGTGTAAAATATATGTAGTGCCTTGAGGAAACATCGTAGATACCTCCCCATACCCACCATAAGTAAAGATTATTATTATAATATAATTATTATTTTAAAGCTTATAAAATTGTCTAAAATGATAATGTAATAAAAAAAATTATCTTAAATTTTACACCATCCCGTTTCTCCGATCTACTGAGATACTTTCTAGAAACTTCTGTGAGTCATCTCCCCCAGATCAGAAAACAGTTAATTGGCACATGGAATTTCAAAGGGCTATTGCACTTAATATGCGTTCTCCCCCCCCCCCCCCCCCCCCTGTTGAGGACCATTTTTTGAGTTGTACCCTAAAGAATTCCTCTGAAATTAAAAACACCTGAAGAATTCCATGGTGGAAAGTAGTGTTACCCTGAAGAATTGACTTCAACCCCTGAGGAATTGTCCAAATATTCACTTTATCCCCAAAGAATTCCTCTAAATTTTATATGTGCCCCCAAAGAATTCCTCTCTATTTATATGGTATCTCCAAAGAATTCCTTGAAAAATTATCTAGTGACCCCGCAGAATTCCTTGGTCCTCAACAGGGGGGGTTACGCATATTAAGTGCAATAGCCCAAATTAGGAAACCAACTAAATCAGTACTAAATTTAGTTAAACTGCAATGTATATCATCAACACCAAAGTTAGAGTGAAGGCTAATAGGGACCTAATACACACCAAGGGCGGCAACGGCTGTGACGAAGGGATGTAAAAAAGTGTTTTCTCGTCTGTTTTTGGAGGGGGGACTACAGTATCTACAAGAGTTATTATACATGGACTTGGAGGTAAATTGGGCAGGAAGAAGGGATATAATTTCCAAACCTGCCCACCCCCTCCAAATCCCCAGGCATTGTAGGGCATAATTTGATATTTCTGAATCAGAATTCAGAGCGCTCAGCTAATATAATTCTGAACGCTCGGAATATGTACAAGAAGACACCAGAGGGAGGGGGCAGCCTTTGGAAAGAATGCTATAAAAATACGTTTAATTTCACTTTCTTGACAAATGCCCCAATCCCGGGACAGACTGAAATATCAAATGCTCCACGTACAATGTCTGCATGACACGATGATTGATGGGGAATGGATACACACGCTGCAACATTGTGCAAAACATTGACGCAAAAAAATTCAGGGTGCTAAATTTCAGGATGCTAAATTTCAGAAATTGTCTAAAAATGTTGTATTACCGTTCTGTGTGCTCCATATTGTACATTCTTGATTACAATGCTCCACGAAGATAAGAATTTGTACGAGAAAACTCAGTAAAATCACAGTGCATTCCCATTTCTGTTGCAAACCTGCAAACATGCACATCACCAACCTCGTTTCCAGGGGTCTTTAGATGGCTTGGATTAGGAGCGTAAAGACCCCTGGGACCGAGGTGGGCGCGTAAAGACCCCTGGGAACGAGGTTGTGGGCTCGTTAGCTCGTAGACATGGACAGCGGTCGCCACCTACTATTGTCTCCTTGAATCGGTTTTTTTTGCCGGGGAGGGGGGGGGGGGGGGGTAACTCGTTAGGCCCCCTGTTATTTTTATTATATATAAATGATATTTCAAACTGTTCAGACAAACTGTCTTTTAGAATATTTGCAGATGATACAAATGTATTTGCCTCCTCCCGTATAAACGTAACAGCTCTGAATTGGAAACCATGATGAACCAAGAACTAATCAAAGTAAAAGAATGGTCTGACTTAAATACACTTTCAATTAACCTTAAGAAAACAAACTTCATGATCATAAAATCTCCCAAAAAGAAACTGAACTCACCTATTAACATAAAACTAAATAACAATGATGGCACCAGTTATTCCCTGGAGAAAAAAAGACCATATCAAATACTTAGGTGTGATAAAAAGTAAAAGTAAAGCAACTTTATTTAACGTCGGTAACTCCTCAAGGGCACCCAACGAGTACTTTTTGAAATTCGTTTGAAACCAGTTGTATGCAGCTCCTCTAGCCATTTTAAGGCGCCTACTATGTCTTTTGGCGTATTCTAGAAAGCTATATTAGCTGTTCGGATTTTCTAGGTGGAAATCGCGTCAACCGAAAATACTATGGCAAAATATTCCCGGCCTACGAATTTGTTAGTAGTCTAGAACATAAACAAGAATTTGCTAGCCCAAGTAACCTCATGTTTCAAAGTTTTGTGGAGGTACGAATGTTTTAGGGGTTCTTTTTACCTTTAGGCAATTCTTTTAGGTGACCTCCATTTGCTAAAGGCCTTTATTCTTTCGGATTTTAGATGTCGGAATTTCTTAGAGAATGAAAATGTGTTCTCGAAAGCTTTAGGTAGCCGCTTCACTAAATGATTTGTGATAATATGTGGGTGTTTTTTTTCCATTCCAACCAATGTTTTTTTCCGGAGCGTTCTGACTCTATTGATCAGACGAAAACGTACAAATATTTTAGGGGAAACCTTTTAGTCTCCCTTTTCTTCTAGAATTTTCTAGGGATTGAAAACAAATTTTCTAGCCAGTATTTCAGAAAACAATTTGCTAGGGACAATTTTTTTCAAATCCGAAAGTTTTAGGCTAACTTACTCTCCCGAACAGCTTTTTAACCGAAAACTTCGTTGGGTGCCCTTGACTCGTGACTGCAGTCTGATGAGACTGATAAACTTGAGGCCGACGAGAGTCCTACGATTTTAAGTTTTTTGCCACTCTATATGGAAACTACACTGAAAGTGCTTTACCACTCGTAAACTTGCTAGATATGTTGACAGTTGGCAATTAATGTATACAAACTTCAGGCCCTAAAATGTATTCATCAATGGCATAAAAAACAATTACCAGGAATTTTTGATAACTATTTTCGTTATGCCAAAGATATACATTCATATAATACCCGATTTGCATCAAAAAAATGTTTTTATAAGGCTCACTTTAGAACAAACACTGGCAAACAAACTATTTCCGCCATGGCAACTAACTTATGGCAACAACTTCCCTACGAATTAAAACAGCTCAACAAACTCAGTTTCGCAAATTGAATTTCTTTGTCAAATATCCTCCACATCTATTTTTCTCTACTAAATGTTTTTGAATCTTCAACTTTTCTTCTTCGTATTTACTAATTAGTGTGTTAGATATAGCATGATTAGCATGCTATGTGTGTGGCGATTTTTTTTTTCTATTGTCATTCAAATTGAGATTAGTATGTGTGTGTGCTACATTTCAAATTTAACATAACAGTTTAGTGTCTAACTCGATCAACCTCACGGTTTATTTAGACTCTAGGCATTTCCTTCTGTGTTACTATATTTAGTATATTTATATAATAATAATAATAATAAACAATTCTAACTAAATATAGAAAATGTAACTGGGAAAAAAACATTGTGAAATGTGAAATAACGGTATTGTTATTGTTGTATTGTGGATGGGTGGGGAGATACAGACCTATAATCTTGGACAAAATAGAGAGACATCAGTATACAATAATTGCAATCGTAATAGAATAAAATAAAAAAATAGAAGGAAAAAAAAGCCTTAAAGTGCAAGTATCGCCATAAAACAACATGAACTCTTTTTGCCCCAAATTCTATTTGTAATATACTTCAGTTGTCTAACTTAGTTTCTTTGAGAGGCAGGAGCAGAAATTAAACTACAATAAACGATACCCGAATTGCGGGATTGGTTCATCTTGTGATGTCACAATGAAAACCTACGGGATTCTATCGTAGTAGTTTTCTCTAGGGAGGGAGTTGATTCATCTTATGACGTCACAGAATCCATGAAAAGGGAGTAAATGCCAGAAAGGTTACGAAATTTGAAAGATTAATACCTTTTGTGAGAATCGAACACAATAGTACAATTTTTTTTTTTTTTGACATGATACTTGCACTTTAAGTTTTTGTGAATTCGTCATGTAAATCACATCTATTTCGAATCAATTGACTAGCAATTTTTATAATCGAGATATCTTTCATAGATAAAATGTAATTAAATAAACTTTCAAAGTTGAAAGAAGAGAAGGATGGATTTACGGTTCTCATATTTTCTAGAAAACGTGATCCAATTTGATCAAAACTATCAGTCTTACAAATAAATAAGTAATGAAACTCGTTGCCAATAGCCCACTTCCGCGATATGCTTTACTTGTACATGTCACGCACAAAGCCGGTTTCAATACGAGGCTCCGAGCTAAATTAAATTTATTCTTTTCTCTGTGAAAAGAATAAATTTAATTTAGCATGGGGCCTCGTATTGAAACCTTTGTGCGTAACAAGTAAGACATATCGCGGAAGTGGGCTATTACATTTTCTTTACAAACATTGCATACTCTAATTTCTCGTGGGGTGTTGTTATAACGACTGTTATAACGACCTCTTTTCAATTGGAAAATAGTGTGCCGATATTCTTAGTTTAGTTAAAACAGTTTTCCGAGTTTTGAAGTCGGTGATTATTCCTCAAATATTTTTCAAAACCATGGGTAGGTTTAATTACTGAATATAACTCTAGCTTCGATCTCTTGTTACCATTATATATTTCGTCTCTCTCTTCTTTCCAATTATTTATATATCGTTTTTTTCTAGAGCAGAATTAAGAGATTTAGTTAGGCTTTTGACGTTGATGGATGTGTTTCTGGTAATAGTTATGACATTTACTGATATTCCCTAATTTTAGTAAATACAATAAAACGGTGAACCAAGAATATTAACCATTTGTTGTGTTTAGTTGATTAATAACTTTCATGGTGTTTGAAAGTAAAGGGTTTTCATTGTGCTGAAGAATGTGGTAGATTTTTTTTATTATTGAAACGTAAATTGATATATCGGTCTAATTCTTTCACAGTAATAGGTTTATCTAAAACTTCAAAGTTGAGTAGGGTAAACTGTTAATGTTTGAACAAAAGCAATCAACTCCTTTATCAAAAGGGTCATTACTATCTTGAAGAGAATTGTTTAAATCTTTAAAATAAGAAACCATTCATCAGCGGCAATAATGGCTGTGCTCTTGTTACTAGAACCTACTGAAGGTCTCAGAAATTTTACCAATTTCCAATCATGATTCTTGAGGATTTGAAGATTCAAGAGTTTCAATTTGTTCTAAAAGATTTTTTTTAAACTGTGTTTTTTTGTGTTTCCGTAACTTTTTATATTCTTTTTTTTATTACCCATAATTTACCACTTACAAAGGGGCATGTTGGAAATTGAAGTATGAGTTTACTGATTCGAATCAATTCTTTATTAGTTCCCAGCATGATTTATCATACCACCTCTGTCGTTTAACTTGAATTTCGTTGTTGTCTCTATTATTATTATTATTATTATTATTAATAGTGCCAATTATCACTATCGTGATTTTCTTTTCAACCGAATAATCTAGACTAAAGTCTCGAATTTTTCTGAAATTTTCTTTGATTTAAGAGAGGCGCTATGAATTTGTTTTGGGCTCCAGCATCCCATGCAAAGGAAGTAGGAGGGTTATTTAACTTGACACGGTTTTCGGTTTGCAACCTAACTTTGTGAGCTTAACCGCAAAAGATATCGGTGAGTGGCATGAATTATAACAAGGTAGGTTTACTGTAAAAAAGACTATGTAAAGGAAAAGATTGACACTAACTATGGTATAATCAATTGTGCTCACGCTAGCGCTTTAAATAATATATCCCCAGCCTCATTCAAGGACCGAATTTAACACTAGTAACGCGAAACCACTTCTCCAGCTCACTTTCCGGCGAGGCAGACAGACAAATATTAATAGTTGTATAGCTGTGTACTGCATATGTACATCAGATTGTTGCTAATAAATTTAAGTGGTTATTAGAAAGTAAGTGACAAAGGTAGTAATTGCGTTCGACGAAGGAGAACGCATCCTAATCTTGCGTTGGACTCCCTGTGGTCATGTGTGGGTTACTTGTGCTTTCCCAGGCTAAAGAAATTGAAGCTTTCCGACGGAACAAGTGAAGTCGGAAAGCGTATTCATAACGGCTTAAGAGCATCATTGTAGTAAGGTGTCGTAGTTTTGTTTATAGTTGGCATGTCATTTGGTGACAAAAGGTCGGCATGCAATGGTGCATGTATATAACTAGCACCTTCAGAGAGCAATTCATATCTCGCCGTTTGTGCAGCGTTGGCAAGGCAAATTTTATTCAACTTGTAAGTATTTACTAGAGAAATATTTTAAGATCTTAACCCCCGAGACCCTGTGCTACTGCATTCGATCGGGGAATACGTTTCCCAGAGGTTTTTTGCATAAAGAAGGTTTTTATCTCTGGGTTTTTCGTATCGGGTGGAGCACGTTTTTAGATTATGTTATTTCCATTTAGACAATCTTATTGAGGTAAACTTATTACAGTATAAAACACGTAAGTGTGAATTCATTAGTATTAAGTCATTGGACACTCTAGCACTGTAAAACTTAATATTATACAGTTACGTGAAGTTACTTTCTTCACCTGTAAACCGTGAAGTCATGGACACATGTACACTATAAGCTATTGTGATGCATGTAAAGTCATTATCGACACAATTAAGTCGTTGTGCAGACACACCTAAGGTGTAAATTAAGCTAATATAGATACATGTGGAGTGCCGTAAAGTCATTGTAGACACACGTATAGTTATAGTCATTGTGCATAGACACATACGTAAGGTGTAAAGCCGCTATTATAGATGCATCAGAGTCAGTATCAGAGCATGAGAGTGTGGCACACATATAGCCACTGTGCACAGACACATGCAGACAGTAAGCTATTATAGATACACATGGTGTGTAAATCGTCGTGGACACACGTAAGCCGTGTACAGCTATTATAGATACTTGTACTCGTAAGTAATAATCATTGCGGACACGCGTAAAGTAATTTTGGACACATGTAAATCATTGTGCATAGACACACACATAAGGTGTTATGCTACTATATATCCATGTGAGTGTAAGTCTTTGGGGACACATGTAAGTCCTAGTGAGTTTCTTAGACACATGTAAGCTGTTTTAGGCAAGTCTTTGTAGACACACGTTATATATGTACAGCTATTATACATGTATGTATGTGTAAGTCTTTGTGGACACGTAAGTCATTGTGCACAGACATACGTAACGTTAATTGTAAAGCTATTATATATCCATATGAGTGTAAGTCTTTGTGGGCACATAGATGTAAGTCCTAGTGCTTAGACACTTGTAAGTGTAAAGCTGTTTTCGATACATGTGAAGTATTTGCAGACACGGCGTTATGTACAGCTATTATCGATACATGTATACGTAAGTGTAAGTCATTCTGCATAGACATACGTAAGGTTATAAAGCTATTATACATATATACATGTGAGTGTTAAGTCTTGTGTTCACACTTAAATGTACAGCTATTATAGATACACATACACGTAATTAAAATCATTGTATGTAGAAAAGTCATTGTGGACACACGTGAAGTGCATAGTTATTGTAGACATAGATGAAATGTAACCTCATTGGACACACAAGGTGTTAAACTAATATAGACACAAAGTGTAAGTGTCGTTGGACACACGAGTAGCGTAAAGCTGTTAGGACACACGTGAAGTGTAAGTCATTGACACACGTGAAGTGTAAGTCATTGACACATGTGAAGTGTAAGTCTTTGGACACACGTGAAGTGTTAAAGCTGTTGCAATACACGTGAAGTGTTAAAGCTGTTGCAATACACGTGAAGTGTAAGTCATTCACACATGTGAAGTGTCATAAAGTGTAAGTCACTGTGACACACGTGAAGTGTAAGTCTTTGTGACACACGTGAAGTGTAAGTCTTTGTGACACACGTGAAGTGTAAGCTGTTGCAATACACGTGAAGTGTAAGCTGTTGCAATACACGTGAAGTGTAAGCTGTTGTAATACACGTGAAGTGTAAGTCATTCATACATGTGAAGTGTAAGTCACTGTGACACACGTGAAGTGTAAGTCTGCGACACACGTGAAGTGTAAGTCTTTGTGACACACGTGAAATGTAAGCCATTATAACACGAGAAGTGCAAGCTATTATGGCACGTGAGTGTAAGTCATTGTGACACACGTGAATTGTAATTGTAAGCTATTATAGCACGTGAGTGTAAGTCATTGTGACACACGTGAAGTGGTAAGTCATTCTGACACACGTGAATTGTAATTGTAAGCTATTATAGCACGTGAATGCAAGTAATTGTGGCAAATGAATTGTAATTGTAAGCTATTATAGCACGTAAGTGCAAGTCATTGTGACACACGTGAATTGTAATTATAAGTTATTATAGCACGTCAGTGTAAATCATTGTGACACACGTGAAGCGTAAGTCATTCTGACACACGTGAAGCCTAAGCTATTATAGCACGAAGTGTAAGTCATTGTGACACATGTGAAGCGTAAGTCATTCTGACACACGTGAAGCGTAAGTCATTGTGACAGACGTGAAGCACGAAGTGTAATCTATTATAACACGAAGGGTAAAGTTATTCTGACACACGTGAATTATAGACGTAAAGGGCGGGAACTATTTATGGAAGTTATAGTACTTGTTTGTTTGTAAGTTACGTTATAATAAATCTGCTATTGTCGTTGCACACCTCGGCGACAGTACATTAACACACTCCAAACAGTTGTATTGTCATTGGATGCGGTAAAGAATTATGAATCGAGATATTTGGTGTCCTAGCTGGTGTGGCACACTTTCGGAATAAATTATCTCGGCCGGGAAACTGGTAACTACACGATGCTCGCTTCGACTTCTATACGATTTATCAATGCCTGAGGAAAGTGTGTACTACTTCTGGAGCATTCTGGAGCATTGTCCGACCATAGGTTCCAGTTGGTTAGGCTGTTGAAACATTTGGGGACATGATAAGAGTACTTGGATTAAAAATATATATTGGTTTGCCTGTGGTGCGGAAACTAAACACGAGCAACTAGCTATCTCTAGTTTATGTCAAAACCTAACCATCCTGAAGCTACATCTTCTACATCTTGAAGCTACATCTTTTACATCTTGAAGCTACATCTTCTACATCTTGAAGCTACATCTTCTACATCTTGAAGCTACATCTTCTACATCTTGAAGCTACATCTTCTACATCTTGAAGCTACATCTTCTACATCTTGAATCTTCAAGCCAAAAATGATAAACTTCCTCATGATGAAATGCAAAAATGACCAATCGGATTATCAGAGAATGTTTTCCAAATGTACTAGAGAAAATGAGACTATTTTGATTAAAGATGGCAAAGATTCGAGTGGATGAAAAATACGACTGTTAAAGGGGCTATGTCACGTTATTGCGCATGTCTGAAATTTGTTACATTCTTGTTTTATTGGTTAAGACAGTTAAAAAGCTCTTCCAGGACCTTAAATTGTTTATTTTTTATTTATTTACTTACTTCGGCCATAATAGAAGATACGAAATGGAATGGAGTAAAATATACAACAAACAAAACATAGAGGCCGGGAGGGCCAACACAGCGTTAGCCAATTACGTTGGTTTCCTATGAAGAATAAGATTACAATAGGTGATCTAATTACAATACCTGTTTCAACCTAAAAGCAGCATTTGAGAGGTGCGGTTAACTGTCTTGCCTGGTGACATTTCAGACATACAGACTTCCAAGACCTAGGGTTCTCGATGTCAAATACAGAAGTGATGGCAGACACGTAATATTTGAATAGTAATGATCTAAACTTAGGTAAAGAGATGTCTGATTTGCGCAGTTCGTGTGGAAGTGTATTCCAAGTTCGGGAAGCTCTTATAAAATAACTATTTTGGTAGCACAGGGTCTTGACATTAGGAATCTGATAAGTAATAAGATTAAGTGAGTTATCCATCGAACGTAGAGAGATGCTTAAATTCACCCTGTTTACAAGCTTTGGCAAAACATCTGGAGCTAAGGTTACTAAACCGTGTTTTGCCTTATACAAGAAGATGAGGTCAAGGTATTCATACCAGTAACATAAAGGTAAAAGCTTTAGAGTTAAGAGTCTAGATTTGTAGGAGATGTCTGTTTGGAAGGGCAATAGGAGAATGAACTTAGTAGCCCTCCTTTGTGTTCTTTCTATGTCCTGCATCAGATCGACAGTTTGTGGGCTCCATACTTGTGAGGCATAGGCAAGGTTCGACCTAACCAGGGACAAGTACAGACATCGACGGGCGCTAGTACTTCGGACTTTGACGGCAGAGCGTCTGAGTAGGCCAAGCAACTGGTTCGCCTTGGTGATCTGTTGACGAATGTGAATGGACCATGTAAGGTCGGTACCAACGGTAAGATTATGTAAGATTATGTAATCTTTTACACGAAAATAACACCTGCGCCCAAAACTAATGACAATTCGTGGTTTGCAATCAACCCTTGAGATTCCGAAAAGACAAAAACACGA
Source organism: Actinernus sp. WN-2022 (assembly GCA_030867875.1). NCBI lineage: Eukaryota > Metazoa > Cnidaria > Anthozoa > Actiniaria > Actinernidae > Actinernus > Actinernus sp. WN-2022. Next base: position 96,761,924 of record JAOWCC010000019.1, read on the forward strand.
CGGACATGTTGGAGGAACTAATAATAGAAGCTAATGGAGAATCTTTTGTTTAAGTTCCTCCAACATGGCTGCCGTGACGTCACATGCAAACCAATAATATTTGCGTATTTCCTTTGCCTTGATCCATTCCAGACGTGTGATGCGGTCGTTTGTTTATATAGATATCGCTGAAAGTATCTGAAAATAACTTTGTTCCGGCCTGCAACAAAACTCGCCGTGACATAGCCCCTTTAACAGATATTGAAGCATCTTTAACTCGGTTCACTGTAACTGAGTTTCAAGTTTCTAGAATAAGCTTTTGTAATTTCAAATCTTTGCAATCCTTCCATCAAAAACGTTTGAAAAGCATATCTGGACATTTGCAAGGCATTTCTCTTGAACACGCCCAGGATCGTGTTCACATCCACCTCGCAGACATTCGAGTGCCCACATAACTAGCTTCTCACATGCGCGCCTTGCAAGCAATAAAAGCGCAGCACTCGCTACCTTTTAGGTATACTAGTAATAATAATAATAGCTGCTGCAATCCGAGGCAATAAAAAAACATAACTTTTATTAAGATCCTAACCTGAGAACTGTAAGATGTAATGTGCCCGAATGTGATAAATAAAATGTCGAAGTTGACTTTGTACCGATAACACGTGTTTCTTGTTATCGAGAGAGGGGGGCGCTTATTTGGGTGGGGGCGCTTATTTCAGAAAACGCAGTGGAAGGGGGGCGCTTATTCGAGAGGGGGCGCTTATTTGAAGGAGGGCGCTTAATCGAATCTTTACGGTACTCTACTTCTTGCAGCACTTCACTTTTGTTAGAAACCCCTAGTAATAATATTTATTTAAACACGATAGGTTGTACATCATAGCTGATGTGGTCGGGTGTCATGCAGAACTAATTAACAAATAAGTAATAAATTGATTATATTCTACAAGATGTGTGAAATATTAATGTGGTGTGAATTTACACAGAGTCAGACGTCATATATACAATATCATTCATGCGTTCATACAAGTATTTCGCGACTGCCGTTAGAATTTTTTTTAATTGAATAAGAAATTATTCCTGATTGCCTCAAAAGTTTTACATCATACTAGGCAGTGTAAAAGTTTCACCTCCCATATTCTCTGTGTTAGATTAACGTCGTAGGTTAATGTTTAGCCTTGTGTTTTTGTGATTTGCTACGTCTTGCTGTTTTTGTTTTAAAGATGTTTCGACACTTTATAATCTATCCTTGATACAGTTCGGCTAGGAAACCATACACAGCTCAAGTATATTTCATCGATAAACATCCCTGGTCAATATTATAAAAATGAGGAGGAACTTAACACTGCCTTCAAAAACTAAATTGCAACGCCGTCCATGGATCAAATTAACTGGTCTAGAGGCATCTTCAAATTATAAAACAATTTAATTGGACATTCACGCGGTTAGAATCGATCGGACTAAGAAGAAGTATCTCTGGAGGCTCGTATGCAGACGAAGCGGATTCTTAATAAAGTTTATTATCATATTACCCATACGGTCGCGCGCGCGCTTTCCTTTCAGAACATTTACAACTGAGTCACATGATGGGGCCGTACGTGTCACGTGATAGGGCCAGAAAAGCCGTCCGGTCCTACTCGATTTTTTGTTTGTTGTTTTGTCATTATAAAAACAAACTAAGTAGTCATATGATAAACAGCTTATTGACTGAGTTAGTTCTGGCCGACCGAGAAAATATTTGGCTCTCCGTAATTTTGTATTTTGCGCTCGGTCCGTGCGTGATCTCATCCCAAATATTTCCGGCACTCCCACTCAGTCAGTAAATACCTATTTTATGTAGAAAACGTTTCAGCTCACGTTTGTACGAAACTCGGCCTCTCTTTACCACGGGTACAAGTTATCATATACGGCTTACAACTTAGTTGTCACCATATCTTGGCCCACTTTCACACCTTCATCATTTCAGTAAATAGTGCCGATTGTTGAATACATACATACACCCTGTGTTTTCAATGTGTTTTCACCCTGTTTATTGTATTGCATTTCGGCATTACGCGACGGGTTATTTTCTGGTACATTATATACATATTAACACATACAAGTATATTGACCTCTATAGTAAAAATATATAGACGCTGCCGGCACGCACCATAGAGAAGAGATCTAGAAGGGTTTTTTAACAATATAAATATTTAAAATTAAGTTCAGAATGATGGAAGGTAAATATCTATACATCTAGTAAAATTAGCCACTGTCGGCACGTCTAGGCTTTCACTCGGGCCACCTGAGATTGAAGATGAAATACACTTTCATTTGAAATCCTCTTAGTAATAACCAAAGGGAAGAATTATTAGCTGAATTTAGCAGTCTTTAGGAGTGGCCGGTAGCGCCGCGGTGACTTTCATTCTCTGCTCCCCTAGTATATATGTAATTTAATATTTTTGTTTTTCTCCTTTGTTGACCTTTTAATTTAAACACTACTTATTCGTTTAACACATTAGACAGAGACCCTATCGAACTAGTACATATTATTCTGTAAATGGATTTTAGGAGTGTCCAAATACGCAACAAACAATGCATGCCGAGCCGAATTAGGAAGATTTCCTCTTAAAACAGAAGCAATATCCAGGAGTTTAAAGTTCTGGCTGAAACTGCAAGTCTGCGATACCGACGAACTTGCAGTGGACGCTTTTTTGGACTCGAGCCTCTTAAATAATCCCGCAAGTTGGTACAAAAAAAAAAGTAAGATAGTCCTCAAGCTCGGATTTGGAAATATCTTAGTTCCCTCAAACACTATCGCCGATAACACATCAATAATTTGCAAGAAACTTAAGCAAAGGCTATGCGACATAGAGTTCCAAAATTGGCACAGTGATATTTACAATGATACAAGAAGAAATGCCAATCAGAGAAATAAGCTAAGGACCTACAGAAATTTTAAAGTAAATTACGAGTTCGAAGACTATCTACGCTTAAGAAACTTGAAGCATAGAACGGCTCTAACAAAGCTTAGGATAAGCAACCATGATTTAGAAATTGAAAAAGGAAGACATTTAAAAAGGTCGATGAAAGACTTTGCAAATTCTGCCTGCCTAGAAAGGAGATTGAGGATGAAGCTCATTTCCTCGTAAAATGCAATAAATATAACCATTTACGAAAGCGTTCCATGCTTCAATGCAAAATGAATTTCAGATAAACATAGAAAAGTTATCCGAGGAAAGTCGGCCAAAAATAATGTTAAGCCCCAACAATAGGGCAGCAGCTATAGTTGCAAAATTCATATACGAATGTTTTATGTATATAGAGACAATGGCCTCAAAGAACTCTGATCGATTCTGCCTCGACTCTCATAATTCTGAAAGACCCCAAACACCTGTAGCACAGTGAAGTGCACATTTATTTGGATAAATGTCTATGTACAGATGTATACGACTCCAAATAAAAACAAAAATTCATTTTTTTTTATCATACCGGCCGGGATATATATCCGACCTTGTTTTTAAAACAATTTAAAGAAGGGGCATTCAGGGTTTTTGTTCCCCAAAAAGGGGGCAATCAGGGTTTTGGAGCTCGGATTGGGTCAAACAGGGTCAGGGTTTGAGCCTCTTGACCTCACATACATACCCATTTTCCATGAAAGTACCCCCCCCCCCCCCCCCGGGAGGCATATATTCATTGTTTTGAACCCGAGAATTAACCGTACTACCGTACTTCATGGTCCCTTTCTTTAGTAGTGGGTTGTCGGTCAGGTGATTGTAAACTCTCGTCATTTAGCACAGAAAATGTATTCTGATGAATAGGGATCGGGTTGTCATGTAAGAAAGATGGCTCTTGAACAAACTGATTCGTTGCTAAAGCTTCAGTAGGTTGGGTAGTCTCGGAACACTGGAGACCTTGGTCTTTCATTGTCTTCTTTTTGTATTCTTTGAAAGTCGGATCTCAGCTTTATTATATCCGCTTTCAACTCGCCATTTTCAACTTCTAGGTCAATAATACGTGATGACCGCATCTTGATTTCGGTCTTGTATATATTATCTTGCTACACTAATTTGTCTTCCAAATGACTGAGTTTCGTTTCTTGATTCGTGTTTTGATGTGACGAGAGTAAGAATTCATTACATATATCAGTTAGGTCAGCGTCCATGTTACAAATCAAGGTCATTAAATCAGCGAGAGAGTTCTTATAGCGGGCTAACAATCCTCGTGAAGAATCTCAAGAATTCCGTCTCTTCCGGTTTGAATTTGACTCATGTGTATGTTGCTTTTGGAGTTTCAAGGATATGTTGATCCAAAACTACAGGCTCTTGGGGTTTTTCATTGACTTGTGAACTTGCAGGCTCTGTAACTTGTTTTGTTTTCTTAGTACATGTATAACATAAAGTCTTGAACATGTTCTCAAGCATGTCGCGCGTGACCTCTGTTTCTTCATTCATTAAGTTCTCTACTTTCATCTGTAATCTGGGAAACTCAATCTTTGCCCATGCCTTGGTGACATAACTATTCCTGTTGTTAAGTAGACGTGGATGGTTATAAGTAAAATCCTTCGACAGCTTGTACCGTTTCCGCTAGGTCAATATCCTCGCTGGAACGAAATAACTTGATCTCAATACTCTCTGACTGTGTCTCTGCCTCATTTAAGTGGTCGATTCAACTTACGGTAAATTTAAATCTCTGACAGTTTTTAAGAGACTCATAATATTGATCTTGAAGTGCCTTCACCCAAAATAAGATGTTCTCCTCGGATGTTTTAAATGCAGCACAACGAGCCGATGGCTTATAGATTTCAATATCTATTTCTTCGAATTTTAGCTTTCCGGATCCTGGCCCCTTCACTGGCTTCAGGTCGTCGTACGTGTCGTATATAAAATCACTGGCCATCTGGGTAAAAAAACGCGGTCCTTCGGCTCCGACAATAGCGCCAAGTTGAAATATCCTGAGCCTGTTGGAAGGCTTTCGTACGAGTGAAGTTAAATAAAACATTAAAGGAACAGTGCCATCCTTAGTGCGCATGTGCGAATGTTTGAATTTTGGTTGGGTTGTCCAGAAATCAAAAGATGGGGAGAGATTTGATACGTGAAAGAAATCCTCTTCCATCGGCTTTGCCTAAGTTTCATTTGACCTTATACCTATTTAGAATAGTAATTTAGTTTCATATCCTAGGATTTAAGATGGTATTTCGTTCGTCTCCGTAATTTTTGCGACCAAAGGTCGTTCCAGATCAGTTGAGTTTTGACGTGACGTGTCATTAACAGCGTGATTTTCCATTGTCTTTCTCATTATTAATAATCACGTGTTACGCGTGCGCATTACCGTGGAACTGTTCCTTTAAACTGCTTACATTTGAGAGATGGGACTCCAAATTAGAGAGAAAGTTCCTCGCGGGTCCCCCGCCATCTTGATTTACTGTATTAAATTATGTAAATAAATTAACCTGGCGATTGCTGCGTGACCAGCGAGAGTCCGAGAGAGATAGAAGAATACTTAGGACTCGACCTCCAAAATGTTAGAAATTGGCTTTGTGCAAATAGACTCACCCTAAATGCAACAAAAACTGAATTGTTGCTAGTGGATTCCCACCAGAAATTGACAAATTTTCCGAAAGATTTATCTTTCACCATTGATGGTAAAGTCATAGAAAGAGTTACCTCAACAAAATATATTGGTGTACATCTAGATGAAAATTTGTCTTGGAAAACCCACATTAACAAACTCATGAAGAAAATCCCCTCAGGTCTAGGTGCACTCAGACGTATAAAGCCTTTCATACCCCCCAAAGCACTGCTAAGTGTCTATGATACTCTCATACTCCCTCATTTTGATTACTGTAGTGTTGTATGGGAAAATCTAAACAAAGGACTTGCCGAGAATCTACAAAAGTTGCAAAACCGAGCTGCCAGAATAATAACCGGTTTACCCTTTGATACTAAGATTGATGAGCTCCTAAGTACTCTAAATTGGGACAGACTATATATTCGACGAATCAAACAAAAAGCAATAATGATTTATAAGGCTTTAAATAACCTGTCTCCTGAATATTTATCCTCAAAATTTATACCACGTTCAGCCTCTACAAATTACAATCTTAGGGGCTCATCAACAAAACTAACCCTCGTACGGCCACGAACCAATTTCGGTAAAAAGGCTTTTCGCTTTAGTGGGGCTAAGTTATGGAATGAACTGCCTGAGGATGTAAGGCAATCAACTAGTTTAAATAACTTCATTTTTAATCTTACGAAATCGAGTTATTTTAACCTTATGTAAATATTTATTATATATGACATTCCTATTTTTCTTATTCGTCCCTGCAACATGGCTTTCATGTAAAACAGTTTCATATCTTAGTGTTTTTTATCTATGTATGTAACTGATGATTTTCCATGTATAAATAAAGATGTACCAGCACAGTGCAATCTGATTGGTGTGAACTTGACCTTTAACGCATGCGCAGAAATTTTGCGACACCCAACAAAAACAAATTATAAAAAATACGGCTTGCATTTTAAGACTCGGTGCTGCTACAGGCAGCCCGAGTAAAAAACAAAAAATAACGGCTTGCAGATTAAGACTCGGTGCTGCCACAGGCAGCCCGAGTAATAACAAAAGGGTACGGTTAGAACTGTGTGCGTCTTTCGTTTGTAAAGTAAGAGTGTATGTATTTGTATTTGTATTTGTATTTGTCTAGCAAGGAAGGAGCGGTTATAGCCTCGTTTAAGGAGGTATGTAGTTAATTCAGCAGTACGGGTCTTGCTCCTACGTGAATGGGATCCGAAGTTTTGCACCCGCGTATTCCATCTGCAACAAGTAATTCTTCGCTGTTCGTCAACATTTCTAACAATTATTATCTTTGAGAAGTTTTTTAAGCCGTTTAACAAGCTCGCAGTAAGTGTTTTATTAGGTCTAAAAACACTCGACGAGCTACGCCTTCGAGTTTTTAAACCTGATAAAACCTCGTTTATTAAACTTTACATAAACATGAGTGCCTCCCGGATGCAAGTACTTGTACTCAAAATATCCTTACAATTATTTGGTGTTTGCCTTGTATTTTTAATATATGTTTAAATAATATATTGATATTGACACTATGTGGCACGGAAGCAAAAGGCAGCCGTTCTTCCCTGAGGCATTCTAAACTATCAATAGTTTATTCCATGGCGCCAGTACTTTGAAGTTGTTTAGATTCCCCTGTTGTTACCGTTTGCTGAGGCAACTTCAAGAACTGAAATTTAACATTTGTATCATCTGATCTATTTGTTGTTTTATCCGAGAAATCATTCATGTTATTTGTCATCTAATCTCTTTCCCTTCCGGTCATCAAACTAATTTGTATCACACTGAACAGAGAGAAGAATCTTGCATGCAGGCTCCGACCCATAGAGCTACTCAAGTAGGCGCTCCTAAAAGGCCTGAGTGGTTAAAATTTGATTTCAATTAATTATTAAAATGGTTCAATTTTCCATCAGCCGTGAAGTTATTTGCGTTCGCGGTACTAAGATTTCAATTTGATTTTAATTAATGTTTTAAAAGCGCATACTTGAGTTTTCTAGCAGCAACTGAGTACAGTCATAGACTATTTGTGCCCGTGTCCAACTTCAAGTCGGAAGAATACGATTTTGACAGATATCCTGGGATATTGATCCTTTGAATAGAAACAACTCAAATTCAATTCACAACGTGAACAGTACTAGTCTTTGCTGTTAGCAAAATCATCCTACAGATTTTAAAAGTCATGACAATCGAAAGTTTTGTGATTGATTTTGAAGGAAAAGACAAGGTTTACACTCTAGGGGACAAGGTGTCTGGCGAAGTGAAGTTGAAGCTAAATAAGGAACTCAAATTGAGGGAAATATTCCTCTTCTTCTATGGCCAAGGTAAAGTGGAATATTCGCAGGGCAAAACCACCTTTGTGGGGAAACAAGAATACTACAAACATGTCGCGAAACTTCTAGACGAAGGTTTGTACTTAGCCGTTTTTTTCCTTTCAAAATCAAAGTTCACTTTAATTAGTCTTCGTACGGCCATGCAGTTACGTAATTAACACAGAAATGTAAAAAGGCAAAACAAAATCTAACTAGCTCCGTTTACTTCTGCCTTACACAGCTTTTCATTTATTGGTATTTTTCCTAAGGTATTTGTTCACCAGTAACCAGCTGTTTAGCTTCGGGACTAATATACTATTGGCACTATATTAATGAAAGCTGTGAAAGTAATGTTGTGGACGGTTAATTTTCTGGCTCTTGCCACGCAAAAAAACCCACTGAAATTCAGGCTAGGGCAGAGCCTAATGGAGGAAACTAAGATTTAATAGCTTTTATTTACTGGAGTTCATAGGAAATACTCATATTTAGGTCGCGTTCGACTGACCCTGTTCTGGAGTAGGAGTATACATTCCAGAAGATTACGAAGTGAGTAACTCTTTTAGGCGTTTTGGGGGATTTACTCCAGCCATTCCAAAATTACAATCCCTCGAAATACGGGGCGGCCTTCACCTCCTCGGAACCTGGAATAGTATTGGCTATCCAAACAATGCCTAACCCTGAAACAATACAAACCCTAACCCTAAAACAATGCGGAATTCTTTGTCAGTGCAATCCAAATGGATCCTATAAAATGCAAGGTTTATTTGAGAGGTGCTGGGAAATCCTCCTCATATCCCTCTTCCGAAATGTGGAAAGTAGACGTCCCTCGGCAATGATTTTTGTGTTGGATAATGTTAACAATATGTTTTTTTCGGTGTATACTTTATGAATACCAGGAATATATACATATGCCCCCAAAACGCGCCATTGATGGATGGCACATGTCATTAGTTAATAATTATTCACCGAAATGGAGGCGACTAGTAGTGGATATTTACCACACAAGTGAAATAGCCATCCTCAAATTAGTTCAAAACGTTTAAAAAGCCATTAACAAGTGAATTCTTGGCACACGAAACCGAAATTATTCCCTAGAGTCACCGACACTGAGGTAAATATCCACCGCTAGTCACCGACACTGAGGTAAATATCCACCGCTGGTCACCGACACTGAGGTAAATATCCACTGCTAGTCACCGACACTGAGGTAAATATCCACCGCTGGTCACCGACACTGAGGTAAATATCCACTGCTAGTCACCGACACTGAGATAAATATCCACCGCTAGTCACCGACACTGAGGTAAATATCCACCACTGGTCACCGACACTGAGATAAATATCCACCGCTAGTCACCGACACTGAGGTAAATATCCACCACTGGTCACCGACACTGAGGTAAATATCCACTGCTAGTCACCGACACTGAGGTAACTCCACCGCTGGTCACCGACACTGAGGTAAATATCCACCGCTAGTCACCGACACTGAGGTAAATATCCACCGCTGGTCACCGACACTGAGGTAAATATCCGCCGCTAGTCACCGACACTGAGGTAAATATCCACCGCTAGTCACCGACACTGAGGGAAATATACACTGCTAGTCACCGACACTGAGATAAATATCCACCGCTAGTCACCGACACTGAGGGGAATGAATAATAGCCTAGCTACTGTCGATATACTTGTCACACACGCAAAGGTTTTAATATGAGGCTCTGAGAAAATAATACATTTTAATTGATCCCGGAGCCTCATATTGAATCCTTTGTGCGTGACAAGTGAAGCATCTATCGAAAGTGGGCTATTGTTTCAGCATACACCACACAAGTGAAAAAGCCAGCCTCAAATTAGTCCCGCCTAAAGCCATTTTACAAGTGAATACTTCGTGCGCGAGACCAAGAAACCATTTTGACTCTAAGCCGGGAGGTGAACAGTTGAGATTGGAGTAGACAAAAATCCAGTAAATGTATGAAAATATCTACTGCAATCTCGACTTGGTGTCATTGTTCATGGCATTGGAGCGGAATGCGGGTTAAGGTCTATAGCGCAGGATATTCCGAGTTTGAGTAGCCAATCAGAGCCCGCGAAAAGCACTATTCACTTGCAATTGTGTGGTATCAGGATCCCATATATCCAGGAGGGTCCATCCCGCATACTAGGTCTATGTCACAGCGTTTTCACAAGTTAGGTTATTTTTAGAATGGCTTCCCGCTATTGTCACAAAAGCATAGCATCCATGTTGTTTAGTATAACAAAAGTAGCTAATGAGGCATCTTGTGTTCCACCACGGTGCAATCTACCAATTGGCGGGAAAAATAATCTAAAAATAGCCCAACTTGTAAAAACGCTGTGACAACTATATAGGTGCAATCATTCCTAAGGGAATAAAATCACAAAAGCATATTAGCAGTCATGTTCGTTGGTATAACAAAAGTAGCTAATGAGGCATCTTTTGTTCCGCCACTGGTGCGATCCACCAATAGACCATGTCAGCTTGCCTGTTTGTTGTCCCATTTCAGACCACATGACTTAATGCTTTTTTGTTTTTCTGTATCCCAAGAGGAACTGTACCAGTTTCTATAATTGTTTCTATAATTGAATCCTCTGGAGAGCTATGACGTGTCTGAAATGGGGCAACAAACATGCAAGCTGAAAGGGTCTATTGGCTGGAAAATAATCTAAAAATAGCCCAACTTGTGAAAACGCCGTGACACCTTTATAGGAGATATGGACGCTCCTGGTGTCAAAATCTTGGCCTTATACTTTATACCAGAAAATCCCAAAATTTAAATCAAATACACATGTCAAAATAAACATACTATGTACTCAATTTAAATACCTTTGGATACCAGTACACCCAAATACCTGGCGGAACCTGAAAAATATTTACCCTCCTGGTGGTATATAATATTCAGAGTTTGAGTAGCCAATCAGAGGGCGCGAAAAGCACCTACGTATTCTTCCAACCCAAGCGGATTAACTGGAATGCTATTCCGTATTATCAAAATAGGAATAAATTAAAGATCAACCAAATGGAACAAATATGTTATCTAAGTATTCATATATCAATTCTGCTAACTTTTAGCATCATTTTATAAAGCTCAAAATCACATGAATAATAATAATAAACACTTTATTTACATTGGAGGAAATATATCAGCATTAAAAAATGTTGGTATCAGTAACAAGATGTGCAGTCAATAATAATATATGGAAAACTACCAAAGTATAAATACATTATAAATATGAATATATATACTTTAAATACATGAATCTACTTTGATTAAAGGCGCGGAAAACGAAATATTGATTACGAAGTAATACAAATAAATAGGCTAAAACATAAGCAGTGGGATATGGCAAATAAAACTGTACTGTACGTCTATGATTGTTCATGTCAATTTCTCTCAGATGTTTGAAGAGCTTGCGTTCAAAAGTGGATAGTACAGTTATCTTCCTACGTGTTACTGGGAGCGAGTTCCAATCGCTGGCTCCTGAAATTTGGAACGTTTTTCTTTCCGCAGATGACGTTTTTTTATTAGGCACATGCAGGTGCTAACCGGTCTTCCGGTTAGCTCCGTGGTTAAGCTCCAGTCCCTCCAGGTTAGCTCAGTGGTTAAGCTCCAGTCCCTCCCGGTTAGCTCAGTGGTTAAGCGCCGGTCTGTCGAGCGGGAGGTCGCGGGTTCAAACCCCGGCCGGACCAACACTCAGGGTCTTAAAATAACTGAGTAGAAGGTGCTGCCTTGACATAATACAGTAAGCGGTTAGACCCTCGCGTCTTCTCGGATAAGGAGAAAAAATCGTAGGACTAGTCACGTCCCCAATTAGCTGCAAAGCTAAATACATTGACACTTAAATAAAGTCACTTACTTACTTACTTACTAGGTACAGGCTGGCCATTGTCTATTAATCTCCTACTATGTAGCTATTCCTGCTATTCAAATAGAAACTAGAAAATAATGTTCTAGATAGTTTTATCATGAAATGTTTCTACTTAGTACAGAAAAGCTTGTCGACCTACGGGTGGAAAGGATGGCACGTGGCGAGGACTCTGGTAAATATTAAAGTGGGTTTACCAAACTGGTTGGCGATCTAGAAACTTGATTTCGGCTACAGTAAACCGATTTCAAGTTTCTTTAAATTTCTCTTAAAAGCAGTGTTTTTCATCCACTCGAATCTTTGCCATCCTTCATCAAAATTGTCTCACATTTTCGAGCAGACCTAGAAAGCATACGAGTTCTGTAAATCTGAGTAGTTATTTTTGTCTTTCGTTACTATAAAGCTTATCATTTGGGGGTTGACAGTGCCCCTGTGAATGTCTTAGCAAACTGTTTTGATTCAACCATAGTTTAATATTTAACCTTATTCTCTCGTTTCTTTCCCCATTCCTTATGAACAGAGAAAGTGCGTGAGATGGGTGGTGTTCTAAGGCCTGGTGACTACACGTACCCATTCTCCTTCGTCCTTCCCTTTGATGCTGATCTCCCTGGTACTTACGAGTCAAAGCGTGGTTACATTAAGTACTGCCTGGAAGCTCTGATTGACCGACCAAACCGGCTTGACGAGAAAGCGTCCACCACAATCACTGTCATCGATTACGTAGAGATTGACAGCTCGTTGCTGGTAATGTTTTTTCTAAACTTACACTAGGACGTAGTACTGAATTTTTACATAGAGCTATTGTAAACAAGAACCCGCACTATAAAATGGAATGCTTCTCCACCTTTCTCTCGATTTGGGATTAAAATGTGAGAAGTAAAGCAAATAAGCTACAGACAACCCAATTTCTAATTTCGAGTTGATGTGTTGTATGTCAGTATATATATACTGGTATGTAATCAACTAAAGTCGATTGACGTATGTTAACCGCCGTGGAAAGCGAGTAGCAGCTGACGTTTCGAGCGCTAGCCCTTCGTCATTTTGCTCTGACGAAGGGCTAGCGCTCGAAACGTCAGCTGCGACTCGCTTTCCACGGCGGTTAGCATACCTCAATCGATTTTAGTTGATTACATACCAGTGTTTATCTTCCCCGCCGACGCAGACCAACACTAGTTTTTTCAGGAACTAGTTGCCTATCTATATATAGTCTTTGTATATGGACTACGACAAACGGGGGAAAGTTACAAATTTTACCATTATTGATAGGTTAAAATCAAATGGGAGTATGGTTTAGAACCCCTGATAAAACACGCTGAACGAGTTTTGGAAGTTGCTTTGGTTAGACTGCGCAGGGCTTAGAAACTCATTAGCCATGACGCACATTCCTCTCGTTGGATGGGATTTAGAGCGGTTTTCGATTGAGTGTTGACTGTTATTTGGTGATTGCTTTGGTTTTGCGTTGCTTAGGTTTTCTATTGATTGTGAAAAATGTTTTGTGATTATCCTACCAATTCACTGGCTATCTTGCATGGATTCAAAGCGAGGCCATTCTTTGTTTCTGCTAGGTTAGCCTCACACTGGAAGAATATCAGAACGAGTTTAGCCTAGCAAAAACTAAAGATTGCCCTGATGGTCACCAGATGAAAAGAATGAATTGGAGACGATTGAAGTCGAGGTCCTGTTATTTCAGCCATTTTTTCGGCAATCAAGTCATAAACTAAAACCACACATTGTTTCAGTTAGTTCTCCACGATTGCATTTATTTTTCCTCTCTACTGGTTGCTTTTTCAAATAACACCACGACTTACTTCATCTCGTGGTTCGGTGCATTAAGTTTTTACTTGTTCTCGTGACTCTACAAATAATTTCTTTTACATTGACCCATTTCGATTAAATTTGAGAAAAGTTTCCCTACAGTAATAGGTCTTTATTATTGGAATATCTTACCTCCTCAAATTAAAAGCATTTATTCCAGAAAACAACTAAAATATTGATATTAATTAACATTGGCAGAATGTTTTTCCTTTTAATTGATTTCCCTAGTAATAATTATCACTAGCAGATTTATGGGCATCGTATTTAGGTAACTACTCGTTGCACTTACACCAATGGTTAATGTAGTTATGTGTGTATTTTATAGTCTGCATGTTGTCTAATATTTACTGGTTATTTCGTAGTTTTCTATGGAATTCCGGCGAATATTTCACGAGAAATTTGTATTATTTGGTATACAATGAGCCTTTAGGCGAGTTGTAAACTAAAAACAAATTAAACTGGCTCTGTAACATGACCATATCAAACAATTGTTGTCGTTCAGAGTAATATTTGGGCCTGCCTAGATGCTAGTGAGGCATACGCTCATTCTTTTCAAATTTCGCTATCGAATCTTCAAAAAACGTCACTGACGTCACATAGTACAACTACCAGAACTCCTTGCGCGGGTCCTTCGCCATAATGCAAATGTTCTATTATTTCAGTTGGTTTTGGTTTACGACAAACAATCGAAATCCGCTCTATTGTGCCTAACTGGCAAACTTGGTTTCAGACTGTTCAACAGAAACAAGAGAACAGGAACTTGGGCTACCTGTGTTGTGCTTCCGGTTCCCTTGCCATTACGGCAAAACTAAACCGAGGGGGATTTTACGTTGGAGACGAGGCAAAAACTTCAGTGTACATAGACAACCAGACAGGATATGACGTCACTGAGGTGGAGATATGCCTGTATCAGTTCACTGCTTTCATCCATGGCACAAGTACGTCGGTGTTCTTTTTTATTTCCAGCCCCTTCCCTCCCCCCTAAAAAATCATTCGACATATTTTTGAACTGAAAAAAAAAAGACTTCAGTCTTGTTTTACCCTAAATTTTAATGATTGACCATTGATTACTAGTCCATGCAGGCATTTTATGGTTGGACCTGAGACTAATAGCAAAAGAAGCTTTTTCATCACCAACCAGTTAGAATTAGCCTCTAAATTAACATACTAAAAGTCCCAAACGATCCAAGCACGGGAACACCTCTAAATCGGGTCCACTGCTAACTCGCTCTCTGCTGCAACATGAAAACGAGGCTCTAAACCGGAAGTTGCTTTCATTGCGCTAATTTGTGCCAGAAGTCGAATCATTTTGCTCAAAACTAAGAAAATTCTCTTCATACACGCCTACAGAGCTTTCATTTAGTAAAAAAAGATAAGACAAAACACAAAAGCAATAAATCCTTCAATTAAAACTCCACGTTCTTACTTTTGCTTGTGACACGAAAGTTCTACACCAAGAAGCTAAGCACTAATGACATTATCGCTCAAGGCTTTAGAGAAAAACTCAATCCCGTGCGTACAAAAACATATCTGACAGTTAATATCTCATGTCCTTACTTTCGCTTGTGAGGGTTTTCCATGAGGGTCTGAATGGGGGGGGGTTTACATGTCAGTTGTCAATTAAAATTTTGCCCATTTGTTAGTTAGCCCTAGTTAATTATTACTAGAGAAAATTTACAATGTTTGACCCACAAAAATCAAATTTGTCAGTTGTCAGTTATTTTTCGGTTGTCAGTTGTCAGTAAAAAAAATCGTCATTTGTCAGTTGTCAGTTACTTTTAAGGCCGTTTGTCAGTAGTCAGTTAACCCCATTCAGACCCTCTTCCATGCTACAATATATATATACATTACTCATCAGACTCGTCACTGTTATAGTCAATGGGCTGGTTCGCAGAATTTGTACATGCGAAGCCTTTGCATTTACCGTACGCAGGGGAGCACTCAAGGCTGTTCTTGCGGCAGGTGCATCGCAAACTGCTACAGTCCGATAAACAGTTGCACGTAATCAAATGAAGAAGGGAGTCTGGTGCAGGAGGTAAATCGGTCGTTACTTGGTAGTACCACTAACTTTCTATCCCCAGCCCTCTAACGACATGTCTGTATCCTTCCCATTGCTTGACTTGAAGGTACACTCATAGGCTGTGATACCGGGCCGCTGCTGAGGTTGGAGGCAGATTCTGGACTCTTACCTGCAAATTCTCATAGTATCGTTGATATCTAAGAGTATCGAGCCTTTCTGCTGGCTTTCCATTGAACAGGGACTCAGTGCATTCTCACCAGCAGTAATAACAATATCACCCACAGCGGAATGAGAGATGAACACCCTGGCTTGGTCTTTGAAGAACGGGGTATTGAGGAATTTCTTCAGGGCCGTCGCCTTACCTATTCCGTACAGGCGGGAGGTGGTGTGCCATCCGGTTATGGAGTGTATAGAAATCCTCACCCACCTGTTCTTTCACTTTCTTCATGTTCTAGATGCGCGCGCCCTTCGTGTTTGCCTTTGGCTCCGGCTTGAAGTAGAGATCACAGCCAGCTTCGCGGGTATAATAGCACAAGAGCCCTAGGAAATCGGTATCATCTCCAACAAGAACCGTGGTCTTTCCTCGAGCAAACTCCACAGCTGTTCTCACTGTAAGAAGATCGGCGTCGCTCTTGGCGTGATGGATCGTACAGTGCCTGGCTCAGCGTGTTTATAAAGCGTTCCTTATTCATTGGATTAGAGAGGAAGTCATCCTTCTTAAGCGTGACTTTCATTCTTTCTGAAAAGGCACGGTTCTTCCAACTTTTCCTGATGCGCGCCTCTGCTGCATCATATTCCTTAGTAGACATCTCTTCATACCCGTCAAATACAATGATCGGTCTCCCATATTTGCTAGACAGGTAAGTGCAATACAAATCGCACACATATTTGTATGTTGCAGATCCTCACGGAAACGGGATTCGGCGGAGAAGAGCTCCGCCATCTAAAACATACTGAACATCTCCTCATTGTGTCTTGGCCGCAGGCGACAGCTTTGTCCATAGGGCATCTGCAAGGGCTGGTTTTTTGGCTGCCTGAGCGTCAACAGGGAATCAAACAGAGCAGTTGGGTAGCTGCACAGCTCGTAGCGGAATAACGCTTCAAGGTATGAGTTGTTTTGCAAGCGATGATAAGTCTCTGAAACATCAGTTCGTTTACTTGAACGTTGTCATTGTCAATCTTGACAGAGGACTTCGAAGCAAGGGTGACAGCCTATGTACTGCGCTTGAATGTGTACTCAGCAGCAGACTTTCCATTCAGCAACGATAATAGCTTCTCCCCAATGGCTCAAGCCACATCCGCATCCACATTCACAGCACTGTCAGGTGGTGAGCGTACCCTTCATATCGCGCGCCTGCCTTGCTTTTGTGATGTCCTTGTTTTGCTCACCTGAGTTAAATTCCTCGCCTGTCAGTTCTTGCATGGCGGGCACGGATAACAGCCAGATGAGTCGTTGTTGCTCCGTCAAGCCCATTCCTTAGGTCAAACCCCACTGGTCTTCAGGCTCCTCATCAGCACCTGCTCAATCATGAAATATGTCGACAAGCCCGCCCAGAAGCTATCACTTGTCCTCGCCACGTGAAGGCAACAAATGAAGTCGCGGTAGACATTCTGATGATCTCTCTGAAGATCAGTTATTGACTGCAGGTATAACCGAGTGCACTTTACGTACAGGTTGTAGCCTGACGCAGCGAGATATGGCAGCATTCTCGACAGCGCTTCAAGGTGGAACTCCCAGTTGGCTGTACGCTCGGCTCTGTTGAAGGAGCGCAGTATATCACCATGTCCATGTACTGCAGCAATAGCACGGCAGTGCGGCTTCTTGCTATGAGGAGATACTGCCTGTTGTTGACGCATTCTCGAATGTTCTTGAGGACCTTCTTTTCTGTCAACTTCTCAAACAACGCACGAAAATTCACAGACTTTCAGTTTTAGTATAGAGTCGAAAAGTTTCTGTGTTTCATAAATGCATAATTGTGGTTCTTTCCCAAATGTTTCAAGTCTTGAAGTGTTCTATCTTGGCTTGGCAGTGTAATCAAAGCGGGTCAACTAGTTCAATCCCGCAAATCTTCACCCAGGATTTATACTGCCTAACTACAATGTATAAAGCTAAATAAAGAAGATGTACGAATCTACTGTGAGCATTTACTGTACATAACTTGGAAGTGTTTGGACTTACCAAGGCATAAAACTCTCCACGGCCTCTCAAGTCAATTTTGTTGCTTGTACAACCATCCGACAGTGAAACGCGACGAAATGAAATGAACACATCAGAGTCGTGAACAACAAAGGTGCCAGTGTGTTTCTGTCTGACTGATGCGAGTAATTCGCCCATATCACGGTTTTTCAAGTAGTCGATTTCTTTGAATTCTAAAAAAAGCCGTTTACGGTAAACTGCTGTAAAAACAAATCAAAACTATACGAATCCCCAGGAGCGAAGATATAATACCGCGAATTCGGATTTTTTTACAGACATTTGTATGACCAACGGGCAACGTTGCGCGTCCGCCATACAAACGTCTGTAAAAAAATCGCACTTTGACGACCTGTAACTTTGCTCCCAAACATTGTAGAACCCTTAAATTTGAGGTATAAAAATTGAGGTGGTGAGCGGCTTTGGTAGAGAGCCAAGAAAATGTTGAATGAGTCCGCCAAGCTGTTTACAATTGTTTTGATTTTCTAACCCTAACATAAAGCATTTAAATCATATCAGTCACCAAAAAATAATAAAGCTAGCATATCTTTGTGAAATAAAAATAAACACTTCGGGATACAAGTGTACGACCAGCCGGGACGACCAGCTGGTCTGGGAAGTGAAATATATTTTTTAGATATCAAGATCAAGTTATCATACCCTGTAAAATTCCAAACACTGTTAGAACGGATAACAAAAATATAGCAGGTGTTCTGAGTACTCAAGCATGTTAAGGCCTGGTTCAGGAGTCAATTTTCGGGTAAAAACTGTTTTCCTTATTTCAGCACAGCCGAATATGGCAAGTACGCCAAGTTTCTCACGATAATAGGTATCGCCATTCTTGACTACCTTAAGTGTCTTTTGTGTAGTAAAACGTGTCACGTGGTCTGTCACGTGACTTAGAACATAAAATCAGTGAATCAAAAATGCGGCTCCGAGTTTAAAACAGCTAGGATGATGAGTGGATAGGTTTAGTTAAGGTTGAAGCCCTTTACCTAAATCAACTTAGAAAAGATGACTACAATATTTCGTTAACGAGCAATTAAGGCGAAAATGTGCAAAATAGGTCACGTGACTTTTTGTATCCCTAATATCTCCTTATCTTTACATGATAGTCATGTTTTCTAAGCGTGGTCTGAAACACTGCTGGAGGAGTAATGTTTTAGCGGGGTTACTTTATATTCATATGTTATCATCGCAGCCGCATTTCACTTAAACGATTTTATATAATTATGACGTCATCAATCACGTGATGCGACAACCATCCACTTAATAAATTTAAGGAAGTTGATATTAGTATTATGGTGTAATTAGATTTTGTTTAAACTATTATTTCTATCAGAAATCATTTTTTAACGTAAATAAATTTTCCGTTAAATGAACCAGGCCTTAATATGCTTGAGTAAATAAAACTTCAGAAAAGCTTAGCCGGCCTTCCAACTTAATCAGGGCCACCATTTTTTTCTACTTTTATATATATGGGATTATCTCACAAAAATGCAAAATATCCATGAAAATAATGCTTTTGACAATACACATAATGTCATTTAAGGAATGGTAAAGTTTTGCATCCTGTTTGATAGATCCGACCCTTTATATGCGTTTTTGGATTATAATGTTCATCCAGCCTCGTTTCCATGTTGCGCTATTTTGGGGTTTTAATAAAAGCCGTTTTTTAAGCAACTTCCCCTACTGGGACTTTCTGGGACTTTTGATATGTCGTAGAGGACATGTTTCTGAGTAAAAAACCGTTGAAATACCTTCTTTTGCAATTAGTCACAGGTTGACCGATTTTTTTCCATAAAATGCCTGGACTATACACACGTATACCCAAGGGAGGGGGGATCAATCACGGTTTCTGGGAAACCCACACCCCTCCCCCACACTTCACCCTAACATTCATAGAACGATGCATATCCAAGGGAGGGGTGAGTGGATAGTTTCCCAGAATTGACCTATATCGTTATGACGTCACGGCTTGTTTTTGAGGGGGACAGAATTGACATGAACAATAGAATTTTGAACTAAATCTGCTCTGCTGAGGAAAATTTAACTTCGAATTGTCTGGTTTCCAGATATCAGCTGTATCAATGTTTATCCCACAATATTTACCGTATTTGGTGGCTGTTACCGCTATTCTACGTTCTACAAAATGCATTTGATAGCGATTTCCTTTGTGTTGTTGCTGTTTTGTCCCCCTCCCACGACCGTGATCCTTAGCGTTTAAACAATAGATTGTTTTGATTTGACGTCATAATGATATAGGGCAATTGACCCAAGTTTTCTTGCCACACGGCTGCAGGTGAATACGAATACTATATGAGGGACAGACTGGTAGACTTCGTCAAACGAGAGGGTGTATTGCACGGTAAAGAGACAAGCATCGAGAACATACGATTAACTATTCCTGAATTGAGACCCACGAGTCTGGATGGTATTATCAAGACCACTTACACTATAGAGGTAGGTATGAAGAGCTGATTTCGTAAGAATATGAGACTATAACGCACGCGCGCCCCGCCAGTTTCCCGCCCAAACCGAAAGAAACCAAAGGCAATCACCTACGTTTTTAATTTTAGGTGTGTCTGTGTAAATGTTTTGTCAAAAACAATAAAACTACTTAGCCTAAAAACTTTAACAGGTTTAAGTTTTCTTAATTTCTATATAATTCACTGTGAGTTTGCTATATTAGAAAAATATTTACTAAAAAAGGTTTAAGCCCTCGGAAAATTTACCAAAACTGTATCTGAAAAATCTCTTCCTCAGAGCCTCCGTTATTATCGGCCAGCGGAGCGTAGTATTTTGCCGCGGTGCACACAGCGGTCAAACGTCTGCGCGTGCGTATTACAGTCAGTCTGGTGGGCGGCCGCGCGAATTTCCCGCGCAAAATTTACCTTAAAACATATTACAGTGAACTTCTACCCCCAAAGTTAAGAAAAATACGTGAAAGTTAAGCTTTTTATTTTCACAGTCGACGGGAAATTGAACAAACTTCAAACTGTGAGTTTACCAAATAATTTCGTAATTTACCAAAAAAGTTCTCAATGTTTGAAAACGGGTGTGTGAACAGTGACGGCCGCCGGCTCGCTTTGAATTTGTTTTGGAATATGTTGTTGTTGCAAGACTTGACGCATGCGCAGACGTTCGACCGCTGTGTGGCCGCGGTGTACTGACCTGACAGGCTAGAACTCCAAAGTAATCACCTCGGGGGAGGGTTGGGGCTGGGTGCTTAAGCGAAGATTGCAGCCGATTCTGTCCATGCGTTTCCGGTCTCAATTAGCCAACGAGCACCGTTTCTGTTGCATTGCCAGTAATACCAATTAGCGGTTTAATTCTCCACAAATTTCAATCCGGCGGAAAACATAGTTTTAAAAAAGGAACAATGTTCATATGTTTAATTTTTTGAATAAAACGTCACTGAGTTAACCCTAAGGGTCTCGATCTACGGCGCGCCGACTAACGTCTTCAACTGGAACTGCTGGCTTTGACGAATAGTCATTTGCGCACCCCGGGGTGGACTCAGCTGGTTGTACTGGGACGGGTTCCATAAAGATTTACAGACCGTTCCTTATATACGCTTTGGGTCAAATATGTGATAAATAGCTTTTCTAGTGTAACAGTCTTTATAATATGATCCTGCTTTTATCTTCTTAGGTCATTATCAATATCCAGGGTCACTGTTCCCAGTCCTCTCGGCTGTCTTTCCCAATCATCATCGGCAATATTCGTCCTCCGCCGGACACAGATAAACGCATGGCCATGTTGGAGAATCAGATGGATGGGGATCTATGCCAGTCGACCAGCAGTGACCAGGAACAAGAAACCTCACATTGAAAGTTTAAAGGAAGGCATTGTCAGAAATCTATTCTATCGTGGGCGGGGCGAAAAATTATGCAAACCGCATGTCAAGCTAGTAGCCTGCTTTCAAGCGGTAGATGGTGTTTTTTTCGCGCAGCAAACGGATCATCGAAGCGGCCGCCATTTTTGTCGAGCGTGATTGAGACCTGGGATCCATTTGTCATTCGATTCCAGGTCTCAATCACGCTCGGCCAATATGGCGGCCGCTTCGATCATCCGTTTGCTGCGCGAAAAACACCATCTACCTCCTGAAAGCAGGCTACCAAGCTAGTAAAACTGTCGACGCTTGGTTTACAGTCGAAACAGGTCTATTCAGCGTTTCTCCTTAGAGCCAGAAATGAAGTTCATTATTCGAAATTTGATTTCATTCTTCGTTTCAAATTTGCATTGTTGAAATGAAACTTGCAAAATTCAAAATGAGTCTAAATTCAAATTAGGCTCTTGGGGCTACAGTTTGCGTGACAACACTAAGAACAGCTGTGAAGGAGACTAAAATTAAAGTACGCTTGAATACAATCAAAATTCGATTGGAGTTCAATTTGAATTTTGCAAGTTTCATTTTAACAAACGTAGAATGAAATCAAATTTTGAATAATGAACTTCATTTCTTGCTCTAACGAGGAACGCTTGGCTTGTTTCGACCGTAAAGCTCAATGAGGATTTCTGCCGTCAAATTGATCTTCTCGACTTTCCCAATATTAATATACATGTATAAGGCTCTCAGTCCAGCAGAAACACTCTCCAGCTGGGGTATTCTGTCGTAAAACACGCCTTACAGAACATTATTGAACAGGGCCGGGTTGTTCAAAGCCCGATTAGTGCTAATCCAGGGATAATTTCCATGACAACCAATAGGTTCTGTGCAGAGTTAATCCAGGATTAACACTAATCGGGATTTGAACAACCCGGCCCAGAACTTTATTTTCAAATTAGGCACTTTGGCACCTCACGGTATTAATGAACGCTTTTCGTTCACTTAATTTCAGAATTCACGTATTCACTCGCACTTAGATCAGCATGCCTGTTTCCCTAGTTTACTCATCAACACTTCCTGTTACAACTATTAGCAATTTTATTCGATCCCAATTGATCCGAGTACATGTTTCCTCAGCGGCACTCAATCATGCACTCAACACTATATAAACCGTTTCCCTCTTTTGCTCTGACGAAGGGCTAGCGCTCGAAACGTCAGCTGCTACTCGCTTTCCACGGCGGTTAGCATACCTCAATCGACTTTAGTTGATTATACCAGTGTTTATCTTCCCCGCCGACGCATACCAACACTAGTTTTTACAGGAACTAGTTACTATCGTACTTTTCATGAGCCGTTCTTAATTGTTTCAATAGAATATGTTTTCTCCCAAAATATGATGCTTATTATTTCCTTCGTTCGCCTTTATTTACTTTTCACATTCATATCTTCGAACAATATGGTAAACATAGAGTTCCGTCACGCCGAACGAGAAACAGATTGATTTACTTGCTAACGTAAAATTTGGATTTCAGGCCAGACAACGGTTGAAATGTAGGCGACTGCGTGCATTTCCACGTGCAGTTATTGTATTTTGTAATTAAGGCTATTGTTTTATGCCGTCGCCCGGCCTAGACGTTGCCGTCGTACATGAAAAGAACGGCGTCTGAATCGAATTCGAACGGCCTATTTGATTTGAAACGGCTCAGGCGTTCGGCACGGCTGGGTCAGCCGAAAAGGTCGAGTCCGATTCAAACGCCGTGCTACCATGAGCACGATGAAATGCAAAAGAGTTTGCATTATTCGCCTTCTCGCCGCACTTGGGGTTACCTGTACCGCTCGAAACGAGCCACAGCATTGGCTTACCCTACAATACAAAACACTCTAACCTTTAGAACGTGCAGTACGAAAATAATATAGAGCTACAGTATAATGGTGCAATCAGAATACAAGTCTCGAGCGCTACAGGATTACTGCGCACTTGCAGACAGCAATCTACGAAGTGCGAACATTCGGGCTCTGACCACAGAAAAGGAAAGGGAATTTGCTAAAACCCATTTGAGATTAATGGCAAGAGTTCCAATTTTCCCATTCCATTATGTCAGATGAGTTTTGGCGAATTGCCATAAATGTTTGTTTTTCTGTGGACCTCGCTATCCGCCACCTTTGCAATGTAGGAAAATATTCTGGTCTGTATCACTGTACTTTAAGCCTGGTCATCGAATGTAATGAGGAACGGCTAACAAAGAACGGCGTCTGAATCAACAGGCGGACCTTTGTTGATTTGGGTCGACCTAAATATGAATTAAGAACGGCGCATAAAAAGTACGGCGTTTGAACTGGGCCTTAGCTGTGCAAGTTAGGGTTAAGCCATGGTATTATTATATGACCCGTACGGCCCCCCGCGGGCCATTTACAAAAGTCACGTGACGAGGGCCGTATGTGTATGGCGTGAGCGTGCCGGAAAAAATCCGTCCGGCCCTGCACATTTTTTTCTTGCTGCTTTGCGGTTTGTTCTACAAAAAAATATGGTCATATGATAAACAAGTTAGGTCGGGCTGGACGGGAAGATATTTGGCTCTCGGTCATTTTGTACGGACCTCACCGTCATGCCCTCGATCCAAATATTTCCCCATCCGGCCTCCCACTCTAAGTACCTAGAATAATAATAATAACTTTATTTACGTGTCAAATACATCTAGCAGAGGGGAAAAACCCACCGCTAATAGGGACACCTACAACCAATAGGATGTTAAAAAATCTAAAAATCTAAAAACTTGAATGACAATATCTATAATAATAATTAATGGTGACTATTTACAAGTTAAAAAACTAACAGAAGAAACAATGCAATTAAAGTTAAAATACATTCTAAAATAATTATGTGTTGCATAAATGGCAGCCACTACAACCGCCTAGTAAATTACTTAGGTCACGCTTCCGTATACATGCTTTAAATTCATTAAGTTTGACGGAGCATCTCTCCTTACTGGATAGTTTGCTCCATAGTTTTGGGCCTAAATATATAATTGTGTGTTTGCCGTATGTTACTGTATTAAAACTAGGTAAGGAGACTCGAAGTACTCAGATTGCTCAGTTGTTGCGGCCCATTTCACTACATATTTAGGCAAACATTTCATAATTCACGAATTTAGGCAAATAATCCAGAAGTGTTGTCATTATGGAATAAACCAGCAAGAAATCCGTTCGTAAATCATCATTTTAGCGAGAACCAAGACTTCTTAGAGGTAAACAATCATGTTAATTTTTGACACATCTTTTTCAATGAATTCGCGCGTATTTTTTACTAAAAGAAAGAGTTCTTATATTGAAAATCAACACAATCAATCATACAGCTGCTAAGAAACTACAAGTTACCAGGCCTTTACAGGCAAATCGAGTGAATAATGACGGATCGACGAGCTGTTCTGGAAAAGAGGGGAAGAAGGCATATATGTTTATGGACTCTTATGCTGATAGCCGAGTACCCGCGCGTGGCATTTTAGCGACAACGGCTTGTCCGACCGACCGCCCGTGCACCGGCGCGCGAAACACGTGAGGTTTTCGAGTCTTTTCTAGCTAACCTTATTGATTATGTAAATTACAAGATGTTGATGGAAAACTGAGACTATTGCATTATAAGATATTGAATGGTACTAACCAAGAGAGTATAACGGACTAACTATTTGAGTGACTAACTAATTGACTAATAACTTAATTAGATGAATAAGTGAGTAGTTGTGTAAATGGTAAGGCGGATGTCTAATAAATAAATAAGTAAATAAGCACTGGGATGAGTGAACGTGAATAAACATGCATAAAACATGCATAAAACAAATTAGTGGTATGAGAACCTATCAGTATTGATCCTAATATTTGGTTGCAGTGGTATGGAGTTAATATCCTTTTTGACTAGTTTTTTTAAAGTTCGATAGTTTAGTTTTATCTTTAAGGAGATCGTCTGGGTAGTTGTACGGATGCTCTGTACGTGATTGACTTGCGTATAGCATATGTACGTGGATGTGGGATGACTAGCCTGTGAACACCCCCGGGGGGGTTACTTCTTTTTGTGTTCTTGACGTATTATGTATGTGCCGCGGGGGTGGGTCAGGGTTTTGAGCTCAGGTTGGGCAGGTAGGGTCAGAGTTTTGACCTGATTTGGGCAGATCAGGGTCAGGATTTGAGTTTAATTTGGGTGCAGTCAGGGTCGGGGTTCAGTATTTTTAGGCAGTTAGGAACAAGCGAACAAATTATGTCACAGGTCTTATTTGTTTTTATTTAAAGAAGGGGCAATCAGGGTTTTTCTCCCCAAAAAGGGGGCAATCAGGGTTTTCCCCCCAAAAAAGGGGACAATCAGGGTTTTGGAGCTTGGATTTTGGGTCAAACAGGGTCAGGGTTTGAGCCTATTATTGGCCTCACATACATACCCATTTTTCATGTAAGTAAATTGAGCAATTGAGTGTTGAGTGTTGCAACTGCTCCAGATAATCAGTCCACAGGTGATGGAAGGCTACCCTAGATGCCAAAGGTTCTACTGCCCTCTCTAACGCGAAAGGCGCGAAGCTCCGCCATCTTTGGGCCAAGGCATCTAGTTGAGTTGACCATCTTGATGTTATTCTTGTTAATTGTTTTTGTTGTTAATTGATTTTGTTTGGTTATTTATGATTTTCTAAATATTTTTAATGATCAGTGTAATTTTTTTGCAAACCACAATAATGAAGTGAAAACTAGAATAAAACTTGTTTACATAATGTTTATGAAGTGAAATTAAAACAAGAATCTCCTCTCCCCCCTCTTCCCCATTCCCCCTGCGCTTGCTACGCAGGCTAAAACCTGGCATGAGCCTGGGAATGACAAAGAATCGCTAAGCATCATGGGACAGAGCGTAAAGTACATGTAAAGTCGAATTCGAAGATGGTGTTGATGTATTTCAGTTTTAAAAAACACTTTCTGCTACAAAAACCGTAAGTCAAAATCCACCATGGGAATACTGAGGTAGAGTGAACATCATTTACATTTAAAATGTGTGAGAATTCGTCCATAACATGGCTGAATACAAGAAATTAGAAAGCGAAGACGACAGTGAATTTGAAAACGGTACGAAGCCCCGGCTTCGCGAGGCTCGCGAGGCACCAGAAATGATGGCAACTGTTATTTCGTCTGTTACTGCCTCATTTATGACGGTTGAAGAGATTCTCAAGCAGTTTAACACTGACCAGAACCGGGGTTTAACTAATGATGAGATAGAACGCCGTCGCATGCTGCATGGATGGAATGAGTTCGATGTTGTGGAGGATAAACCCCTTTGGAAGAAATACCTTGACCAGGTAAAACTTACATGTAGTTTACGAACTAAGAGCAGGTTGTTTAACTTATATCATAGAGATCGGATTCCAGTTGTGAAGCTAGATATTTAAGTCCCTAGTTTGTAGGATTATTCTTACATTATTCGAACGTGGCCTTTAGTGTTTGGAGCACAGTTAGTGTTAAATATATTCAATTTCAAAGAAATCAGACCGCACACTGTCATATTTTTCAAGTTGAAGCCTGATAGTGGTAGCTGAGAGCCATATTTTATTCATCGTTGCTAGGTTCCCGAATTTACGTAGTTTATAGCATGGAAAGCGAAGAGTGTGTTTTATAGTATCCAGAAAAATGTGCAGTAAGTTTTAGTGGAAATTAAAAATACATTTGTACACAGAATTATACATGTTATCAATAATTCGATCCTTTTCCACTAATTGCATATTTATTGACACAGCTAGGATCAAGCATACTTCTTAACAGCTACAACTAATTTTAATTTTATCCCAGAATTTTGTCTGTAATTTTCTAAAATCATTAATTTGAAAGTGAAGTCACTTCCATGGAGATTGATTTTTTTTTTGTATCCCAAGAGCTGTCTTGCCAATAATTGGTATTATGTTGCCTATAGTGAAACAGTATTTAAGAAACTACATTTAATTGCTCAAAAAAGCTGAGGGAACTGACATTAATCTTGAGAGCATCAATTAGCCAAAAGAAACCACTTTGTGGCCAACCGTAGTAATAAATAGGCCACTATTGCGAGTGACCAGGATTTTCAATATTGAAATTTTCACATAACTACAATGTAGTACAATCTGGGAAGTAACCAGAAAAATCACTTCAAAACCTCCCCTTTTCATACTATTTTCAGTATCTAGAGATTCTTACTCATTTGTACATGTAGGTAGCACAAATATCCAGAGTAGAAGGTGTATTTTACTGGCTGCCTCTCTTAGTGAAGACCCTGAGTGACCACTTACAATGGTTAAACTACCGGAACATTAATTTTATAAAACTGTGATGTTTTGGAAAACAATAAAAAGCAGTTGAGAAATATACATGTGCCAACAGTCTAGATAGTAAATAGCGTTTATACATGTGCTATGTAACACCAGAAACATATGAATGAGTTGAAACATGTAACAGTGGCCCCATGCTCCGGATTATTCAGTGAAAAAAGTACCATATTTGGAAAATATAGGTCTAGTCTAGACACTGAAGCCGGTTGCCATTTTATTCCAAATATGGTAATTTTTATTCTCTGAATAATCCAGAGCATGGCACTAGAGCAAAGTATGGGCATTACACGTTTCAAACTCCCTTATACATGTAGCTTGTTTCTGGTAATACCATACTCACTGTACTTAAACACTGAGGGTACAGGTACATGTAAGTAACTAATTTTAGTTTCATTCTGTTTGATTGACAGTTCAAGGAACCAATGATATTACTGCTTTTAGCATCAGGGTTTGTCAGTGTCTGTATGGGTCAATTCGACGATGCTATTAGTATCACTGTGGTAAGTTTCCCTGTACATGCATAATAATTATAATCGAGACTAACTGTAATTTAGGCATGGTTAAAGAACCAGCGACTACTGGGGGCCCTGTTTTTGCTTGCATGGCCCTGGGGCTGGTTCATCCGGGACTTGTGCTTTGTGTTGTTGTCTTCATTGTGGCTTAGTTTCCCACTTGTCGGTTTCATGTCGCTGTGATCGCTCGTGGTTTTCCCTCCCTCCCTGTCTTGTCCACTTTCATGTGACCCCATGTGCTGGGCTGTTCGGTTGCCAGGGTTACCTGGCATCCGAGCTCTAAAGCATTGTTGCAGCCTTGGGCACTGAACTTCCAACTTAGAATATTAACATGTGGTCATTGTTCCATTTTCGAATTAGCTGGGTATTTAATATAATTATTCCCAACTGAAGGTGAACTCAAACTATAGCAATGTGTTTGTTAGCAAATGTTTATTGCACTAATGACAGTTTTTTTAATTTTCTGAAAGAAAACTGGAATTAATTGCCATGGTTTCAATTGCATCAAGTCTGAACATTGCATCAAGTTACAATTACTTAACATTTCACATTGAAAAGGCAGAAATTATATATAACTTGGATGAGATATGGATTTTCAAACATTAGTCAGTAACCTACTATGGCTACCACAAACCATGAAAGCAATGTCATTTAAACTGTCATCTGATAAGAAAGCAATATCTTTCGTAACACACACATTATTTTTATAGAATGAGACAATACAACTAATTTGTGAAAAATTGTAAGCGTAGCATGCATTAATGATTATTCAAGGCACTTACTAGCCTGAGAAAATTAACATCATTCTGTTTCCCAAAGAGGGTTTGTATCATATCACATGACAGAAGCCAAGTTGGATGGCAGGAACAATTAAACACTTAATGACTGGCCCCGAGGGAAACATTGAGCTTTGTTTCCCCCGAGATCCTCAATGTTCCTCGAGACAGAGTTGAGGGGAACATCGAGGATCATAAAACTCACTGTTTCCCGAAGGGACAGTCATTAAATGATTTGTTATACAGTCCCGCTCAAAAACTTTGCAACCATCAGCGCCACTAGCGCTGCTAATTTTTTAGCGGCTGGGCGTTAGTGGTTTGGTGGCACTAACGGTAAAAACTGGTGGCTAGCCGTCGACGCCACTAGACGTTTGGTGGCTAGCCGTCGACGGCGCTAGACGTTTGGTGGCTAGCCATCGACGGCTCAAGACATTTGACGGCTAGCCGTTAGTCAGTGCATGATTGAAAAAGTTTTCACTGCACTGTGCTGTGGTGTGAGTGAATGTAAACAAACTGAAGTCGAAAATTAGCATATTAACAATAATTGTAGTCGCATCGTGTCTGACAGAATCGAACACATTTTTTTGAGATCTTCACAGATTTTCCCTGGAATAACTAAAGAAAATCACTTCAAAAAAACTCGAACAGCTAACTTCCTGTTTCATTCTTCACGTGTTGCTTCAAACCGCTTTGCTGCGCAGACATTGTCTGGTTTTTGACACAACAACACTGGAGTGTCACGCCGTGAACTTCGCGGGAAGTGTGACTGTAGTTTAATTCACCACACAACTACATGGACTCAACCTTTATGGAAAATGAAAAAGATGTCCAATAAAATATTCTGGAGTTCTTTTATTAAAAATGTGGATGCGTTTTTCAAAGGTCTCAAGAATTCTACGACACGGCCGTGAAGCGTGACATTTTCCACGAACTGATTTGAATAATCATCGTATTTATAGGCAGTCAGTGTTTGGCTTTAAAATTGCCTGGATCGCACCAGACATTTTCTACCTTCAGAATAAAATGTTTTGTAAGTTTTTATTTCATTTTCGTTTCGTGTCTGAATGTTCAGTTTCACCTGATGCGGGAAATGCTTTGAGTCGATCTCTGCCAAACAGTGGCTGACGTCACACGAGAAGGTTAAGCAAGATTTAGCGACCTAAATCACGATTTAAAAAAGTGTAAAAACTAATCACGATTTACGAAACTCGAGAGGTATGTTTGTTTTGGAATGTTAATTAAAACGAAAGGTACATGTAGCTGTCATTATACAGACAAGGTGGTCATGTTTGTCTGCAGTTTAATTTTCCGAGTGATTCGCGATGCCGGTCTTGGCCAATGTTATTGTTGCAGTATTTGCTATTTTTCTGCTCAGACGATTCATAAGTAAATCCCAAGGACTTAACTTAAGTTTGCAATTCATAAAAAATTGTTTTGAAATATGTCCAATAGCCTGGGAAACCAGCCGACTCTTATCGGAGTGGGGGAGCGATATGAGTCGGCTGGTTTCCCAGGCTATATACATGTCCAAACAATATTAGAGTACTTATTACCTCCAGTTAGCCTTGAAACCCGGAGGGTTTGGAAGTGATTATACGGCGTACACTCGGCCATGATATAAAATATAAAACTGGCGGGGAAACTTGAAAGTTATAATGACGGGTGATTAGACTGGTTCCAATATTGCTAGACAAGCTGTTGACATCCCCTGTCACGAACTCGCATATGATTGGTTCGCATATTGAGATTTAGATAAAGCCGCTTCTAAATCCTACTATTTGAGACGATTTAGATGGAGAGTTATTTCTTTGAACTGTGCCGCTTTTGGTCTCAATTACATCGGCGTCTGGCGTAGTCTAGAAATGGGTATTTTTAGGGTCATACACAGATTAGGGCCATCCCTTCATGTAGGACGACACGAATTGCTACCAAATTGTATTGTATATTTGTGTTGCGTTATATTGTTGTATTGAATTGTATTGTATTGTGTTGTATTCTATTGTATTTTTTGTAAAAATTTGTGTCGTCCTACATAAAGGGATTGCCCAGATTAGACTTAATCATGATTTAGCACGGCTTAATCACGATTTAACTCTGTCGTGTGACCTCAGCCAGTGAGAAGTTTTGGCTGTTTTCCAATTTGTTGTCAAATGAATGTTAATTGCTGTGAGATCACACTGTATCAAATCTTCTGGAGTTTTTAACTTCATCACTTTGTGATGAGTTAATAAAATACCCCATTAGGAACTATACATGGCATTCTACGGTGGTCTAGAACATAAACAATAATTTTCTAGCCGTAATGGGATGGTAAAGTTATAATTATATATAGTTGAAGTTCAGTGAACTTCTACATTCAGTGGGCCGTGCGCTGTGACTCGTGAGAGTCGATGAATCGAACTTATACGGCTGACTAGTAGACGTAAAACGTTTCAAAACTCGGCTGCTGACACTAGATGGTAAATTTATTTTAGTTGAATACTTCTTCCTTCAGTACTGCCACGGAAACCGATGAACTGACTAATAAAACAAACGTTTCAAAAGAAATTTCTCAAAACTCGGCCTTGACGAACATTTCAAAATAATTAAACTTCTCAAAATGCAAAATACTTCAAGTCAGCACATAAAAGGCTTCAAAATAAACTTCTTGAAACGTCGGCGGCTCAACGATTTAGTGGCTAACCGTTGGTGGCTCAGAGGTTTTGGTGGCTAGCCGTTGGTGGCTCAGAACTTTTGGTGGCAGCTGAGTAGGCGTTGACGGCGCTAGACGTTTGGTGGCTAGCCATCGACGGCGCTAGACGTTTGGTGGTTTGGTGGTTTGGTGGCACTAACGGTAAAAGTTAGTGGCACTAGCGCCGCTAAAAGCCATTAGCGCCGTTTGGCGTTTAGTGGTGGTTGCAAAGTTTTTGAGCGGGACTGTATAGACATAAGTTTTACTACCTGATCCGAGCGAGGTTGTCGTCTTCTCTTGCAGCCAGCATCGCAATGGCATTTTTAGTGTTGTTTTGTCTTTCTTGCATCCTCTTTAAGCTAGCTACCGATTTCTCTCTCGTGCGCTTGATAAAGATGTAATTTATTTCTTTGGAACTGGTTCCATTTTGAATGCTTTCTTTCGATGAAAAATGGTCAGCTTTTGATGAAGATCTAGCCGTTTTGTTAAACAAATATTGCCCACCTTTAGCTAGCCAGTGGCGCTCACAACACATCACACCATCTTCTGTCATGATGTGATCACATGGTGGGCAACATTTGATGAATTGTTGCCCACTCGGGAAACATTGGATTTTGATAACTGCCACGTGACCCTGAATCAGCCGTTTATGAAAGTGTGCATTGTGTCTGGAAAAGTTATGCCTATAATTATATATATATGTAACAATATAATTTTATTCCTTTGAGATTTAATTTTTCACATGATTAAACAAATTTCATTGTTCCTGCCATGGATCCAGCATGGCTTCCATCACATGATGATGCAAACCCTCTAGATTCAAAGCAAGTCCCTTTGAGAGAGACATCTGTGATTTGAGCCCAAAAACCCCAAACCAAATGTTACAATATTATTGGTAGAATTGTGTTACATGAACTTATTTTTTTGGAAACAGATTTAGATAAATAACCATTTTGATTGCTACATGTACATGTACACGATGGTGCGAGACCAAAGTTGTGACGTGAAGTTGACAATTAATAGATTTCCGTCAATCGTACAGTGGGAAGGGTTAAATTAACTGCACATGACTGCAGGACGTGAAAGTGTATTCTCATAAAATCCTGTGTTTATATTTTCTTTTATTATTCCCCTTTATTGCCTTTCTTACTCAGGTTAAAAAAATTGGATAAACAGAGGTCCATTCAGGCCAAACAAAAACTTTCTAACACAAAACTTTGAGTTTTCACATTGTTTAGTTTCTCAGATTATGGCCAAAATGTGTCATGAATGCATGCATTTTCATGTGTACAGTGTACAGTAGTTATTCTATTTTCATTCTATTTAACTCTGTTGTCTTTGTGCCGTCGCCCTAGATGTTTGAGCTATAGCCCCTCCTACTTTGTACGATTGACAGAAGTCTATTGCCAACTTCACATGACTTGCGACTTTGGTCTTGCACCATCGTGTAGCAATGAAAATGGTGGTAAGAGTATATTCATGCTACATACTTTATTTTGTACTGAGAAATAAGTTAATGCACATGTAGTACGTTCTTTAATTTGCTAATTTCCTCACAGACAAATTATAATTGTATATAACTAGCCTAACAGTGAGTCATATAGTACATGTTAAATATCAATAAAACCAAAGCAACAAAAACTTGTAAAATGTTACCTCGCGCAGTTTAAATACTACGTACTGGACGTATTACTTACTTACTCCTTTCTTACCAATATGCATTTTCTGTACTGCTTCTGTAATGCTGACAAAGTTTTTATGGCTGTATGAGAACATGATATATATGTTGCAGGTAAATTTTTTTAGGTAATTTTTTTTCAACTAGGTAAACAAATTTCAACTAGGTAATTATTTTCAAGATTCTAAAAAGGGAACTTAATGTTTACTGGGGTTAGGTTTATTTAAATGTTGGGTTAGGGTGTAGTTCTCAGGACCATTGAAGAATCATTATTTTTATGTGTTGTTCAGTGATCTAGCCCTAAGAACCCAAATGTAGTGACTAACAATTAGCTCTAAAAACCCTAAGTTACTTATATAAACACCCATTGTTGATGGTTAGGGTGTTTTTAAAATGTAGGGTAGGGTTTGGATTAGTTCACTGGACCATTGAAGAATCATTTTTCTGTGTTGTTCAGTGATCTAATATAAGCCCTAAAAACCCTAAATTAGTGAGCAGGTTAGTTTTTATGTTATGGCTTGGACTGTGTTAGGAATGAGTTTAATAATATAATAATAATAAGAAATTTATATAGCGCCATATCCACTAACTGCACTATGGCGCTTTACAATACTACAGTTAAAAATATAAAATAATAATTATAAAAATGTTTGTTTAAAAAGATAAGTCTTAAGACTAGATTTAAAAATGGTAAGGGTATTGCTTGTCCTTATTTGAATGGGCAGAGCGTTCCACAGCCTCGGCGCAGCCACCGAGAATGCCCTGTCACCATAGGTCTTTTGGTTAGACCTCGGGGCGACCAGAAGGCGTTTGCCAGCTGATCTAAGACTACGACAGGGATGATATGAATTCAATAAACTACTAATGTAAAGAGGTGCTAAATTGTTAAGGGATTTAAAAACTAATAATAATAACTTAAAAACAATCCGTTTTTCTACTGGCAGCCAATGGAGCTCCATCAGTAGTGGCATAGCACGAGCATACCTCGACTTGCGCGATACAAGCCGGGCGGCACAATTTTGAACGGATTGCAGTCTCTGCGTAAGATATTTTGGCAGACTATACAGAAGTGCGTTACCATTATCCAATCTACAAGTTATAAATGCATGTACAAGAGCTTCAGTAGAGTCCTCGGAGAGATAATCTCTAATTTTAGCAATCCTCCTGATGTGAAAGAAAGCTGATTTGGTAATAGAGTTAACATGTTTTTCAAGAGTTAGACTATTGTCCATTATAAAACCTAGATTCCTAGCTGACGTTGAGGGCTGAACTACGTTATCATTGATCGAGATAGAATTAAGTAAAGGACGAGGGCGGTACTTCGAACTTATAATAAGAAGTTCGGACTTGTCACTATTAAGCTTTAGTTTGTTTGCCCTCATCCAGTCATCTATTTCAGTCGCACAGGCCTCTATTAGACCAACGGCTGATGCTTGCCCTTCGCCACTTCGGGAATCAAAGGACAGGTACAACTGGGTATCATCCGCATAAAAGTGAAAACCCATGTTATACCTCCTCACGATATCCCCAAGCGGCGAAGTATATAGCAGATATAAAATAGGGCCCAGGACAGAACCTTGAGGCACCCCGCAAACCAGTGGCCGGTGTGAAGACTTCTCCCCTCTAATATTAACATACTGAAATCTATTACTGAGATACGATCTAAACCAGGAGAGGGCCGAGCCACAGATACCAAAACGATAACTTAGTCTGTTAAGCAAAATGTCATGGTCTATAGTATCAAACGCAGCCGATAAATCTAAAAGTAGCAGTATAACGGACTGATGGTTGTCTAAGGCTACAAGAATGTCATTGTTTACTCTAACTAGAGCTGTCTCTGTACTATGAAGCTGTTTATATGCAGACTGGAAAATCTCATCTAGATTGTTATCTATAATGTAGTCAGCAAGCTGCACAGCGACGACTTTTTCCGTAAGTTTCGAAATAAAAATTAAATTTGAAATAGGCCTAAAATTAGCATAAACTTCAAAATCAAGGCGTGGTTTTTTAAGCCGTGGATTTAAAAGAGCTAGCTTAAAACCGTCTGGCATCACAGCAGTGTCAATGGAGCAGTTTACGATTTTCGCCATAGCCGGGAGTAGAACCGACAAGCACTCTTTCAGAACAGAGGCTGGAACTGGATCCAGAGCACATGACTTGACTTTTGAAGAACCAACAAGACTGGATAGCTGCTCTTCAGTAACGATCTTGAAACTAGACAGCATACAACTTGCAGGAGGTGAGTCATCAATAACAGTAGAGGGGGGCCCAGAGGTAGCAGAAGAGTCTAGTGAACTTCGTAGGGTAACGATTTTCTCAGTGAAAAAGTCAGCAAACTTATTTGCAAGGGTGTAGTCAGAATAGGATGAAGGGTAACAAGCCTCAGACTTAGTATGTAGAAGCTTGTCAACCGTCTGAAATAACACTCTTTGATCGTGCTTAGAACTATCGATAACATCACGGTAGTGAGAAATCTTGGATGTCCTGAGCAGGCTGTGGAGTGTTAGTGGCTTTAATAAATCTGCTTGTAATTCATTTGGCTCTTGTTCCACATGGAAATGGCAAAACAAAGCAGAAATGTTGATAACTTTTTGAGTTACCTAAAGGCTACTATTTATTGCAGCAACTAATCTTTGCGATTTTTCGCAAATCGCAAAGATTAGTTGCCGCAGTAATTTCAACTCGTAAAATTTACCCTGTTTTGCAGTTTAAGCAATAAAGAAACGGTTATTGTTTTGTTGTTTAATACTAACATTTGCAAGCATTCGTTTATATGATTTAGCACGTAGCGCGAAGGAAAATCTAGCTGAAAAGTAGTACTCCTTAGGCTTAACTTGTCTTTACTCAGGACTGATATTTATTTGCCATTTTTTCCTTTGCAAAAGCGCAAAATTAAAACACTCGCGAAATACACAGTTTCCTAAATCGCAAAATTTAAGTGTCGCAATAAATAGTAGCCTTAAGGTACATTGATTTGTAGTTGTTTGCAGTTCTCGATCATTTATCTATTTTTGCTCCTTTTGACATTCTCTGTGGGTGATTCTTTGATGAGAGAACAAGAGAATAGTAGTATTTCTTTGAGCCGGGGTGGTGCACTGTGTTCCATATTATCTCGCCCTTGCTCCAAGGGTTTTTCTCTGGCTTCTCTGGTTTCCCTCCATCCACAAAAGCCAACACGTTAAATTCCAATTCGATGTGTGGATTAGCTTGGTCCTGACTTTGATATATATCAGCCCAATGGTTGTTTCAGGTCCCATTAGAAATTGAAAGTTTTTTTAGCAAACTTCTTTGTTGTCAGGAGTTGGAAGTTTGTTTATTTGCATACTTACCATTTTTCTTCTAGATACAATGTTAGAGGTGGTTTCGCTTTTCTTTTGCCTTTATTTTAGCTCAGTTACTCTGTAAAAGTCGGTTCGGTTGAGACAGTTTGTTTTGAAGTACAATTGGAGCCGTAAAGTACTGATCATCTATAAACAATATAATTTTCTGGAATTAGCTTTCTTACTTCACCTGAGTTGCTGCAGTTTTCATAAAATAATGCAGATCGAGTCAACACAAACTTTGTCTGTATAATAGACTTTGCCCGTGTTGTTGTCCATGTTAATTTTATTTCCAAGTCTGATTTTGAGAGTAGTACGCATGCGCACATAATGAGAGCGACTGGGTTTGACAATTAGTCACTTACAGAATAAACGGTGGCGTTAAAATCAACAAGTGCTTCTGTGGCGCAGTGCGATAATCCACTGGATTAATATCTACCAGGCATTCCTCGTGACCTTGCCCAAGTTAAGCCAGATCGGACAAGGTTTGTAAGTGGATGGGTGACCCTAAGTGGTACATTGTGTCAGGGGGAGAAGGGAAAAATGGAGATAGCAGTGGGAGGGAAGGGAGAGGAAGTAGAGGGGTGTCAAAATATATTTTGTAGGGGAGGGGTGGGTGTTTTTTCGTTTTAAAGTCCCCCTCCCGAAAAAAAACACATTTTTGTTTATGAATCCCCCCAAAAATAAAATCCCTTTTTAGAATCTTTGATAGAATAAAATACCTAAGTAGAAAATAATTACCTAGTTAAATTTTTTTACCTAGTAGTTAGAATTATTTTTACCTGAAAAAAAATAATAACCTGCAACAGACTTTAATAGACCTTTCCCATGCATCAGCCATCTTGGAATAAACCTTAATTGTTAATGCTTACCCAGCCTTGGTTAAACACATTGGGTAAGCATTAACAATAGGTTTATTCCAAGATGGCCACCATGTTGGAAAGGTCTATAAGAACTGGCTGTGGTGATCATTGCCACATTAAACTATATTATTGCTGTCTTTTTTTTCATAGGCCATTCTTATTGTAGTAACAGTAGCTTTTATACAGGTGAGACAATTTATATAATAATTTATTAGATATTTTTAATGTGTACCAAAATCATCTTCTAGCATCCACCCTCAACCTGGATAAATGTACCTTCTTCAAAACCTCTCCAATGTATTTAATGCATTCTAGTTAATTTGAAGCAGGATATATGTTCAGACAGCATTCAGGCATTAAATTATTATTACATTTTGTACATATCAGTGCACGGAAGCTCTCTCATGATCAGTTCGATCAGTAACTAGATAAGTCTAAATATGCTAAAAATAAGTACACAAATTATTATAAAACATAACATGATCTTTAATTTGTACATGACTTTGTATACTAACATTCTACTCTTACTAAATGTGTATGTCCTAGCTTCTAAGAAAGATATCAAAATTGCATGTAAAATTATCGTATTAGAAAGTTAGGGAGCGCGTCCAAATATCGGAATTGGTCCTGACCGATTCCGATCATTCAGTAATAGATCCGATTCCGATGTCACTGAAGGTCCACCCGATTGAATCGGTGCCGATTGAATGGGAATCGGAAATAACTACAGTATCGGTACCGAAAGACTCGGAATCGGAAATAAGTATTGTGTATCGGTACCGATCCTAAACTTTGGCCTAATAGAGAGGGCAGTAGAACCTCTGGCACCCAGGGTAGGCTTTTTGGGGCTTTACGACGAAAATGAACGAAAATTTTCACGAACCGAAATTTTGGCTATATTTCGATAAAAATTCGTTAGGCTTTTTGTTTAATCTGTGCGCCATTTCGCAGTCCTCTGCGACAGGTTAGCACGAAAATTCGCTGCACTCTACGAAATATCGTGTAAAATTTCGTTTGGTACACTGCGACTTCACTTCTTCGAAATGTCGCTTCGAAATTTCGATCCTTGCCCGTCCAAGATCAAGTTACTTTTTATGGCTCACTTCAATTCGACCAACCTGAGTTGTAAACTTTATTCGGACTTTGACTAACTGAACTTTTCGGCTCATTTTCGAATGGTACAGGAGGACAAAGTTTTGTAGAGTTTACTTCAGTTCAGTCAGTATAGGTTATAAGGCTAAATCTGATGCTTTGGACCCGGTTTGAATCGAAGGCCGGAAGGGTAATAAATGAAAGGAATGCGTTACTATAAATCGTACATCCCAACTTCGGAAGTGTTCAATTTTGTAAAGGTTATCCGTATATCCACAATAATATTCAGATCCGTCAGACTTCCAGATCTTTGTCAAATTCATTGCATGAAGTTTTCAAGTAAATTCGGACCATGCAGTTATAGAAATATCGTGAGCTGTAAAATAAACAAAACATTTATTAACGGCTGCTCGCTAATAGTTCCCAGACCGGCGGTACGTGGCCCGCTTTTTAAGCTTGACTCACTCGCTGAGCACAAAGCATAACACCAAATAAACTTTTGCTTCAGTGTAGTTTCACATTTACGGCATATCCTTGTCTTGTTACTAGTATGAAAAGGTTTCGGCAGAAATAATTGTAAATGTTTGCGTATAAAAATCTCAACTCTTCTTGGAATTTCCATGTGCAATCAGTCAGGCGTGAACCTGTCAGTCTGATTTTTTACAGAACATCAACAGAGTTTTGAAGCAACGTTTCTCATATTGAAAGACGTGCAAAAACTTCTATACTCTTACCAGAAAACTTCTACTGAGAAAGTGCAATTCCTTTTGAATTAAAAGAGCTTTTAATTAATGCATCGGATCAGATCAGTCAGTTTCGCGTAAATGGAAATTATTTGTGCTTCCGTTGCATTTGTGTCAGAAATGAGATACGCGTCTGGCTGACAGTTCACGATTGACAGGGACTTTATTATAAGAATCTTGACTTTTTGACGCCTCTGGTACACAGGGTATTTACCAAAACCATCTTACTGCACTTTGTAAAACTGTTTGTCATGAATTCGAATTTGTCACACGTTAATCCTGGTGAAAGAAATGCAATGCAATGTCTGTTGCTCTATCGGGTCGAATAAAAATGTAGTTCTTCATGTCTGTCTTGGGATCTGTTTGTTGTTTTCCGAAGCGTGGGATTGGTGCCTGAGCAGCACGACAATTTAGTTCAGCTCCACTGAGTTCAACTCGGGTTTATGTGAATTCGTGCTGGTGTAAATCATGTTTACAAAAAATTAATAGAGCATACTTGGATATCGGACAGATCGATGTGAGTTCTGAACAAGTCACTGTAATATCGGATCGGATCGGAATATTTGCTATCAGAATCGGACAAGACTTGAAAGTACCTCTACATTTTCCCGATGCTCAAGTATCGGAAAGGGCATCGGATCCGATTCCGATAATCGGATTTCTGCCCGATATTTGGACGTGCTCCCTTACACATCAAAGACAATTTCATGATGTCATTATTAAATAATATGGAACTACAACTAGAAAAACCCTTTGAAAAACGTTTTTTCTCCCCCTTTGTAGACCATTGTTTTGGTATTCTGGATAAGAAAACCTGAATAAAAAATTTGAAAAGGATTCTAACTTGTACATTGTAGTTTCATATTATTTTGCACTTATTGTTTATAATATTATCGTACATATGAATTGTAAGAATACACTCTAAACCTTCTAATAAAATATTAATACAGTCATATACATGTACAATGTATCAGCACTTGACTATATTTGTTTTGACTTATTGGTATGTTATTTTTTCCAGGAATATAGATCAGATAAGTCAGTAGAAGCAATAACGAAACTTGTACCTCCTCAATGTCATTGGTAAGATTTCTAAATAATGACCAGCCGGATACATGTATATAATTATTGTACATTCCATTCCATTATTATTATATTTATTATTCCACAGTAAATTGTTCATAGAGATAATTAACAGTACATGTACATTATATATTGCAGTTTAAAAACTTTTGCTACAAAAATAGTAAATAATAATATCACAAATTGTAATGACTTAATCTGTTCATCAAATTCTATCAATTTTGCAGTAATATTGCAAACTTTCCATTGCAAAAGTCCCCTCCATGACACTTCTTCTGTTGTACACCAAAAATGAAGATGGTTTTAAACAACAAAATTAAAGATAAGAAGCTTTCAGAATATCGTGAGATTTTGCTTAAAGGGCATGTACATGTAAACCACTCTAATACCACTGATTTAAATTCAATGCAGAATCACTTGTAGAAAACAAATTTGAGGGTTATTTTATCGAATTTGAATGATAAACAATGTAACAATCCATGAAATTAGAGTTTATATACAATGTACAGTGTTGTGCTTTGAAGTTTAAGGTTCTGTATAGGACTTAAAAGTCCTTTACCTGGAAATCATTTTTGCATCAAATTTGCTAGAAATACGATGCTGCGATATTATTTCAAGGGATGAATGACTTCAAAGTGAGAGCTATTCAAATGAAGGGCAGTGTGCAACAAGGGCGTAAGTGACCCCTGATCACATTATAAATTCTCTTTCAAGTTCTTTGTTTTCTAATGGAGAATTTAGAATGTGATCAAGAGTCACTTACACCCTTGTTGCACACAGCCCTTAAATGTAACAGGGATCGCTTGACTCTCCCACTTTGGAGAAAAACTTATTTGTTTGGAGATTGTTTTTCATTTCTTTGATTTCCACAAATTTCTAGGAGCTGAAAATTGGCTCAAAAAATTATTCCCATTCGCACTTGAAATAAAAAGCAAAAACAAAATCAGCACTCAGTTGTTGCAGTACCTTCTTTAATCTTTCCAACCAAACAGGTTTGTTAATATGCACAAAACACACCAAGCGACTGTGAACCATGCCGTGTTTACACTGCATTTCACTTGACCACATTTTCCTGCTCTCACCTCCAATTGCATGCTGGGTAATCAACAAAAACTCTGGGACTCCTGTAGGGTATTTTTAATAAGTCTTTTGCCCCTGCACCCGAGAGTGGTGATTTGGACCCAAGCCGTTGCTTTAAAGTGACAAAAACACATCCTAATAGGTTTAGCAGGGAAAAAAGCTCACCAATTGCAGAATTTCAAGGATTTCATTGAATATTTTTTTTCCGGTGCCTCAAAGTACAAACACAACAGAAAAACCCTATGAAATCCCCTCACAAAGCCTTACCGTCGACAAGTCCTTAGAATTCTGCCGAATGGCATCATGGAGAAAGTTTGAGCCCTTGGCTTAAAAAGTCAGCAGTATTAAACTACCCCAGGCTAGCTAGCCAAACTTGAACTGAGGTGGGAGGAGCAAGTTAGCACTCAGGATTTCACCAATTGAATTCAAACACGTTCAGGCATCAAAGTGTTAAGTTCTGAGTAAATAAATAAAATAAAATAAAAAACTGAATTTCTAACGAGACCTGAAACAACCATGGGGGCTGATCAAAGTCAGGACCCAGCTACATGTAATCCTCAGATCAAATCGGAATTTAGAGTGTTGGTTTTGCAGAGGAAGGAAAACCAGAGAATTCAGAGAAAAACCCTTGGAGCAAAGGCGAGATACATATACCAACAAACTCAACTCACATATGGTGCTGCGTCCAGGAATCGAACTTGGGCTTAACAGAGGTGAGAGAAAAAGTGCTTATCCACTGCACCACCCCAGCTCCCTGCCAGGGTGAAAACATTTTATCACTATTTTTGTCACAGAGTTCAATGTGCACTTTAGGACAAGCTGACTGAAAACACCCTCTTTACGTAAACACTATCATTTTACTACATAAGATACTTCAAGGGTTGGTATTAAACACTATAATTTTATATCATTTTACTAGAGTATGCAATATACTTCAAGGCTTGGCATTCAACACTATATATCATTGTACTAGAGTATGCAAGATACTTCAAGGCTTAGCATTATTTGCATTTCACATCTATGATGATAAGATTTTAACTATTTTTATTTTCCCATCTGTGACAGTGATTTATTATAATTTATGACATAACAAACTTGTGCCAATGTTGTATTTTTTCCTTAAAATTTGATATTCCATTGACATAAAAATGCATCCTCATTTAGCTACATGTATCATCAAATTTATTTTCAAAGTTTCATGTCCACATTACTGTGGAATGGCCCACTTCATATTGACTGAGTGGGAAAATATTTGTCTCAAGGTCTGTAAAAAATGACAGAGCCAAATATTTTCTTGTTCAACCCGACCTGGTTTAGACTCAGTTAATAAGTTTTTATCATACATGTACGTACATGTACATGTATAACAACTGAGTTTGTTTTAATAATGGCAACAAAACCCCT
Source organism: Actinernus sp. WN-2022 (assembly GCA_030867875.1). Classification (NCBI taxonomy): domain Eukaryota; kingdom Metazoa; phylum Cnidaria; class Anthozoa; order Actiniaria; family Actinernidae; genus Actinernus; species Actinernus sp. WN-2022. The sequence continues at coordinate 96,805,047 of JAOWCC010000019.1, forward strand.
CTAAAATCAAGCAGGGTTGGTGGCTTTTTCCAACCAGCCATGATTCAGTAAGCTACATGTACAGGTACATGTTACAAATGCTTCTGATATAGTGTTTCATCTTTTCTTTTAGCATCCGTGGTGGCACATTGTTTAATTTTCTAGCCCGTAGTCTAGTCCCTGGTGATCTGGTATGTATTTCAGTGGGGGACAGAGTACCAGCAGATATTAGGCTCATAGAGGTGAGAAAACATACAATCATGTACTTGGAGTACCATAATTTCTGGCCTATTATGACCCGCACAGTGTATTACCCACACCCGCTGAATTTATAGTCTCAAAGAAAAATATATTGACAGATTACCTAGCTGCACCAACAGATTACCTGCACCTCTCAGTGTAAATTTAGGTAACAATACTGGTACCTCGTAGTAGGTTTTAATTGTTGTGTCTGTAGACTTAGAAACATCAACATCTGTATAGAAGTCGTAAATCCATTCGTATACAGTGCGATTTCACAGCAATTTAGAAACTAATATCGACTCACCTTCGACTCAAAGCATTTTCGGCACCAGGCAAAATTGTTCAGACATGAAACGAATATAAAAGAAAAACCTTCAAAACATTTGAATCTGTTATTTTCTAAACGAAAATTTGTCTTAATAAGTTTAGGAAATGTTTGGTGCATGTATCGCAAAGCAAAACAAACACTGCCGACTAATTGATTATTCAAATCAGTTTGTGGGAAAAAATCATGCTTCTGTGTCGTGGAATTTGAGAGACTCGAACCTCTTCACCTTTGAAAATGGATTCCACATTAACAAAAAGAACTCCAGAATATTTTTTGGGTGCAACTTTTTCATTTTCACAAAAAAGTTTAGAAGCTGTCTGGTAAATAAGCCATGTACACTTTATACGCTACCCACGAAATTTACAGAGCGTCACACTCTGGTGTTGTTGTGTCAAAAACCAGACAATGTCGAGAGAATTCACATGTCAACTCCAAGAATGGGATCTTTTGTTTAAGCCGGCTTCTTGAAAACATAAGCAATGATTTCAGCTAAAATTCTGAAGGATTTACGGATCAAGTGTGAAACTACATCATACAGAAGGTAACGTTTATCAGATGAAATAAGGCACCAAACTAGCGGGATGGTGTTTAATAATACACACATGTACAAAATAATGTAGTAACGCAATTCTTGTCTCTCGTTATGGCACTGATCTTCTCAGTGTTTGTTAGATCAGAAATGGTTTTGGTTTTGGTTTTATACAAAGCTGAGAAGATTTGGACGAAATAAACACTGACACTAATGCCGGAATTTTCGCCAGCGAAAGGCGACTGCTTTTCATTGTTTTCGACAATGGTGATCGCTGTGTGCCGCCACCGAATAAGGGGCAAAAGTAGCCTGCATTGCAGGCACAGGCTAGGGCAAAAGACGCAGGCTAGGGCGAAAGGCGATCGCCGTAACCTTGTGTGACAAAGTTTTAGTCTTTAGAATTTAACACATTACCCGCACCACCCTATTACCCGCAGCACCCTATTACCCGCAGCACCCTATTACCCGCAGCAGCCGTGGTTTGGTGAAACATTGACAGATAACCTGTGGGTAATAGGCCGGAAATTACGGTACCCACAGCTTGTTATCAAATACATGTGAAAACAATCAGTGTTTAAATGTTACTTTGAGGAAAATTAAGGCCAAACAAAATAAATGTTGTGTTTCTGGTAACAAGCTGAATAATATCCAGGTACAATGTACATGTAGCTTTGAATTTTTTTTATATTTTGAGTTGTTGTCATGTTTACACTGTAGTGAGAAGTTGTCCTTTACATGTATGTACTTGTCATTGTCATGTTTCAAGTCTTGGAAAATAGCAATAAAAAATGTGAGGACAGCATGAAATAATCCAGGTTGGTTGGGTTACCAGAAACACAACATTTTTTCGTTTGGCCTATCCATTTTGGGTAGAAGACAAATATTTTACCAACCAACTGTGAGAGTTGCCTGACCCAACATTTTTTGTCATTTTCAGTCTATAGAATTAGAGATAGACGAGTCAAGCTTTACTGGTGAAATGGAGCCTGCCAGTAAGACCACATTACCCATCCCATCCAGTAAGGCTAGTGTGGGTGTAGCTACTAGAAAAAATATTGCATTTATGGGTACACTTGTGAGAAGTGGGAGAGGAAAGGTGAGTTATGCAGATTTTCATTATTTGTTGAGGAATGGGTTGGAAAATGTAGGATCCCTGGTGGGTGGAGATATCGAAATGTATTGTATGTTTATTTTAACCATCATATTTTACCATGATAGCCATGCAGCACTTACAATGTATGTGAACCACAACCGGCATTTCCAAAGCCCACCAGCTTGTAATCTCTGGTTATGGTTATCTTTTTTTAACAAGACATGTAAAAAACACTATATTCATGTACATGTAGTTAGTACCAATTTTATTTAATTAGTACAAAATGTAAGGGTGGTATTAAAGACGGTATTACTGGTCTCTTAGTGGTCTCTTTGATTGGACATACATGCATATCAAAATTGGTCGGACACATCAAAATTGATTGGACATTAATTAGCATAATGTAATTTGCATACAAAAAGGGTACACAACATAATACTATGGATTCATTTTTTAATGTTTTTTTTGGAACATGTTATTGGTTAGAGCTTTATAGTAATTTTGTTGCTCGGACTTGAAAAAAATTGTGCTCGGATATAGTAAAATTGATTGGACGATGTCCGGCAGTTATTTCCAGCCCAGGGTTTACATAATGACCCTCTTATAAATGTTTCTTATAGAGATTATAAAGTAATATTTAAGCCAAGCAATTAGTCAACACATCCATATTTATTTTTTAGTAATATTAGTACATGTTCATACTGCCATGTACATGTATACTGTAAAATTAATGTCCACATTATAAATGTAGGCTGCACACACATATTTATAGGCCACACCCCTTTTGAGAAAAAAAGTTATAATGTTCATGAATGCTCGTAACTTAAATCAAAAGTATAGTTTCTCACACAGTTTTTCCCTTTAGGGTGTTGTTATTGGCACTGGAGAAAATTCAGAATTTGGAGAAATCTTTAAACTTATGAGAGCAGAAGAAGTAAGAGAACATACAGTCATGTACATAATATATATATATATGCGTTGCAGGTAATTTTTTTTTAACTAGTTAATTTTTTTCAAGATTCTTAAAAGGGAACTTATGTTTACTGGGGTTAGGTTTATTTAAATGTTGGGTTAGGGTTTGGATTACAAAATAATGTAGTTCACAGGACCATTGAAGAATCATTAATTTTCTGTGTTGTTCAGTGATCTGAAGCCCTAAAAATCCAAATGTAGTGACTATACATTGTACTAAGCTCTAAAAACCCTAAGTTACTAAACACCCATTGTTAATGGTTAGGGTGTTTTTTTAAAGTGCCTATGAAACTATTTTTTTTATTTTAGATATCAATTCTGCATCAAGTGAATAGCAGAATGGTACAATATATCTTGCTTTGAATGCTGCAGTGCCACTGAGTTAAGGAGGTTTTAATATCCAAAATGCTAATTACATGATGTCAGGGGAGGCATCAATTATTATACAATTTTTTTTTGTTACAATTAAACAAATTTTTCAAATTATCAGTGTTATACCCTGAGTGATGGTTGAAATAAAATGATGTCAGAAATTTGTTTTCCTATATCAGTAGAAATGCCCATTCACAACCACTAAGAAGTGATTGCAGATACCTCCCCTGACGTCATGTAATTAGCATTTTGGATATTAAAACCTCCTTAAGGTTACCGGATACCTTCAGGGTGCGTTTCCAGTCTAAATTATGTAGCGCCTCGAGGAAACATCGTACTAGATAAATCATTTTAAAGCTTATAAAATTGGCTACAAGAATACATAAAAAGTTTTGAGTTCTTTGAAAATCTCAAATTTACCATGATCCCATTTCTTCGATCTAGTGAGATGGCTTTCAGAAGCTCCGACTCCGAAAATATTTTAAAGTTTTAAAATCTGTTTGCTTTGTCACATTTCAGAGGAATCATATTACAAAAGGGTGTCGGGGAATTTCAGAATTCGATTTAGTTCAAAAGTTATCATGCTCTTCGTGAAAAGGCGAAAACATAGTCCGAGTAGATATGCGAGAAACGCCGTCAAGAGCTCTCTTTTTAAAATTTCCCAATTCCTCGAAACCCTTTTTCAGCTACAAGTCAATTGACATTTTGTGAAGATTTCACACAAATCGAATAAATTCCTCTTGAGTGGGATTTTTTTTTAAACTATTTTGGTTGAAAATCGAAAGCGTAGAAAATAGCACTTCAAAAAATTTAGCTGTCTGTCATGCCTGAATCTGAAGCCGGATGCCTCTCCACCAATTAGCGAGCTCTTGGCCAATCATTTCTCATCACGGTTCAACTATCTGTCAAGATTTCCCGCCAATGTTGATTTCCGATCAAAGCTACTCGCCGCATTGAGAAAGTTCTCTTGTGTGACTTGAAAAGTGGGAAAGACAAAAAGACCTTGAGAGATGCTTTGAATGCCAGCATAGTCAGTAGAGGAGACAGCGATTTGCAGGCATCTGAAACAGCATGGCAAAGTGAGATTGTTTCAAGCGATTCAGAGTCACCATCAGACTTTACGTTTCCATCTAGTAAGCTTTCTTGGCCCTGGTTTCTTGGAAACAAATATTCTCTCGGCTGGCTCCTATCAATTCTTCTTTTATAATGTTCCGATGTGTACCACTCGGCACTCTGTCTGAAAGTGAAAATACGAACCCTTGTCGGGTTTTGCGAGGACTTCTATTTATCTATTTGGCTTGTAGTCGTATGCATTGTTTGGCCTTGTTTTGCTTTGCTTTTTTCCCCTTTGTTTTCCAAGCTAAGGTCACCTGCTTGCTTTTTGGAAGGAATAAGGCCAACAACCGATGGAATTGTGTGTGGAAAAACTTTTCTCAATAAACGTAAACATGAATTTAGTATGCGCTAGCTTTCCCCACACCGTCATTGCGGGCAAGTGAGCATTTGTCATATGTTTATTGATCTGCTGTCAATCAAACAGAACCTTTTACTTCCGGTTAAAAACTTCCTTTTGGTATTTCTCCGTCAATATTAATTTTTTTTAATGGAGTTTTTGGTATATGAGACACTTATAACTACTAAAACTACATTTCTGTGCGAAAAAAATTTTTGTTTTCTTTTTCGTTTTTAAGGTATCCGGTAACCTTAACTCAGTGGCACAGCATTCAAAGCAAAATATATTTTACCATTCTACTATTCACTTGATTTAGAATTGATATCTAAAATAAAAACAATATTGTTCATAGGCACTTTAAATGTAGGGTAGGGTTTGGATTAGTTCACAGGACCATCGAAGAATCATTTTTTTTCTGTGTTGCAGCTCAGTGATCTAGCCGTAAAATCCCTAAATTAGTGAGCAGTTTTTTTATGTTGGGTTATGGCTTGGATTGTGTTAGGAATGAGTTGCTTTAACACATCTGCTTGTTATTCATTTGGCTCTTGTTCTGCATGGAAATGGCAAAGCGAACCAGAAATGTTGATAACTTTTTGAGTTACATTGATTTGTACTTCTTTGCAGTTCTCAATCATTTATCTATTTTTGCTCCTTTTGACATCCTCTGTTGGTGATTCTTTGATGAGAGAATAAGAGAATAGTAGTATTTCTTTGAGCCGGGGTGGTGCACTGTGTCCCATATTATTTCACTGTTGCTCCGAGGGTTTTTCTCCGGCTTCACTGGTTTTCCTCAATCCACAAAAGCCAACAAGCAAAATTCCAATTCGATCTGTGGATTAGCTGGGTCCTGACTTTGATCAGCCCAATGGTTGTTTCAGGTCCCATTAGAAATGGAAAGTTTTTTTTAGCAAACTTCTTTGTTGTCAGGAGTTAGAAGTTTGTTTATTTGCGTACTTACCATTTTCTTCTAGTCAGTGGTTTATTCCATTTGGAAAGCTGAGTCTATTAAACAAGTATGAGGGGTAATACTTCAAGATCCTCTGCACTTGTTACTTTGAGATATTCTTTAGGTCTTTCATATAAGTTTTCTTCTTAAGACACAATGTTAGAGGTGATTTCGCTTTTCTTTTGCCTTTATTTTAGCTCAGTTACTCTGTAAAAGTCGATTCAGTTGACACAGTTTGTTTCAAAGTACGATTGGAGCCGTAAAGTACTGATCATCTATAAACAATATATATTTTTGTGGAATTAGCTTTCTTACATGTACTTCACCTGCATGCAGAGTTGCTGCAATTTTCATAAAAGAAAGCAGAGTCAACACAAACTTTGTCTGTATAATAGAGTTCGCCCATGTTGTTGTCCATGTTAATTTTATTTCCAAGGCCGATTTTGTTAGTAGTATGCATACGCGCATAATGAGAGGGACTGGGTTTGAAGATTAGTCACTTATAGAATAAACGTGGTGTTCAAATCAACAAGCACTTTGTGGTGCAGTGCGATAATCCACTGGATTATATCTACCAGGCGTTCCTCGTGATCCTGGCCCAAGTTAAAGTGCAAGTAAAGCCATAAAACAACATTAACTCTTTTTGTCCCAAATTCTATTTCTAATATACTTCAGTTGTCTAAATTAGTTTTCTTTGAGAGGCAGGAGCAGAAATTAAACTAGAATAAACACTACCTGAATTGCGGGATTGATTCATCTTGTGATGTCACAATGAAAACCTACAGGATTTTATTGTTATTTTGACCCACAGTAGGAGTTTTCTCTAGGGAGGGAGTTGAATCATCTTATGACGTCACAGGATCCATGAAAAGTAACCAAAATTAGGGATTAAATGCCAGAGATGTTACAAAATTTGCACGATTAATACCTTTTTGTGAGAAACAAACACAATAGTACATTTTTTTTTTTTTTGACATTATACTTGCACTTTAAGGTGGCCCGCAGCTATTTATTTTGGCAACGGGGGTCTTTTTAAAACGCGTTTTTGAATAGCTAAACATTATCCGATTTCTGAGATTTTTTGAACTTTTAATAACGAATCCTCGAATTTTATAAAAAGTACAATTAGAAAGTGATTAACAAAGAATTGCTGAAGATATAAGCGATTTTCCAAAACGTTGTTTTTTAGGAAAGAGCGTATATTTCAAAACCCAAAAGATGGATTTGTTCCATTTTACTTTCAACGAGTGCCCAACCTCCAAGGTCTGTGGCAGGCAAGTTTCATGTTAATCGGCACCATACAAGTTTCTTAGCAAGCGGCTGATCAATTTTAACCTTAAACTATTATGCTCAGGCATCTGGTTCAACTGCCGGAGAAATATTACGGTAATAATTAAATCGTACATACCATATGAAAGTTCAATACCACTTGAAACTTCTGTGCCAAAGGCAAGAAGATCGGAAAACTGCAACTAACGTTATGCGGCGAACGAAGTAAGATAGGTTATTGCTGAATATTTGCGAAAATCGAGAAATTTGTATTCTTTCGGCGTCAAAAAAATTCACTTGTTTGTTTTTCTTAAGTTGCTAATATGACTTACAGTAGCATATTTTAAAGTACCTTACAGAGTTTCAGCGCGCTTTGACCATACGCTTTTGATAAATAAAGGCTGTAAACTTCAGCTTGTGCGAGACTTCTAAAATCTAAATGCTTGGAAAACCCCTCATGTTCGCTAATTTATTCAATGGGTTTGTTTTGAATTTCCGCACGGGTTCTGCCACTTGGGAATCGCGAGGCAAGGAACAATTAAAATTATTGTTGAAATTAAAATTAATGAGGATTACATTGTAATTCATGGCTGTGTGCAGTAACCCATGAAACAGGTGTTACGTGTTATGTCCACATGGTAGTAAGTAGCGACGAGGGGAGAACATTTGAAGAACGTTTCCACAGTAGGATACTCCTTGGCACCAAAACATTACTATTATTACAAATACCTTACTACACTTGCAAAATTAATCCTCATTTTAATTTCAACATTAAGTTTAATTATTCCTTGCCTCGCGATTCCCAAGTGGCAGAACCCGTGCGGAAATTCAAAACAAACACATTGAATAATTTAGCGAACATGAGGGGTTTTCCAAGCATTTAGATTTTAGAAGTCTCACACAAGCTGAAGTTTACAGCATTTATTTCTCAAAAGCGTATGGTCAAAGCGCGCTGAAACTCGGTAAGGTACTTTAAAATATGCTAATGTCAGTCATATTAGGAATATTAGCAATTCTTTGTTAATCACTTTCTAATTGTACTTTTTATAAAATTCGAGGATTCGTTATTAAAAGTTCAAAAAATCTCAGAAATCGGATAATGTTTAGCTGTTCAAATACGCGATTTAAAAAGACCCCTGTTGCCAAAATAAATAGCCGCGGGCTACCTTAAGCCTGATTGGGCAAGGTTAGTAAGTGGCTGGGAGACCGTCAACTGGTAAGTGGTATAGTGGGGGGAGAAGGGAAAAATGGAGATGGCAATGGGAGGGAAGGGAGAGGAAGTAGAGGAGAGGGGTGGGTTATCAAAATATATTTTGTAGGGGAGGGGTGGGTAATTTTTTTCTTTTTAAAATACCCCCCAAAAAACTAACCCCCCCTTTTTTTTTATGAATCCCCCAAAAATATAATCCCTTTTTAGAATCTGATAGAAAAAAAATACTAGGTAGAAAAAAATTACCTACATGTAGTTGAAATTGTTTTACCTAGTTGAGATTTTTTTACCCAGTTAGAATTTTTTTTTCCTTAAAAAAAAATTACCTGCAACGTATACACACCATGCAAATACATTCACTGTCAGTGGTTGTACTTAATTCAGCTGACCTGAGTTCCTCAAAGGCCGATTAATTGTGGATATGTTAAAGTGCACCTAACCCCTTTTGCAATTTTTATACATACGAATCTTTGAAAGGTTTTGAGTACTTCTGTGAAGAAATTTTTGGCTTACATAGAATACTCTGTTCTATGCTTGTTTGAAATGGTGAAAATTTGACCTTTCCTGACCCATGACCGCGTAAGAAAAAGACTGGGTCGATTCTTGATATTACGTCATCTAATTCATTCCACTTTGCAATAATTTTAATACATTTTGCACTTTGTCTAAAATAACTATTTTCTTTACTAACAACTCACAGACTGTGTATATTATCTATATAATTATCGATATTGTTGTGATAGAAAGGCAACATGGAGAATAATGTATGAATAAGGTTACCATTGAGTGAGATACCTTCAGCATGTGTATGCATGCAGTCTAAAATATGTAGTGCCTCAAGGAAACATTGTACATGTAGGTACATCATCCATCTATTATTTTAAAGCTTAATTGTAAAATTGGCTACAAGAATACAAAAAACGTTTTGAGTTCTTTGAAAATCTCAAATTTTCTGCCATCCCAGTGCTCTGATCTAGTGAGATGGCTTTCAGAAGCTCCAACTCCAAAAATATTTTAAAGTTTTAAAATTGGTTTGCTTTGTCGCATTTCAGAGGAATCGTATTAGAAAACCAGTATTTGAAAATATAAAAATGTGATTTAGTTTAAAAGTTACCATGACCTGCGTGAAAAGGCATAACTGATTAGTTATGCAGGAAATGCCATCAAGAGCTCTTTTTTAGAATTTCCCAATTCCCTGACAAAGTTTTGCAGTTGAGATATCAATTGACATTTTGCGAAAATTTCAGACTAATCAAATAAATTCCTCTTGAGTTGGAGCTTTTTAAAAACTATTTTGGTTGAAAATCAAAAGCGTAGAAAATAGCACTTCAAAAAATCTAGCCATGCAGGAATCGAACGTGGGTCGCAGAGGTGAGACGTGAAGCACTATAATAACCACTGCATCATCCCAGCTCACCCTTGATAAACTAATGATGGATTCAAACGTTTTTTTTACAGCCACCTAAGACACCTCTACAGAAGAGCATGGATATCCTAGGAAAGCAACTATCCTTCTATTCACTTTGTATTATAGGTAAACTGACTTGCTTATTATATATACATTGTACCAGCAGTATACAAGGAAATAAATTGTTTGTAACTGAAATACCACATGTCCATTCTACAGGTCTTATTATTCTGCTAGGGTGGCTTCAGAAGCGTGCAATACTACAAATGTTTACCATAGGAGTAAGGTTAGTAAATATTATATGAGTTGGCTGATCGTCACTCCAATGTCAGTGTTAATATATAGCTAAATTAGTTTAATTGGCAAGCAGAGCCTTCTTCGCACTTAGAGAGGAGCTGGGGCAGCACAGTGGTTAAGCACTTTGTCTCTCACCTCTGTGGCCCAGGTGCAGCGTTATACATGTGAGTTGAGTTTGTTGGAATCTCCACCTTGCTGGAAGGGTTTTTCTCTGGGTCCTCCCTCCACAAAAAACCAACATGCTAAATTCCAATTCGATCTGTGGATTAGCCAGGTCCTGACTTTGATCAGCTCCAATGGTTGTTTCAGTGCATTAGAAATTCAAATATACACATGTATATATATGAGAGAGAAAAGAAAGCTCTGCTGAAATTCCATAAGTTTGTATTGAGCATGCTTGAGCATTGCTGGCTAGGATCCAATTTCAAGCCCAAGACTGAATTGAATGGCTCGATCATCAATAATTATGTGCAGCTGTTAAAAACTGGTTTGACAACAATAAACCAGACTGGCTAGCCTAGAAGTTGTACTGCAAGTTGTCAATGCTTGAGCATGCTCATAACTTTATGAACTTGACAGGATTTTGGCAGACAAGCCTTCTTTTCAAGTCATAGATGCATGCAAGTGCAGAAACTACTGATTGATTCATACGAACTTACACCAGTCTTGTTGAACTGCAAATCAACGTTCTCCCCTGGATCTGAGGTCATGAGCATGTGACATTTCAAGTTAGCTAATTTAGTTTAAACTGCCATCAACACCAACTTTGGGGTGACTGTATTTGAGTAGGGGTGATTTATTGATGTATACATAACTGCACAATACATGTAGTTGTACATTAATTAACTTAGAATGACCTTTACATTCTTCTACAGTCTTGCAGTAGCAGCCATTCCAGAAGGCTTACCCATAGTAGTAACAGTAACACTAGCATTAGGTGTGATGAGGATGGCCAAGAGAAATGCTATCGTCAAGAAGCTGCCTATTGTGGAGACCCTAGGCTGTTCTAGCATCATCTGCTCAGACAAGACAGGGACACTAACTAAGAATGAAATGACCGTCTCTCAGCTCTTCACGGCAGATGGTTATTATGCTGAGGTATGTAATTGAAATACATATAATAGTTAATATAATATATATTTATACTATGTGCAGGTGTGTGGTGCAATGGTTTAGTGCACATCACATTGAGCATGCAGTCCTGAGTTTGATATCTGTGTCAGACCGGTACATCTGCACTGACTTTTCTCTGATCAGAGTAGCTTGCACAGCTTTGAATTCTCCTAATCAGGAGCTCTGACAGGGAAGGGGGGGTAGGTAATGTGTCAGCCTCAAGTTTATCAAACTGTTAGGAGACTGTCACGAGTTGCCAACGTTAAATACATGTAAGTTTGCTTTTCTTTGCATTGCTTTGCTTTGCATTGCTTTGCTTTGCATTGCATACACCAACTGGTTATTACTATAGGCTTAACAACACCAATGCATTTAGTCACACTCTATTTTAGCAATGTGAAGAAGTATATTATATATATATATTATTTTAGAAGATAGTGAGTGTTAGGTTTTCTGGAATAGCTTTAGAAAAACTAATCAGGTCTGAGGCGCCCTTGAACATGGAAAGCACTTAGATATGGAATTTTAGGTAAGAGAAGAGGATATATATTATTAAAGAGGTCAGTCCAAAATACATGTGTATATAATCTCTAGAAAACAGACAGATACATTAAAAAAGTAAATGTACAGGCTAATTAGCTAATAAATAAGACATATACAGAAAAGTACACAAAGCCTAATGTAAGTAAATAATGAGGAGATTGTTATCAAAAAAATATATACATATGTATACAATTAAGCTTCAGGTTTCAAAATGTTGGAGTTTGCCCACTGCAGGGTTTTCAAAATGTTTTTGAGCAGGAGGTCAACATAGGAATGTAGGCGTTTTTGACAAAAAGCTAAAAGGCAAGCAAAATTTCATTGTCTGTCGATAAACAGAACATAACCGGTGATGAACCTTGAAGAAACCGGCGGTCACCGGCTTATTGTGAATGTCCTGCCACTGTACTCTCCCCACTCTTGGCTGAGTGAGTGAGGGTAGACATTGGATTTAGACAATCACAAATGTGCTACTTGAATTCCTGGATTTTGAATGCTGTCACTGAATATATTCTCGTAATTTAGATTGTAAACTTTTCAAGACAGTGACCCAAAGTTCAAAAATGCGCCAGGTAATTTTGCTCTGGTAAAGCTTGGTTTTGAAGAATTCAAGGATTCACAGACAGAATACCTAGCAAGAGAGTTAGATTTGGGTAAAGACACTTTCTCACAAAATTCACCAGCTCTGCAAAGTACCTTGAATTCAACTTCAACTTCAACTTTATTAGTATCTATATTGGATAATATACCACCCGCAGTTAGCTAATGCTATTCGAGGCGGCGGTATAAAAGAAAATATTACAGTACATGTATATTGTTTAAAATAGTGGAACTTTACATACAGAGCTGAGTGCATGTAGGGAAAAAGGGTAAAAGGAGGAAACTGGACAAATTAGTGCATAATTAAATTAAATTGCTGACAGTTATGTATTGGAAAAGGTGCAACTAACTAATTTCAGTTTTATTTTAGTCTTTACCTTAGTGTACGACTACATTTTAGAGTAGGACAAGCCAGAAATCGCCATATTTTTTATCATTTCTCCTTTAACTTTACTGATGCAAGACCAGGGAGCCTTTGTCAGTTAGTGCTGCATTCATCGAAGAAGAAAATACAACTCCATAAAGAGTTAGAAGAGGGAATATTAATTTATAATAAGTAATTACCGAGATCATTTCAGTTCCGAGACATGTGATTTTAGTATCTTGCTCAAAGACATGGCAGAAGAAATGATGAGGCAGGATGTTGTATCGGTTGATAACCCCCTTGTCTTCATGAATATCACAACAGGTTCTTTAACAGGCCGCCATGAAGATAAAGTGTTGGGAGACAATTAAAGGACGAATGTCACGCGTAGCGCATGCGCGTGTCTGCGCTCTCGCTAAGGCTACGTTTTCCAAACAAAGCGAGGCGAAGTGAAGCTGTTGCTTCATCTGCGAAAATCATTGCAATCTTCCTACTTTTCCAAGATATTATTTGCTCAGATCGTGAACAAATTATTATTTGCTCTACCTATAGGGTTATTTTACAAAATGAAGCGATTTTTGGAGTATTTATTTATGTAACGAAATCAGGCATGTGTGAAACGATGACCAAGGCTTCTAACGTGGTGAACCCAGAGATTTCATATCTTCATTCCATCCACCTATATCGCGGCCACATTTTTTATACCGTTATTTTATCATCAATTGTTTCTCTGATGTATTTGACAATAATTTTCATATCAGGATTTAGCTTTAGTGATATAAACCTTCGGGCTCAAGATTCACTCAACGCCGCCGGACCTGTGATCAGAAGCGGGCGATCGAAAGGGAAACGTGCTTGAAAAAAGATCTTCAAGAGTCCAGGATAACTCTGGAAGAAGTGGAAGCAAGACCAGTAAAGAGTTCGCTTCAGCTGGGGAGTTAATGAATCACGGTTTTCAAAATTTGCACTAAATTGTGCTATGCAAGTTGCCGTCGGGGACAGCGATAACTCGCCGGGAATATTATTGATTGTTTAATGCTGCACCTCAAGTAGACTGAAACATAGTGAGTATAAACTGCTTTCACTGCCTGAGTATGTACTATGTGTCATTTATTTGTTCGATGATATAGCTTTGAAAACGGAAAATATATGTATTCCAGTAGGGAAGTGATTGAGCTAGCCACAGATCCGAAGTTCTAAGTACTACCCTGTTATAAGTCAGGCACTGCATGTACAGAGCTATGAACCCTGTCGTCCAACAGTCTGTTATAATACTGCTGTAATCCACTGTTTTCTTGGTTTTATCTGAAGGAGAAGTTCTTATTTAAGTTCCGGTATAAAAGCGTAAGTCCCTCCTCTTTTCACACATATGCTTTATAAGAACGCGTCTCAGCATCAGAGACTGGATGCTAATTTATTTAGCTTTATACATAAGAATGCGTCTCAGCATCAGAGACTGGATGCTAATTTATTTATCTAATATTTAATCTAGATACATTTTAGAATTAGTGATTACGTAAACTACTAGATGTACATATACTTATGTCAGTATTTTAACTTGTTAATACATACCTATCTATTAATTCACCACATACATACACCTTTTCCCTGTAATACATGTAAGTTTCTCTGGTTTTATTTCTTGTTTTTCATCCCTGGGTTCCACGGTTATTTCCATCTCTCCAGGCTATTAACCATTTTTATATTGTATAGTTTTACTTTTATTTTTTAGATGTATTATACAGTTGGTGTGGTATCCATATGGACATTACCGACCGCGGGCGAGCGTCACTACACGGCCTGCTTAGAGCAGCCGTTGCTTGTTCCCGAACGCCTGACAGACCACCCAATAAAGCAATGATAGGCCATAAAATAGTTATCCTGAAATGAGCTAGTACATTTCAAACATATCCTTTACTAGATCCAGAAAAAAACATACACGCGAAAGTTATCGTAGTGCTATATATTCACCTGGGCCGGGTTGTTCGTAGCAAGGATAACTTTATCCCTAGGTTAGCGCTAAATCTGTAATTGTATTATGTACAGTTTAATGTCGGGTTAGTGATTTAACCCCGGAGTAGCGCTTACCCTTGCTTAGAACAACCGGGCCCTGGCAAATAACTCGAATCGTGAATCACTGTAACATACACCTTTACCAAGAGCCGGAGTGACTGGGGATCAAATTTTAAAATGGGGGATTTTAAAATGCATTGGGGGAGTTTAATAGTAAGATGAGTTTCGCCTTTTGATCACCAGTAAAGTACATTATTTGAGTCAAGGCCAATGCCTCTTATCCCCTGCCCATGCCGCGGGATGCAGCCGGGATTCCAACCCTTGACCCTCCGCTCTACTAACCTGAGAAAACAGCTTGCCTTGTGTGGGGATTGAAGTGCGCCGGCGACTGTTTTCTCAGGCTACCTCTACCACCTGAGGAATTCAACCTTTCAGTTTCATTTATTCTACAGGTTACTGGTGTTGGCTACACTGCATCTGGTGAGGTTTTACTCAATGAAGCACCTATCTCGGCTCACAGCAATGCATCTATAACAAAGATGGTGGAGGTAATTATATTCCTACGGTCAGTTATCCCTGTATGATATTGTCATATGGATGTATTTGTCACTCGTAGTACTGTACTGATGAATTGCACTGGGTTATGAGTTGAATACATGATTCCAGCACGCATTTACCTGAACAGTGTTCATACCAGCAATTACCGTAGTAGGACAGTCTAGCAAATGCCTGCGTTACAGGCTAAATCGTCGATCGATCGACTAGCCTGCGTTGTGGCTCTGGAGTATCGGAGCGCAGCGAGCGGAGATTAGGGGGATTGGGGCGAGGAAAAAAAGAGAGGGGGTGGGGAGGAGAGGAGAGGAGAGTGAGCCTGCCGACAACCATGGTTATTTTGTTATTTTGATATCCACCCACTAATTAAAGTGCATAAAATTAGTAAGTCATTCGACCGATTCATCCAATCATCATGCGGCGGAAGTGAAAACCATGTTTAATATCTGTCAAACTCACGCGTGCGTAAAATTAAAAAATATATATATACGAACTTGGAGAATGTCAGCTGAAACTCCGAAAAAACATGTGAAGACAGGGCCTAAACCCAAACCTGTCAACGAACGGACTTTTGCAGGATATGTAATGTATGTTTTAAGCTAGCGTTTGGGAATTCAAATATTTCCACGGCGAGAATCTGTTCAAGACTTCAGAAAGAAAAGAGAGCCGAAGCTTTAAATAATTCTAGCTGGTGCCTGCAAAAGTATTGGTCTTCATATTCCGAAATCTGCTTCTCTATCAGAGCGAGTCTCGTTCCTGAGGAAGGAAGATTCGAAATGCAGTAGAGAACTACACCTATGTTCGTGAAGGTTTGCAGGATAAAGAGAACTAAGATAAAGAGAACTAAGATAAAGAGAACTAAGATAAAGAGAACTAAGATAAAGAGAACTCGTTGCCGCTGAATATAAAGTCGCCACCAAATCAGTAAACACTGCCGACACAATAAACATCGGAACGAAGTTCTGCCAAAAGAAGCGCTAAAAACCATCCACGCAGCGGTACGAAATCATCAAAGCAGCTCGTATTTCGGAAGCACAAGCCTGTTCCTCGAACACACCGGCCATGTTTCAACCGTGTGCGTTTCATCGAGCAAGACGCTTGTGGAGTTCCGATCCCGATACAGGGTTGTTCAGCTCATCGATTACGCTCGATCATCGTCGATTACGGTCTACTATGCTCGATCACCATCGATTTTAATACGGTCAACTACGCTCGATTACGGTCGACTACGCTCGATCACCGTCGATTTCGGTCGACTCATCGGGCAGAATCCGGCGACATTTTCTGGGTCACGTGACACGGTTTCACGCGCTTGATTCAAATTTCTGCTCGAGCGCACAATACAATACAATACTTTATTTAACCACGTGTCACCTAGGAGCTTATACAACTCGTTTAAACGTGATCGTGAACAAAATATAGGCAAATAAAAATACATACAAACTTATAATTTAAAAAAGTTTAGATACACTTGATGTTTAAGAGTATTAAAAAGTCTTAAAATATTACGAAGTCTTGAAATATTACAATATTAAAAATGTATATTAAACTGCATTTATACTCATTATAATAAAACTATATTAGAAATTTCCAGGTAATTATTTTTGACGATAACATATGCACATGCCAAATAATAAAGAAAACTGGGCAAAACTCGGCTACATGCCGAAAATATTGTCGATTTTTAGTTAAAACAGAAACTAAAACAAAAAATGTAACAGCGGGATTTTAAAGAAGAGATGTTACGCTGTAAATACCGCTAATTTGGAGGTAAATTAAGTGGACTTCTGTGTCACGGATTTGAGTCTTTTCAGACAGAAAACATATGGAAAGTGTTTTCATTAGCTATTCAACACTTATTTTCTCGCAAAATCTTAAGTATCCAAAATTTGTAACACCGGGAAAAGATTATTTGAGTATCACGATTCACTGGTCATTTTCTTTACTTTTGAGACGCCAATATAACATGGTATTGGCGTCTTAGAATACCAGCCTCTGATTGGCTCTTGCGCGAGCCCTTGCAGTTACATGGGTTCCCGGTCAAGTTCAAAAGTCGTTTTTCAACAGCATGTATTGAGCACGTCGTGGCAAGATTTCTACAATTTTACCTTCAAATCGTTGTAAATTACAAGATATGGATTCTTCAATCCTAAAGGTAAGGTTGGCATTGTAGTCAGTTTCGTCAGAAATTTAACACACGTCTCCGCTAAAGGTACAAATTTCACCGTCTCAAAGTACAGGCAGCCCAAGCTCAAAGTTTGAATTTATTTGCCAGTTGAACTACGAAGGTTCAAACATCCAGAATATCTGGTATTTTATGGCACTAAATGGCAAATGGTAACACAATAACATGAGGGGCCGTCACCCACAGTGCTTAGCGTGCTTTTGTTATTGTTTATATCCGGGACTTTGACCCCTTGTTCACGGCGGGAACCTCACGAACTAAGCATATTCTTTATGTTGGTGACATGATAATTTTGATTTGAACATGGATGACCTTGATGAAACTAATAGTACCTTACAAGTTAAATGTGAAGTCAACAAAGTGTTATACAGCAGTACTTGGCTGTACAGTAACATTCACTGCCCAACCGTCGCTGCTATAAACAGAGAATACTCTCTCCAGGTAATACTAATAATTATGAAAGCGAGATGTTTCTCTGGGGTTTCTCTCCTCGGTTTTATTTTTACTTGCAGAGAGAGAGAGAAATAGAGAGATCTGCTAGCAGGCAATCTCGTTGCTGGCTGTACCAGAGAACAGTGAACGATTAACAGCTCGCTTGAATATCATGCAGTCTCGGCGGCTTTGCCGTTTCATGCGAATATAAACTTCAAGTGATCAACCCGGTAAATCCGAAAATCTCAGCAAAATCACTGTCTAAAACCCGAATTCCGCCCTTCGAAACCAGAGAGAGACCTGTTTCCACAAGTTAAACGCCAAAGCCCTGAAAATTATTTTAGGAAACTGTTCTTCAAGTGGAGTTTTGTTGCAAATTGTGGTCACGTAAGCCAGCCACGGTGTCCAAAAACCCAAATCGGCTCAAAGATAGTAGATACTCGAATTAAGCGCTAATATATCGTTACATATAAAGAGTAATGGTCAGAATAGCTTCTCCGTGTTGTAGGTGGAAATCGTGGACACAAACGGACAATGGTTTCCTTTGGCATCCATCAGAGAACTACGGCCACCTGAAATAAAACTAAAATTTGCATGACCAAATAATTTAAAACACTTAAATAAGAGGCTCAATAGGAAGAGTAATAGAAAAGGTTCAACCTAGTATGATTTTTTTGATGATAGCTGGAAGGATGGCAGAGATGTAGAGAAGATTAAAACCACTACCATAAAACTCTGAATTTCGATGGCATCGAAAATGGCCGCTAAGCTATGTGAGCGCGCTAAGCACTGTGGGTGAGACGGCCCCTTTAAGTTGTTGTGTCTTGAATTTGGGGGCCGATTTAACGAGTTTCTAGGAAGGAAACCTGGATTCACTCTACCTAAAGAGAGGAAAGGCCGGCAAGCGTATAGGCGAATCCTTGTTTACGTTTTTTCCTCATTAGCATACATCAAACTTCAAGCGACGTACATACAAACAAACAGAGTCCATAAATCGAAAATTTGAGAGTGATATGATAAATATATTTTGAGGAATGAGCGTTTAAAAAGCTCAAAATTTACAATGAATGTATGGCTGTCAGCAACTCTTGCCCCCCAGCCCATTTTATAGTTTTGAAAAGTCAATTTCTCCGTAAATATTTAACATATCAATCTCAAATTTTCGGTGGTTACTCAGTTTAACATTCTCTTACAACTGATATAGTCTGTTTGTTTGTAGCTTGAAGTTTAATTTATGCTAATGAGGCAAACATGTAAACAATGACGTCGGCAAGGATTCGCGTATAGCGATGGCGTGTCACATACCTATCATCTCCACGGCAAAAATGACCCTTAAATCCACTCAATCGACGTGATACTTCCGGATGCCGTAGACAGATCACCTTGCTACGTACCCTCCAAGTTTCATGACCAAACATTCAACGAGTACCGAGAAATGATTTTTGTCACCTCGCATTTCGCCGTCCCAAACACCTCTTCACGTTTTGGAGCTTTCCCATCCAATTGGTGCGGCTGTGATTTTCAACCTTTCCTCTCTTTAGGTAGAGTGAATCCAGGTTTCCTAGAAACTCGTTAAATCGGCCCCGAAACCCCCAAATTCAAGACACAACAACTTAATCTTCATCAAAGCAAGTTTATTGTGTTATTCATTTGCCATTTAGTGCAATAAAATACCAGATATTCTGGATGTTTGAACCTTCGTAGTTCAACTGTCAAATAAATTCAGACTTTGAGCTTGGGCTGCCTGTGCTCAAAGCAGTAAAATTGCGAAAGTCGTTCAAATCAAGCCTCAAAGTCGAAGCAAAAAGCCTTTCTTTCAAAGAAAAAAACAACTTCTTTTAAAATTAGATAACCCTTAAATTCGAAATAACTTATCAGTTTTGAAACATGTTTATTTGACAATAATTGATGTAGAACTAGAAGCGTTGAAGAGATTTCAAAACACGTCGCGAAAGTTTTCTCCACTCGAGTCTCAAGCCGTGAAACCGTTGCCATGGATATACTAAGGCGCCTTTAGAGAATTGAAATTACGATCAGCATGAGTTTGGTGCTTCATTCTCTTCTTTCTTCTAAAAATTCCCGACTTAATTGTTGAATCGCGATACAAAACTAATTGCGATTTTGAGACGCCGATACCGAATTATATTGCCGGCATTGGAAGAAAATATATTCTTCGTATTGGGCTTCGTCGCTGCGCGACTCCGGCCAATACGAAATTTATTTTCTCCCAACTGGCCGGCAATATAATTCGGAATCGTAATTAGTTTATATTATTCATCTGTTTTCGAGTGTTATCGATATCGTATAAATATTTCTACCATGAAATTTGAATGTTTTTGCATCAGTCAAATCGCCTTCGCTTCTTGCACATTTTATTAACTTTCAGAACTCCCGCGGGCAATCATAAGCTCCGCCTCCTCAACTATAACAGAAGATACCGAAACAAAGGACGGCAGTGAAAAGAGTAATTGGGTTAGGCACTTGTGAAAATTTTAAACATAATAAGTCTAATTAGTCTGTTAACTGATTTTAGGATAGCGCCGGGCTTTTGAAAGTTATTATCTGCACGGAAGGAGTGAACAAAGATAAATACATGGCCATTGGAGCTGCATCAGAAAATAAACACGCACTAAAAACGACTTTGCAGTCGAATTTCTGATAGTTTATAAGTTGATCGAATCCGTGATTTTCGAGCGAATCTGTTTTTATTTTGCGAGCGAATTTGTGTTTTGCGAGCGAATCTTCAGGTTGTGAACGAGTCCGTGCCCCGAAAGCATACACTTGTATATAATTAAATCTTCCACCTCCCTGATTAAATGAAAGAAGCATAACAAATTCCGTCATACAGTTTATAGGTTAGAAGCAGAGTTATCCGAAAATGAATCTTCGGCATTACTGAGGACCAGCTTCTGATCAGTATTATAGTTAAGCGGCACTTTGCCTTTGGTATAAAACCAACGCGCTTTGTGGAATGACAAAACTTAAACGAAGAAAACAAGTTCAGAAATCAAGAGCGCATCACAAGCGGTTAAACAGACGGTTGTTTATGTCTTAAAGTGCCCCTCAACCCTTTTGCAATTTTTATATATATGAAACTTTGAAAGGTTTTGAGTACTTCTGCGAAGAAATGTTTGGCTTACAGAGGATACTCTATGTTCTAGGCTTGTTTGAAATGGTGAAAATGTGACCTCTCCTGACCCATTACCGTGTAAGAAAAAGCCTGGGTCGATTCCCTATCTTACGTCATCCAATTCATTCGACTTTGCAATAACTTGAATAAATATTTAGCATTTTGTCTAAAATAGCTGTTTTCTTTACTAAAATCTCACAGACTGTGTATATTCTCTATATATCGATGCTGTTGTGATAGAAAGGCGTCATGGACAATAATGCATTAATGAGGTGACGTAAGATAGGGAATCCACCCAGGCTTTTTCTTACACGGTAATGGGTCAGGAGAGGTCACATTTTCACCATTTCAAACAAGCCTAGAACATGAGTATCCTCTGTAAGCCAAAAATTTCTTCGCAGAAGTACTCAAAACCTTTCAAAGTTTCATATATATGAAAATTGCAAAAGGGTTGAGGGGCACTTTAAGCTTTAAAACGAGACCTTTCCCACGGTTATGTGTGGCCTAGAAGCGAAGTGAACAGAAAAATAATGTTCGGCTTTATTGAACTCAAGTTGCGATTCTTTTACTGATATCTAGACTTCTAGTGGTCAGATAAGCTTCAATGATATATTATTTTAAAGCTACAAAATTACAGAATCTGTTTCTAGACCTTTAGGTCAGTGATGCGAACTTCTGAACATGATCGTTATTTTATGTTTAGTAAAGTGCTGTGATCTGAACTAACTCGTATTTTGATTTTAAAGCTAGAAAATTACAGAACTGTTTCCACGTATTTTTATGGTGCGCTCTCAAAGTGAGTGATCATGACTTTTCGTGTTTAATAAAGCGATTTGGTCAAGAGTTTAAAAAACTTTTATAGCTTGTATGGAGTTTTTCGCTTGGATAGCTCGTGCGAACAATGCCGAGGTTCACTTTTATTTAACTAGTTTCGCAACTATGGCACTAAAATAAAGCTTGCTGAATTTGACTTAGGCTTTTCGAATAAGCTCTAAATGCAGACGTTATACTCCATTTAACAAATCGCACACATTTTGCCATTGTCTGAACTCGTATTGATCATAGAAATGACGCCATAAAATGTTCAAAACGAGTCGAAAAAGGCCATTGAAAGTCAAAACGTAAACACTTCTAATTACCGTTGCCGAGAGAAAGCTTTCTTAGACAAATGGCAATTTGGTTCACCGATTAACTTCTGTAATTGATGGAATGCCTGTGAAATCCTTTCTTGCTTTTTTTCTGGATCAGAAAAGTTATTGTTATGTAATTCAAAACTTCTGAGCTCTGACTCTGAGAGAACTACTCAACTAGTCTAGTCACAAAGTCTGACTACAAATTCGCCGAAACTTTCTCCACTCAAGATAAAACTCTCATTTTGCCAAATGGCACACTACAAAGAAGTTTGACTCACCGATTAACTTCTCCTAGTAATAAAATGCTTGTGAAATCCTCACTTTCTTGTTTTTTTGGAAGCGAAGTTAACATCCATTTGAATTCACAAACCTCGCCGGGAAAGCACTTTGCAAAGCTACCACGACTTGCGAGTGACGTCATTTTCATTGTATGTACTATTTTGCATATAGCGGAGAGCCAATCAGAAAGCGAGAAAATTGGATGTTGTTGTTAAATTTAATTTTGACATGAGTCAAACCGCGAACGTAAACGAAATAGGTTTGGAAACTTCGCGCGGCAAAACTTATAACCCAAGCAGCCACGGCAAATTGATTTTGCGGTTATCTTTTACTGTTACTGAGTTTAGCTATTTACCCAAGGTCTATTAAAATCTCTTTAAGAGCTTTGGGATTTCAGTTAGTCCCATGACGAGATAGATGACAGTGATTGACAGGCCCAATAGCAAATATTGGAATGAGGTATTACCAGAAGGATTCCCTGGCAGCCAATCACAAGCGCTTTGTTGAATGTCTAATAAAGGCGTATCATAATTATTCATATCTCACGGACGCGAGTAAATGTCGCCTAAAACAATGGGTTTCTACCTGATGTACGCTCAATCACCGTCGATTACGCTCGATCACCATCGATTTCGGTCGACTACGCTCGATCGCCATTGATTACGGTCGACTACGCTCGATCACCATTGATTACGATCGACTACGCTCGACCACCATCGATTACGCTCGACTACGCGCAATCACCATCCATTACGGTCGACTAACGCTCGATCACCATCGATTACGCTCGACTACGCGCAATCACCATCGATTACGCTCGACTACGCGCAATCACCATCGATTACGGTCGACTACGCTCGATCACCATCGATTACGCTCGACTACGCTCGATCATCGTCGATTACGGTTGATTATGCTCGATCATCGTCGATTACGGTCGACTACGCTCTATCACCGTCGTTCATGGTCGACTACGCTCCGATCACCGTCGTTCATGGTCGACTACGCTCCGATCACCATCAATCATGGTCGATTACGGTCGACTTTGCTCGCCCAAAAGTACACTTCTAAAAGTTATCTTGGCCAGTTTCAAGGACTTCTTTGCGTTACGTCGTTGTCAAATGTTCATGTTATGAACTTCGTCGTTGTCAAATGTTCATGTTACGAAATACTATGTTGTCAAAGGTTCATGTGTATGAATTACGTCGTTGCCAAATAAGCAAACCGGCATTAAAACAGAGTTATGACGATCACGGTTATCCTCTGACGATTGCGATGTTGGATCCGTGTGAACGGGCCTTAACTCTTTCGGGTCCGAGCCTGTAAATATAAGTCCCTGGGACCTATATGAGAAAAAAAATATTGCATCACATCTAGACATGCCGGAAAGACGATGTTGCGATATTATGTGAAGAGATGAATGGCTTCAAAGTCAGAGCTATAACAGGGATCGCTTGACTCTTTCACTATGGAGAAAAGCTCATTTGTTTTGGCGATTGTTTTTTGTTTCTTCGATTTTCACGAATTATAAGGAGCTAAAAATCGGCTCAAAACACCCTTCCCATTCGCACTTGAAATCAAAAGCAAACGCAAAATCAGCACTCAGTCGTTACAGTACCTTTGATTAACTCTTTGTCGTCCGATCGTGTGTGAGCTCAATTGGTGAAATCCTGAGTGCTAACTAAACCCTCCCCCTCAGTTCCAGTTTGGCTAGCCCGGGGTAATTAAATATTGCTGACTTGTTAAGCCAAGGGCTCAAACTTGCCCCACAATGCCATTCGGGAGAATTCTACGTACTGGTCGACGGTAGGTATGGCTGCTTCGGTAGGGTTTCCAATGAAATGTGCTCTAATTTTGGAGAAAAATGCCACTGTCAGAGAGCTTGAAGACATCATTAAGTCTGAGGATGGCTGAAAAGTACTTGGTTTGCTTTTAGTAGGCCTTGTGAGGGGATTTCACAGGGTTTTTACGTTGTGTTTGTGATTTCAGACACAGGAAAAAATTCTTCAATGAAAGCCTTGAAATCCTGCAGTTGGCATTCTTTTACCCCTGCTCAACCATTAGGATGTGTTTTTGTCACTTTAAAGCAACGGCTTGAGTCCAAATCACCGCTCTTGGTTGTAGGGGCTACCCTACCGGAGTCCCAGAGGGGGGTCCCCCTTGTGATTTTGTTTGTTGATTACCCAGCATGCAATTGGAGGTGGGTACAGGAGAACGTGGTGGAGAGAAATGCAGTGTAAACATCGGCGTGGTTCACAGTCGCTTGGTGTGTTTTGTGCAAAAAAACTTAGTGGTTGGAAAGATTAAACAAGGTACTGTAACGACTGAGTGCTGATTTTGTGTTTGCTCTTGATTTCAAGTGCGAATGGAAAGGATGTTTTGAGCCGATTTTCAGCTCCTTAGAATTCGTGAAAATCGAAGAAACAAAAACGAACTACAAAACAAATGAGCTTTTCTCCATAGTGAAAGAGTCAAGCGATCCCTGTTATAGCTTTGACTTTGAAGCCATTCATCCCTTCACATAATATCGCAACATCGTCTTTCCGGCATGTCTAGATGTGATGCAATTTTTTTTCTCATATAGGTCTCAGGGAACCTATATTTACAGGCTCGGACCCGAAAGAGTTAATCTTTGAATTCCAACCATCAGGATTGTTTGCACAAAACACACCAAGCGACTCAGTGAACCGGGCTATTCTTGTCACTTCATTTCTCTCCACCACGTTTTCCTGTACCCACCTCCAATTGCATGCTGGGTAATGGACAAACAAATTCACGAGGGGTCCCCCCCCTTTTGGGACTCCTGTAGGGTATCCCCTACAACCAAAAGCAGTGATTTGGACTCAAGCCGTTGCTTTAAAGTGACAAAAACACATCCTAATAGGTTGAGTAGGGGGAAAATATCACCACCTGCAGAATTTCAAGGATTTCATTGAAGAATTTTCTCATGTGTCTCAAAGCAGAAACACAATGGATAAACCCTATGAAATCCCCTCACAAGGCCTACTAAAAGCAAACCAAGTACTTTTTAGCCGTCCTCAGACTTAATGATGTCCTGTAGCTCTCTTGCAGTGGCTTTTTTGTCCAAAATTAGAGCACATTTAATTGGAAACCCTACCGAAGCAGCCATACCTACCATCAACGAGTGCACATAATTCTCCCAAATGGCATTGTGGGAAAAGTTTGAGCCCTCGGCTTAAAACGTCTGCAGTATTTAACTGCCCCGGGCTAGCCAAACTTGAACTGAGGGAGGAGGGTTGAGTTAGCATCCAGGATTTCACCAATTGAGCTCACACACGATCAGACCCCAAAGAGTTAAGCGTAGAGAAAGGCTAAAGTGAACAAGTTGCACTATAAATACGTGGTCAGTAACTGGTTGGCAAGCTGTCGGTAAGTCGTTGACTCCATCGCTACGTGTTTGCCTTTTCTTCGCTAAACCCAGTTCAACCAAAATACGTTTAGTAGTTTCTCAAGATAGTTTCACAACATCTCGGTTTGGTAATTTTCTGTTATAATTGTCTTTCTCCTTAATATGTGTTTCCCTCTTGATACATGTAGGCTGGCTATCTTTGTAACAATGCACACATAAGAAGTGGTGTACTATTTGGTCAGCCAACAGAAGGTGCAATAGTTACCCTAGCTCACAAGGTAAGCACAGATCTGCCTTCTCAATCTGTCCAATTTTGTATGCCTTATTATAACTTATGGTTAATTTGGGGGGGGGGGGGGGAACGTCCTAAAGTGTGATATAGATATTTAATATATAATTTTCGATGAAAAATCAATGTACACTGTATATTTCTTTCTAAAAAGTGATATCTTCACACGTGAAGATATAAATGACACGTGAAGATATCACTTTTGAAAATATGACTTGCTTTCAAAGACTTCTAGCCTTCACTTCGTGATTAGCTCATTGCGTTTTTACTTGCTCCTGATTGGCTCATTGCGTTTTTATTTGCTCCTGATTGGCTCATTGCGTTTTTACTTGCTCCTCTGATTGGCTCATTGTGTTTTTACTTGCTCCTGATTGGCTCATTGTGTTTTTACTTGCTCCTGATTGGCTCATTGCGTTTTTACTTGCTCCTGATTGGCTCATTGTGTTTTTACTTGCTCCTGATTGGCTCATTGCGTTTTTACTTGCTCCCGTAATTGGCTCCGTAATTACTTTGGTTTTGGTTTTACGACACTAAATCGAAAACTGCTCTATCTTGTCAATTGAATGTGGATACAAATTTGTTTTTCAGCTTGGTTGTCATGACATCAGAGAGGACTACATTCGTACTGATGAGCGGCCATTCAGTTCAGAAAAGAAGCTTATGACAGTAAGGTGCAGGAAACAACATCAAAATCCGTCAGTGGCAGAGGTAAGAAGTAAGAAGATAAATGAATGCGACGTTTGCAGAAATGCAATCACGTGGTTGTACATGACAGCAAAAAAATTGGACTTCATTTATTTAAAGGCACTTGTACGAGATCGGTAGTGTTATTAGCAAAACTTGTTTGTAAATGCTATTTTCCACCTTCAATTGATTGACGATCTTTCTAAAACTACGTTTTGAAGTTTGTTTGCCATCCAGTAAAGACAGTCACATGGAACCACGAGCTCAATTCATTGGTTATTGAAGTGATATATCAGCACGTGACTGTTTCCTGCAAAAGGCCTAGTATTAGACAGGGTTCGCACTATTCCAGGGCCCTGGAAAACTCCGTGAAATTCTCTTTTTCCCACTTACTCCTGGAAAACTCCTCGAATTTTATATACATATTAGGTGAATGTAACATGGCTGGTCACTTACTCTAAAAGCCAGATTTTTTACCATTTAAGCTGTGAAAGTTCTGGGTCCTGGAAAACTCCTGGAATCCCATCATCTCTCAGTAGTACGAATCCTGATTATACAACACACAATCTACAAAACAATGTACAAAATATACGTAATTTCCCGAGATGCTTCGGCGAGTAGATTTTGACAAACGCAAGTGAAATTTATCCCTAATTACGATGCAGAAAAAAATAAAATTTTAAGCGTGCGTAGGTGGCGTTTGAAATTTTACATGTGAAATTACAAATTATGCATGAAATTTCAAGTTAAATTTAATTTGTCCTCTATGGTATTATAATAATAATAATAATAATAAAGTATAGTCTTCATCATCATCGGTATCACCATCATAATAACTGAAGGCCGACTGTGTGCAACATGCAACAAGGGCGTAAGTAACTCCTGATCACATTCTAAATTCTTCCATAGAAGACAAAGAATTTGAAGGAGAATTTAGAATGTGATCAGGAGTCACTTACGCCCTTGTTGCATACAGCCCTTCAATTTCATTTCATCATCATCAATAACCTCATTATCACATCATCATTATCCTTATTGTCAACATCATCATTATCCTTAGTCATCATTATCGTTATTGTAGTCATCCTTATCACCATCATCATTATCCTTATTGTCAATATCATCATTATCCTTAGTCATCATTATCGTTATTGTAGTCATCCTTATCACATCATCATTATCCTTATTGTCAATATCATCATTATCCTTAGTCATCATTATCGTTATTGTAGTCATCCTTATCACCATCATCATTATCCTTATTGTCAATATCATCATTATCCTTAGTCATCATTATCGTTATTGTAGTCATCCTTATCACATCATCATTATCCTTATTGTCAATATCATCATTATCCTTAGTCATCATTATCGTTATTGTAGTCATCCTTATCACCATCATCATTATCCTTATTGTCAATATCATCATTATCCTTAGTCATCATTATCGTTATTGTAGTCATCCTTATCACATCATCATTATCCTTATTGTCAATATCATCATTATCCTTAGTCATCATTATCGTTATTGTAGTCATCCTTATCACATCATCATTATCCTTATTGTCAATATCATCATTATCCTTAGTCATCATTATCGTTATTGTAGTCATCCTTATCACATCATCATTATCCTTATTGTCAATATCATCATTATCCTTAGTCATCATGCATTATCGTCATTGTAGTCATCCTTATCACCATCATCATTATCCTTATTGTCAATATCATCATTATCCTTAGTCATCATTATCGTTATTGTAGTCATCCTTATCACATCATCATTATCCTTATTGTCAATATCATCATTATCCTTAGTCATCATTATCGTTATTGTAGTCATCCTTATCACCATCATCATTATCCTTATTGTCAATATCATCATTATCCTTAGTCATCATTATCGTTATTGTAGTCATCCTTATCACATCATCATTATCCTTATTGTCAATATCATCATTATCCTTAGTCATCATTATCGTTATTGTAGTCATCATCGTCCTTATCGTAGTCATCATCATTATTTTCGTCATCATTATTATCATTATCCTTAGTCATCATTATCGTTATTGTAGTCATCCTTATCACATCATCATTATCCTTATTGTCAATATCATCATTATCCTTAGTCATCATGCATTATCGTTATTGTAGTCATCCTTATCACCATCATCATTATCCTTATTGTCAATATCATCATTATCCTTAGTCATCATTATCGTTATTGTAGTCATCCTTATCACATCATCATTATCCTTATTGTCAATATCATCATTATCCTTAGTCATCATTATCGTTATTGTAGTCATCCTTATCACCATCATCATTATCCTTATTGTCAATATCATCATTATCCTTAGTCATCATTATCGTTATTGTAGTCATCCTTATCACATCATCATTATCCTTATTGTCAATATCATCATTATCCTTAGTCATCATTATCGTTATTGTAGTCATCCTTATCACATCATCATTATCCTTATTGTCAATATCATCATTATCCTTAGTCATCATGCATTATCGTTATTGTAGTCATCCTTATCACATCATCATTATCCTTATTGTCAATATCATCATTATCCTTAGTCATCATTATCGTTATTGTAGTCATCCTTATCACCATCATCATTATCCTTATTGTCAATATCATCATTATCCTTAGTCATCATTATCGTTATTGTAGTCATCCTTATCACATCATCATTATCCTTATTGTCAATATCATCATTATCCTTAGTCATCATTATCGTTATTGTAGTCATCCTTATCACATCATCATTATCCTTATTGTCAATATCATCATTATCCTTAGTCATCATTATCGTTATTGTAGTCATCCTTATCACATCATCATTATCCTTATTGTCAATATCATCATTATCCTTAGTCATCATTATCGTTATTGTAGTCATCATCGTCCTTATCGTAGTCATCATCATTATTTTCGTCATCATTATTATCATTATCCTTAGTCATCATCATTAACCTTATTGTCATCATCATCATCATTATCCTTAGTCATCATTATCATCATTAACCTTATTCTCATCATCACCTCATCATCATCTGTGATCATCAACATCAACCTTTAGGTTGTGCAACCATTGTATAAATATTACACCCTATAAATACCATTCAGGAAATGTTGTTTTCCACTCGTTAGATTAAGAGGGAGTTCTATTACATGAAGGGTGCCCCAGAGAATGTCATCCGGCAGTGCACGTCGTATTACAAGAATGGCGTGCTTGCCCCCATGACTGCTCAGGATGTGGAGAGGATTGGGGATGCTGTGTTGGCCATGGCATCCAGAGGAATGAGAGGTCAGCTGGGTTGCATTTTATTCATCAATCCATAATATAAGTTCTCAAGGTCTCCTACGACCGGCACTCGCTTAGCGCACGTAATGACACGCTTGGGGCTCGTAATGACATGCTTGGCGCAAGTAATTGGACGTTTACCGCACGTAATGACACGCTTACCGCACGTAATGATACGCTTAGCGCTCGAATGACACGTTTAGGGCTCGAAATGACATGCTTAGGGCTCGAAATGACATGCTTAGGGCTCGTCATGACACGCTTAGCGCTCGTCATGACACGCTTGGGGCGTGTCATGTCTATTTCAGTGTCACGGCATGCCGTACGGTAACCGCGCTGTAAGTCATTGCCGTAACTTGCTCACTCTTATGAAATGCACTATATTGTTGTTCCACAGTAATCTCATTTGCTAGCGGTGAAGACCTGCAACAGTTGACCTATCTCGGTGTGATGGGACTACTGGATCCTCCACGACCCGGAGTACGAGAAGCTATACGGACACTACTCGACAGCGGTGTTCGGGTGAAAATGATCACCGGAGACTCACGGGAAACTGCCATCACCATAGGTGAGACAAAATGCCGCACAGAAGAAACTCAAGTATTCAATCAAATCAAATCAACCAATCAAGTTTATTTTGCCATATCGCAATTTTGTTTTACAGCGGTATTTATATGTAGTTATAAAATGATACATAAATAATTAAATAAGTATTAAATATATTGTAATTGAATCTCAATGTTAATAGAAAAATACAAGTAATGATTAGAAAAAGAGGGGACATGGATGACTGACTGGCTAAAAACTCCAAAGAGCTTGTACGCTCGACTATTGCCTAATTAGCCTACGTTTTAATCGAGTGTGCATCTTATTTTTAGCGGAACTACTGGGAATCCATTTCAAGGGGCGTCCAACTCTTTCAGGGGAAGAGCTGGAAGCCTTGGATGGCTTTCAGCTCTCGGCCATTATTGATCAGGTATGGACCAACATTTGATTTGTTAGTGGTATAACTGTACGACAAATTAAAGGAGTATTCAACCCTTCATAACTGTGAAAGTACTGACTTTACATTATGATGGCCATACATTAGGCCTGCAATGATACACAGTTATAACGATATATAATTATAATACGATTCAAATGTTTAGAAAACAACATGCCCATCGCCACATGTCTTACACGACAGAAGTCTGTACAGCTGACAAGCCTAGTTGGTAGCAACGCATGCGTTTGTTGTGTCCACCATCTTGACTATAAATTTGATGCAAAACACTGCATGCTCAGCATGTCTTTTTCTTATCAGTTTGTTCTGAAAATCGCTGTGCAAAAG
This sequence comes from Actinernus sp. WN-2022, assembly GCA_030867875.1. Taxonomy (NCBI): domain Eukaryota; kingdom Metazoa; phylum Cnidaria; class Anthozoa; order Actiniaria; family Actinernidae; genus Actinernus; species Actinernus sp. WN-2022. The sequence goes on from JAOWCC010000019.1 coordinate 96,836,480, forward strand.
GACTGAAAAGTGGGAAGACAGTGAGCACTAATCGAAGACTGATTTTCCAAATATTGCGATATCTTGTTTGGGATACAATAGTTGTATCTTCGGGATACGATACTTGTGTTGTGGCAGGGAATCTCGCGATTCACCGGTGTATCTTTGCAGGTTGTTACAATAATATACAATAAAACTAGCCAGCGGAAAAACAAAATAATCGTATTCGCAAGCAAACATTCCATTTATTATCACTTTAGGTGTCCGTGTTCTATCGTGTCAGTCCACGACATAAGCTGGCTATAATTAAGGTAAGGATAATGATTATCAAAGGTTCCATAACATTAACACTGGTTTCCTTTATGTTGTAAACTATGAATCCATTGCAATACCACTTTCTTTTTTTTTCATTCAAACTGCGGTAGCTCCTTCGTGTTCTCGAAAGTGTTGTTAAAATGTTTCTAGATGTTTCTCTTCGGAGTTGTTTCTGAAGAAGCAAACTTAGAGCTTGCAGCACAGTGGGAATGAGAAGAGAAGTGGTAGCGGTGTGATGATGAAACGCACTGGGTTATGAACCTCGTGATTCCAGTTTGTTGAGAGCCTTAGTGCTCCTGAACACTGCACTAGTCACGTCTTTGTTGTGGAATTCAAGCATGTCACTTCTTAAATACCGCCATTCCAAGATCTTGCTATATGACCAAAGTAATAGCGAATCAGAAGTATCCAACCCCAAAAATTAGCAGAGGTAGAGATATGCACAAATACCTATTACAAATTACCCAAATACCCTAAATTGTAGCATTCAGGAGCCCATAACCAGGAGCGTCAATCCCGCATACTAGGCCTATGTCACAGCGTTTTCACAAGTTAGGTTATTTTTAGAACGGTTTCCCACTATTCTTGGGTTGCAATCATTCCTAAGGGAATAAAATAAAAAATGCGTAGCAGTCTTGTTCCTGTCAAAATCTTGCCTTTATACTTTACACCAGAAATTCCCAAAATTTAAATCCAATGTCAATATAACAATACTGTATACCAGAAGCCTTGGAGACCAGTATACCCCAAATCACTGGTCGACCCTGAACAATATTTACTCTCACCCATGTTGGTCCCAGGCTCTCCAGCAGCACGGTCACGTGGTCGCCATGACAGGCGATGGTGTGAATGATGCTGTGGCCCTCAAGCGAGCTGACATCGGTATCGCTATGGGAAAATCGGGTACTGACGTCAGCAAGGAGGCAGCGGATATGATACTGGTCAATGATGACTTTAACACCATCATGGCGGCCATCGAGGAAGGCAAAGGCATATTCTACAACATCAAGAACTTTGTTAGATTCCAACTTAGCACGTGAGTATTGTTTTTTTGTATTGGAACTGGAAGAATGTAGGATTAGGGGAAATAACATAGGAAATAGAAGAGTAGATAGGTACATCGAAGAGTGGTTATACAAGGAAATATGATGCACTCCTAACTCGAACCATAAACCTTACTCTAACCATTTAGGAAACAAGTTCCCAGGTGAACGACGAGTTCTGACTCATTTAAGGCTGGGGTTCACAGGAAAACAAGATGGAAAAGTAGATGGAAAAGTTACGAGGTTTTTATGGATGTCGAACCTTCTGTCAGCAGACAAAGCCAATGAAATAACCACAACACACCGCGGCAAAATGTCACGCGCATGCGCTTTTGATGAGGCCCAGCGCGCGTGCATCCCGCAAGTTTCCCGCCGAAACTAAAATAAAACAGGCCAACATCCCTGTTTCTAATTTAGGCACGTATGTGAAATGTTTCGCGAAAAACAAGCAAACTTCTTGAAAGCTAACCCTAAAACTTTAACAGGTTGAAGTTTTCTTATAATTTGTAATTCACTGTGAGTTTACTAAGCTATTTTACGTTAAGTCCCCGGAATCTCGAATTTGAAACCAGAGCCTTCGTTCTTTAGGGCAGCGGAGCACCGCTTGATTAGTGCCCAGTCCTCTAGCGTCCAAGGGCTGTTTGGATATCTGTTGAGCAATTCCTGCCCTAAGGAACTCTAGCGAATATGAATCCACAGATGTCACTCTGATACTGACCCACTGATGTAAAGGATAAGCAGTTCATGTATCTGCTAGTCCAAAGAAGGCCATCTCATAACATCAAAAGTTGTTGCTGGATTCCTGCTAATCTTAATGAATTTCTCAAATGGTTTCCAAAATTGATTTTTGCAGGAGCATCGCAGCCATTTCCCTGATCACAATATCTACGTTCCTCAAGTTACCCAACCCCTTGAATGCCATGCAGATTCTGTGGATCAACATTATAATGGACGGGCCTCCAGCACAAAGGTACGAACAGCTGGTGCGTCCGTAAATGAAGAGGCGCGCGATTTGTTTCTGCTCAGTAGAGAATTTAGTCTCATTAGAAACATAAGGGAGTTGAAACATGTAACACCCATAATTCGCTCTAGTGCCATGCTCTGGATTAATCATCGAATAAAAATGACCATATATGGAATAAAATGGCAACCGGCTTCTGTGTGTAAACTAGACTGTATTTTCCAAATATGGTCCTTTTTATTCATTGAATAATCCGAAGCATGGGGCCGCTGTTACACGTTTCAACTCCCTTATATGTTTCTGGTCTCATCTAATGGGTTATTAGCTGTTTTGGACGCCACGTGAACATGTAGTTTCATGTAGCAATTTTACTTGCCAGCTGCCACCAATGTAACTTACCTTGGACTGACTTACTGAGGTACAGTGTACTGTGTGACGGAAATCGTTGAAACTCTTGAGGATAAAGCATGAAGGTGCATGAGAGGACGTTGCTATTGCTTATGCATTTATCAATTGAAAACCCGACTTCCCCCGTGGGTAGGTGGGAATTTGATTTGAAAAAGTCCCAAATGTAAGAAAATCCCCACCCCCCTGGGACACTATTATGCACTCAGAATTCTTTTGTTCCCAAAGATTAATAAGAACTGTCGGGGCGGTATTCGAGTGAAGTTTAAAGCATTTAGACTTCCCGAGTATCAACACACGAAATTATAGCTGCGAAGTGCCCTGTTTGTTTGTAAACTGTGTGGGAATGAAGGTACTGGTGCGTGTTTATGTTTTTAGAGTCGCTAAACGAGTGCCACTTACATGTAGCTAAGACTTCCACTAATAATTGGAATAACTTCTTGAAATCCCGAATAATAAGAGCTATTATATACATTTTGTGGAGATTTTAATTCGCGACACTGTTCCCGCCACTTTCAAATGAATGAATGAATGAATAAACCTTTATTTAAGCAGGGTAGTCCCTTCAGTTACAAAAATGTGACTGCTATCAATAGGAGCCCTGACAATTAAATTATAACAATTAAACTATTAACTATTATTTAAAACTATTTACAAATATATTGATCTACATAAAAAAACTTACAATAATTAAAACTACCAATAGATTGTAAAACTATTGTGATTTCAATCTAAAAATGATGCACCATTATAATAAAAATAGCGTTTAGCAACTTCAGTACGCACCTGAGGTAAATGTAATAGATTACTTTGTCTAGTTGTACGGCCGGTGACGTCTCTATTAAAACTAAAATAATTCTTAAAAAACTGCGGGCAGCGATTGTTAATACTTTTCTTAACGAGTTTAAATACATGACTATCGCGCCTACATTGAAGAGTAGTCCACCGTACATTGTCCAAGGCTCTGTCACTATCGTCCATTTTTGTTACTATTCTTGCCGCGCGCCTTTGTAGTTTCTCTAGAGAGGAGCTGTTTCCCTCTCCACAGCAGGTCCAAACAGTGTCACAGTAGTCCATAATAGGACGAATAAAAGATGTATATATAATGTTTGCACAATGTGATGTTATATTGTTTCTGATACGACCTAACATTCCCACCCTCTTACCGGCTCTTGATAAGACGTACTTAACATGGGCATTCCAAGAAATACATTCATCAAAGAGAACTCCTAGATATTTAAATTCATACACACGCTTGATGACGTGGCCATGAATCATTAAACTAAAACTATCCACACTGGATAGCCTAGCACAGGTTCGAAATAACATAGCTTCAGTTTTCGAGACGTTCAGAAATAAGTTATTGTCACAGAGCCAATTTCCATTCAGATTCATTCTTTCAACACTTTTTAAATCAATCTACTGTGACCAGCTTCAAATCGTCGATTTCATTGCACACAAACGCGGCCTAAAGGCTACCAAAAGGCCCGAAACATTTCTAATAAGAAAGGGAAATGGTGGGGAAATCAGCTTATTGTCTTGCTTGAACTGTTTCCCTTTTTGTTTGCGTTTACCAGGCGAGGAAACACACTACTTAAAGACCCTGTGTCCGAGCCCATGGTGCTTTGCGCGCGCAAATCATTTTCGTAGACTACGAAAATCAGAAAGATCGTTGTTGTTGTTATGTGACTCTCGAATCTTTCGAAATCCATCCCTAGTTTGGGCCATCGTGTAATTATTCATAGGTATATATGCTTAACTGACTTTCTTTTATCTTAACTTTTGTATATATACTTTTTTAAATGAAATTTTAGTTCGAATATTTCTTCGAATCCCGGTCTAGAGTGGCGAGTAGAGGAATGCCGGAGAAAGGACCGAGACAGCGAGGCAAAGCGACTCGACAAATAATCCTTCAGCAGTCCACATTTTACTTTCTCTAGGTCTACAAGAGACCACTTGTGGTTCAAAAGGACTACTACGTGAGTTTCCCGGGGATTTGCTGCACTAAGGGACCGGCGGGCTTCGTTGGCAATACAAAGCAACCACTTCTGGCATCACTGATCATTCGTAATTATAATTTCGCACGGCTGAGCTCCACTGCGGTGTTACAGACTTATCTGTATACGCAGAGAAAGCAATGTCCTTAACCTTTTTTTTCATCCTACAGTACGTCCAGAAAGTCTTGCTACCAAAACTACGATCGCGGGTCAAAGTCCAATCTGCCGAGTTCAGCTGTTACTTCGCTGTGAGTTTGACTCGAGTGCAAAGCAAAAAAATAATTCATGCAAGCGAAAATGAGAGGAAAAAAATTTCGACCAGCTTCGGCACAAAAAAAAAAATTTCGATCAAGAACCCCGTCTTCTACGAGGTAGGTAATAATCCATGGTTGAGCACATTATCCAGACAATGGGTCTTGGGGAAATTCCCCCAATCATTGGAAACAGTCATATTTTCATGAAACACAAAACCATAGTAACAATAATATATCCTTTTATTTTCTGGTATTCAAAATATCACATAAATTAACAACTACTGTATAATTATAAGATTAACTTGCAGAGAATCCCTGGCAGGATCGAGAAACTGGAAGGAGCAGTTCTCGCACGTCTGAGCAATGCAGTCATGGGATTTATCGTGAGACAAAGCAATGCACTTTGAAACAGTATATTTGAAATAGTGACTCAATTAGGGAGTGTTCATTATTGATGACTTTGGGGGGGGGGGGGGGGGGGGGGTCGGTTAAATTATGGGGGGGCAACAAAAGTTTTAAGTGCTTTTTGGGGGGGTCATCAAAGATTTTACCAACAGTGTTTCAGAGAGCAGTAAAATCTCAAAAAATTTGGCTCAGGCCTTCGGCCCTCGCAACATATAAAAATTGTATTCTGCTTTGTTTACTTTATACACAGGATGGTATTCTCTAAGTTCATGATCAAAGGCACATCCCCAGATAATGCATCGGTGTCCAGGAGATTAGTTTAATGCCAATGCTGAGCTCTTTTTCATTAACGTATTTGAGACTACGGAACAAACCGGAATTTCTATCTTCCTCGTACAAGTATGAAAATGCAATAAAAACTAAGGGTTCTCAATGGTATTTTTTAAGTAGTGAAACTAGAAGTAAATCCGGCGGAACTTACCAGATCTAGGAAAGTTGGCGACTATGCGCTTAATAAAGGTTTCCAGCATTTCGTCACTTATATTGCTATAACGAGAACTATTCGTCATTTCATATTCTGCCATTCTATTCTCCACAGTCCGCTGACTAACTCCAAGCATCAATGCCATATCTTGATAGATAAAGTTGTTTTCTGTTTTGAAATATGAACCGGCAAGAAAAAAGGACATTAAATCGTTTTCAGTGCTTTCTATTTTATTTATTTTATTTATTTGCGTATTAGTAGAGTACAGGCCTTTAAAGTGCAAGTATCGCCATAATACAACATGAACTCTTTTTGCCCCAAATTCTATTTCTGATATTTTCCATGATAGATAAATTATGCTTTGTACATGTAAGTTACAGTACCAGGAAAATGATAGTATTTTATTTTTTATTTTTTTATTAGTGGTACAGGTTTATTGTTGAAAATTAGATATCACCCCCCTCCTTTGCATAGAGTAATTTACATGTTGCCCCCTCTCTTGGGATATGATTTCACATTGTGCCCCCCCCCCCCCCCTCCCGTTTCTCGACCCCCTCCCCCCTTCTGCTTTTGCACAGTCCCTTATCTCATGTTAACACAGTACAGTGTAGTACGTGGCACTATTACAGAGGTTATTACCTTTAGGCGAGCGTTCTTCATATTTTGCGGTGCGTTATTGGCAGACTTATATAATACATAAATGCATAAAAAATACAAATACATATATACAAATACACAAATAAATCAATATTTTATTCATGGCATGGCTCTCTGGAAGAGCATGATTATATGAAGATACTCTGTGGGTAAATAAAGAGATACAACATTCCCAAGGCCAGCCATATGAATTCTGCTCCATAATATATAGAGCTTATGTATCGGCTAAGTATCTAATAGGGCTAGGTTTATTATATAAATCTGCAAAGAACGCACCTAATATGAGAACGTATTCGCCGGCAGTAAAAATAAAATGGCTTCTCGATTGCCATTTTCTGCAGTTTTTGTATATTTATATATGATAAACAACTTATAAAGGCTCGCCAAAATACAAATGACTCGTAAAACTACCTTATTACATGAAATTTTGGCGACACTTAAATTTAGCGAATTTAGCGATTTTTCTAAAAATCGCTAAATTAAAATGCACCAAAATTAAGTGTCGCTAAATTTAAATCGTCGCTAAATTAAAGTGAGGACAATATGAAATTCCGCCATCTGGTCTGTTTCACACAATCATGCTGTTTGACGGTCGATTACAAGTGACGTGTATCGGATGTCTCGTGCACATTTCAGTCATTTCAGCTTGACAACAAGTCATTTCGCATTAAAGTGATTTAAATGAAGCTATTGACGTTTATGATTTTATCACATAAATGTTCTATTATCGTCGTAAAAGTTTTTAATAAATTCGCCAAAGTTTCAGTTCGTGAAATCGCGAAAATTAAGTGACTTATGTTCCAAAATTTACGAAAAATCGCTAAATTAAATTGCCGCTAAATATGGATTTTACAAAATCGCTAAATTAACGTGTCGCCAAAATTTCATGTAATAAGGTACAATGAGCCGAGTTAGCTGTTTAGCCGACTGATGACTTCTGTGTATTTCCAAGAGTTATTGATATGGAGCCTTTAGGCGATCCAAAATACGAACTGAATAAAAATACACAACCGTATTAGGCCATCCCAATAAAATGTTTCGTTTCCCATCGCCATCTGGCTCGTGATGGTGGGTCGGTCGGCCGGTAAAAACGTTAGGGGATCTGGAACCAAGTCGGCTTGAAGACACTTTTTCCTCTATTAGTTGTGGATTGACAACTTGCACGAGAAAAGTAAAAAACTTTTCCACAAAATTGGGTCGGTCTTTATAAACTTTGAATTTCTTTTGGATTTCCTCCCAAAAAGAGTCGGTCGGCCGTCGGATGATGGTAAACAAAACATTTATTGGGATGGCCTTAGCATGGTCGAGGCAAATTGCCGTATCAGATGTTTCAACAGAGAAGTTTGTATTACATTTGTATATAAATTGTGCAAATAAATATTATTTTCTTTCCATAATAAGCAAAAATCTTATATGCTCGCTCGAGAAATGGGATTTACTATATATGGTGATGAAAAGCCATTTCACTGTAACTACCTGAAATAGTCTCATATTCGGTGCCCTCTTATGCATATTTCGTGCATTCTTGGTAGAACTGGTATTCTGATTCTGAGTCAAATGTCAGTGGCGATTGATAAAGATGTCGAGTGAGTATTTCGTGGATCATTTCTACTGACAAAAAGAGTATGTAACATCTGCTTAGGCGGATTTACAGAGGCTCACAACAATTAGATATGTGAAGTGTTGTATTCCGGTGAAAATTTCGATGCGAACTTGTAGCAGTTTGAACGAGGTATGCACATGCAGGAGCTAATGGCTCCAGGTATGCATGCATTTAAAGTCTGAGGCCGGAAATCTGTAAGTATAGAGGCGTCTGATTTCTCTTTGAACTGAACCATGACAGAACATTCCAAATGAAAGTTAAATGTTCGGATATTTTTGTGTTATAATCAATGATGTAATTAAGAACTATTAAAGTCTAAGAGGAATCATAATAGATCAGTTCAAGCCCACTTTGCAACCGGGAAGACCTTCGATTTGCCTAGCTAGACTAGACTAATTTGGGTGACTAGCAAAACAAGCTGATAAAATATTATTCACAACTTCTCAGGATGATGTAAAATAGCAATAAACACTTAGTACCAGAATCGATTTATAGTAGAACCAACTCAGGAGACAAACATGTCCAAACATAGCAGCTTTGTTTTGCCGCCAATTTTGCAGTGCGTGACGTCATGGAGACCCCCCGTCGACTGAACCATTCGACTGTTGACTTGATCATTTGACATCACGCCAAACCATTCGTGTTTACGTTGAATTGAATTACTTTGCGTTGGATCGTTTGTATTTAGGTTGGATCATTTCATTATTATCTTTCCATTTGACATAAGCGAGTTGGATCATTCGTGTTTTGTATTGATCATTTGATACTTGGTTGAATCATTTCTACGTCGGTAGTTAGATCGTTCGTGTTTTGTCTTTACCATTTGTGTTTTGTCTGTTCCATTTGACAAGAGATAGTTAGATGATTTCATTTCCGTCTATTTCGTTCGTGTTTTGTATTGATCATTTGATACTTGGTTGAATCATTTCTACGTCGGTAGTTAGATCGTTCGTGTTTTGTCTTTACCATTTGTGTTTTGTCTGTTCCATTTGACAAGAGATGGTTAGATGATTTCATTTCTGTCTATTTCGTTCGTGTTTTGTATTGATCATTTGATACTTGGTTGAATCATTTCTACGTCGGTAGTTAGATCGTTCGTGTTTTGTCTTTACCATTTGTGTTTTGTCTGTTCCATTTGACAAGAGATAGTTAAATGATTTCATTTCTGTCTATTTCGTTCGTGTTTTGTATTGATCATTTGATACTTGGTTGAATCATTTCTACGTCGGTAGTTAGATCGTTCGTGTTTTGTCTTTACCATTTGTGTTTTGTCTGTTCCATTTGACAAGAGATAGTTAGATGATTTCATTTCTGTCTATTTCGTTCGTGTTTTGTATTGATCATTTGATACTTGGTTGAATCATTTCTACGTCGGTAGTTAGATCGTTCGTGTTTTGTCTTTACCATTTGTGTTTTGTCTGTTCCATTTGACAAGAGATAGTTAGATGATTTCATTTCTGTCTATTCCGTTCGTGTTTTGTATTGATCATTCCACAATTCTTTGTTAAATGATTCCTGTTCTGTATTTTTGGTGGTAACGGCCGCCCATAAGCCCCCGGGGGGGGGGGCTCCCATATAAAAGGGGTAGGGATGCTCGTCGGACATTTTCGATTTGACCCCTAAGAGGTACTAAAATGGGCGTGGCTCAAACTTATTTTGACCCCTAAAAGATAATAAAAATGTAAATTGATAACAGCTTTTTTGTTCAATTGACACCCGACCCCTAAAAGGTACCGCTTTACATAGAAATGTCTGTGTTTGAAGGTGGATACCCTAAGTGGTACCAAACTCCTGATTTTGACCCCTAAAAGGTACGACGAGCATCCATGTACCCCTCACATAAGGGAGTCCCCCCCCGGGCCATAAGCAAGAGTATGTGTTTGCTTGTAGAGTTGTGAAAAGTCGCACTCGTAAACCTAATTAGAATCTAAAGACAGAACAGCTGGCTTCCTGCCGAGTCGGCTGTTAAAATCATATTGGAAGCATCCGGGGAAAATTCGTGGGCTCGATTGGGTTCTTAATCCGGTAAAAAATATGAAATTCGTTATCCAAAGTGTATGTGTACTTCTTTTATGAAACTGATAAACAATCGAGAGCATTTTAGTTCGCCTAAAAGCTGGCCTTTAATTTATGCGGCCGTTGATAAACAAACTAATCATAACATTGGCGCAAAGCACCATGGGCTCGGACACAGGGTCTTTAATAAATGAGAGCAAAATTCAAATTGCATTGAAACGAGCCGTCGGAACTGTCTTTATCAAACTCCCGAATGTAGGCTTGTAAAAATAAACTTTTAGGAAAGCTAGGAAGTTAAACTGGAGTTCTTGGAAATTGTCGAATTGTAGCCAAAGTTGTTCAGTTTTATGTGAAGGGTTAACTCGAACTTGATTCGTACTTGACTCGAGTTTGAGCCTAAATAAACTCCGCCAGACATCCCCGAGCCTGATGAACACACAAAATTCTAAATGCTTTAACATTCACTCGAATACCCTGACAGTTCTTATAAATCTTTCTATACTTCTTTTGTATCAGCACAGAAAGTTTGGTTGCGATACATTCAATATGAAACGAAATATCAAAGTAACTCAACATTTCTTTGTAAAAATGTCTCGCCATCCTGAAGCAAATCGAGTACAATCCCCGACCCCCTGGGGCCACAAAACTCGTCAATTCCCATCAAATGCCTCGCATATCCCCATCTAGGGGAAGACAGGGTTTCAATTGATAAGCGCATTTAACAGACGAATACGAGATAATGAGTTGGACAAAATGAAGTAAATAAGGGGCACAACATCTCTATAGATTAAACTTGACGAAGGCAAGAGAGTGGCATAATTGTTGTTAAATGTTTGTAGTCTTGGTGTAGAGCCTGTGGATCGTGACGTCATGATGAGACCACCACGCAACGTACGGGACCCAATGATCACTAGGGCACTTATCTTGAAGGTGATCAGCGCGGCACTACTGATAGTGTGCGGAACACTATGGATATTCTGGAGAGAGGTAGGACCCATCTCTATAACGATCTCAATATTACATCACTCTCACTTAGGAATGAATGCAGAGGTAATGATAAACACTTCATTGCCTGTTTTGGTTTGTGACGTAAAATAGAAACCCCAGCCGTTACTACGAATTATTTTATTGCAGTGTGATGATGAAACGCACTGGGTTATGAACCTCGTGATTCCACTTTGACGAGCCTTAGTGCTCCTGAACACTGCTACACGCGTCCTACCTTTCCTCTTTCTGAAAAACAGTAACACTTTAACTTTGAGGTGACGCAAAGTTTACACAGCTCTCATCAAAAGAACAAGGGCTAGATGAGTTAGACAAAGTAAAGATGGTCAGTTCCTCACGAGCTGTAGTGGTACAAAGAATTGATAGATAAATACTGAGCAGGTTCACGATGAAAGGGGGGAAATATTGTACTTCTGAAGCCAGGACTAAACATTCGAACATTGGTGTACAACATAGACTGTTTAGCACCCCATGTTGGACCAACAATGTTAGACTGTTTAACACCCCATGTACAGTGTAAGACCAACAATGTTAGACTGTTTAGCACCCCATGTAAGACCAACAATGTTAGACTGCCTTTAGCACCCCATGTTAGACCAACAATGTTAGACTGTTTAACACCCCATGTTGGACCAACAATGTTAGACTGGTTAGCACCACATGTTGGACCAACAATGTTAGAATGCCTTTAAGCACCCCATGTAAGACCAACAATGTTAGACTGTTTAGCACCCCATGTTAGACCAACAATGTTAGACTTTTACCACCCCATGTTGGACCAACAATGTTACACTGTTTAGCACCTCATGTTAGACCAACAATTTTAGACTGTTTAGCACCCCATGTAAGACCAACAATGTTAGACTTTTTAGCACCACATGTTGGACCAACAATGTTGGACTGTTTAGCACCCCATGTTGGATCAACATTTTTTGTTGGGCGAAATGTATGATCGAATTAAAAACCACTTGGCTCACGTTGGAACGTTTTTATAAACCCCGACTTTAGGGATAAGGCAAAACATCCATTATTCCTACCCCTCCCCCCTCTCGACCTCGCCAAAAAGTCTAATGGTACGCCCTGCCTGTAACTATTATCTTTCAGATGCGTGATAACATCATCACTCCACGTGACACCACCATGACGTTCACGTGCTTTGTATTCTTCGACATGTTCAACGCACTCAGCTGTAGATCACAGGTAGGACACACCCACCCAAACACGTATAATACGGAAAGAATAAGTATTGGCATGTCTGCAATCCATTATCCTTATTTGCACCATTTCCTGGCTTCGTAATCTTCTTTTCGATTTACCAATGGGAAGTGCCTTGTAAGAGAACGATTATTGTCCCTTCTTTTATTAACCAAATAGATATTCATTTATTACACGAGTCAATGGTATACCGGCTGATAGCAAAATCGTAAAATTGATATCACACTGCCGGTGTGATATCATTTTGTGCCTTCGCTGCGCTCACTCGTGAGTTATCAAGCTAAACACTCGAAGCTACATTCCGTATCTCCACGCGGCCTTGTAATATCCTCTATTTCTTACGGTTTAATACATTACACGGAATTTAGTAGTGTAGTAACATTACATACATTAGTCGTCAGTGAAGGTTGGGCAAGAAACGCATTTACAAGACCTAAAAATGCTAGCAATTACCACGAGGCTGCCATGAGGCGATCAGGGTGAGGCGGTGGGAAAACGCATTAATTTGTGCTTAGCGCCTCCTGACTCAAAGTGCTAAAGTACTCAAGCGATGATTACCCACAATCCTTGTCTTTTTACGTCATCCCTCATGTTTCAGATGTCTCGACATAAATTCAATTATTACATTCACACGCTCCGCAATAATTGTTGCTTATTACACATCAGTGACGCAATCACTCTTGTGTCGCACGTTAAACCCGGTAATTTATAGCTTGCCTCACTCGTGTATTACGACTCTGAATTTCGAACGGGTCCTGAAAAAACCATAGGGGCTTATCAAAGCCAGGACCCGGCTAATCCACAGATCAAATTGGAATTTAGCGGTGTTGTTTTGTACATTCACCGCTCAAAGATAAACACCGTATCTGTGCGCGGCCGTTTCAGATATGAGCCCTGGCCACAAATCGTTGATTGGGGGCGATTTATGGTCGTAATATTGTTTTAAAATGCTTTACAAAAGGCTTGAGGTGACGTCATTTGTGTCAATTTATGCAAATGAGTTGAACATGAAATGAGTCGTAACATTGAATGTGTTAAGTAACAGTCCGAGCAAGAGGTAGGCACAATTCTATTGTTCAGATGCAATTTGCTTTCCCCACTTTAGTATTTTCTGTTTTTCATACTGACAACTCATCAACCCTTCAATCATAAATTTCTGAAATTATATCCACTAAAGGTAGAGTTCTTTTGTGTGAAAACATTTTGTCCAATCAGAAGAGTGCAAAACAATAACCAAGAAAACGTTCAATTTAAAAATGTTCCCCATATTGAAAGTTCGTCATATTGAAAGTTATGAGAGTTTTCACTAGATGCAATTCAAATCTGTTTACAAAATGAGAAAAAATATTCTTCTTCTTCAATTTTAGATAGATTTTAATGTCTAAGCCAATGAGGTGGAAGATTGAAACAATACCACAATTAGCACCATTTTACATTCCATGCATAACATATGCCTACCTCTTGCGCGGACCATTACTTAATTTGTTCAGTTTTTCAGGCGTCGGACATTTGCCTCCTTAAGGTCGCTACACACAAGTCCCCTCGTCTGAACTAGGAAAAATATTGTCGCGGGGACAACATTTTGTCCCCGGGACTTGTCCCTTCAAATCAAACTGGTTTGAATTGAGGGGACTAGTCCCGGCGACAAAAATGTTCCAAGTTCACACGAGGGACTTGTCCCTTCGTGTGTCCGCAACAAGAGATTTGTCCCCGGGACTTTTTAAGGCTGGTTCACACTTGCGACATAAGCATAAGAACATACGCAAGCGCAGATTGTACTTCATGGGTAGTTAACCCCTTTATACTCGAGTAGAACAAAGCATTCATCCAACCTTAAAGTACAATATGCTCTTGCGTATGTTCTTGCCTTTAATAAGCGAAAAGGACAGATGCTAATAATTTTCTTTTCTTTTAAATAAGTGATAACTGGCCACATCTCATTTTCACCGTTCTTTCTTTTTCGCAGGAGAAGTCCATTTTTGAAGTTGGATTTTTCAAGAACCGTATGTTTCTCTACGCTGTCGGCGGCTCGTTGATCGGCCAGTTGCTGGTGATCTACTTTCCTCCGCTACAAGCCGTCTTCCTGACCGAAGCCCTCTACATTACAGACATAGTGTTACTTATTGCAGTCTCGTCATCTGTGTTCGTCGTAGACGAGATAAGGAAGTACGTCACTCGAAGACTTACTCGGAGCAGGTTGGACACGAAAGAAAATTTCCAAGTTTGACCCAGTGCTGCAGGCAATGGCACCAAATGGATAACTAGCTCCTGTACTGAAAAGTAGTGTTGATTTGCATTGGCGGTGAAGAGAAACATTCCTGACCAAGCCGAGTGCTATCGGATCAATCACGGTTTTTGGAAAACACTTTTTATATATATTTGTTTCCAGATTGCGCTACCTGTGGCGCGCGGTCAAAATGGGAGGGGAGAAAAGCAAATTTTGACCGCGCTCCACAGGTAGACCAATCCGAAACAAATTAGCAAAAAAAACCACTAATAAGAGCCGCTAGCGAGCTACCCCTCCCCTCCTGTTTCACCCTAAATTTAATGGTCAATCATTAATTACACACGTATACCCAAGGGAGGGGTGGGTGGACAGTTTAATGGTCAATCATTAATTACACACGTATGCCACTTAGACAACGAGAACTAAACACACTGCAAAACGACAATAAAGAATTCCAAAGTACAAATCTCGAGCAAGTCGCAATGCTATTGTCTTGTAATCGACACTGATTGGCCCAAGTAACCGTAAATTGGAATGTTTTGTTTTCGTTCTGCAATGTGATTGGTTCTCGTTGTCTAAGTGGCCTCGTACAGTAGTCGCACTGTAGAAACCATTTTAGTGTTTCACACTAAGATGAAAGTCGACATATCTTTCACTTGTCAAAATTTTAATTTTACGTCAATCATTTTTGTCAGAGTACAGGGTATGGCAAACCCTGTTCTATTTGTAAATAGAAGACCCTTTTCTATGTACACATTAAAGGCGCTGCTTCACCGCTTGTTGAACATTGACGCAAATCCTCAAGAGTAGACCTCAAGAGAAGACGTAGGCACTGGTAAGTGATAGAGAACGAGTGGCCGTGCTTTATGGGATTTACAAACTCGAGCTTAAAGAGAGTTTGTAAATCCCATAAAGCACGGACACGAACTAATAAACGTCTAGATGGTATAGTCATGTTTTATTTTGGCGATACTTAAATAGAAGCAAAAGTTTATGTAAATCAGAACGAAATCTGTATCAGATTTACAGATCACTTATCGCTCAGTGATTTCCTTTGATTTTGCCTCATGAATTATTAATGAGTTTAATAACTACAAATGTTATGGAATTTCCTCTAAGTGAAACAAAAGTTGTGACGAATGACATTAATTGATACTTACTAGTTATTTCATGGTTTTCTATGGAATATCGGCGAATATTTCACGAGAAATTTGTATTATTTGGTATACAACGAACCTTTGGGCGAGTTGTATACCAAAAAAATATGAATTTCTCGTGAAATTTTCACTAGTTTATCCTATAACAACAGTTACTTGAAGATTTCATTAAAACAAAGTAACTGGACGACTAAATATGTATTCAAAATCTTGAATTCTTATTGGCTGAGAAGTGCTCGATCGCTTCCGGTTACTTAAACTATTTTATTCGACATTATCATCGCACACCGCGAGCTACAAGATTCCTCTTATGCTCTCTTGATCAAACAAATACGTTGCGTGATTACATCGTATTGTCACGCTGTTCTTGTAATGCGCAATAGGCCCTTTGCAGCTAACAAATCACGTGTTTGTACTAGAGCAAAAAAATTCTGACTTCATTTATTTAAAGGCCTTGTACGAGATCGGTATTGATATTAGCAAAACCTGTTTGTAAATGCTATTTTTCACCTCCAATCGATTGTCGATCTTTCTAAAACAGCGTTTTTGAAGATAGCTTGCTCTCCAGCATCCATGGCAACGCCTTTCCCATGGGTATCACGAGCTCAATTCATTCGTTAACGAAGAATTATATCAGCACGTGACTGTTAGCTGCAAAGGTCCTATAGGCCTTGTCAGCTTGCCTGTTTGTTCTCCCATTTCAGACCACGTGACTTTTCCCTTGAATGCTTTTTTGTGTTTCTGAATCCCAAGAGAAAATTACCAATTTCTATAATTGGAAAACAAAGTAGTGAATCCTCTGGAGAACTCTATCACTTGGTCTGAAATGAGGTAACAAACAGGTAAGCTGAAAGGGTCTATTACATCTATTAATTATGTCGAAGACAATGCATGACTTCAGTAAGCTGTAGGACAAGTTGAGTTACTAAGTTGTCAAATCACCAATGACTATATACACACTATGCATAACTCGCGCGGTCACAACACGAAAACGAGGCCGGTAGGTCCTCTGGAATGTTGAAGTTGAAATACTAGCAGGAGGTGTGAAACGTGTTGAACTTGATTGTTTAGTTGAAAAAATGTTGCTAATCTGTCCTCATTTATCCTTTATTTTTCTTTGTACAACCAGCCAGGCGCATAGCAAATTAACGGCATTGTTTCACTGAACATTCGTTCAGTGCATTTCACAAACTCCAGAGGACCCACCGGGCCTCGTTGACACGCTAGTTACCAGGACTTATGCAAAGGGTCTAACTATCAAATATGTTGTACTGCGTGATTGGTGGAATGAGTCACGTGACCCGATATATGCTTTGACAGATATCAGCAAATGCGCGCGCGCAAGGGTTCCGTAAAATAGATTATTGAAAGGATTAAAAAGACAATAGCCTAATTTGTGGCGTTGAAATATGCGGTTAGACTTCATTGTTCTGTAGGTCTCATTGTTTTAGGGTTTCTTTTGTTTTAGGGGTAGGCTATTGTTTGGGTAACCAATAACATTTCAGGTTGCAAACGGTGGAGTCTGCCCCGAAATATGAACTGCTAGCAAGTCCCTTCTACTGCGCAATTTTTTAGAATGGTTCCAGATGTACACGTAGTTGGCTGGGTCCGAGTCACCCAGCCATGTCTAGCCATCGTTAGCCATTGTAAAAAAAAATCGCAGTAGAAGGGACTTGCTAGCAGTCTATATGAACTGAAATTATACATATCTGCTCCTCGACACTAGTTACCCTAGAGCTTCGTTCTCGTAACTGTTCGCTTCTCCGGATAGATCATATCCGCTGATAAATATAACTGCATATCTGAACGCCATAAATAGGTTATTATATATAATTTCCTATAATATAATGTCAAATGAACATTTTCAAAGGTGAACCATATATAGGCGGTTTCAAAATAAAATACGAAATACTCAAGTGTGTAGTGTATTTTCACGTGCTCTGTTCTTTTTGGGGGAATACCTCATACTAAGTCCGCGTATCACCAGATTGGGCTATATTTAGAACAGACCTCGTGAGAGTTCTCGGCCCTCTCTTTGAGAATCCACCCATAGGACTCGTTATTAATGTTAGTAAATTACTTACCCAAAGAACCACAAATCAATCTCGGACAGAGTGTCAGAAGGGAAACACATTTCTAAAAAAAATTAATCTGGGCGAGATTTTTTACAAGGACATGTATGGGCGTTTGCCAGTCGCGGTAAGTTTGGTTTGATATTTCCTTTTCTATTAAAGTTGTCAGTATTATCAGATTTAGACAAACTTTTATAGAATTCGAGCGAATTGCAGATGTAGGATTGCTTTCTGCAACATTGCGCTCAACAAATTATAATTTAATTGCACCCAAGGGATCACGAGCTCAATTCATTCGTTATTGAAGTCTCAGTTCAAATCCGTGGTCTGAGAACGAGAAAAGATTTCCAGTTCCATCCCCAGTTCCCTGCATCCATTTCTCCACAGGGAGACTAAGAGTGACCGATGGAGGAGTATAGAATTGCCTGCGGAGAAGAATTCATTTTTATAGGATTTAACTTTGGATAGGAGGGAAAATAATCAGGATTATTTTACTGCGCTACGTGGCTAGATCTTGCTGTATCTCTGTGAAAGCAGAGGAGAGTTTCTTGATTCTCATCTCGAGTGTTTTCTTCGTCAGTGCATTTTCCTGCAGAAGCTGTCGCATTTCGTCTTCAACATCCATGACCTAGAGGACAACAGGAGAAGAACATGACATCAGACGTGCCCTAGAGGACAACAGGAGAAGAACATGGCATCAGACGTGCCCTAGAGGACAACAGGAGAAGAACATGACATCAGACGTGACCTAGAGGACAACAGGAGAAGAACATGACATCAGACGTGCCCTAGAGGACAACAGGAGAAGAACATGACATCAGACGTGACCTAGAGGAAATCAGAAGAACATGACATCAGACGTGACCTAGAGGACAACAGGAGAAGAACATGACATCAGACATGCCCTAGAGGACAACAGGAGAAGAACATGACATCAGACGTGACCTAGAGGAAATCAGAAGAACATGACATCAGACGTGACCTAGAGGACAACAGGAGAAGAACATGGCATCAGACATGCCCTAGAGGACAACAGGAGAAGAACATGACATCATCAGACGTGACCTAGAGGAAATCAGAAGAACATGACATCAGACGTGACTTAGAGGACAACAGGAGAAGAACATGGCATCAGACGTGACCTAGAGGACAACAGGAGAAGAACATGACATCAGACGTGACCTAGAGGACAACAGGAGAAGAACATGACATCAGACATGCCCTAGAGGACAACAGGAGAAGAACATGACATCAGACGTGACCTAGAGGAAATCAGAAGAACATGACATCAGACGTGACCTAGAGGACAACAGGAGAAGAACATGGCATCAGACATGCCCTAGAGGACAACAGGAGAAGAACATGGCATCAGACGTGACCTAGAGGACAACAGGAGAAGAACATGGCATCAGACATGTCCTAGAGGACAACAGGAGAAGAACATGACATCAGACGTGACCTAGAGGAAATCAGAAGAACATGACATCACCTAGAGGAAAACAGCAGATGTAAAACATCAGACGTGAATGTAACTTGTCACAAGTAAAAATCTTGTTTGTTTCTCTGAAAACAGCAGCTTTATTCTCTTAAAAATTAGATGGAGGTAGATATTGCGGCAGCGGCGGCGTCTTCAGTTCTGGTTGTGAAATTACTGTGCATCTAATCGGGGCCAGTAAGAACGAGAACAACCACTCTTGAGAACGAAAACAAAGCTTTCAAGCTTACAAATCGTCACATATTTACGCTAATTTCTTCATTGAAAAGACTGACTCAAAGCTAGTCCACCAAATGTGCCTTTTACCGAATCAAAGGTCGAGCAAGTTGAAACGTAAGTTGGAACGCTTAGTTTTCGTTCTGCAATGTGATTGGTTGGTCTCTGTTACAGTAGTCGCACAGTAATACCTCCTTCGTGGAACATTGCTTTGAGAGAAGTGTTGTTTGTTGATTTTATCAAAGTTTCAAAGAGAACATTTATTCTGACCTTTTTGTTAGCTTGGTCCAGCTCGTTCTGTTTGTCCCGTAGAATTCTCTGCATTCCTTGTTCGTGGCCATGTCTCTCAGACTCTAACTGGCGGCGAAACGAGTCATCGCACGATCTCAGCTTCTCTATGGCAGCACTGCAATGGAACGAGATGTTTTTGAACAAGAGCATTATTACCGGGTTTTTTTTCCGGCAGAGTTGGTCACCGCTGGTAGAACGCGCGGGCTCTGGGAACGGTTTTTGGCGCATGCGCGACGCATGGTGTTACAACTAATAACATTCAAAGGCACCACACCATTATTTAAAATTTACGTGCCAACCAGAAAGTAATTTTCTCTCAACACGAGTAGCGTTCCTAAATTACAGTTGGTACATTAACATTACAAACGTAATATTTATAAACTGTCATTAGGCTTTGAAAGTTATCGTAAGCAAATTCTTCCAGAACAAGAGCAACCTCCTTCCCAGGGTCTTTGCGTGCCTAATCCAAAATGGCGTCTATATGCGCGCAAAGACCGCTGGGAACGAGGCCGGAACGAGAGAATTGAGTTTCCATATTTTCACGTCGCCAGCACTCAATGGAGTCACCACTTACTTCCCAGCTGCTACGGCCTTGTCTCTCTCTTCTGTGAGAGTTTTCTCCTTTTCTTTGAAATTGTCTCTCATTTTCACGACTTCTTTCTCCATCTGAGTGATGATTGCACTTTTGTCCTGCCATTTGCTACGAAGAGACCTCAGTCCCTCTTTAGTTTTCTCCAGCTCTTCCTGACTCTCTCGTAACTGCGTCTTCAAATACTCCTTACGCTCCCTTAACGCTTCCACCTCATCCTGAAGATTTCAAAACAAAAACACTCAAGGGTTATGACCTCTCCATATATGAATAAGCTAGTACGTGATCACAAGCCCCACGTGACATACATGTGACAGACTGAGGACCGCCCCCGGTTAGCTCAGTGGTTAAGCTCCGGTCTGTTGTGCTGGAGGTCGCGGGTTCAAACCCCGGCCGGACCAACACTCGGAGTCTTAAAATAACTGAGAAGGTGCTGCCTTTGTGAAACAACTGCAAATGGTTAGACCTTCACGTCTTCTCAGATAAGGACGTAAACTCGTAGGTCTCCCGTTGGCCTCAAGTTTATCAGTCTCGCCAGACTGTCACGAGTTACCGACGTTAAATAAAGTTGCTTTACTTTACTTTAGGATCGCTTGGCACGCCATCATTTCACACGGTTCCGAAAGCTATGCATCAAATCTTCAAGGGATTTTGAGATAGTGAAATGTGAGACTCTGATATGGGCGCACTATTTCATCATGTGGTGGGAGATCGTCATTTTTAAAATACATTATATTTTTCGGATTGGGCTACCTGTGGAACGCGGTCTTGACCACGCGCCACAGGTAGCCCGATCCGAAAACAAAATAACGGAAAAGCCAGCAAGCAGGCTACACTTAGGGGCGTCGTCAATCGAATTGAACCTTTAAAGTTTCTTTAAAATCAAAACTACAAAATAATACCATGTATAAAAATAAAATGTTCTGATATATTTTTTAAACTTTTTCGATAGCGGATGGCAAATATTAAAGTGTATTGCAAAAGCTTATTATAGAAAACTGATTTCTGTTTACAGTGAACCGATTTCAAATTTCTCTAAATTTCTCTTCAAAGGAGTATTTTTCATCCACTCGAATAGGGGGTGGATAGGGAGAGAAGGATATTGGGAGTGGGGAAGAGGGAAATACGTAGGACCTGCAACGAAACCCGTGGATTTTTCATATTAACGTTCAGATTCTGTGAAAACAGCCCTCTCTATTCGGCCAAAAGCGAGCCCTACCTTCTTACCCTCTCCCCCTACCCCTACGCCCTAGGGCCTCTACGCAGGCTACACGCATCTTTGCCATCCTTCATCAAAAACGTCTTAAATTCTCTCCAGTGTATTTCGTTATGAGAAAGTTTGTCATTTGAGGGTTGACACACTCGCCTGTAGTTCGCTGTTTGTTGATACTTCAGTAGCTAATCGTTGCTCGAGATCAGTGACTTTCTTGGCATTTTCCTCTCGTATCCTCTGGATATCGTTGTCTCGTTCGGTAGTAGCCTACAACAAAATAGCAATATTTATTTTAATAATAATGGCCATATTTCTATAGCGCCATATCACCACAGTCTCAAGGCTTATGCTACTTTGGCTGCTGCACACTTACCTTTTATAACCTCTGTATATTATTTTCTTTACTTTGCTGTATGTTTACCGTATGTCTATGTAACTAGTGCTTATAAATAGTGTAAATAAAAATTGAATTGAAATTGGCGCTTTATATATTACTGACATATCCTGTCAGTGAATGTTTTCGGACTGCTTACGGCGCTATATAATAGCTGCCACCAGTTTACAATGTTGAGTATGTGGTTAGTACAATGGCCAGGCTGCTGTACCAGGTGACAATCCCCTTCTCTTTTTCGAGTAGTACAACCGGTTCTTTCACGTCAAATACTAAGTAGAAGGAGACCAGGCCAATGGCTTATAAACGTCCCTGCCCAAGGACGCGGCCAGGATCGAACCCACGAGACCGTGCTCTACCAACTAAGCTAACCTGTGAGGCGGTTTTATTTTACCACCATAAGGACATGGCTGAATACTTCCTAACGCCCTGCTAACAGTTTCAGCCCGGAACAAAATCCACCGTACCGAAAAAGACGGCGGATTGTACTTTTACCCATAATCCTTTGCACACGAAATCTTTAAATCCGTTATAAAATCGCTGTAGAGGTTTTAAATCTTAAAAAAAACAAGCCAGCACAAGTGCTGTTGCCAGTACACTGTCATTGAAGAGAAGAGAGGATTTCTACGTGTTATCCTAATAACAAGCCAGCACAAGTGCTGTTGCCCGTACACTGTCATTGAAGAGAAGAGAGGATTTCCACGTGTTATCCTAATAACAAGCCAGTACAAGTGATGTTGCCAATACACTGTCATTGGAGAGAACAGAGGATTACTACGTGTTATCCTAATAACAAGCCAGTACAAGTACTGTTGCCAATACACTGTCATTGGAGAGAACAGAGGATTTCCACGTGCGTTTTACTGTGTTAGGTTCGCAAGGGATTGTGGTCAAATGTACAGACGCCATTGTTTGGTTATGGTCTCGAGTTTAGAAGTCCAAGAACAACAGTTTTTATTCTCCCGGGACGAAACATGACCACGACGTGATAGAGAACTAGTGACAGTGACAGTATATATAGAGATTACCTGTTTTAGTTTACGTATAGTGTCCGTTTGATCCTCCATTAGCTTCGCTTTAATCCTGATCGTTTCGTTGTCACTCTGTACATAGAAGAGGAAACATTTACCATACTCAAACTAGCGCGCCTAGCAACGACAAGTTTTTGTCCGATAATCATTGAGCTAATGTGAGAAAATGAGGGCTCCTCGACGAATACCAAACTCGATGTTATGCCTTGAAAGAGCCACTTTAATTTGCGGAATTAGCAAGTATGCCGAGTTTTAGGGTGTGTTTCCCTACCATAGTTACAAGCCTGCAAAGGTCGAAATATTCCAGTTTCGCATTCAAGAATAGGCCTTTTGCAGGAAACAGTCACGTGCTGATATATTACTTCAAAAGTGAATGGATTGCGCTCGTAATCCCAAGGGAAAGGCTTTACTGGATAGCAAACAAACTTTAAATGTTTTAGAAAGATCGATTGGAGATGGAAAATAGCAGTTTTGCTAATAACACTACCGATCTCCTTCAAGTGCCTTTAAATAAATGCAGTCAGATATTTTTGCCATCCAGTACAACCACGTGACTGTATTCTTGCAAAAGGCCCATTACCGCTGTACGAGATGACTACAGACGCATTTACTCATTACTAGCCTCGTCTTGATGTTAAATAGGCATAAATACCAGCGGCAACATGGGCTGTTCACAACTGTCTATTGGCCGGTAACAAAACGAGTAGGGGACTGGGACCGAGTTTATCAGAATTACTCTAATTCTAAAATGAAGTTCATCACATGATAGAGCATGTTGAAATTAGCATGTGTGCCACGTTTGACGTGATTCGAGTGAATCTCGTCTGAATTATAAGCAATTGAAATGTCTTTGTCCCTCCAATTTTTTTACAATGAATGTATGGTTTGGAGGGACAACGTTAAAAAATAAGAGAGTTTGTATGGGAAAATTGACACATTTGATGCTTTCTAGCATCGTCAATATTGAGCCAAAGTTCATGAAACTTTCCAGACTAGCTAAGTTTGATCTGTTCTTTTGGAAAATAATGATCACTTTGACTAGTTATTAATTGAATTAGTTTTACTGACTCGGTTCCAGTCCCCCGCTCGTTTTCTTACCGGCTAATTGTTGTAGTTTCAGCACCTTCTCGCTTGTATTTGTGAATGTTTTACATCAGAATGAGACTAGTAAGGAGTAAATGCGTCTGTAGTCATCGCGCACAGCGGTAATGTTTTTATGCAAAACGGGCCTATTACCTGCGACTGTTTCTTCACTTGACTAAGTTCAGCCATCAAGGCCTCAATCCGGGACTCCAGACGTCCGCGATCCTGAGCCAGTGATGCACCTGTTGGATTTAGATCAGCGGTTTTCGATTGAGTGTCGTAAAACCCAAACCAAAGTAGTTACAGAGCCAATCACGGGAGCAAGTGAAGACGCAATGAGCCAATCACGAACTGACGTAATTCGTGATTGGGTTTAGAGCACGTTTCAATGGACCTTATTCACACGGCGGCCATGTTTAATCCCAGGAGTATAAAAAACCTTTGTTTTGCACACGTGAACTCGTTCTGAAACTGCTCAGTACGAGGCTACACGTGGGAAATCTATTGTTTCAAGCAAACATGGCCGCCGTGTGACAAAAGCCCATTGAGCGTCGAACGTTTTCGGTGATTGTTTTGGTTTTGAAATAAATATTTGTATATTTGTTCTTCAGAGGGTTGGGCGATATATCGAAAGCTACATCTGAGGAAAAGGTTTCTGGGTAAACTGAAAATGCATCAGAGATGAACACTGAAGGCAACACAAGCAAGGGGATGTGTAAATGCAGCTGCCTTCCAAAAGTCAAAACAAAGTCTAACGAAATAACCCCCAATGAAAATGACATGGTTTTCGCTCATGACGTACTGAACTGCGACTAAATCTACTTTGGGAATAAATCACTTGAAAAAATGTTTTAGGAAGTAGCAGCTCAGCCTTTGACATACATTATCAAACTCATTAATACTTCACGAAGCAAAAACAAAGGAAATTAATAAAACATCAGTGTCTGTATATCTGATACAACACTAGTGTTGTATCAGATATACAGACACTAATCCAATCACCAGGCCTGTATCCAACAAACACCATGCTACTGTCTGTTAGGGGGAGGTCTCGCAACCGATCACTGACTTCCCCTATCCCAGCTGTTGGGTGAAAGGAAAACTCTACTATTTAATGCACAGAGACCAGTCTGATCAATGTGGGACCAGTTTTTGTGTACACTGCGCATGACCGTTAGTACACTACAGAGCTGAACTATCTTTTTTACGTTTCCCATCAAAATTTCATACATTTTTTAATTTTATATAGTTTCATTTGATAAGTAGTTTACAACATTCGCGTTCGTGTTGTATCAGCCCATACAATCTCTCGCCTCCGGAACGCGAATGTTGTAAACACTACTTATCAAGCTCATTAATAATTCATGAAGGGAAAACAAAGGAAATCAAGGTGCGATAAGTGATCTCATCTGATATCGTCCTGCTTTGCATAAACTTTCGCTTCGATTTTCTCGGCCGAAATAGGTCGTATCGATATCAACAAACTAACTGAAAAACACGACTCGATACACCTTTTTAATAAGTCTGACTGTAAGTATATTCAGTGACGTCATCCGGGTACTTCTCGTGTATCAGGACTTGAATGCATGTTTTAAAATGTAGTTACCAGCGCCTCTGCTGCATCTTGCAAAGTCTGAATTATATTGCTATCTTTTATTCAAGAGTTAAATGTAAGCGGTTGGTTTGCACGCTTGACTGCACTATAATTAAGCAATATAACACGCTTTCCATGTCTTTGTTCTCTTATATAAACACGCGGGATATGTTGGGAGAACAAAGAAAAACTTGAAAATCACGAGCCGCCAGGCGAGTGATTTTCAAGTTTTTCTGCGTTCTCCCAACATATCCCAAGTGTTTATATAAGAGAACAAAGACATGGAAAGCGTGTTATATTGCTTTTATAAAATAACGAACAGGAAAAACACGAGAGAAAATCGTACGCACGCACGATCAGAAGATCAATTCTCCTAACCGTAACAGTCGTCAGAAATCGACCGACGGTGAGTTTGCACAGCGCGGGAAATCCCCCGATACAGAACTGAGCCGAGAAACGAAGGAATGCTCTGTGTCCTCTGGCTCTGTGTCAGTGTGTGGCTCTATTTTAAAAACCTCTGCTTCAACAGTCCCCGAAAAGACTAACTCGGAACTGATTCAAGACATGCTTTCCGGGAAATTTAAGGCGAAAGGCATTCAAGGAGTGGAGGACTTGAACTGGGTGTTTTTGTCGCTGAATGTACATGAGAAAACATGATTCCCCTGTTGAACTTTGAAGCAGGTTTTAGTTGAATGAACTTTTATTTTCACCAAACTCAATGGAAATATCTAGCTGTTGGAACTTTCCTTCCAATGAGATGAGGCTAAGAGTGCAAGGTAAGAGGGAAAAACTCCTTTTGTTCTGTGAAAAAATCAACAAAATATCAACTTCACAACTGTCGCACGTGAGTTTGCAAAATTCATCAGTGTAGACTGTAGTTGTTCATAAAATAGCAAGGAGAAAGCTAAAAACCTTATCTGAATTATCTAAGACCAAACAGGGTGAATGATAACAATTGGCCTTATATGAAGGCTTATTATTTCGTGACTTCGTCGCCGACAAATACGTATATGTCCTTTTAGTTTTAGTTTGGGATAAAAAAAGACAGAGAAAAAAAATTGAAAGAGTGTTGCCTTGCTTTTCCCTCTCATCTACTCTAGTCTCTAGCTCCATTCTTTGCTCTATTCATCTATAAGGAGGTTGTTTAAAAACTAGACTTGTTAGCCGTTTGTGTGTTCAGTTTAGTTTTACCGTACGAAATAAGTTAGACGAAAATTGTTTGTTGGACCACAAATAAAAATATATTGGCCGGGATGGTTAGCAAATTTGATAACTTCGTCGGTTGGCTGTATTTTTGTTAAATATATATGTCGGTTTTGCTGATTACAATCATATTATTGAAAGTCAACGTTTGGTGAAAACATTCTTCCTTGTCGTTTGCCATTTTGATCAGTTCATTCACAATCGCGTACCAGCGAATTTCCATGTCTATGGACTCTCATATAAACACGGCTTTCAGCCAATCAGCGCGCGAGTTTCCTCTGGGTTATTTTATAATTGAATTTAAAAGGTGTATACATCTAGACGTTTGATAAGCAATGCACTATTGTCCTTGAAGACTGCGTCTACATATGTTGGCACATTTGCTTTGATTTTAACCATCCCACATGTGCGCGAGGTTCATCAGTTCATAACGTTGAAAGTAACTGTGGGGTTAGCGAAAATCAAAACCGCTCACGTGATAGAGCGCCCGTTAAGGACTGGTGCAGTAAATGATTATATCACAAAGATCTCACCCTGCTGCGCCAGTTCGTGGCTCCAGAGTTTCCTCTCTGTTCGTAACCCTTCAATAAGCGATTCCTGGGCACGGATCTGAGCCGCTAACTTGGATTTGTCCTGGAGAGGAAATTACACGACGGCAGACACGATGTCAGTAATGATTATATATGTCAGCTCTCTTTTGTTCTGACGAAGGGCTAGCGCTCAAAACATCAGCTGCTAATCACTCCCCACGGCGGTTAGCATACCTCAATCGACTTTTAGTTGATTATACCAGTGTTTATCATCCCTGCCGACGCACGTCAACACTAGTTTTCACAGGAACTAGTTCCCATCGTACATGTATATTCTTAGCATCACTTTGAAAAGCTCGAAATCATATTCAAACTAAACGAAGCTTAACATGTAATTGCAATGGTCTAGTTTGATTACAGGATACTTACTTCACGAGAAAGTGAAACTTAGCGGTCAACGGATAGCAAGGATTGAAGTGGATTACGATTATGAAAAACTTGAAAGGTTGGGTTAACGTTTTCAAGTTTTCATCTGGTGCCTTTGATATTAGACTTTATTATGTAATTCTGACAAGAACGCACCAATAGGAGTAGTATGAGAGGGACCGAATTAGCCGGTTTTTTGTGGTGGTATCTCATTAACGTGTGGTGATAGGTATGACGTCACGGTTCTATTGTTTGAAGCTCATGAATAAAGTGGTGCGCTATGTTAATTTTTGCGGCGTTATGTTAATTTTTGGTGAGCTCTCATTAATTCAATGACGTCACGGTTCTAGTGTCTTAGACTCATGAATAAAGTGTGGTGGTTTCTCATTATCTTTTGTCTTTCCGCATGAACAAAAAATTCCGTGTTAAATTGCACGAGAACCGATATCGTCCGAGTCGCTTCCTTGAATCGCATAGTCCGATGAATTACTCGAAGACTTAGTACTTTTGTTGATAGTTTGCGAAGTTATAAATAGCGCGCGTAGTCTACATGCAGTGGTGATTCCACTCTGAATCACCACTCTGAATCACCACTCTGTCTCAGCCAATCAGCGTCTGATTTCGCAAATGCACCGTGCGATTCAGCTTTGGCTATGCGATTCAACCTAAAATCAGAAACATATCGGTGACGTCCCCCGTTTAAAGTGGATACGGTAGATACCAGTGTTGGGATGTGTGCAGCTCAGAGTTATGTCCACAATCATTGGCGTTGTATTCACAGTTATTGGAAAACATATTTATTAAAACAGAAAAAGAACAAAGAAGTACGTTTAAATGTATTTCCCTTTTCCGAAACCTTGTAGTTCGGTGAACTTTTCATTGGGATTTCCAACCGATTAAAAGGTTATTTTAACGCAAATGATAAGCGCTATTTAAGCGTTCAGAATACTGACTTCGCGATGAACTTACCTGCTCCAGAATTTCAAGTCTCATCAAATGGCGTCGAGCTTCGTTCAGCTGCGCCTCCAGGGTTTGTATTCTTTCCTGGAGGGAAAACGATAAGGGTATATGATAGACTTTGTATGAGTGAGAAAGAAATAAGGCAAGGGTATAACCGCACCGTAACCATACAGTACTATACAGTACAGTACCGTGGTCGTACCTTAACCGCATCGTACCGTAACCGCACCGTAGTAGTACCTTAACAGCATCGTAACCGTACCTTAACCGCACCGTAGTAGTACCTTAACCACACCGTAACCGTAACCGCACCGTAGTAGTACCGTAACCACACCGTAACCGTAACCGCACCGTAGTAGTACCGTAACCACACCGTAACCGTACAGCAGCAAGGAAACACATTCAATGTCACGGCATGCTGCACGCGGTAATCGTGTCGTAAAATGCAATAGCAAATCCACGTAAAGACACGGTTTATGTACCTTGTTGTCGGTGACCAGCTCTTGTCTTCCTCGAGATAACTCAGTCAACCGACCACGCTGCTCCTTCACCATCTGCAAACCAACAAGGACCCAGTTCAGACGACGAACAGCTACAAATAAACTCAGTGCTAGCCATAGATAAATGATGGTCTTAGAACTAAGGTCTCTCTCAATTCCAAACCTGCCAACCCACACTCCCCGAGCATTTGACATTTTTCAATCAGAGCGTTGCAAATGCCCTACCGTGGGGTCAGTTAAACTATGCAAATGCACCACAATGGGAGATTTGGAGCGTATTCAAATCTCTTATAACCACTGATTTAAAATTCGCAGTTTTGACTATCTTTGACCAATTTCCAATTTCCCGCTCCAACCGGCTTTTTTTTACTGACAAATGCCCCAACCCGAGACAGAAACTTAGTCAAACACTCCACATATGCCCGGGGGAAGGGGTGGGTTTGAAATTCATTGAGACATAAGAAGTGCAGTTTGGTCTAAAATCATATGAGTGATTACAAAATTGCACTCCACTCAGTTCTATTTCCAATTAATTATATCCATTTTGAAATCTAATCTCATCCATGTACGTTGTATTTTGTATTCAAAGTCCAGAGAAAACGTTTGCAACAAAAGAAATGCTATAAGATATTATTTTATTTGCTTTGAAATTGCTTCTCAAATCCTTTGATTTCATTGGCTGATTTGAGGTTCCTGTAGTTAGATTGGTTCAGAAAAATGATGCAAATATATACACAAAAGGATATGCGATCACAGGCACCAAATCTGTAATCGCACTATTTTACAGCGATTCTCATTCACACGTGCTCTTTTCAAATTGGGTCTTGACGAAGAAAGCGTGTTTTGGTTGACGAAATCAAATGTCATAAACGCGTGAATTTAGAACTTCCAGTGAAAACCACATCTAGCAGAAGTTAAACATGAGGTGACGAGTAAGTATTTCCCAAATTAACTCCGATGGCGTCTTTATACCTGGCCAAGTGGTCTAATAGCAAGAAGAATTTCAGAGGTACTCTTTCTATGAGCGAAAGATCCGTTAAAACATATGTATTTTTATCTTTTGACACAATAGACTAAAAAAAACAGTAAACTGAAGATTGAAGAAATAATTAAATCCTCCTCTTTTAAACAGTTTAGATAACCAACCTCGTGACCAGAGTCTTCTCGGTCAGATCCAAGATGGCGGCTACTCCGAGAGAAGACCCTGGTAAAGGCCGAACTATGACGTATTCTGATTGGCTCTTCGGTTATGACGCAAAGGTTGTCTAACAATGCTTTTTATTGGCCAAACGGGCTGAGACCACGGAAATGATTCGTATATAGTTTAATTTTCTCACATTTTCTCAATAAAACTATTTTAAATAACCTTAAAACACGTTGTGTAGGTAGAGCAATAGATGAAGTGAATTACTGGGTAGTTTTCTGATACGTTTCATCAGTGGGAAAGCCAGGAGAAGCCGTTTAACCTGAACATGTGCTATCAATCGCTTCGCTTCAACGCGAACGGAAGATGAACGGCTTTTTAGTATTCTCTTCTAGCTTAGATACATCCTGGTAGCATTGTGACACCCTTCCACTGAAAACAACATTTCGAGCCGTTTAGTAGACCCTGTTTTCACCACATCATACGCCGCGTGGAATACCGTTAATCGCATCTCGCTCACTCCGGATTGGGATACCTATGCTTTGTAGGCAAGTGTTAACATTTCCATATTTAGCTTGGCCGCCATATTGGATGCCCACATCACGTGATTAAAATCTCCAGGATTTCTGGAGATTTTTGGTCACGTGATTCAGTATTTA
This sequence comes from Actinernus sp. WN-2022, assembly GCA_030867875.1. NCBI lineage: Eukaryota > Metazoa > Cnidaria > Anthozoa > Actiniaria > Actinernidae > Actinernus > Actinernus sp. WN-2022. The sequence continues at coordinate 96,867,600 of JAOWCC010000019.1, forward strand.
CCAGGGTCTTCTCTCGGAGTAGCCGCCATCTTGGATCTGACCGAGAAGACCCTGGTCACGAGGTTGCTAGATAATAAGACTGTTTTTGTTTCTCTCGTGTACAGTAGCTTAGTTTAGTTAAAATTGTCCTTTTTGTGTAGCTGCTCTTATATGTTATTATAGAATACTTTGGTTGTACTTGTGTGTGTCTATGTTAGTATATGTGCGTGTGCATTCGTATTTGTTGTACCTCTGATCTAGTAATGTAATATATTCTATAAAAAGAGAGCTCGAAACTGAAAACCTTTTTGAAATCGGTTGGATATTAACGAAGTTACAAATTTTGCAAAGTACCCTCCTAAAATTCTATGTAATCTGGCTTCCAGGCATTTTTAGCTTCTTAGTTATTTCTGGAAGCCAGTACCCATTAAACAATTTTTCTTACTTTAATTTATTTATACTGACTGTAATTCAAGGGTACAATAAAGTTGTTGTTGTTGTATTCAGATGATCCTTCCACCACAGGAATCCCTTTGATTCAAATTTCTTATAATATTTTCCCAGTGTCATATTTGGAGTTGCCTGCGGAGGAGGCTAGAAACCCAGCAACAATTATTTTTCACGAATCGACATACTCGACCGAAGTCGGACCTCCGTGGCAATTGACAAATGATTAACGTCCACCAAAGCACGACTTCTTTGTCCGAGACAAAATTTTAAAAGGTCGCGCGAGACTGAGATTCGCTGTAAACCAATCACATACAACTACATTGAGTGATTAAGAAAACTATACAGCGAGGGGGAGGTTGGGTAGTATTATACCAATGGTTTATGAATACTGTGCTCAATTGAAAGCAATCCAATAGAATAACTTACTGCATTGAGTTCGTTAACCATGCTAACAGATTTGTTCTCTTTCTGTGTGGCGCTCTGGAGGGCTAACTTGTATTGGGCGGCATCTTCACTCACGCGTTCAAACGCTTCTTGTAACTAGAGTCAAACAGACAAATAGTAAAGAGTTCTCATTCCCAACGGGGGAAAGTTTTCTAAACAGAATCGAGACGTTGTCCGATGTCCGTTTCCTGACGGATTTATTACTTTTTTTGAACGGTTACGTAATAACTGCAGTTTCAAACAAAGCACTCTGCGATGGACGTCCCACATGGCTGGTACGATGGACATACAACACTTTATAAAAGAGATTCAATAGTACGTCCACTCTGATTGGCCGTTACCCATATTTACTACGTAAACGCAGAAACTGTGTAGATGTCAATCTGCCATGCGTCTGTTCTCTTACACACCGCATGGCAAAACGTTGTGCTCCGCTAGCCGAAAGAACGAAGGCTATGGAGTTCAATACAAGTTTCCGAGGTCTTAAACGGTTTTGTAAATAATTTTATAACTTTGTAAACTCAAAGTGAATTACAAATTAAGAAACCTCCAACCTGTTAAAGTCTTAGGCTTAGCTTTTATGTAGTTTTCTTGTTATTCGCGAAACGTTTCACATAAATAAGCGTACGTACTTAAAATTATAAACAAGGGTGATTGCCTGTTTCTTTTAGTTTCGGCGGGAAACGCGCGCGCGACCGGCTCATCAAAAGCGCATGACGTCACAACGTGACGAGAGAAAGAAGTGCACCACAAGACGAGACTGATATACGGTAGCCTGCTTGCAGGCACTGGTTGAAGGCTCTGGTTGATTTGGGGCTCTGGTTGATTTGGGCCTGCTGTAATGGGAGAGAGGAGGGGAAGGGGGCGAAAGAGAAAGGAGAGCCTGCAACAAGACCCTGTGTTTTTGGAATTGTTCTCCAATCTGATTGGTTGAAACTAGAAGGGGGGCGCGCACTTTTTTCGAAAATGACGTGTATTATGGTGCAAGCAGCGCGCCCGAGCTAAAACTTAAAACTTTTCACTCAAATCGCAGTCATTTTTCTCAGGCTTTTATTATCAAACATGCAGTAGAAATATAAGGGGTTCAATGCTAGGGTACATTTACAACAGCGTAATCTGTGCATCTGTAATCCATCACATTGCTATGGACCAATCAGAGCGCACATTTCGCACTCTTTTTGTTTGTCCTTTCATTCCCTATCTAGTTACCATACATCTTGATGTGAAAAAAGTTTTGAAAATATGTAATTACAGTCGTCTCCTCTTATGACCATTTTTCAACACCACCACCAACAACAACAACAACAATGGCAACTTTTGATGCCTCAGCGTAAGACATAAAACCTCTTTTAAAGGGGCTGTGTCACGGTGAGGTGTCACGGTGAAGTGTGTCACGATGGGGCTCTGTCACGGTGAGGTATGTCACGGTGAGGTGTCACGGTGAAGTGTGTTACGGTGGGGCTGTGTCACGATGAGGTGTGTCATGGTGAGGTGTCACGGTGAAGTGTGTCACGGTTGGGCTGTGTCACGGTGGGGCTCTGTCACGGTGAGGTGTGTCAGGGTGGGGCTGTGTCACGGTGAGAGGTCTTTATATTCGCTGTCCGGGCCGGATACATGTATTTTCAGCGCACATGTGGGACGGTCAATGCAAATATGTATAAATGACATACAAACTGTGTATAGATAGTCTTCAACGAAAACTTTGCATATCATTTCAATTAAGCATCGAGGGAAGGGACATTAACTGTTTGAACCAATTAACAGCCACCAATTGAACACTGACTCCACACATGCGCAACACCATGACATAGCCCCTTTAATTAAACAATTCACCACAATGCGGCCCAGCTCTCATAATAACCTCTCCCAGTAATTTTCCAAAATTCCAAAATTTCTCCAAAATTTCTCATCCATGTAAATGCTCGTCTCGCTTGAGATAATGAATATTACATCCCTACCTCTCTATAACGACCACTGTAACTATGGGTGGCCGAGTGTATAAAGTACTGAGGACGATAGATACCTCTTTGAATCGATTAGCCTCTATCTGAAGAGCCATTCGAAACTCATCTTCTAGAGCTGCGTACTCAGCGTCCCTTTTCTCTATCCTATAACAAACGACAACAATAATCACAACGACGTCACATTATTTTACACTTGAAGAACGAAAGCTTACATGTAAAAGCATATATACTTTCGTATCAGGACCAAAATTAACGGCTCCAAATACACCCAAAACGTTCCGATATTAAGAGACCGAACCGATCGATGGTGAATAGTTTTTAAAAATCCAAAATTGATTACCACAAGGATGAGTAACTTAGTGACCTATGATTGGTCAGTTAGCGGTCCGTAAAACTGCAACAAAAATAGTTGTCACGAAACAAGCCATATAACAAATATCTTATTGTACTCATTGACTCGGTCCGTATCATTAACAAATTGCATACACTTTTCCATTGTCCGTACTCGTACTCTTATTGATTATAGAAATTACGTCATAAAATGTTCAAAACTTAAGTGGAACAACGAGCGTAGCGAGTTGTTTCACTACAAAGTTTTGAAGATTTTATGGCGTCATTCCTATGATCAATAAGAGTACGGACAATGGAAAATGTATGCGATTTGTTTTTTTTTACAACAACAAAACAAAACAAGTGTTTACAAACTGCGTTCGAGTCGAAATACACGTCTTTATGCTTTCCCGAACTCTACAAAAAAATACCTAAGGGAGCAGGTGAAACACATGCCCTCAAGACGGACCCATTTTGGGGCAGGGGCGTGGGGGCTGCTGCCAGTCATCTCCTCTGGAGAAAAAACTCAATATTAAAAACAAATTGTTATTAAATATTTCCGAAGCTATATGGCATAATCTAGAAACAAATGCACAGTATGTTTTGTTTTGCGCTATCATTTAATTTGTTGTATTATAATTGTCCCTAGCCCCCCCCCATGGAAATAGATGGTCAAAAATGGGGGATGGGGATGGCTGCGCTGACAGCTGTCTGGTGAACAAAATGAGTCCCTATCTGGGGCAGGTGTTTTGATCTGCTCCCTAAGCTACTCTAAACTGTTTGTTTCTACTTGAGAACATTATGTAACTATCCTGAAAAAGAGATTTTAATCACGAACTAGAACATTATGTATTTAATTCAAGACCATTTCTCAGCTGTAGTTCTAATAAATCGGTCGAACTTGTCACAAAGTCAATCACAAATTCGCCGAAAATACATTCTTTCGACTCCAGAGAAAGTTCATATTTTGACAAATGGCAACACACAAGGAAGTTTGACTCACCGAATAACTTTTCCCAGTGATGAAATTCTTTTAAAATCCACATTTTCTTCAATTTTGAAACAGATGTGTACACAACCTGAATTCACAAATCTCTGCAAAGCCCGCTTCAAAAGCCGCGCGTCTGTTAAAATATTGCATATGAAAATTAGCCAATCAGATTGCGAGAAAATTGACGGTTGTTGTAAAATAAGCTATGGATCTCGTTTTCTTCCCTTTTTATGACCCGGCACTTCGCGCTTAAGTCAAAAAAGTAGATAATCGTAAGGGTTGTTACATAGCCATAAGTTTTCCAAATACAACGCACGCTCTCATTGGTTGATGCGAGGTCACGTGGCAGTCGTCAAAATCCAATGTATACCGCGCGGGATACAATTCAAATGTTTCCCGTCACGTGATCACATCGTGACATAAGATAGTGCGATGTGTCACGCGTGCCACTGGTTAGCTAAAGGCGGGACAACAAAAATGTGTTTACAAAAACTCAGGCAAAAGGAATTTGATGATTGTTGCTATATTACAAATCATTTAATGACAGGCCCCTCGTTGTTTCCCTCGATATTCGAGGATCTCGGGGAAACAAAACTCACTTTTTCCCTCAGAACCACAGCTATCTACCTGAACTATATAAATCCGTTTTGGGGTGTGCTTTGTATGAAAGATGATCACAGTGTTTTTACGGGGACTAGCCTGACAGTAAAGAGGGAGGTATGGCAAGGAAACACGCATATCTCCTACCGTTGTTGATACTGTAGCGTGACATGTTCCTGTCTCGTTTCCTGTTTAGCAATTTCACGATCAACCATGTCACGCATTTCACGACTGTCACACTTCACCATTCCCTCCATAGCATTCCTGACAAGACATGAATGCATGCATGTACTAAGTATCCATCAACTTGTCTGACAAGACATGAATGCATGCATGTACTAAGTATCCATCAACTTGTCTGACAAGACATGAATGCATGCATGTACTAAGTATCCATCAACTTGTCTGACAAGACATGAATGCATGCATGTACTAAGTATCCATCAACTTGTCTGACAAGACATGAATGCATGCATGTACTAAGTATCCATCATCTTGTCTCTTAGCTCACATATACTGTATGCCGGCAGTGTGTGATTGGTAGCATAGTAGTATTTACTTTATCCACATTTCGCAGAGTGAGTTCGAGGTTAACGAGTACGTGCTAAATGTGTGCACATTACATAGTAACATGTATTGCCATAACTCTGTAATCTGATTGGATCAAAATGACAAACAATAGGGAAACCGTTTCAATGTCACGGCATGCCGTACAGTAACTGTGCCATAAGTCATTGCCGTAATTATCTCACTCATACAGGGCGATGATAATAAAAGTTGATGCTTGGCCTTCGGTAAGTTTCAACCTTATTTCACTAGCCCATGGTCTATCAAACTAGCCCAAATGTTAATATTAATTAAATTTCAGATAAAAGAAGCATAATGGGCAAGGTTGCCACTAGCCCTGGGCTATTGGTCATGACTTTTGTCGCGCCCTGTTATACAAAATAGTCTCTACGACAAGCGTAATCAGTTCATGACCGTTCTATCCCACGTGCGTGTCTGCACGTGCTTTCCATGTCTGTTGTGCAATGTACGATGTACACACAACATGTTTAAGTGCTTGTAACTTAGTACGAAATTGTCGATTTCAGTTTTCAAACGTTGAGACTATATTAATACATGATTCAGGAATAGCACTAGAATTATTTACTCTGGGTCCTGGGACTCATATATCTTTTTGGTTTGGGGTCCACAAAAGAATATATGGGTCGAACTCACATGCCGTGAAGTGGAACATCGTGCCAGGCTCTACAACAACAAGGGCTATTGATCTATGCAACAATTGAAATTATCATGAAGGCCATATTCGTCCATGGAACGCATTGACATTTATAACATGCATTTTTAGGGATAATTTTGTGTAAAACTGAACGATTTCTGCGTTACTGCTACCCTGATGATTTGTGTATTCTCTTTCATTTTGATTCCTTTACGGGCTCTTCGATACCCCGAGTATCAGTTATCCCAAAAAGGACGTCATTTGTTTCCTTACGGCCTTTGAGTTCCTCAATAGGGCTGATGGTTATTTTGTAACATGCGGAGTAGCATCTGTGTTCCCTTCAACAGCCCAACGCGACGTCATACCAAGCTGCTTATCTTAGACATTCTTTCGCCCGGCGCCAGTCCAACACGTGGAAAAAGTGAAACAAATTATGGCCGATGAACGGGTCGTCGGTACAACATGTTATAAGTGGATTGGCCTGCTAATTTAGAGGTCTGCGCACTGAACAGGGGTGGGGCGCAGTGTCGCAGACTCTTGACACTGAATGTAAGCTCGAGAGGGTGCCAGGCACAGTAGCCACAAACCAAACATTGTTCCAGTAACTTACTTGTGCTCCTGTTCACGTGAGGCTATAAGTTCCTGTAGCTGTTGAAGCTGCCCTTTTTGCTGCTTCACCGTGTGCTTCAGTAGTTCAGCTTCCCGTGTCGCTCCGGCTGCGTGCCTTTGCTGCTCTTGTATTTGAGAAACCTGAAGAAAAAAGCGGTACCGTGCCGAGATTTGGGGTACCGTGTCGTCTTTTTTGCGCATGAAAATGGCATTTTAGTCGCCACTTGGCAACCAGCAAATACAATCTAGCCGCAGTAAGTAAATCTTAGTAGCCGAGTTGGCAACTAATCGGTACATTTTAATCGCCACTTGGCAACTAGCAAATATAATCTAGCCGCCAGTAAGTAAATCTTAGTAGCCGAGTTGGCAACTAATCGGTACATTTTAATCGCCACTTGGCAACTAGCAAATATAATCTAGCCGCCAGTAAGTAAATCTTAGTAGCCGAGTTGGCAACTAATCGGTACATTTTAATCGCCACTTGGCAACTAGCAAATATAATCTAGCCGCCAGTAAGTAAATCTTAGTAGCCGAGTTGGCAACTAATCGGTACATTTTAATCGCCACTTGGCAACTAGCAAATATAATCTAGCCGCCAGTAAGTAAATCTTAGTAGCCGAGTTGGCAACTAATCGGTACATTTTAGTCGCCAAATGTCGTAGAAGGTTTTCGATTGTGTCGAAAGTAATATTTATCAGTGTTTTCTTTGATTTTGCTTTTGCTTAGCTTTTCTATTGGCTGTGGAAAATGTTTTGTAATTGCCCTATATCATATGGCGTCAAATCAAAACAATATATTGTTTAAACGCTAAGGATCACGGTCGTGGGAGGGGGACAAAACAGCAACAACACACAGGAAATCGCTATCAAATGCATTTTGTAGAACGTAGAATAGCGGCAACAGCCACCAAATACGGTAAATATTGTGGGATAAACATTGATACAGCTGATATCTGGAAACCAGACAATTCGAAGTTAAATGTTCCTCAGCAGAGCAGATTTAGTTCAAAATTCTATTGTTCATGTCGATTCTGTCCCCCTCATAAACAAGCCGTGACGTCATAATGATATAGGTCAATTATCAGCCGATTAATTTCTAAACTAGTAAAAGCTGCAAACATTATTTTGGTCCGTCACACAATCAATGCTCGTTTGCGTGTTAGAGTTATCCACGATTGCGTTTACTTTTCCTCGTGATTTGTTGAATTAAGACCAATCACGAGTTACTTCAGTTCGTGATTTGTGCCTTTTATACTTGCTCCCGTGATTGGTGTGTGATTACTTTCGTTTTGGTCTTACGACACTCAATCAAAAACTGCTATATTACTAACATAAGACAGCCATTCCAAGACAAAAATGGATTGTGGTTCTAACTGTGCGTGCAACTAATAATAATCACTATATGGCTAAGTAATTTCGCGAGCAATGATAGGTCAATTTGCGGTCCATAACTTCCCGTACGGACCTGAAAATGAGACAAATGTGGCTGTGTGTACAGAAGCCATTTGATAAACATCTTATTAACCTCGTTTGCTCGGTTCCATCGTCTCGTAAGTTATGGGTCTTTGCTCCCTGGCCCCAGGCTTCCTCTACAAATAACACAACTTCCCTAATTTCTCCTTTGTCAAACACATTTTTGTTGGTGGCATTGTATGTGAGTAGTTTAAGTAACTTATTTTTTGTAACAAGGAAAGAAATTGGAATTTTATGTTCAAGGTGAAAGGTGCGTGGGGCCATGAGAGTTTCCATGGCAACACCATAATTTCCACAATGATGTGTACTTGTCATAGTGTCATACATGTGCAAAGTTTCAGTAATTTTTATTCAATATTTGCAGAGATATTCTTCATTTTGTGATTTGTCTCCAGGCTGTGCAAACAATATGACGTCATAGGTCATCTCATTTGCATATTACAAAAACCTGAATATCTCTGAAACGAGATGAGATGTTGACAAAACGGAATGTCATTATTACTCATTTCGAAAGCATTTTAACATAAGATCAACTTAATTTTCGCTTCATATGCACTTTAAAGGGGCTGTGTCACGGTAATAGACTTTACATTCGTTTTTCCGGGCCGGAAACACCTATTTTTACCGATTTAGATATGAACTAACGAACCTCTAGTTCCATGTGGGATGCTTAAAATAAAACCAAATATGCAAAATTGATTAACAAACAGTGTATATAAACAGTGTCCAGGGAAAATCATTTCAATCAAGCATTGAGGGAGGGAAATTTAATTGTTTGTATCAAGTAACAGCCACCAACCGAGCGATTACTCAATACATGCGCAGTACCATGACACAGCCCCTTTAAAACACACACCACACATTTCCAATTTACCTCGTGTGCATGTTGTTTTATTCTCTCGGTCTCCGTTTTGGCTGCAGTATCCTCCATGTTCCTCAGTGTTTTTCTCTGCACTTCATTGGATTCTTGTAATCTCTGAACCTCATCGTTTATATTTGCATTCTTGGTCTTTTTAGAAAGGAAAAATGACCAAGAACTTATTACTACATATTATAACACTAATATAATTAATTGGCATGAAGCAGAATTGTAAGAGGTCGATAATAGTATTGATTGAGGTCCAAACGTTACAAAAACAGCAGTCGGTTATTTGTATTTGTTAAAAACTCTCTGTAGGCCATTACGCTTTGCGTGACTCAAGCGAATTTCGTATGATATGAAATTCCGAGCTGAGAACGTAAAAACAATAATTTAGTACTGTTTTTTAGTATTCCCAGAAGGTATGTAACAATACCTACATGCAACCGGGGATGCCAGGGGAGCCCGGGTGGCGCAGTGGTTAAGCACTTCGCCTCTCACTTCTGTGGCCCAGGTTCGATTCCAGGACGCGGCACCATATGGTGAGTTTCTTAGTATCTCACCCTTGCTCCGAGGGTTTTTCTCCGGGTCCGAGGGTTTTCCGCCCTCCACAAAAACCAACACGCTAAATTCCAATTCGATCTGTGGATTAGCCGGGACCTGGCTTTGATCAGCCCCTATGGTTGTTTCAGGTCCCGTTAGAAATTCAGAGTATTTTTCTAACCCTTACAAATCATAATGGTCGACAATGTAGGGTCTTTAAAAAATGAATTCAAAACATACAGACGCCAAGCTGTAGCTGCCAGAATGTAGCAGAGTGAAAGCGCTTTGGACCTCAAAACCATGTTCAATCGATGATAGTCGATTAGATTCCTGCAGCTTAAGCACTTGACCACAAGTCCTTGAGGCCATATTCGCTATGCAGTACAAAATAATGCTACGTCCCACATGGCTCATGCATCTACATAATATCATCTGAAAAAGTGTTAATTGGTGGTTGGCAATGTTTTCATATTATTAGGAGGGAGGGGTAGGTAGACTGTAAAACCGTCCATTTCATATCGCGAAAATCAGCCGAGAAACAGGGATAAGAGCATGCGCGGTCAGGAGAATGAGTACAGTGAGACACGCGGCCAGAGAAAAGGGGGTTGGGGACAACCCCTCGCTGTTACCAGTCTGCTGACCGTGTTCGTGGCCCTGTTTCTCGATTGATTGAGACTGTTTACATTCTTGGGGTAGGGTTGTTGTTTTTCCCAAGTAGTCCGACTGTAAGTATAATCAATGACGTCATCCGCGTAATTCTCGTGTATCAGGACTTGAATGTTACCAGCGCCTCTGCTGCACCTTAGAAAGTCTGGAATTTTTCTATCTTTTATTCAATAACTCATGAGTAAAACATTCGCGCTGTGTTCGCTTTTCCGCGATTGACGTCATTATAGTTCAATTCCAACCACGTATTAAAAGGGTGAAGACACCATCATTCTTTCTGTCATCAAAACAACAAACAGTTTAGTACATGTACAAATGTACCTGCAGTTCTGTGGCCATGTTTTGTAGTCCAGCTTTTGTCTCTCTTTCCTTCATCAAGGCTTGCTTCAATCTTGCACTGGCTGCCAAAGCGGCTTCTTGAAGTTTCTTCTCCTCATATCCTGTTCAATATGGTAACAAACATAGAAATAACATGTCTGCACAAGTATTCATTACCCGTATATCACAGGATGAATCAGAGTTTTTGCCAGGTTCTCCGGTTGAGAGTAGTATGTTTAAAAATACATGAATGTAGTGGGGGCCTGCTTTCAACTCCATACACACTTCAGTCAGCTAAGCTGAAATACATAGCCTTTTTAGAGAGTTCACTATTATTTTCCCAGTATTCCACATCACAACACTAGAGTTGTCAGGTCTTAGTATTGAATCTGTTTGATCGACTTCAGGAACTATGCAATAACAAGGCTTAAAAATTATGCACATAGTGGTTTAGTTTTATTTATTTTCAAAGGCTTAATATATGAAAACTGAGGACGAATGAAACAGAAAAAAATTAAATTGGTGCAATCCCTGATTTTTAAATCGTGATTAAAGTCCCGGGAATTTTGTTTGACGACCGCGCAGTTTGAGGTCAAAAAGCCATTGTTCACTGGCACTTGTCGTAGTTCTATTGTTATGGATTCGTGATCTTACGTCACACACAATGCACGATGTACTACACCAATGTTTCTAATGTGTACTGCCGCACTTGTCGTAGTTCTATTGTTATGGATTCCTTATCTTACGTCACACACAATGCACGATGTACTACACCAATGTTTCTAATGTGTACTGCCGCACTTGTCGTAGGTTCTATTGTTATGGATTCCTTATCTTACGTCACACAATGCACGATGTACTAGACCAATGTTTCTAATGTGTACTGCCGCACTTGTCGTAGGTTCTATTGTTATGGATTCCTTATCTTACGTCACACAATGCACGATGTACTACACCAATGTTTCTAATGTGTACTGCCGCACTTGTCGTAGGTTCTATTGTTATGGATTCCTTATCTTACGTCACACAATGCACGATGTACTAGACCAATGTTTCTAATGTGTACTGCCGCACTTGTCGTAGTTCTATTGTTATGGATTCCTCATCTTACGTCACACAATGCACGATGTACTACACCAATGTTTCTAATGGGTACTGCCGCACTTGTCGTAGTTCTATTGTTATGGATTCCTCATCTTACGTCACACACAATGCACGATGTACTAGACCAATGTTTCTAATGTGTACTGCCGCACTTGTCGTAGTTCTATTGTTATGGATTCCTCATCTTACGTCACACAATGCACGATGTACTAGACCAATGTTTCTAATGTGTACTGCCGCACTTGTCGTAGTTCTATTGTTATGGATTCCTCATCTTACGTCACACAATGCACGATGTACTACACCAATGTTTCTAATGTGTAGTGCCGCACTTGTCGTAGTTCTATTGTTATGGATTCCTCATCTTACGTCACACAATGCACGATGTCCTACACCAATGTTTCTAATGTGTACTGCCGCACTTGTCGTAGTTCTATTGTTATGGATTCCTCATCTTACGTCACACAATGCACGATGTACTAGACCAATGTTTCTAATGTGTACTGCCGCACGACTGTGAAAAGAGCCGGGTCGCTTTTCGCTGACTTTGAACAGGTCGTAGACAATCAAGAATTCATGCAAAAACAAAATGTTTTTCACATAATTACTCTAAATATTATGAGGATTTACAGACATAAAACAAATGGCGCTGAGAAGTTCACGAGTGGCTTCTTCATAGTTTTCCTCGAGACCGACAGGGGGAGGGAAGGTCCGTACGGGAGGTTAGGAACCACAAATTGACCTTGACCAATCATAGCTCGCGAAATTACTTAGCTATAATTTTTATAATGAATTATGCTAGAGCATATTTCGTACGAGTAGGACAAACTACGGCATGTTTGTAGCCTTGCCGTAACCGTGCTGTGCCGTATTTCTCTAATTTGATTGGATCAGCAGGGCAAAAACAATGGGAAACCATTTCAACGTCACGGCATGCCGTACGATAACCGTGCTGTAGTCAGAGCTGTAGGTTGTCCCACTCATACGAAGTTTGCTCCATGCGACGCGTTAAACCACGTTGACATAAAAGCGATATCGTATTCAACAACTAAGGAACCAATCAAAAGGCAAAACCGTCTAGCATGCAGTTACAATCTTGTCCCTTTATGAATGAGATTTGCTTACTTTCGCCTCTAATCAATTGTATACAAGCAATGTTAGAACCTTTAGATTCAATATTCAAAACTCAGGAAAAGGCCTCAACCATGAAGTTTTATGTATGACCATTTTGACCAATCAGATAAAGCAAATCACTCACGTGCATGCTCCTTTAAACCCGCCGGTAAAACTAAAGCGTTTCACTGTACATGTGGCCCTACATAAAACTTCATGGTTGAGGCCTTTTTCTGTGTTGAACACTCGTACAGTGAAACGTCGTATAAATATAAAGACCCGATAAAACACTGCTGCTCGTTTATTAAACATTACTTAAAACTATGCGAACTTCTAAACTTGATCAGCCAGCGAGTGGTTTCCTTAAAGGAGAACTGAACCCTAAATCAATCCTACGACTATACAAACTTGTATTCAAGAGAAATAAGTTCTGCTATTTTATTTCTTTGTGATGTACGTCTAAAAAGAGGAAATACGTTTTGAAGGTTGAAAAATAGCCGATTCTCCGCTGATAAAGTTAGTTTGTGTGGCGGCTCAATTCAGTGCTTTTCCCCCGTATCGTACGTCATGCATACCAAGGAAAAACAACCACACCTTCTGATCAGCACAAAGAAAGCACAATAGTGCGTAATTATGAGTCGTTAGTCCATCTATTCAAACCCGAAAACGTGACAAAATTAATTTATTCCCCGTATAGTACGTCACAGATTACAGGAATTGAGCCGTCTGTACTTAACGGCGGTTGGGAGGAAGAGTTGCAGATTTTCTTTCCTTTGACGCAAAACACAGTAAAACTGACAGTGTTTTAAAAATATGCATTTGGTCACTGCATCCTACATTGTACAACGACTTTGTCTACTTGCAACGTAGCACGTTTCCCATGTGGGAGGCAAAGCACCTTGTAACTCTTCAGTGATTCTAACATCTACTTTAAAAACTTGACAAACACTTAACTAAATTAATTGAACGGTTGCAGTACCTTTAGCCTGCATTGTCTTGATGTGGTCAACAAGTTTTCGACCAGCCTGTTCAGCTTTCCATCTCCTCTCACGCTCGGCATCCAGCTCTTGTATCAGAGACTGCAAAAAGTACAGCAGTTTTACTGAACAAATGCCAGTTATAAGCCCATTTTTATCATTACAGCGATTCTCAGTAATATATCCTTTTAGAATTTTGTCTCGATGAAATCATGTTTGGTGAACGTCAATTATTTATTATTTGTTTAACTTTCTTCTCATTGGTCAACCCATGGCCCATCCAATGGCAAAAGTGTTTACTGACCATAGACAAATTATTTTTACCTTGCTTCCAGAAAACTGACCAACAGAAACCGATTTCGAACCCAGATTTTCTTAAAGAGTCTCGGATGAAGTAGAAATAAAACTCAATGGTGCTTTTTCCAAGCCTTTGAAAACTCATTTCGTACAACAGATGTTTTCAAGTTCCAACACCCAAATTTACGTGATTGACTTTCACGAACATACAACTCCTTTAGCGAGACAAAATTCTAGGAGGACACGCGTTTGGTTACAGATGGTTTGCACTCAATCCCCAGAGATTCAAATGACAAAGGGCATGGCGGCCATGTTGGTGTACAGAACAAAAGAAGCTAACGAATAATCTATTGTTAACTGTACACCAACATGGCGGCTATGACGTCACGTGCAAAGGGTCCATAGAGGTTTATATTTCCAATAGGCGAATGATGCAACAACCCCTCTACAAACAGCTAAAAACCTACCAACAACGTTGCATCATCTTCTGGGTGCCTCACGCTTCTTTTCATCAGAGCCGGCTTTCCTCCAACCATCAAAGTAACATTATTCCCATGGGGCCCATCCTTAGGGATAGTGGGTGATGTCGAACTAGAGCTACTTTCTCGGTTGGGCTTAGTAGTAGTCTTTGGTCTCTTAGTTCTATTGTGTAATGTTTTTGCTACCCCCTTCTGTGAGGTCCTTGCTTGCGTCGATTTACTGGGTTTGAATTTGACTTCTTTCTTGACTAATCGTTCTTCTGTATCTGAATCCTCTGAGTGGCTACTCCCTGATGGCAAACAAGAAATAACAATAATTTGTCACATGACCCGTAAAGTCCCACACATACTTTCCATTCAATTTAACACCGTTTTCGACCCTGAAAGGTTCGAGTCCCGTTTGGAAAATTGCATTTAGCCGACCATCAATCCAAATTTAATTACGTCTGTCTTGTCTCATACAAAGCTTTTACCGCCTAGACTAGACTCTGCGTTTGTATTTATTGACGGTCGGCTACAGGCAATTTTCCAAAAGAGACTTGGTACTTTCAGGGTCGCATTTCAACGAAAACGGTAATTTACAAAAGTCACGTGATGGGGGCCATACGTGTTGGACGTGAGCGGGCCGGAGAAAGCTGTCTGGTGCTGCTCGTTATTTTGCCATTATTAAAACAAACTATAAAGTGGTCCTATGATAAAACAAACTTATTGATTCAGTTGGGTCAGGCCGAACTGGAAAATATTTGGCTCTCGGTTAATTTGTACGCTGCGTTCGGTCGGGACAGGGCTGAATCACTAGGGCGCATGCGCGAGCTGATGCGTAAATCGGCGGGAATTTTAGCGAAAACACTTTCTTGTGACGGTCAATATTTCAAATGTTGTTGTTTCTCAGTTTCTGTAGCAAATGGTCTGAGTATTTGAAGCTTATCCTTCCAGCAAAACTCTTATTCTTCGCAGAAAACATGAATTAAGGTGATCGCTAAATTTTGAAATTTCCGCCATTTTTGTATACGCTGCAGTCGTCCCTAGTCTACGCGCGTCACGTTATTCAGAAAATGGGGTCTGGGTACGAGATTGTTATTTAGCGCTGTCTTCGATCCTTACGTCATACGTCATAACCTTCAACCAAATATTTTCCCGCCTGTCACCCTGGGCAATTTCCCCATAACGCTACACTTCCATCATTGCTATTCTAGTGACAGCAAATGTTCAGTTCAAGCATTTACAAGCATCTTGTTTTTTAAGGCAAGCACAATAAATTATATTTGACCATTGCTGCAAGCACCGAGCATGTTCACTAGCACTTGTAAGCATTCAAGCACACACAACTTAGTTTTACGTGCATCTGAGCACCTATTTTTTAGGGCTTAAAAACAACGACCGAAATTTGACACACCATTTGGTATATACTTCATGGTAGTGTTTCATTCCTTATTGTCTCCCTGCATAATACTGTAAAACAGTAGAGAAAATACCATGAAGTATATCACCATTTGCTAGGCCTATTCTCACAGTATGCAAATGTCATTATTACGCGTGCTTCTTCGTGTAGCAGATTCATTGTTTGATTCATTGTTTATAGGGTTAGGGTTCTTTGTATTTCAGGGTATTGTTTTGCTTTAGAAGACAAAAGTTTTCTTTGTTTGACGTCATGTGGTGATCTGTAACACCAAGAAACCCCCATTATTACCGTTTTCGTTGAAGTTTCAAGTCTTGTTTGAAAAATTGCATTTAGCCGACCGTCAATCCAAACTGGCTAGTCTCATACAAAGCTTTTACGCCTAGACTTAAGGTATTACCACGTACTATCGGAGGAGGCACACAAAAACGTTTTCAAGCCTGGCCGAGAGTCTTCACTTTATATCGATACTAACCCTATCATCTTGTTTCTTGACTCTCAAAATTCAGTGAAATAAGACTTTCTGTTTACCTGTTGCAGAAATGGCGCTCCTTCCTCGTGCTGTACTTCATTGCAGCGACCACGCGATTCCCAAAAGAATGAGTAAAATCAAACCCGAAAGCAGGATGTAGGTTGGCGCAGTGGTAAAATACTCGACACCTCTCACCGCTGCGGTCCCGGGTTCGATTGCAGACTCGGGCACCATACATGTATGTGAGTTAGGTTTGTTGTTGATTCCTTATCTGCATTCGAGGGTTTTTCTCCGGGTTTCCTCTCTCCGTAAAAATCAACCGTAAATCGAGTGTAGTGTGTTCAAAACAGTTAATGTAGTGGGGAGAGTGTGAGGAGTAAAAAAAGCAGCCCCCCACCAGCTGTAAGCTGTAATACTCAACCTGCTATAACAAATAAATATATATGTTGCAGTTAATTTTTGTTTTCAGTTAATTTTTTCTAACTAACTAAAAATATATTCACCCTCCCCTCCCCCTGTATTTTTCTACCTCTCTCTTCCTTTATCACTTCTTTCCCCTACCCCTCTACCCATAAGTCCCCACACATGCAGTGCTACATTGCTTTAATGAACTATACTAATTACCATATTGAATTACCATACTGGATCTGTTGGTCCAAGCCTTAACTACTGCACCACCAAGTGATCGATGTGAAATCCCTCTACTTATTCACTACACTGTATATATGATCAACACGGTATCTCCCTTAGATTGACTATTATCGCTAGAATTGATTATAATCCTCAATTTAACCTCGAGGTTAAAACCAGTCAAGTATAAAGATAAACAATTGTCGAATTCCGAACGGCGGTAGACGCGCTTAGTGTAGTGGTCATGACGTCTGTACTACCAAGCACAACACGCAAACGGCTACGAGTTCGAACCCGAGTAGGAGCGCTCAAAAAAAAAATTTCTCTCGTTTACCTTCCTTTTTTGTTTACCTGTGAACCCTAGCTCTAGGTAAGTGAGAACCCGTCGTTTACCCGTGAACTCGTCCGATGGTTAGGGTTTGGTTTGTAGTTCGGGTTAGGGTTTGTCTTAGAATGGTGATTATAATCAATTCTAGCGATTTTGACAATTGATGATAATAGTCAATCTAAGAGAGATGACGCGTTGATATGATAGTGCTATTAGTACCCAGTCCCTCACAATCTCATCAAAATTTGCATATATGCATAGTTAATTTTTTTAACCATTTTAGAAAAATTTAGAAAAAAATTTACTAGTTAGAAAAAAATTACCTAGTTAGAAAAAATTAACTAGTTAGAAATAAAAATTAACTGAAAACAAAAAATAACTACAACACATATATTTTTTTTTACAACTCCACCAGAAAAAATGTTAACGGCCATTCTTTATCTCGTGAATACACTTAATTGCATCGTGTGGCGATTTGCCACTTTATTTATTTATTTATTTATTACTCGGTACAGCTATGCGCATTTAAAAACCGAGGCGGTACTAACAAAAGGGAAATAATTACATAAATGATAAATAAATAAGTAAAGAAGATACCTAAGGTTAAATAATGAATAAATAAATACTCAATAAATAAGGAGGTGTAAACTAGACGAATAAACAAATTTAAATAAACTAGATAATTAGTTGCCGAAACCTGTTTAGGCTATTAAGTGGCAATAAAGCTGCTCATTAAAGGAGCCACTGCCGAGAGAGTACATTCTGAACGTAACTTCGCACACCCGGCTATCAGACACTGTGGGTGAAACATGACGAACTGGCGCACGAGAGCGGCGGGAGTGTACACAAACAAATTTATAGTGAAAAAGGCAAAGGAAGGTAAGTTATCGCAAAGAAACGGTTTATTATAAGAATGTGAAAACTCGAGGCAAACTTTAGAGCACAGTGAAGAAGCTATAAATTAAGCGAACACACGCTGAAACATTGCGCACAACAATTCCGGCAATGTTACAGAAGTAGGATCGAGTTCAACTTCGGCAACATTGCACGCAACAAATTGCACCGTGTGAACAACAATTGCTGGCGATATTGCGCGCAATGTAGCAGCGTGTCTGTACCTTTGTTCCCGCCACGCTTGCCCGAAATGAAGTACGTTTTACAGGCCTAAATTGCTGAATAACTCTAGCCTTAATCCAAACATGTTTTAAAGGTTTTCCCATGGTTACAAAGCACATAAACATCAAGTGTCCGATGATAGATATTGCCTGTCCAATAGTAGGTTGATGTGTCTTGATAGTAGGGACCTTAAGCAACCACGACGACATGGTCAAGGACGACGGCATAAAACAATGGCCATAATTACAGAATACAATAAATGCACATGAAAATGCACGCAGTCACCTACATTTTGACCGTTCTCTGCAAAAACACAACGTGAAAACTCCAAAGTTTACGTTTGAAGGAGAACGCGAACGTAAAAAAGTAAATCACATCGTTTATCGTTCGGCCTGAACGGAACTCTGTCCTGATCACATTTTTCGAAAATATGATTACAAAAGGCACCTAAAGGCAACTAAAGGAAAAGTAAACATCAAATCTCGGGAGAAAACACTTTTCTACGTTCCGTCGTCACAGCCGTCGTCGTCCTAGTTGCTTAAAGTGTATATGAAATGAAAAATATTAACTCCTAATATCCTAAATTAAGTCTTCAAAAGTCCGAATTTTTGGGTCTCATTTACCTGTTGCGATTTCATGGCATATTTTTTTCGCCTAGAAGTTCGGTCAGAACGCTTCAAAAATGGTTACATTTCCCGCGCGGCCATACGATCCAATTACAGGGCCTGTGACGTAGTAACCGTGACACAGCGGAAAGCGAAACATGGCTACCAGTGTAAGAATAAGAGAAAGCTAAAGAACGGCGGCGATTATTGTGTGGCTGGTGGCCCTAACAAGGTCGGTTGTAAGAACAACAGCTATACGGAAGGCATATCTATGTACTACTTCCGAAAGGAAGAAGCTGTGAAACAGCAGTGGACGCGTTTTGTTCATAAACACAGGAAGGGTTTTGCCCCATCAAAGAACTCTGTTCGGCTCACTTTGACTTTGAGCAGAGCTGCTACGAGCACAGGTCGATCATTTTCTCTGGTCCGTCAGATACTACGAAACCGCAGTTGAAAAAAAAAATGATCAGGGGAGCATTTTCGACCAAGGATGCCGTTCTAGTCGCGATGTGTCCTCTCCGCCGCCGAGTGCTCGCAGCGAAAACAAGTAAGTCCATTTCTAATGTCCCTCTAATGTCCTTTGTAAAACAGTGCACATGCACATCGCCCAAAGCATCTTTATTTTTGTTTTAAATAGATTGTAAACTAAAGTACGCAGTACGGAAGTAAAGGTTATTTCCTTTTGAATATTGGATGTGCGAAATTATGTAATAAAAAGAGTTTGTACATTCTACTTTTACAATAATCTTTGTAAATTTTAATACTCATTACTGTTTTGATAATTTTGCTAATTTATCCGAAAAGATTAAATATATTACTCTCAAAGTTTCAGTGATTACTAAGTGTGGCATTCTCTTTCGATTTGTGGAGTCTGTTTGTTTGTATCTTTAAGTTTAATTTGATTCTTGAAGTTTTTTTATTTATGCTAATGAGGCAAAATGTAAACATTGCACTCTAGCTCTCCAGAGCCAGAGGTTTTCTAGAGAGAGAACGGCACTTTCTCCGCGGCTGTTCTTTCTAGAAAACCTCTGGAACCAGGGTACTCTCCTGCCTAAACCGATAGCAGAGGATGATGAAGAAAGTGATCAGGATTCCCAAGGAAATAATTCTCCAAATAATGATACAACAATAATTTATTGTATATTTATTCTAAGATGGGCAATTAAGATGTTGTATTTTACTGACAACATATTTGGCTGTAGATATATAAAATGTGACTATACAATTTTAAACTAAAAGCTGTTAAAAAAAAATTCAGAGTTCGACCAGGCCAACTAGCCCATGAAAAGGCCAACTAGCCCATGAAAAGCCCAAGTTCATTGTGTTTAGCATGCTGATGGCATTGTTCACAATGTTTTACTTTAAGTGCAAGGAAACCAAGCCTAACCATAAGCATCAGACGTAATGGTACCATGGTGACGGTATGCCAGCATTGTCCAAAATCTGGGCAAAATGCATTCAAATGGCAGTCTCAGCCATTGGTCCTTGGGAAGTGCCCA
The DNA here is from genome assembly GCA_030867875.1 of Actinernus sp. WN-2022. NCBI lineage: Eukaryota > Metazoa > Cnidaria > Anthozoa > Actiniaria > Actinernidae > Actinernus > Actinernus sp. WN-2022. Next base: position 96,888,066 of record JAOWCC010000019.1, read on the forward strand.
TGCAACTGGTAACATCTTGCCCAGCTTAGCTGTTCTCGTGGCTGGGGCTTCCGGCATAAGCAAGGTGTCGCTGGTCTTCAGACACATGGGGCTATGTGCTTATGATATAACGACATACTTTATTCACCAAAAGAAGTTCCTGTTCCCGGTGATCTTACAGTACTGGGAAAGCTATAGAACCGTGCTTGTGAACAAACTAATTAAGAAAATGAAGGGTGTGGTGTGGGGACAGGACATTTGACTCTTTGGGGCAAAGTGCAAAATATGGGGCTTACACTATGTTCTGCTGCACAATCCAAAAACGAAAGGCTCAGCAAATGTGGACAGCCCAAAAAAGGGACACCCTAAAAGTTCTTGTGAATAGTTACTGACCATACATGTATAACTGACCATCCCCCACTATCAAAAAGCAAAGTTGTAAATAATAAATTGTATTATATTAGCCTTTTACAACTAGTAGAATGATATCACTATAATCTTAGCAAATCATATTGCCTAACGCCAGACCAAAGAAAGCCTCAGTTGTAAAGCACACACCACCACTAATGTATATCAATTCCAAGTGTGCCCAATCCCCCCTATCCGGGAAAGGGTGGGACATTGGTTAACCAACCAACCAGTCCTGGGGATTTTGTTTATTTTAACACTTTTTACAGTACTTGAGTAAGGCTTTGTAAGTCCGACAGTGGAACATTTGCAAGAAATATTATAAATAGAGAAATTCCCAGGGGTATCAGGCATGCTTAGAATTCAATTAATGGAGGCACAATTGTATGCATCGCACATCCTTATAGCGAGTAACAGTGGATACAACTTAGAAGCATTTTGTTTTTATACACCCAAGAGAGGCTAAGGATCTATCATGCACATTATTACCACTTGGCATTGTGCAAACTCTATTATATATATATATACACTTTATATACATGTATATAATTTCCATTTTAACTTATTACCTCTTTGAAATGCTAATAAGTGACATTGACTGATGCATTTATGTTGATAGAAGTTTCATTGGATAACATGCAGCAATGCATAAAGTATTGTGCCCTTGCTTCTGCTGGCTGGTAACTGCTTGCCTGGTGATGGGGTGTATGTCCTAAACACAGCTGGCTGGCAATGGCCTGGTATTGTCCCAGCCCATATAGCCACAAATTCTACAGCTCGTAGGAAGCTACAAGAATAAAGTTTAATGTAGGCTTTCCCTTAGAATAGTAATGTTGTTATTTGTATTTCATTTTTTATTTGTTTGTGCAAAAGGTGGAGCCACATTTGTATATCTAACTTAGGTACATGTACTTATTCTGTATATTTCATTACTCTGCAAGGATGAAGTTACTTTTAGGACTCGCATAGTATATTGACATCATGCAAGTCGTAATCGTAAACATGATTTTTACGACTCATTGTTTTCACGACTCACCTACTCTGCTTATTATTTGGCAGGAATCTGATAAACCTGTCCGTCGATATGCTTTACATTTTCAGCTCCAAGCCTCTAAAGAGTGCCAAATTTGCCTTGACTTCCAGTAGCTGGAGTGCTTTGCTTTGTCACGTGCATATGTGCAGTAATTCCCCTGTCCCTACCCCAGAAAACTTCCTCAAATGTGTGGTAAATGCTTGAGGGTCGGTGTAAGAAACTATGCAAAACCCTGGTATTTCACCCACTATTGCCTGGTAATATCCCCACCTGTTGTGCAGTATAATATGCCATATTGGAGCAATTGCAGAATACCCCACCACTGGGTTCATTAATAATGCATTTTCTCAAATTCTCATACAAACCTTCTAAAAACCTAACCCTGAAATATAAAAAAATCCTACCCATTTCCAGATCATTCATTAAGAACGAGTGTAAATACACCTGAGCTAAATGGATAATTTTGCACAATTTTTAAGGGCCTTTCAAGTGGTCTTTCGAAGTTGGTTCATTAATAATGCATTTTCTCAAATTCTCATACACACCTTCTAAAAACCAAACCCTGAAACTAAAAAAAATCCTACCCATTTTCAACCCCAGGGAAGGTCAAAGGGAAGACTAGCCACAAATACGTTTGTATATAGTACTGTCATTTCCTATTAAACATGAATATAAAAAAATCACTTACTCGTGCACGACGACGGTACCCTCTGCCATTTCGGTCTTTCAAAAGAGGACCTACGCGAATTTGTCATTGCTGCGAACCTGGAAGTTTTCGTGCTTTGTCACATTTTAATACGTTGACGAAAACGAGTTGGGGAGGCTAAACTACAGAATATAATACAGGGCCACGAGCAAACGAGCTCAATATGAATATGACGAAACCAATATGACGGGGCTTTAACAGTAGCCCTGCATTCTGTAGTTGCTCCCGAAGAGCGGAGGATTGCGATACAAAGGCTTCCTGTAGTGATCCACTGATCTACCGGGACTTGGCCCTCGAATCTAGAGGAGTAGAGCACAACACCGCCAGAGACATAATTTTCGTCGTCGTCTTCCCCATCGCTCGAGCCCGCAAGCGGCTCATCTTCGTACGGTTGAAATCCGTTCGCCCTTACTTCCACTTCATCGAAATCGTGGCTTCCACTCTCTGAACTCGAAGATGAAGATAAATTTGCTCGCTTTCTGACATCTTACTTTAGTTTTGCAACGAAGAGCAAGGACGGTTAGCAGGTTTATAGAGCTTGTTTACGTCTGTGCCACGAAGTATGCTATCAAGTGTGTCACGGTTTCTACGTCATCACGAGCTTGACTCGCCCCAGTCTCCTGACCATATTTCCAGTGCATGTATGACAACTTTGTGAAGCGAAATCTCAGCTTTATAACTTTTTTCTTCGCAATTTTCTTTTGCTTTGATGTTTAGGAGATAATGAACGATAGAAAAACCCAAAAAAAAATTTCGCTTCATATACACTTTAAGCTCCCTAGTATAGGTTTGTCAACAACGGATATCTTAAGTTGATTTTCAGGGAGAATATTGAAATTCGAAAGGAATTCGGCTATGCAAACGTAGTCACAACTATTAAAGATAACGAAGGAAGAAAAACATTGGCAATAGCCTTTTCAATATACGACTGTAAGTGAGCAAAGTAAACTGTCCGATAGTACGGTCGGTTAGATGCAATTTTCCAAACAATGCACTTAAGCTAGGAAACAAGTGTCCATTTTGTTACTCAAACAGTTAAAATTTAAGAATTTCCAAACATCCAAAAATCAATGTCTTCCGCCACATGCCACCCAAATGTTGCATGATGTACATGTACGTAGCCCACCTACATGTACTAAGAAATGATAAGGGTATGCTAATCACTGTGAGCGGGTTGTAGCTGATGAAGGGCTGCCACTTTAAATATCAGTTACAACTCGCTTCCCATGGCAGTTCATACATTGTTGTAGCTACCCGTATTGACTGTTTAATAGCCTGACTTACTATTAACCCTTTCGGCCCCAAACACGACATTTGTTGTGTTTTACTGGTTACTTGCTTTGAGGATTTCAGTCTGGCTAAGTTGAAGGAGCAAGGCCCTGAGATTGACACACAACATAATGTATAGACAAATGATCCTACTAAAATGAATTTAGGCATATTAAAATTGAATCATTTCATCTAAATCCTCCTTTCTTTGCAGAAGTTAACTACAGTTTACATTATTTCATTTCAGAAAAAAGACTAAAATCACACTGACAGAAAAAAATAGTTCTCCTCAGATTCTAAATTTTCTTACAAAAATGCATGTTTCACATCAAATATAGGCTTTCAAGTTTCCACTAACCTCACTTTCTGTCCCTGAACACTGAAACTTGCCCAGCACCAAGCCACCATTCCATAAGCACTTCAGAGCAAGCTAAATTCAACCACTCTGACCGCAAAGCATGCCGGGAAATCCAATCCACCGGCGGCATAGCACTCCCCCATCTTCATTCTTCAAAATATATACTAAGTCTAAAGCCATTTTGACCTAATACCCTCATATTGGAATCAATGGCAAGTAAATATTGTCCAATATTCCAAAAAAGCTATGATAGGTGGCTCCAGACCCCAATTTATAAAGCCCACACTAAAGTGACAGAAGACGTCCTGGCCCATTCACGAGTGGGAAATGAGGCTCTTTCTCTGTCACAATAAACTGGCACAAACTCGGTTCTTTGAGAAAGTGCTGATTGAAGCTCTCATCAGACTTAATGATGTCCTCCAGCACTCTATAAATTCATGGTGAAAAAGGCTTTAAAAAGACTGAAATTCTCTGTATTCCTCCAAACAAACTTCACGCCAGCTCCGTCAAGTAATCCACAACTGCTTTCAAAATGGCCGTCTAAAAACTTTGAGCCCCCAGTATTATAGGTCAGTTGAAAATTCCATGGTAACAATGACTACAGTTTACTTAGGGGGGAGGGTTCTGTTTGGTCTAGAAATAGCTAAAAATAACTTCCAAAGACTCAGGGCTGAAAGAGTTAAAAGCCTTCTCAGATAAAATTTATAGTACCTTCTTGGATACCCATGTCAGTTTCAAATTTAACAGTCTCACCAGACTGTCATAAGTTACCAACATTAAATAAGGTTGTTTTACCTTTTAATTTATACCTATAATACCTTTAATACAAGTGTTTAACATGTACATACGTCGTCTCAGTTTTCCACTGCCTTCACAAGCTTTCATGCTAGACTGTTGAAATAACAGAATGCATGACCATCATAATCAATGAAATATTGTCTAGAATATGATACAAGGTGAGCCCTCCCCCTCCTCCCTCCTCCCCCTCCCTCCCCCCCCCCCCCTCCTCCTCCTCCCCCTCATCTGGTTAGATTATAAATAAATAATACTGTTTACAACCAGGCACTCCCTGTGAGGGGCTCTTCCGTACCGGTTCACTCCACACATGCTCACACTACACTCATATATTCTCTACTCACTACATTCAAGCTCACATGTTGATTTTTGAGGGAGGAAAACCGGAGAACCCGGAGAAAAACCCTTGTGGCAAGGGAGAGAACACCACAACAAACAAACTCAACTCACATGACCCGACCCGGGATTGAACCAGGACATAGCGGTGAGAGGCGAGAGCTTGTGCACTGTGCCACCCATGCCACCAGTATGTAGTAGGTGGAATATTTTATCACATACTGTTAGTCGTATTATCCTTTGGAATCACACACCTCTGAGCCACCATAAACAAGGTTGGCTAACTGGTTCTCAAGTTTCTCCAGTCGAATCTCATGGTCAGCTGACAATCTGACTTGTCCTGTTGGTTTTACCTTTGAAATAGAATATTAAGTTAATGGAGTAAATCATGTAAGGGATGGACCATTATATTCTTGAGGGGGAGGGGAGGGGGCATTGGGAAAATAACCCCAAAAAAAATTGTGCAAAGCATTGGTTGAAAACAAAATCTTGCACAACCAACCATAGGGGAAAAAAGCATATAGTGGCCAGTCAGTGTGATAAAAAAATTCTTACAGAGCTTTTAGTCATAAAAATAAATTCTTTCCAGACAAAATTGACCAATCACCCCTCCCTCCCTTAAACAATATAATGGTCCATCCATATAAAGGAAGAAAGAAATTCCATTACCAAGTACATAAATAATTATTACTTTGATCCCATAAAGAGCACAAGCTCTGTCTTACAGAATTGTACTCTTTGATGTGATTTTATGTATAAAATGTTCAATTCTAGCTTTTTAGAAGAATTTCACAACACAGATTTTTATAAAACAATATTATTGTTTAAGTAAAATTAGTGGATTTGTTTTCCGAGATCAATATGTTGCCATTGCAGCCGATATCATGAATTAAACATAAAAATTGTATCCAATATATTTATAGTAGTTTGGGTATTGCAAGCTGCTTTAGTTATACTGGCCTCTAGCTTCCACACTTGCAGGATTCCACACATTTGCAGGGAAAAAATCTGGACTTTTCACTGATCAAGAAGCATTTTTCACTGACCTCAAGTGCACATTTATATTATTCCAAAATAATATTCAATCACTATTTTGGGACAGAACAGCTCAGTCTGAAAATATGACTTTTCAATGAAATTTGGGATTTCCCTGACCAAATCCTAAATTCCCTCATAATAATTCCCTGACTTTGAAAAAAAAAATTCCCTGACCATGGGAACCCTGACTTGGATGCAAAAGCCACAAGTTAGAGTACCTACAGGATGCAAGGATTATTTTGATAATCAGTCTCTTTGCATACTGTACCTTTGTGTCAGGTTGTCTGTCTGGAGGTGATATCCAAGCTAAACTCTGTTCTGTGTCAGATGATAAGGGTACCCTCTGTTTAAACTTGTTTAACACCAGGTCAATTCTGGGTGTTGCAACATCATACTTGATGTCCTAATTAAAGATAAACAGATACCATATGTATGACTGCTGAAAACTTTCAGAAACACACTCCTTCATGTCAGCCAAGATCTTTCAATAACAATGTATTTTAACCCTTTCCCTACTGGACATGTTTGGCTCAGTTGGTGAAATCCTGAGTGTTAACTCAACCCTCCCCCCTCAGTTCAAGTTTGGCTAGCCCGGGGCAGTTAAATACTGCTGACCATTTGGGAGAATTCTGTGCACTCGACTTGATGGTAGGTATGGCTGCTTCGGTAGGGTTTCCAATGAAATGTGCTCTAATTTTGGACAAAAAAGCCACTGCAAGAGAGCTAGAGGACATCTTTAAGTCTAAAGACGGCTGAAAAGTACTTGGTTTGCTTTTAGTAGGCCTTGTGAGGGGATTTCACAGGGTTTTTACATTGTGTTTCTGCTTTGAGACACATGAAAAAATTCTTCAATGAAATCCTTGAAATTCTGCAGTTGGTGATCTTTTCCCCCTGCTCAACCTATTAGGATGTATTTTTGTCACTTTAAAGCAACAGCTTGAGTCCAAATCACCGCTCTTGGTTGTAGGGGTAAAAGACTTATAAAAAAAACCTACAGGAGTCCCAGAGGAAGGGACCCCTTGTGAATTTTTTGTTGATTACCCAGAATGCAATTGGAGGTGGGAGTAGGTAAATGTGGTCGAGTGAAATGCAGTGTAAACATTGGCGCGGTTCACAGTCATTTGGTGCGTTTTGTGCAAACAAACCTGCTGGTTGGAAACATTAAACAAGGTATTGTAAAGACTGAGTGGTGAATTTGTATTTGCTTTTGATTTCAAGTGCAAATGGGAAGGGTTTTTTGAACCGATTTTCAGCTCCTCAAAATTCGTGAAAATTGAATAAATGAACAACGATCTCCAAAACAAATGAGTTTTTCTCCAAAGTGGGAGAGTCAAGAGATCCCTGTTATAGCTGTGGCTTCGAAGTCATTCATCAGTTTTACAGAATTGGCCCTTGGGTGGCTTGCTAATTTATGCAGCATGGTGTTAACCCAGCCTTTTTTTGTGAATTCCTGCAAAGTTCTGAAAGTAATTAGGAACGCTATTTGTCCAAATTAAATTATTAATACTTTAATTATGTACCTTAGCAGCTGTTGTTTCACTAGAGCTTGAAGACAAAAGGTAATCCATGTATTCTTCCAGTTCTTGGACAGAACACAATTATTAATATCAGGACAGATTAATTATAATAGAAGGCTGGTATAAAAGTAAAGGTAGTTATTTATACTCAGATTGATGATTTTTAGTCCTCTAGCTAGCTATAAACTTACAAAATGTAATTACTGAGATTTATTAAGAGGCAGCTACAATTATACATGTACCATTTTGCCTAAGGAGGGCGATGCAGGATGGTGCAGTCAGTGGTAAAACACTCACCTCTCACCACTGCAGTGCCAGGTTCGATTCCCAGCTTGGGCACCACATGCGAGTTACATGTACAATGTACATTGTAGGTTTGTTGTTGATTCCTTACATGTACATGTATCTGCATTTGAGGGTTAAATTGGTTTTCCTCCCTCCATAAAAATCAACTTGTGAGTCGAGTGTTGTGTGTCCAAAACAGTTAATGTAGTGAAGCCTGAGTGTGTCTTAAGGAGTCACATCAGCTATTAGCTTAGCTGTTATAGGGGTATGTGGTATGTCCTCTTATTTCCAAAGGCAATAAGCCAATCAGAACAAGAGTGTTGTAAAATTGTTAATATTTCTCACCTGGGATGTCACATAGCTCATCATGGACTGTGGCAGGCTGTCCGTCCCTATCCAGTCCATCCAGTACCTGTATGCCCCTCAGTGCTGACAGCATACTTGCCCTATACCCTTGCACATCACAAACAGGGTTCCCTTCAGCAAACAGCTCAAGACTTAGCTCCGTAAGCTTTACACAGCCAATCAGAGAATTAATCACATGATCAAGTGATACTATGTGGTTACCATGGAGATATAGGGTTGCTATGTTGTAGCTGGAACCATGAAGGTCTTTCATACCAGAAATGTTGTCAATCATGTTGTATGTGAGGTCGAGTTTAACAAGGTTCCTCAGACTCTCCAGTCCTTCAACCAGCCTCAAGCGATTACAAGATAAGTTCAACATCCTGAGTGATTCAAGCCCTGCGAGGCCCTCAATCCTGTTGATCTGATTGGACGATAAGTCTAAATGTCTCAAATTACCCAGACTTTCTAGGCCCTCAATTTTTGAAATACTATTACAGTGGAGATTAAGTGATACAAGTTTGACATGAAATCTGAGCTGTTGCATGTTGCTGATCTGCCGGTCTATCCAGCAGATTTCTTGGGGCCTTGCTGCAGTAACTCCTGACTTGCTACCAGCCATTCTCAAAATTATTAAAGTCAAAACTCTTCAGGCAGTGGACCCTGGGATATGTAACAGTTTAAATGTGGGTACATTAATGTGCATTTACTGATCTAGCTTCTTTGTATAATTTTCTTACTCTTTCATGTAGCTTCCTCAAATTCAGCTCTATATTTAGCATATTTCATCCAAGAAGCAAAATGGTGACTTGCCTGACCTCCATTTCAATATTGAAACCAATAAGGTTAAGCTTACAGGGCTGTTAGCAGTCTAGCCTTTTAGAGTAGGCTAGAACATGGCAACTTCCATTTCCCTGCCACAACTTCTTCACCTTTGAGTTCCACGAAAACATTTGTAACTATCATCCCAAACCAATATCTGGATTAGCTGTCACATTTTGTCTTCCATTTGGTAGTTTATAGCTGTGTTAAATGTCATGTTAAGACGGAACCACCACTTTTCCTTTTCAAAATGGCGCCACTCATGGGTAAGTCCGCTGACTACAAATCTACGCATTTTCGTACGTGACTCGTGTAAAACTCGTGATATATTCGTAATTCTTCGGGAATGGTCGGAATATTTTATTTACATTCTCAAAATAAAAGCGTATAAAATTAAATCTAGGCCAATTTCTACACATTTAACTTAAATATATAAACTATCCAATAAATTAACCTAACTTAGAAATAAAATTATCTAGTTCCTAGAAGTTTTCAATGAAACTTGACTATGGGCTCCTGTAATGTTAATATTATATTTTTTAGATTTTTGAAATTAAAACTAGAGATAAAGGTAGTGATGATTAACGACAATTTATAAAACATATATCTATATCTTCAGGTGAAACAATACAATTTTCATATTTAATAATATTTTTCCCCTTTCTCAAGAGCCGGCACTGAAGGTACAGTGTCTTGTTTGTATAAACGGCTACTGTTTTGATCCAATCAAATAAATTCCAGAGATATAATCCGAAGTTTCCACTTCCGCACCCCCTACCCCTACAACATTCATTTAACGTGACGTAACATAGTGCTACTGAGTCTGCGCACTGAAGCTAAGCATCAGAGTGGAATGTAGCGTCGACTGCTTCTTGCAGAATTTGCTTTGTTTTCAAAACTGTACGGGATTTTATTTCCAGTTAACCATCTTCCTAATGTCCAAACTACAAAAAGCATCACAAAAATTTACTCCCCAAATAAATTTGAGCATAGTGGAGGTCAAATCGAAGGTAAGAGAGACAGAAATTCGATTGGAGCTGAGTGGATCTTCGAACTTTTATAATATCTCATAAGTGCACTCTTTTGATAACTTTTCTCTTGCAGTTTGATGCCGAATTTAGAAGGTTTCCCATAAACAAGGATATATATACAAGCTACGAGCAGTTTTATAAACATGTGGAGGGCATGCATAAACTGGAAAATATACCATTTACAACTTGGTACACCGATAATTACGGAGACCTTCTACCGATCAACAACGATGACAACTTGAACAGAGCATTGAGCACTGCTAAGCCTCTGCTACGGTTATTCCTACAAAGAAAAGGTCAGTAAATACCATAGCTTTATATTTCACATAGTGAAAGCTTTTGCTTCTCGGAAGATCATTAAGTTCAAAAGCCCTCATTTGACATTTACACGCCCTTGCCCTTGGACCTCCCTCAGAACTTTATAGCTACATCAGTACATGTAGAAGTTGCTATGTTAGAAACAATAGAAACACCAGGACGTAGTCTTGATTGTTCTTTATGAGGGGTTTAAAATCGCTTGTCTGGTTGTGACATTCACGAGCTGTTAAAACGTTATCATTTGGAGCTTGTTTTCACATATAAATGTATTGCAACATGTCTATCATTCAAGAGCAACTGTATGTAAGATTCTTGAAAAGTAAAGCTTACTTTATAGCAAATCGCGCTGAAACTACCTACTGATATACTTGATAGAATTGTAAAAAAATTAAAACCTGTTATATCCTCTTGGATATGGTAAATTAACATGTAGATGTCTCTTGAACTTTAACTAATTGTCATGCAACGTACCGCAAATTCTCCATTGATTCAAATTTAAAAAAACAATTCGATGGTTCTATTCTATTCTTTTTAATATCTTTCATTTTGATTTTGAGGGGTGGGGGAGGGGCATTGTGAGATTATTCTGGGGAAGTGACTTACAGTTATGATTCAGAGGTACGTCTTTCACTTTCTACACATGTAAAACCTTTCCATTCCTTTTCAAGGTACATGTACATCCACTTGTTGTTTACAAGTCACAATCAAAATGACTGCAAAACTTGGAAAGTGAGGATAAAGAGCAATAATTATTCTAGTATTATTCTAGACTAAATGCAATTTAGACATGGTTAAATACGCCAGCAGAATCAGTCTACCTGTGGCGCAATTTGCGGGGCCTGGGCCTGTGTGTCAGTCTCATACAGGTCTTTTGTTGCCGTATTTGGCAGGCTGTTCGCATCACATCGCTCTTCGCAGCGTTTAACGTTTGCTGTTGCCGGGATTGATTAGCATTCCTCTCGGGTAGATTTCCTCTCCCCTTTTTCTCTTGTCCACTTATGTGTGACCCAGTGTACTGGGCTGGTTGGTTGCCTGTTGCCTGGCAACCAAGCTCTCGAGCACTGCCCCTAACTTACAGCCTGGGCACTGAACCTCCAATACACTTCAACAGGAGCAGGAAATTTAATGACTGTAGATCGACCAATCTTGCTGTAATGTGAATATTTTAAAATCTCCATTAAATTTTATAAATCCAATAACTGAAATATAGTTTACCTTCCCATGTCAGAGCTCCTGTTGGATCATCGTAGAAGGGTCTGTGCAGATATGCCGGTCTGCAGAATCGAACTCGGAACTATGTGCTCAGTGTGCCATGTACTAATCCATTGCACCACATACCTGCACCTATATTGTTTATTAAATATACATTGGTAGACTTTAACATTTTATAAAAAAGTGATACTATATTTAAGTTGAAAGCATGAACCATTGTTCATTTTAAGGTATTCAACAAAAGGAATGGTATTCAGATGATATCCACTCTTGAATACATGCCAATCTCTTTATCTCCCATTTACTGTTGGTTGTTTACATGAAAATAATGCACTCACACTTACTCCAGTCATTGCAGTTGACAGATTGATCTTAAGAATGTGCTAAAGGTGCTGTTTGACCATAAATCAATTAAGTTGTGGATTTTTGTTGAATTGTTTTTGCTTTAAAGTTATGCAGAAAAAAAATATATATTATAATATTGTCAGACAGTGTACATTGATATCTTGCTTCCATTTGTATGGTCATTAATGTCAAGAGTTTGAAAGTAACCTGGATGCATTTCCCTAGCTTATACATGTACCTACATCATACCGAACTGTATGTTTTGGTTCATGTTTCAACAAAATAACTCAAAATTTTATAAACTCAAAATATACAATTTTGATAACCATATATATTATACAAGCAGGATTTGGATAATTCTGATGGCCCATTCCCCTTATAGTTTCTGTTGCTAGTGCCCACAAGTTGTAGATTTTAACCCAAGAAAATTCAAAACAAGCATGACGAAAAAAGCTGAGTTGGCAACTGTTTTTGTGTCATTCTGAATGATTTCTTAAAATTAATCTTTTGCAAAGAACTCAAGTTTGTATTTTCATGTAATGTGAGATAAGATGGTGGCGATATTTTCCTGGGAGGAGATGCTGCATTCTGATTGGTCTGTTCAAAGTGTTTTCTAATTGAGAGTAATTAATGTTAATAATGGAGCTATGAATTATTTGAGGTTGATCAACTATTTGCATTTACTGATAGTATTTAATATGTTCATTTTTTGTGCTAGGTGAAGGTTATGGCCAAAATGGTAATCCTCCGGATCTCCCTGTCAAAAGGAGAAATTTGTTCTCTAATATTTCCAATCCAGGCAGAACAAGCATGAGCAGAATATCAATCAGCACACCACAAGATTTTCGTCGTGTCTCAGCCATTGTTGATGTTGACATAGTTCCTGAAACACACCGACGAGTGCGGCTACTCAAGCATAAAACTGACAAGCCACTCGGGTTCTATATCCGTGATGGCACTAGTGTGCGGGTAACTGCAAATGGACTTGAGCGGGTTCCAGGTATTTTCATATCAAGGCTGGTGCCTGGTGGCCTTGCGGAAAGTACTGGACTGCTGGCTGTAAATGATGAGGTTCTGGAAGTGAATGGAATTGATGTTTCGGGAAAGACTCTTGATCAAGTAACAGACATGATGATTGCAAATAGTCATAATCTTATCATAACAGTGAAACCAGCAAATCAGATGAATAATCCACAGTCGGTGAGGGCCATTGATCGACTTAATGCCAAATCTAAGAGTTTAACAAACTTGAGTACAATTATTGCATCCCCTGCTCCAGGATCACCGACAATTGCACATTCATATTCAAATGCACTCGTAGAAGACATTCCAGACAGTGATGAGGATGAAAATCCAACAGTTGATAATGAAACTGGCATCCTGTCAATTTAACTGTTGTATTCTTATCAATTCGATGCTGGTAGGAAATAATGGAGATCTGGAACAATATATGTGTGATGTGTTACACCATTAGTTGTATATTAACTGGAAAACAGATGCATTTTGAAATATGTGCAAGTATGTTGCTCAAAACAGGGTCTGGCTGAGGTCAGGTCACTGAGGGTATGTTCTGGAACTTAGTCATCTTACAAGGAGTATTTTCCACCTCAAAATAGGAGCTAAAGAATATTGTACATGTAAAGTCATTGCAATCCAAAGATCAGGCGTGGCTTGTTCACCTTATTCATATGTCATGCCCTCGTGGAAGAAGTCTGGTAACAATGGTACCAGGGCGAGGCCAGTTGTCCCAAAAATCTCAAAATTGGATCTGGTGAGATATGTCTTGGTTTGTGTCGTACCGCACTGTTGTGTTCTTTTGTCACGAGGAAATTAACATTATTTTCAGCCATCAAGTGTATATTTTTATCTTCCTGTGACAAGCTGGGACAATTGAAGGGCTGTGTGCAAAAAGGGTGTAAGTGACTCTTGATCACATTCTAAATTCTCCCTTAGAAAACAAAGAAATTAAAGGAGAACTTAGAATCTGATCAGGAAACACTTTCGCCCTTTTTGCACACAGCCCTTCAATTGGCCTTGCTCTGATTCCTTTAAGAGTAAGGCCAACACTTGTGCCAAGCTTAAAAGAAAACTCTAAATTTACACCTGCATTAGTTTTTTTACGAGTGCCTTGACATTTCTGGAAACTTTGAATAACCTTGGGGCAAGCTAGTTCGTGCACATTAAATTGCAATGAATGAGATATACAGATATCTGGAAAGGATTGTACTGTATGTGTATGGGTTTGATGGGTATTATACATGCGTGTATGGCAAGGCAAACAATGCACACATGCATGTATATATGTACTGTACCTAGGGCATTATGAGCACATGGTGTCTACGAAATGAAAATTTAGTCATTAAGATTAAAATCTCTAAAATCCCTTTGAAATGAGGATGGATGGCATTTTCTGTTTGTCAATATCTCACGTTCCAGAGATATTCAGGTTTTTTTGAATATGCAAATTACATGATTTATGGGGACACCATTGGTCCCTGATTTCTCCATATAATAAATTCCCTGATTTTGCATATTCCAAACAACCTGAATATCACTGTAACAAGTAGCCTGAATTTCAGCCATCCCATCTTGCTGAGAGCAAGTTGGGACAGCTGACATGTAGGCCATGTAACAAGATGAGATATTGACAAACAGAAAACACCATTTCCTCATTTCGAAAGGATTTTCAAATGACTTTAAACATTTTACTGACTAAATTTTCCTTTCACAGGCACTTTTGGATAAGAAATTTTAATTGGCAGATGAGTCTGAGGCTTTTAATACATGTAGTTAAATGAACAAGAATTTGGGTTTTCTTTTTTAATATTATGCCAGCAGCTCTGCAGCATTATTTTAATCTACTGGGTCTGACCGTTCAAAGAGTGGATAATGCTATCCACCGGATAAAGATTTCAATATAATATAATGATTTCACTTGTCAAGCGCCGCACTGTCAAAGGTTTTAATACAAGGCTCTGGGGTATTAGTAATAGCATGGTTTGTACATGATATTAATTGGCTTTCACACGGCTTGTGAAATTACAAGGAATTTTGAAATCTCTCTCAGGGTATTTATGGCAAATACCACTACAAACCATGCTATTACTGTTAATAATACTCCAAAGCCTTATATTAAACCTTTGACAGTGCTTGACAAGTGAATTCGTCATTATATTGAAAGTCTGCTATTAAACCTGGAAGTTAAATTAATAAGGGTGAAATTGAGTAGGTAATCACTGGGAGAACAGAGGGGGAAAATCTAATGTTAGAATTTATTATTTTCTGTGTCTTGACCAGTGAAAGGCGTAACAAAGTACTCTAAGGAGTGAGCCATTATTTTCTTGGAGGGGGGATGGGAAAAGTGGGAAAAATATTGTGTGCAAAGCCTGAGAACTTGTTTGCAGAGAATTTTTTTTTAATTCACAGTGGTAAAAGTGTTTGCATAAGAGAAGTAATGAAAAAGAAATTGTACGTGGCTACAAACATATATATTTCCATTTCCCCCTCCAAAAAAAGGTTGGTCCTTAAAGTGCATAGGAACCCAAAATTTGTTGTTAAAAACGATTCTACATCAAGTAAATAAGTTGAATAGTAAAATATTTCTTAATTTGAGTGTTGTGTCTATGAGGTTCATAATAATTATTATGCTAATAGTGACATCAAACTGGTGGAGATACATGACCTTTCCTTAGCATCCCTGTTATCTATTAATTATGTAAAGCTTAATATCAGTTATTTTACCAAATATTTTGTCTAAGTCAGAAGTACATGTAAGTACTTTCATTCCCTGTTTGACGTCACAGCATTAGCATATTTGAAAATATAAACCATTATAATTCAACAACAACACTTTTATTCGCATTCAGTCTATAGTTAATAGGTTACAGGTCAAAGTATTATCCCAAAAAAAGAGTCATACAAAAGATTACAATTTTAACATTGATAAGAATGCCTGGAGGCTAAATAAACAGAGTTTTTGAGTTAGCCTCTTCATAGATGCAACACTGAAAATAGTTTATAGAAATGTTTTACTATTCAACTATATGTATTTAGTTCATGTGTAGAATCGATATTAATGATAAAAGATTTGGGCTTATAGGCACTTTGACGAAGAAGTGTGAATATTTTATATTTGGCCAAATAAGAGATGCACTGTGAATGCATCAAGTTGTGTTGTGCATATGCTGTGAGTTCTCTCAAAACAGGAATTAGAATAAAATTATTAGTTTATAATTCTTACATAAATGTAATGTCATCAGTATAATAAGTGGAAGAGAAATAAGACAAGTACATGTAAGCTAGATTAATGATAGTCTCCTTCGCAGCCGTTCTCCGAGGGTCGTCACGCAATGTGCTAGCGCAATGCACCAGTTTGTTGCGTGACAACCCTAAACGGCTGCGAAGAGACACTATAGGGTAAACAGAATGAATATTTTTATAAATTTGACATGTCTAGTGAATTTGGGTTTAGATTAAGTAAACTAATTAATCCTCATAATAGAATTTATCTAAATAGTAATTTGATAATAGGATATAATGTAACTAGTATATAGTAGTCATTCCAAGGTCAGTGTTGACAATTTAGATTAAGATAAATTTGCAGTACTAATTTAATTAGTTGATGTCAACTAATTTGAAATATCATGTACCCCCTCAGATTTAGGGAAATTGTTGACACAGTTTGACTAAATCTGGTGTATGTTTGTACATGTACAAATAAATGGCTGTATTTACATTGATAGCCTCCTGATTTTGCTGTGACTGTTGGCCTTGCAGTTACATTAATTTAGGTGACATCAAAGTTCTAAATAGTTAGTTAACTGAGTTAAATTTATCTCAACAATCAACACTGACAATGGAACTACTAATAGCACAACGTAACTCAATATTGATAGAGGCTAACACTGACAAGCAACACAATCAAAATACATACACCAGCCAACTACATACATGCATTACATGTACACATGCATGTGTACTTATAAGCACATGGACACCAAAACCAGCTTGATTTGTATATATCTAAACTTAGGAGTCTTTGGGCATAAAAAAATATGCTTTAGGCAATAAAGCACTTAAATGTGGTACGTTTCCTTAATTTATTTGTCTGCATGTCATTGGCATTGGGTATGACTTAAAGTGCCCCCAACCCCATTTTTTTTTATTTCTTAACAAATTCTTATAATATTTGGAGTAATTGCGAAAAAAAGGTTTGTGTTTGCTTGAATCCTTGATCGATTGTCTGCAACCTGTTGAAGTTTGCTAAAAATGGAGAAAAGCGACCAGGCCCTTTTCACGACCGAGCCACAGTACACTGATTAGAAGCATGGGCCTAGTACATGTTCATCGTGTACGCGACGTAAGATCAAGAATCTCATAACAAAGAGCTGGGGAACATTGGCTTTTTCCTGATTTGACCCCACTCGACCGATACATCAAACTGCGCGGTCGTGACCGAGCCACAGTACACTAATTAGAAGAATGGGCCTAGTACGTGTTCATCGTGTACGACGTAAGATCAAGAATCCTGGTGAACATTGGCTTTTTCCTGATTTGACGTCACTCGACCGATATATCAAACTGCGCGGTCGTGAAATAAAATGCGCGGGACTTTAATCATTCACGATTTATAATTTTAAAATCAAGAATTATACAGATTTAAAGGGATACCCGAGTGAAAAACACATTGGGGCTCAAAAGAATCTTCAACATGTTCTTTGTTCAGAAAATGTATTAAAATTTGATCAAAGGTTTTTAGTATTAAGAACGAGCACCTCAAAGTTGGCCCCACGAAGACATGGGCGCCGCCATCTTTGTTTGCATTTACGGAAGTGACGTCACTTCGTCCCACCAGCGTTCTCACTCTCTCACTTATTAGGTGTTTTTAGGATGATAAACGCCTTAACTGTACCTCACATACATTGTAGTTCTTATACTTATTCAGAAGTCACTCGAGTCTTTTAAGCCATGTTGTTTTGCTGTTATTAAATGGCAGTTACGAGACCTTGTTGTTCGTCTGATAATTTCTCGCCTTCCCAGTGCTTTTCTTCCTCCTCCCAGTCTTCTGAACTTTTCTCATAATGTCGTCTTCATCATAATTCCGGTTTCTGAAAGAATTCCTCTGCAATCTCGATGAAAATATATCCACTTTAATTCCGAGCGTGTGAAAATCATACAAAGACAAGTAGCCGCGATACGCTGGTGGGACGAAGTGACGTCACTTCCGTAAATGCAAACAAAGATGGCGGCGCCCATGTCTTCGCGGGGCCAACTTTGAGGTGCTCGTTCTTAATACTAAAAACGTTTGATCAAATTTTAATACATTTTCTGAACAAAGAACATGTTGAAGATTCTTTTGAGCCCCAATGTGTTTTTCACTCGGGTATCCCTTTAACTTTTTTCTTTTTCTTTCGCCCTCAATTTTCATCTTAAAAGTACATCCGACGATTAAGTAATTAAAAGTTGTGGTCAGGTTAGGTGTTATGTTCTGTCAATGAAACTGACTAAAGCTGTCATGATAGTCTTTATATTTCAAACTCATTTTAGTGTGATGTATTTTATTAAAATTCATAATCCGGTTCTCTCAACCCGAGATCACTGTTTGTAGTTTACAACTGCTCGGTACTAGCGGCAGACGGTCACGGATATGTCCTCAGCTTCAGAATCTGTGGATTAAACCCCAAATATACTTCGGTACGTGTCCGGTGGACATAATTCCAAAGTTGAAAAGTAATTCCATTCAATTTGGAAAATGGCCGTCCGTATGAAGAACAAGGGTCGTCCTCTGCATAAAGATGACATTTTAGTCTCATTCTATGGTCTGATTGGACTAATTCTACTACAGCATCAAATGTCTCGTTCAATTTCGACAAATACTTGTTTCGGATATGGCTATGAAACGGTGTACTTTCCTTTGACCCTCAGTGACCCAGCTATCTCAAGCCTAGGATGTGAAGGAAAAAAAACATTTTCATAATTAATTTATATTGGAGATGCTACTTCTACTATGTGGAGATGATGCGGGCCTTGGCTGGGCTGGCCTAAATTTTAAAACTGCTGAAAGGGTATTTGGAAACACATGACAGGCGGTGAGTAACTCACAGATCACAAAACTTGGAAAGACGGAGGTAAGATTTGTTATTTTGTATTTTATTGAATTCAATACTTAGCAGTGCAAGGGCCTTAGGTCTAGTATCCGTACCTAATTAACCCAGCTTTGTATTGTAATGCGGCCATTCGGCGTTTCCGTTTTAAAACAATTATTCTGTTCAATTACCTTTTTCTAAATTAATAATATTTCCTGAAATTTATCATATATTATCTTGATCTGTGTATTACCTAAAGAAAACCTAAAGAGGGCACAATATTGGTGCTATTATAACTGCGTAAAAACTCCTGTTAAACAGAATATCTCTCTGTCAGGAACGCCTTGAAGTACCAACCGCTATGCTTGTTATTTTACGCAGTTTTTTTTCAAATATTAATCAGTATTGTTGTTTGTAAACATTTTAAATGCGTACGGAGTAACTTTAGGTTAGACCAGTGACACCCATATGTTTCGCCGGAGCGTGCTACTGCTAGTGATATACAATTTTTTTGTATGTAAACATTTTAAATGCGTACGGAGTAACTTTAGGTCAGACCAGTGACACCCGGATGTTTCGTCGGAGCGTGCTACTGCTAGCGATATACTATTTTTTGTATGTAAACATTTTAAATGCGTTAGGAGTAACTTTAGGTGAGACCAGTGACACCCAGATGTTTCGTCGGAGCGTGCTACTGCTAGCGATAGACTATTTTTTTGTATGTAAACATTTTAAATGCGTTAGGAGTAACTTTAGGTGAGACCAGTGACACCCGGATGTTTCGTCGGAGCGTGCTACTGCTAGCGATAGACTATTTTTTGTATGTAAACATTTTAAATGCGTTAGGAGTAACTTTAGGTGAGACCAGTGACACCCGGATGTTTCGTCGGAGCGTGCTACTGCTAGCGATAGACTATTTTTTGTATGTAAACATTTTAAATGCGTTAGGAGTAACTTTAGGTGAGACCAGTGACACCCAGATGTTTCGTCGGAGCGTGCTACTGCTAGCGATAGACTATTTTTTGTATGTAAACATTTTAAATGCGTACGGAGTAACTTTAGGTTAGACCAGTGACACCCATATGTTTCGCCGGAGCGTGCTACTGCTAGTGATATACAATGTTTTTGTATGTAAACATTTTAAATGCGTACGGAGTAACTTTAGGTCAGACCAGTGACACCCGGATGTTTCGTCGGAGCGTGCTACTGCTAGCGATAGACTATTTTTTGTATGTAAACATTTTAAATGCGTTAGGAGTAACTTTAGGTGAGACCAGTGACACCCAGATGTTTCGTCGGAGCGTGCTACTGCTAGCGAGAGACTATTTTTTGTATGTAAACATTTTAAATGCGTTAGGAGTAACTTTAGGTGAGACCAGTGACACCCAGATGTTTCGTCGGAGCGTGCTACTGCTAGCGATAGACTATTTTTTGTATGTAAACATTTTAAATGCGTTAGGAGTAACTTTAGGTGAGACCAGTGACACCCAGATGTTTCGTCGGAGCGTGCTACTGCTAGCGATAGACTATTTTTTGTATGTAAACATTTTAAATGCGTACGGAGTAACTTTAGGTCAGACCAGTGACACCCAGATGTTTCGTCGGAGCGTGTTACTGCTAGCGATAGACTATTTTTTTGTATGTAAACATTTTAAATGCGTAAGGAGTAACTTTAGGTCAGACCAGTGACACCCAGATGTTTCGTCGGAGCGTGCTACTGCTAGCGATAGACTATTTTTTTGTATGTAAACATTTTAAATGCGTACGGAGTAACTTTAGGTCAGACCAGTGGCACCCAGATGTTTCGTCGGAGCGTGCTACTGCTAGAGATAAACTGTATTCTTAGTATGCAAACATTTTAAAATGCCTACGCAGTAACTTAGGTCAGGCCAGTAGCATCCAGACGTTCCGTCGGAGTGTGCTACTGCTAGAGATACACCGTAGAAATCATGAACAGTAAATAATGGAATAAAATAAAATTGTCTCATAAATGTTACAATAAAAACAGTTCTAAAATAATGACTTGATATTGATTTCCTGAAGTCACTCTAATCTAACGAAAAACAAAGTATTTACCCCTCGCTTCAACTATTCTAATTATGTCTATAACACACTCAATGATAGAAAACTAAATGAAAACATAACAATTCCTTACTCATTGTGTGAGAAATTAGATAAATTGCAGACTATAGTCGGCCAAGCCGGGTTAACGTTATCCTGGTGAATACCACTGGATACATGAAGAAGAAAAACAGCCCAGTGCCGGTCCAGTATCAGTTTAAATTCGAAGCCGGCCTGGGATGCCTTGCCAGTTTTCTATCTCAACCGGCTTCCAACTAAATCGATGACTATCTACCGATGTACTCACCATTATTGGTCATTTTGTAGTCAAAATCTAATTCTAAGCATTTGGAAAACCATGTCATGGATTGTTTCAGCAATTTGATCTGGTTTATCCTTTGACGTAAAAGCGTATAGAATCGTCTAATAGGATTATTGGGGATTTAGACACCCCGAAACTTGAAACACAGCGTGGGTAATGGGAAGTATGAATGGAATCCGGGATAAGGTACAAAGGATTTAGCCGACGTACTTACAGTAAACCGCACCCACTTGCGTCCTCTCATGAAAGCTAAAATGGGGTTAGGGGTAGTTTTTTAGGGGCTCTGTACACGGTAGGCCTGAATAGATTGTGCTAGCAAATCCAGCCAAAGTTGCTCCAAAAAAAGGCTAAAAGTTGCTCAAAAGTTGCCAAAAATTGAAAAAGTTGCCACCAAAATTTGAAAAAGTTGCTCACTTTGGCGAGCCATTTTATTCTAGATAACAACTTAAAACATGGAATGTTGGATGTGTAATTCAATATAATCTTAAAGTTCAACATAACTACCAATAGTAGTACTTTCTAATGAAGTAAAGTAGTTTCTAATGAGTAAATCTCATGATATTGACTATAGACACCACATACGGTGATAAAGTTTACAGCCTCTTTGCATTGTTGTATCTAATTATGACTGAAGCCTCTGGATAATTCGCGGGCGATATTAAATAGATAGCTGCTGTCCAGTTCGTGGGCGCATATTAATTCATGCACGGAAAGTAGAAAACAAAGGAATGTTAATCATTTGCAGGGTCAATACTATTCAATACACGTCTACAGCATTCTTAGTGTCGACCAGTTTCAATTAACAGAAACATTTGGGATAATTTGGGTGTTTTATCATTATTTGTTGCTCAAAAGTTGCCAAGGAAGGCAAAAGTTGCTCTAGGTTGCTTGCAGTACAAAAAGTTGCTCAAAACTCCAGAAGTTGCTCAAAAGTTGCCGAGCACAATCTATTCAGGCCTAGTACACGGTGGGCACAAACGACCATAAAAACGGCATGGGTTATATATTTTAAAAAGTTTTCAACGCAGACGATTGAATTTTGGTAGGTTGGTTATAGAATTGTAAAAGGAATATAACCTGATAATTTAAGCTATGTTAGCACTATTATGACGTCACAATGACGTAATTTGCCCATTTGTAATACGTTTCTTATAACTGTTCATTACCTCTAAAAACGGAATGTCGTATATTGTTAAAATCTCCTCGTGATGAGAATGAAGGAAATGAAAACCCGATCTCGATTGGTTAAAGAAATCAAAAGTTATGAAAGTTTGAATTTTGCTAATTTTCCCGCCAAAATATGGCGGGAAATAAACAACACAAAAGCATTTATGAAAATATCGCTTCATTCATCTTTCAGAGTTTTAAATACTCTTGCATGACATTTTGTCCAGCCATAAAATACGTTGGTGGCTAAAATCGTATGTTTTTAGAATTTTGATATTTTTTTTGTCCATAACCGGCTTAAAATGGAAGTCATATTGTCATATGACCCGATAACCAAACATATCTGTGGGCTCGAAACTAGATGCTCTTTAGCGCAGTCCCGGGTCGGTAGTGCATTGGCACCGAAGCCTGTGTTCTGTTTGCTATGCCATACTGACGAGTTCTAATAAGAACGAAACAGCTGTCTATGGCTGCAATCTAGTCCGAGCGCTTTTCATGTCAGGCCTAGCTAACCGTAGTGCTTTGTGTTGGAATTTTACGTTGTATATCAGCTTTGCTGTAGTCTTCGGACTTTCCATATATTATTTTATACATGCCCTTAGAAAAAAGCCTTGGAGTGATTTTCGAGTTTTAATGATGAAATGTACTAGTCTGGCAAACAAAAGTCACATTGTTTTCTTTTCTTGATTTTTTAACAATAGGCAGCCTTATTTAGGTAAGACTCCTGACGTCACTAAATGTGACGTCATAGCAACAGTCATTCCTCTATAACTTTGGCTGTAATCGTCGTAGAATGTTCAAATTTTCACCAAATGTTTGTGTGTAATGAAGGCCTTTTGATGGAGTAGTCTGTTTGTAACGTTTATTAAAGGGGGAATTTCACCAAAAAAGGAGGCATCGCTTATGACGTCACAACGACGTCATCAAACAAACATAAAACACCTAAAATATGTAGTTTCATTTTGTTACCAAGTCACCAACATTTCTTCAAATTTAAACTATAAGTAAAGAAATGGTGCTAATTTCAATTATTTGGTCACGTTTATTGATGCCGTTTTTGACGTTCTTTGTACCCACCGTGGAAAGGCAAGTTTATAATGAATCCACATTTAGCTAAGATACAATCCAAGTATTGGGATTTTAAGTTACTATACTCGCTTGGCTACAATAGACCTTTCTCACGAGGCGGCCATCTTGAATAAAACCATTGTCTATGTCCGTCCAGCCTCGTTCTAAAACGCGTTGAACCGAGGCTGGACGGGCATGAACAATGGTTTCATTCCAAGATGGCCGCCGCGTGAGAAAGGTCCATACCAAGTGAAACTAAGAAACATTTTCTTTTGTAAACCCTGAGGACTGTCACAGAACCAAGGAACAAAAAAGTGGGCCTGTTAGCAAGGATATAGACCAGTTTAATAAGTCTGACTGTAAGTCAGTAATGGAAATGACGTCGTTAGCCTGCTTGCAGGCGGTAGAGGGTGTTTTTTTTCGCGCAGCAAACGGATCGCAAACGGCACCCTCTACCGTCTGCAAGCAGGCTAATGACGTCATCCGCGTACTTCAGCTGTGTATCAGGACTTGGATGCGTCGTTACCAGCGCCTCTGCTGCATCTTGGAAAGTCTGACTTTTTATTAAAGTAATCACGAGTTAAACGTGTGCGATTTGTTCGCTTTTCCGCGATTGACGTCACTATAATTGAATTCATACCACTTATTTCAAGGGTGTTATATGGGCTCCTCCTTCGTGTACGAGAATGTATTGTATTCTGGGTTAGAGTACTTTCTATTTAGGGTATTGCTTTGCTGTAGTTCATTGTTTTGAGATTTTGTCTTTGTTTTAGTGTCATCTGTGTTCCCGCGTACACGAAGTTGATACATCGGAAAAGAAGTTATCAAGCATTAAATCGTTAAGGAGGGTCAAAAGGGTTATTCATAAGCTTAAGATCAATACACTTTCAACTTATGGAATTTGCATCCAACTGTTGAAAAACTAAAGCAGCTTACTATATGAAAACGTTTGAAATGATAAGATTGTGTTCAATTGCAATGGCAACACGACATCTTGAACCAGATCAAATCATATTATTTATACAATTACCATCAAAATGTGTGTGGTGATATTCTTTTAAAATGCTAATACTGTTAAAAGTTGATCTTTAATCTGAGAAGAGGAAGAAAATTATGTACATGTATGACAGAACTTGTGCAATTAAAAAGGCAGAAATGCATAATGCTGTTCGTTGTAGAAGCTGTCCACTCTGTAGACTGCACTTTGTAGCATGTAGTCAGGCCGACGAACTCTTAATGCAAATTTTCAGTAAATTCATATAGTCTTTAGTATTTTAGAATTATTGTTGGCAATATCATTAGGATTATTCACAGGGCGAGATGGCGAATCTGGGCTTTTGTGGAGGTACGTCAGTGTCTTGGAGACTTTGGGATGAAGCATCAAACAATCTTTCAGTGTGGAATGCTTCATTCCTTGGTCTTTGGGGTGCCTTTGAGGCAGCTTGCATGGGATCGTTGTTTCGTCCTGTGATTTTACGCCGGACTGGATAATGTTTTTTTTATTAATGCAAATTGGATACATATTCTTAACTTTTTAGCCTTTTTAACTTTTTAGAATAATAATTATTATTAATTGAACTATCTTTATTGTAGCTATTATTATTATCATTAACAGTGTCCCCAATTTTTAGTTGTAAAGCTAAATACATCGCGACACTATTCCGTAAGTCCTCCGGTAATTTGCTTCAAACATATTAAGCTCATGTGTCACTGAATCGTTTTTTACCATAGTTGGTTTTAGGAAGAGGACGTATGGCGTCCGTAATTTTGTACATTTTTGCAGTAGGTAAACGGGCGCTTGGTTATTATAAAATCTTAAACTATTCTATAGCTAGCAGTTTATTCCGACAGATTGACAGCCTGTCCCACCCTATAATCGTTCGAGTAATGGACCTGAACTGGCGTCAAATGGGGAGTTTGTCATATCCTTGCTGCTCGAGTTTGGAGCTTCCGTAGTAATTTATCCCCAAGTCCTGTTCTAATCCCTTTGAATAAGGGAGCTGTACATTGTCTGCATTGTGGACAAAGGCCGGAGACGAAAGATCGTATGCGTTTAAGCGCTCCGACTGTGCGCAGAAGAGATCTTTTTTGACAAAACATGTTACCATGCGAGTGTTTTCGTTAACATAGACTCCTAAAGTTTTCGCGGCCGGAATTCTTGAAATGATTTTGTCCTCAATTTGAAGGGATGGACAGGCAGCCTATATGAGAAGATCTCTGACGAGATCCTACTAATAAAATTCTGTTTTGGGTGTATTTAAGCTCAGCCTATTTGCTTTTAGCCACTCATAGTGATCAATGTAATTTCTGACGCTTGAGTGACAAAGGAACGAATTAGTCAGAAATTGATATTCTGATGGCACGATAGAGAGGTTGGGTTATCCTCTAGGGATATAGTCTTACTATTTAAGTGTTTGGCGGGGAATATTGATCATTCTACGTGTAGTCAGTATTCAAGCCTGGTCGCGCTAAAATTTTGTGATTGGAACCATGTCTGTTTCGAAAGAAGTAGAAACCTTCATTCAACAATCATTCGAGAAAAATAACCAACAACTAATTAGTAAAATTTCGAGCTTAGTTTCATCATCCATAGATCAACTGAAGAGGGCGAACTCAGAAGCCTCAGATGAACAACTGAGAGAGATTAAGAAGATGAGAAATCAAGAACCAAAGTCCTTTAATCGGAAAGGTAACGAGATCCAATTCAAGTTCAATTCCAAAGTAAAAGATACATTGGAAGAAGCCACGACGGCTTTGGCGGCGAAAGCATTGGATAAGGCTAAGGAATCGCTTGCAGAAGGTATGTCCCTTGTTGAACAAAGACAAAAGCTCATTCTTCTGGCTGACAAATCCGAATTTGGCTGGAGAACGGTTGATGAATACCAACAACACGAACTTGCAGACGATGAAAAAGACGAGAAGAAGATAAGACGTGCAGAGGAGAGAGCTGAGAAGACCGTTAAAGCTCTTGGAAGTAAGAAATCGACAGCTAAGAAACAAGTTTCAGCGAATCACTTCGTTAGGAATATGAGTTCCTTCCAAGGCGGTCGACTTTATAATCACGATCACGCTCAAAAATGGAGATCTCAACGTGGTTCAACTGTTGGACAGCCAAACGTGGCTTCACCCAAGCCTGGTAATTGCTTTGCTTGTGGTAAATTCGGCCACTGGAGGGCTGATTGTTACCTCAACACCTCAGGCGAGAAATCTAAGTCTACATATGGCAGGTGACTATGTGCGGCTGGAGGTAAGGTACAGTTGTCTTTAAATTGTTATCAAGTAGAGAGCAGCGAAGCTGAGGAGATTGAGAAATGTGATAACTACACTAATCCGCAGGGAAATTTTGAATTACAGTCCACTGATTCCGTACAGTCATAGGTTAAAGGCAGACTATTTAAATCGATCAATTACTGGTACACTATCGGTGCTCCTAGATTTATCACGGATATTGTTAGAGACGGCTATAAGATCCCATTTATTACTACTCCACCGTCTAAGCGTTGTAAAAAATGTTTCTTCCATTAAGCATAAAGTTTCGTTAGCGAAGCGATTTTGGAGTTATTACTAGATAACCGCATGGAAGAATTACATTTCATACCAGACCTGATAAGTCCTCTCTCCGTTTCCGTTCAAAGTAACGGCAAGAAAAGACTCATTTTGGATTTAAGAGAGATTACTTTTCATGTATACAAAATTAGATGCTGTTCTTACACATATTTCCGAGTCCAGAACGATTCCAGTTCGGAATTTGGCTTCTATTGTGGGTCAAATAATTTCGATGACTGCTAGCTGCGGAAGTGCCTTACGCAAATCATGACAAGGTATTTGCGTTATGTAATCAACTTAAAGAGACTCTTGGCATTCGCTTGTGTTTGTTGATAATCAAGCTAGAGATGAGCTATTGTTTTGGAAGGTAACATTAATTCGCTTAATGGTATTCAATTTTGGCCAAGAACTATATTTTCGAATTTCGTCGTATTTTCTGACGCTTTAGTTACAGGATGTGCAGCGTTTGTGCAGGGTTCAGACAAAGTTTGTCACAGAAACTGGTCCATTGAGGAAACTTAAGTCTTCTACCTGGAGAACTCGCAACGGTGCAATTTGCTATTTCCACATTCGCAAACGAGTTCAGCAGTCAAAGTGTGAGTTAGAATACAGATAATCAGAATGTTGTTAAGGTTATTCAAGCAGGGAGCACGGTTAAAGCAAGAGCTACAAAAACTTGCGTTAGACATATTTCTGCTACTCTCGCGGTACCGGATTAAGCTTGATGTTATATGGAGTCCTCGCCGCGAACAGAATTGTACTGCTGATCAGCTCAGTAAGATAATTGATTTCGATGATTATTCTATTAATGATCATGTTCTCTTTTATAGTAGCCATTAACCTGAGTTAGTACATGCTTAGTTTAGTTCATCAGCATTGTTTTTGGTTATTTCATCGATCCTATAATTCAAACAATTATAGGCTCAGTTACCGCTATTTATTTCAATTACTTTTACCATTGAGCGGTGTATCGTTATTTATGACCCGTGATGGTATAAGTAATGTAGTAGCCCAGAGTGGTGCTTGTTTATTATGACCCGCGATGGGTGTTAGTAGTAGACAGTTCGACCGTCGAGCGGTGTATGTTTATTTATGACCCGTGATGGGTATAAGTAATGTAGTACCCCAGAGTGGTGCTTGTTTATTATGACCCGCGATGGGTGTTAGTAGTAGACAGTTCGACCGTCGAGCGGTGTATCGTTATTTATGACCCGTGATGGGTATAAGTAATATAGTAGCCCAGAGTGGTGCTTGTTTATTATGACCCGCGATGGGTGTTAGTAGTAGACAGTTCGACCGTCGAGCGGTGTATGTTTATTTATGACCCGTGATGGGTATAAGTAATGTAGTACCCCAGAGTGGTGCTTGTTTATTATGACCCGCGATGGGTGTTAGTAGTAGACAGTTCGACCGTCGAGCGGTGTTTGTTTATTTATGACCCGTGATGGGTATAAGTAATGTAGTACCCCAGAGTGGTGCTTGTTTATTATGACCCGCGATGGGTGTTAGTAGTAGACAGTTCGACCGTCGAGCGGTGTATGTTTATTTATGACCCGTGATGGGTATAAGTAATGTAGTACGTATACCCCAGAGTGGTGCTTGTTTATTATGACCCGCGATGGGTGTTAATAGTAATTTTACCATGTAGTGGTGTATGTTTATTTATAACCCGCGTGATGGGTATAAGTAATGTAGTATCCCCGAGTGGTGCTTGTTTATTTATGACCCGTGATTAATAGGTGTTAATAGTGTTATGACTCCCGAGTGCATTTTACCACCCAAATTTAGTTTAATGTCGGTTTGGTAAA
Source organism: Actinernus sp. WN-2022 (assembly GCA_030867875.1). Classification (NCBI taxonomy): domain Eukaryota; kingdom Metazoa; phylum Cnidaria; class Anthozoa; order Actiniaria; family Actinernidae; genus Actinernus; species Actinernus sp. WN-2022. Next base: position 96,916,920 of record JAOWCC010000019.1, read on the forward strand.
GTGATTTATTACCCTACCGAGGGTAAAGGTATGTTGAGCCCCAGAAGGCACAGATAACTATTACTCTTGAAAGGGTGTTATATGATATTCTTGTACCATAGTTTATTTACCTGCGACTATCGAGTTTTCCGGTTTTGCCATACCAAAAGTTCAGTAGCAGTAAATCGACAATTCTCCCAATTTCTCTTTCTTTTTCCCCTTTTTTCTTTCTTTCAGATGTTTTCAACAATGGTTTTTGGTTAGACCTTAATGAAGTGAAAGATCCATCTCTGAAGAATTTAACTTCCCGTTTGAAGACTACTGTGACCTCATCCAAGGCCCCCGGGACAACAGACGCCTACAGAAGGTTTTTCATTCGATGGAAAGTGTTTGCTGGTGCAAATGAAGAAATACAAGCTTTCCCAGCCGAAGACTCAACACTTAGCTTTGTATCTTCAACATTTAATAGACACTACGCATTCTCACAATGCAGTAGATTCAGCCATTTATGCTATCCAATGGGCTCACAGCTTGGCGGGGTTACCGTCCCCCACTAATAGTCCGTTGATCCATACAATTAGGGACGCAGCCAAGAGGTTACTAGGAACGCGTATTGTTAATAAGAAAGAGCCTATTTCGGCAGATATTAAGAAACAGTTAGTTAAGAGATCCAATTTAGGAAATTTATTAGAATTAAGGAACGTTTGCATAATTTTCTTAGCTTACTCAGGATTTTTCAGAATAGACTAAGTGCTACATATACAGTATAAGGATATTAATTTTCATAGTGGTTACGTGTCAATTAATTTAGAAAGTAGTAAAACTGACCAACTCCATAAGGGTCACGAAGTACTTATCTCTGAAGGAGAAAATAGTATGTTTGTCCGGTTAAGATTTTGAAGTCATATTTAACATTTGTGGAACATACGTCCACTGAGTCCAGTCAGTATATATTTAGAGCGCTGTCCAAAACCAGTTCTGGACATAAGTTAGTGTCTACCAATAAACCTATTAGTTATTCCAGCGTAAGAACATTTCAAGAAATCCTTTAAGGATATTGTACCAGACATTTCTAAATTTAGCACTCATTCCCTAAGAGCAAGGGGAGCGTCAGCGGCTGCCAATGTAGGAGTTCATGATAGACTTTTCCAGAGTCATGGTAGATGGAAGACTGTTTCTGCCAAGGATGGTTATGTAGAAGACAGTTTGGACTCTAGACTTCTAGTCTCCAAAATGCTTGGCATTTAGCGATTATACAGTTTCCATTCAATTCCCTTTCTTTGTCTCTATATATTATTCAGCAGTACGACTGACTGACACAATCCTAAATAAACTATTTCTATATACGAATGTCTCTTGGTAGTGTAGTCAGAATATGTAATTTCTGACGCTTGAGTGACAAAGGAACGAATTAGTCAGAAATTGATATTCTGATGGCACGATAGAGAGGTTGGGTTATCCTCTAGGGATATAGTCTTACTATTTAAGTGTTTGGCGGGGAATATTGATCATTCTACGTGTAGTCAGTATTCAAGCCTGGTCGCGCTAAAATTTTGTGATTGGTTCCAAATATAGATGTATTTTTTACTTTTCGTTTAGCTTTGATATATAGTTTTAAGGACTGTTTACCTCTTCCCCGGAGGTCTGTGCCACTGCATTAGTCGGGGAATACGTTTCCACATATTTTTTGGCCACATCTAAAGAGTGGTTTTTTAGTGGTTTTTCGTATCTGGCATGGCACATTTCGAATTAGGATAATATGCTGTATCATATTATACCACATGTAGACAGTCAGGAGACCAGCATATATTATTCAGCAGTACGACTGACTGACACAATCCTAAATAAACTATTTCTATATACGAATGTCTCTTGGTAGTGTAGTCAGAATATACCGTATTCATTTTTATTCAATTTCGTCAGTATAGCTGGACTCACTTGCCATGGTATATAATGTACATCTGTGTATCAGAGAATTTTAGGCAATTTGGAAGGTCATTTATGTATATCAAAAACAGTAATGGCCCTAACAGGTCCTAACAGGCGGGGTTCCTTGTGAGATTCCTCAGGTCAGGGACTCAGTTTCATATATACATTTCACCGTTGACCACACACCGTTTGTCTTCTCTTACGGAGGTAGGACTTGACAGTGTCAAATGCCTGTTTCAAATCTGCAAAAAACAATTGCATTTATCAGTCCTTTATCAATATTCAATGACCATATATCAGTGAGATCGAGCAAAGCAGTAACTGAGTAGAGTGTAGATTGCGAAAGCTAGCCAGATTGGCAATTCGTTAATAAACTATATATTCTGTTGCAGGTAATTATAAAGTTGATCCGTAGGTAATTCGTTCAAAGACCTTAGCGATAGCTGATATGACAGAAATAGGCCCTATAATCATTTGTGTCCGCACGCGTTCCACTTCAGTTTGTATACAGGACTTACTTAGTTACTTTAGCCCGTTTCCAATCAATTGAGGTGTTAAATAATAATGCGAGCGAATCACAAATAATTTCAGCGCCTATTTGCAGGACCTCTCTGAAAATCACTTCGGTGAGGGAGCTTTCCTGTTAAAATATTATTTTTATTATTATTACGCAATAGCGTAACGGCGCTGGCGTAAACTGCAACTTTACGCTACGTAAAATAGGAGTAACATGCAGAGCGCAAATGTAAAATTTATGTCACCTTTACACTGATTTATGTTACAGTAAAGCATCATTTTCACGCTGTTATGATTATATGGCCTATAGTATGCGGTATTCCTCAAGGATCTACGTTAGGTCCCCTACTATTCCTGCTATATTTAAATGATCTCGCAAACTCATCTAAGAGACTCCCATTTAGAATTTTTGCAGATGATACCAATATTTTTTATTCTTCCAAAAATCCGAATGAATTAGAAAGGGTTGTAAATGACGAACTTGTTAATATTCTAAAATACTGTGCTGCTAACAAACTTTCAATCAAATTTAAGAAGACAAATTATATACTAATTACGTCCCCTAGAAAAAAGCCTAATATATCTATAACAACATGTAATTTAGAAGAAAAAACGCAGATAAAATATTTAGGCGTTTTTATTGACAACCATTTACAATGGCATGCACAAATAAAACATGTTAATAATAAACTTGCAAAGAAAATAGGTATTTTAAATAAACTTAGATACTATGTACCTATTAGCACACTTCAACAACTTTACTATACTCTGATATATCCGTGTATTAATTACGGCCTGATGAGCTGGGGTACTGCTTGTCAATCTCGGTTACAAGTAATTACAACAATACAAAATAAATGTATCTGCACTACCTTTTTTACTAAAAAAAGAGCTGCTCCATATTATAAGCTCCTTGATTATACTTAATCTTGAGAATGCCTTTAACCTTAAAATCTCTACTCTTATTCATAAAATTAAATATGTTAAAACAGATATTCCCCTAGCCTTTGCTGAATTAATCCCATCTGTTTCAGAAATCCAAAATTAAAAACTTATCACATAGACCTATTCGAAAAATGGCGTCCAATTTAACTAACTATTGTTTAGGACTGACTAGCCTCGCTTACACGTTCAAAAGCTTTTGTGTGGACTGACTAGCCTCACGTTAACAGGACAATAGCTTTTTTAATTGGTCGCCATTTTTCGAATGGGTCTATAGTTGCTTTAAAGTGCCAATGAAATGAAAAAAATGGATCCCGATTTTATTTTATTAAATTCTAGGTTTCTCTTAGTCATTTTGTGCAAATAAAAATCAATATGTAGAGCGCGAACTTATTTTTTTTCGTATCGAAGTCAGGCGGAATTGGCAATATCTGGCGACAATTTTTACGCCGTAAAAGTATGGTAATCACATGCGTGACGTATTCGTCATCATAAATACTACAAAATAAGTGCATTTTTGGCCAGTTTTCAATTTAAATATGTAATACTTTGAGAAACCTTGAAGATGGCCATATTTGTTTTCTAGAATCCTTGCAGTCGGCTTTGTGAATATAAATGCGCAAACCTAGTGACGTTACGCATGTGATTAGCATATCTTTAACGGCGTAAAAATTGTCGCCAGATTTTGGCAATTCCGCCTGACTTCGATACAAAATAAAATTATGTTCGTGCTCTCGAAATTGATTTTTAATTGCACAAAATGGCTAAGGGAAGTCTATAATTTAATAAAATAATATAAAAACGGGACCGATTTTTTCATTTCATAGCCACTTTAAAAAGAATATCAATTGTTCCTACTTAACAGCCAGCTATAATATTATTTCTATAAAGTTGGCATATATGACTACTACATTCTTGAGAAACTTTGTCTTAATTATAATACACATATTATTTGCAGTGTTAGTATTGTAATTTAGTAGTATTAGAATTAGAATTAATATTAGCATTAGAATTAACATAAGTATCAACATTAGCATTATTATATTCATGAAATTATTTATATGTAAGCTAATTGTAGCAATATTTCCTTTCGTATTATTAGCACCCTTTTCCTCTGCTCTTTTTCTTATTTACTTTGTATAATTCCTCTGGATTTTTTTCCTCGATTTCTCCGGCTGCACTTTTTCCTATTTTCTATTTATATAATTCTTCTGGGGTTTTTTTTCTCGACTATTATAAGTGATCAACTCTAAAGCCTAGCGCCTACTTTGACCACTACGCACATCTAAATTTAATAGCTTATATTATAATTCCTTTTTCCTACATATTTGTAAATTTGCATAATAAACTACAAGTACGGGAACAATTGTTACAAATATTAGTTCGTTTCCGTGTTTGCGTGATTTACTATTCCAGTATCGCGAACAATGGCCGGAACTGTATTATAAAAGAGGACTTTTGTTTGAATAAAGGCGCAACTGTAGAAGCCTACCCGGCACGATATGCTTGAAGGCAAGTATAAACTAAGTTGAATAGTTTTTAGCTATTCCCAGTATTGCTTAAAACACGTGTTTCGCAAAGTACAGTGTAGGTCTTAAAGGTTTCCGAGTTCTCTAAAACCGGTGTACCAGCGATTTCGCGAGTGGAACTCATATTTGGAAACAACTGCCAAATAGCCTGATGATTTTTACATGCATGAAAACCATAATGAAGTTGTCGTAATTATCGTGGTATGTAAGATCTTTATAACCCGTAATGCTCGCGTCGATCCATCCATCTATTTTGAAATAACTGTGCCGAATAAAGGAGTGTTACCGACTCGCGTGCTTTGTTCAATTTCAATTGAGCTAACGGCGCTTGTTAATTTGGCAATTAGATCAGTTCTAAGGAAAACCTTTCTTGATAAACAGCTTATTAACTAATGAGAAGATAAAACGGCGGTAAGTTTTGCAATTTTCTAGCAGTATAATTAATTCAAATCCGGAAAGAATTTGAAATGACTTTCCGAAGAAAAGGAGTGTTACCGACTCGCGTATCTTTGCAGTCAGTAGTAGTAATAGTAGCTTGGGGCCTTACACTTCATTTTATAAAAAAAAATACTTTAGATTTATTTAAAAAAAAACACTTTTTATTCAGTGCGTTGACATGTACTGCCTCTATTTTCTGAGGCGGGGCTATTTCAATAAGAATTACGAGTACAATTCACTAGTGATCTGGGGGGGGGGGGGGGGGGGGAGGGGGGGAGCGAAATCGCTGTGACACCGGCTAAAACCCCCTCGTAGTTTTCGAGAACTCGGACTCTTAGGTCTTAGTTTTTGAGGGGCTAATAAGGTTTCTCAACACCTGATTCTTGTCTGGTCAAAATTGGTTCTAAAGTAAAAAGCTATTTCAATTCACTGGTTGTGATTGCATGGTAATTTGTATTTCATTAAACCGAATATTCCCTAACACCACAGGTAACCCAAACTGATCAAACCCTGAGATAAATACCCACTACTTGGATTTTACTGCTAGCTGTAGACATCTCCATCTGCATTTTTTCTAAGCCACTGCTGAAAGGTCATTTCAAACATGACATTATTTTCTTCATTATCCTGTCTATATAGTGAAACATCTTTTTTGGTTTGAATAGGTAAAAGCTTTTGTTGTTTTGATTGCTTCCAGTCTTCAAAGCTTTTTCCAATCTTCATCATTTTCATTTCTTTCTCCATTTCTTTTCTTGCTTGTTTCTCTTTTTCTCTCTGCTGTTCTCTAGCTTTCTTTTCATTTTTAGCTTGAAGCCAGTCATCAAATGTGGAAGACCTTGAGCTTCCTATTGAAGCATGTGATTTGCTGTAAAAAATATAATTCATGATTAAGAAACAAACAATAAAGGTATATTTAGATTTACGACATTTGTGTCAGCTAGGCCAAGGCAAGGGTAGTCCAGATGCTGGCCTCCCCTTCCAGCTTCTTGGTTGGGCTGCCTGTAGTGGGTGCCAGAAAGGTACCGGCCCTACCAAGAAGCAGGAAGGGGATCGAGGCCAGCATTTGGACTATCAGGCAGGGGTGGCAAATATTTGTAAATATAAGGCTTTCTGAGACTCAACAATGTAAAATGAGGCTTCAAGACTCAATCATTCATGGATTCCAAGATATCAAGATTATGAAATTTTAATACCATAAAATTCGATATTCAAAGATTTTGTGAATGAAGCTAGATTTGTATATTTTCAAGTCCCATTTTGCCACTCCTAAATATTTCAGTCACTAAAAGAACATATAACAGATCATCTAGTGGTAGTGTAAATTGTAGAATTAGATGAGAGCAAGCTGTTGTACCAGTCAGGTATCAATCCCATTTTCTTCAAGAGAATGGCTCCTACAACCTGTCACATTCATACAGCTACTGCATGCCAACAATGAGTCAACATGCTGTGTTTAAAGTGTGAGGTGAGTCAGTTAAAATTCATAACTAACCTGCTAAGCAATCGACGTGTAGCATGGAACCTTCCAATCTGTGTGCCAGAAAACACTGAAAACAAAAAAAATCAGTTATCAAGTCATAAAAAACAGTGTTTTAAACCCAGGCGTATTCCACCATTATTTAGGGCCGGTACAGTCCCTACTCAGACCTAAAACATCTAGTTTTCCTTAACACAAGCTGACAGACATTGCTCGCAGCTTTGCATTTTCCACTGCATGAGCAGCAAGTCGAGGCTGGTGTTGAGGCTGGTGGGGGGGGGGGGGGGGGGGATGGAGGGTGGAGATGGGAAGGAAAAAGAAAAATCTTACCAGGACTTCCTCCATGAGCTTCAGCAATTGGTGGCAGCTCAAAATCATCTCTCCTTGTCATTTCTTTCTCAACCTTTGGCTTCCTTCTTGGTGCACTGAGCCCTGTCCCTGCAAATTCACCAGGAGGTAGTGTCTGACAGAAATATACTTGTGCATGTTTACCTTTCAACCAAATTGGGTATTCAGAGTCAAATTGCTGATGCATCATAAGTGCAGTACTTTTGGTCCTAGGGCGAATTTGTGCAGCTCGGGTTTGCCACTGAAATAAAAATAGATGTCTTTCACTGTCTTTGAATCCGCATTGACTTGCAACCATTAAGGGTGTTTTACCCTGGACATCTGCTTCATCCATAGCGGCTCCCTTTTCCAACATAACATCTATACTGGATGAATGCCCTTGGGAGGCTGAGGCATGTAGGGGTGAACGACCAAATGGGGTTTTCATGTTAACATTAGCATGTGCATCATCTATTAAACTACGAATCAAGTGCACGTATCCACGATGAGCAGCAATAAACAGCGCTACTGCTGCCCGATCGCTACACACCGCCACCTTATTCCTATACAAAAGCGGATCTAATCTCTCCCATTCCTTTGATATCACGATATCTTGCTTGAAAACACTTTCGGTCCAACCTTTACAAACGGCTGCAACCAGTTCTTCCCAAGTTCTCCAGAGTTTAAGATTAATCGAAGCACCAGCTACAACGTCGTTATGTCTTAGGTCTGAATCGTCTAACATATCACCTTCATCTAAGTACTGTAACCTCTGCAAATTGCTTGGAATTCCCGCAACCAGTTCAGTGTAGCACTTGAGTTCTCGGATCTTCATTTCGGCGTAAACACGCTTCAAGAGAAATCTTTCCCCAGTTGCTGTGAGGAAAATATAAATATCAAACGGAGCAGAGCGTGCTATTTTCTTTTTCTTCTTGTTTGACGACATTTGCGGCTGGGATAATCCTTTAAATGATTGAGAAAGTTAACTCATTTCAAGCGAATGCCTCTTTGCAGCCATTTTGTTAATTGAAACTTCGATCGAACGAATCTCCATGACAACCGACGTAAATCGAATAAAATTACGAATGGTTTCTGAGCATGTCATCTATTTTTAGATTTTTTTAAAAGCTGGAACAAAACAAGTTTATTGGCACTCTAAATTACAGAAGTGAAATCATTCGCTTTTTACCCTTTCCAGTCCTGTTATATGTAACTGAAATAAGCTTCCAAGTTGTGATATGTATTGTGAGAATATGGTGGTTCGTGTTCACTGGACGGTGGAATCAAGCAGATCGAAAGATGGATGTAAATGATAAGAATGGTACTCATGCCAGCAAAAAATACTCGAATTGAAGCCATTACAAAAGCTTATAATGATCACCATTATGAGTAAAAGTTGAGATTTGAATAGCCTTTACATTTTTTTATATACGCGCGCGCCTAGCCACCACGTGGTCCTGACAAGTGTTTACCAGTTGTTTCGGCACTTGGTCAGCCGGCTGTGTGATTTTAGTTGAGGTTTCATTCACTAGTTAGCGGCGCCATGTCAAACGGCGCCATGTCAAACAAGAATTTAAGGGACAATAGGGGAAAACTGCCGGCAGCTAATGAAGTAGATAATGCCCCTGGCCATCCCATATTTTTTGGGACATGACGGCGTTGTAATTATCGGCAAAGTCGTTACATTCAGTTCAGTCACTTAAAGGATATGATGGGCCTCAGTCTTCGTTCAAACCTAATCCAGTGCGCCGAGTCTTCAAGCTCTAACAAAGCACAAATTCAAATATGTTTATTTTCGAACAAGCTAAAAGGGATTTTAGGAAAGAGACAAAAAGACTACTGGGGTTGCAACTTCTTCCATATTCTTCGTTGCGATTCACACGTGATGAATTTCGAGATTAGCAAACGTTAAAATAACTACAGTCATCTCAATGAATCAACATTTTTGGAAAGTTTTAATAGTGTACGTAGGATGAAATCCCGAAAAGATATTTGAGGATGGAATCAATAATACTATTCACATCACGATTTTAGAATTACGTTCCGGCCCGGAACGAAGTTCTCAGAGGGGTGAAATATCGATTTTTAAATCGACTTCATCAGTGTTCTTTTTGAACTCATCCTTGCCTCCTTTGGTCATTTATGGAAATGTAAGATGTGCTTAAATAAGTTTTAGTTATTTGTTTATTCAAAATTAGTCGTTGAGACTGCAACACAACTAAAACAAAAAAGCATAAGTGATGCTTACCGGCGGGGAAAACGGCCACTCAGTACTCTGAATACAGCAGCCGAAAAACGCAAGAAATTGGAAACTTTTTGGCATTCCAACCAGAAGCGAAGAGGGTTTGGATGTCCAGTAGAGTTCACGAAACACATGGCAACTTTTCAAGTCGTATTATAATGATATGGCGGTTTTCAACAGCGATACGAAGAAATATATATCTACGGCTTAGCCGAACGAGGCTGAAATTATATGAAATGACCGAAGTGCAAAGACTGTACGAAAAGTTAGATAAAACCTTTATTTTCTGGCAAAAAAACCTCATGAACTCAAACACGATAGCCTTGTGAGCAATCGACATACATATGAAGCTATAGAAGTTATGATCGACTACGTGAGAGTCTGCAAACATCGACTGATCTGCTATGAAACCGCTTGTCAGTATTCGCACTTCGTGACAAGCGAACTTTTCTACTTTCGAACACGGTCGCTAAACTGTACGAAATCTCCAAGAATAAATCCCTAATGTCCAAACTAACGGGGAAAACTGAAAGAGGAAATCCTTGTGACCAAGCAACATACATATGAAGCTCCAGAAGTGATTATTGAATACATGAGAACCCATAGAGCAAACTGATAATAATGATCTAACGTGCTATTAGTTTCACGGACATTTGTGACTACGTACTAAACTCGCGCTACAGCATAAGTAGTATAGCCGGTATTAAAATGATACCACTTTTTCTTGCACAAGAAAACTCAAAAAGTTGTTTAGTTATGGACGCCTTGTTTTCTTGCACAAGGGGCGTCATAAAGCGAATTCAGAAATCCACTTCATGACGCCCCTTGTGCAAGAAAAAAGGCGTCCATAACTAAACAACTTTTTAAGTTTTTCTTGCACAACAAAAAGTTGTATCATTTTAATACCGGCTATACTACTAGGGGTAACTAAGGGTCATTCAAAGTGTCACTAGACATTCTTGTACATAAAAATCCAACTTGATAATCCTATTAGAGATATGATTACATATAGTTATATCGATCTCTTCCACTATGGATTATATATCGTGCCTCCCTCTAGAAATTCTGACTAGGATCGTAGAGCATGCAGGTCCTTGGTCATTCGCAAGCATCGCAAGGACATCGAAACACCTAAGCAGTGCCGCATCTCTTGCGCGCTACAAAAACGTAGACCAAGAGTTCCGTAAACAAGCACTATGCTTGGGTTTGAGGTCTACTCATAGTGACGACGATCGAGACGAATTGGCTCGAACTTTCGGTATTTCCGCAAGCTCCATCGACGATAGCTTTTCTCTTCTCTATGCCAGTGAATATGGTGATCTTAATGCTGTTAAGTGGCTCATCAAGCATTTACGTTTCGATAGGATGGACAAATTGACCAATCATGTTTTAAGCGCTGCCCTTGAGTATGGTCAGCTTGGTATCGCTAAGTGGCTCACTAAGCACTTCCAGTTCACCAAAGAGGATAAAGCCGTCGAGTTTGCTATATTATATGCCAGTAAGAATGGTGATCTTAATGCCGTTAAGTGGCTCATTCGACGTTTTCAGATAACCATAGAGTATGAATGCATTGATTTTGCTATACAATGCGCCTGTAGAAATGGTCATCTTATTACCGCTAAATGGTTCGTTAAGTGGCAGCACTCCCAGCTCACAGAGGACGAAATGGTTGTGCTACGCAACTACATGAATGATCACGCTGCCATGTAGGAAGCCAAAGTGTCACTAGATATTCGCGCACCTAAGAAATCCAAACTTGAAGTATATGTTAAAGGAATGATTAGTATACTGTATATTGCCACCGAATGGTATTAGTATATATTCTTTATTCCACGATATTAGCATTCGTTGTAATCTTAGTACGCATTAACACCATACAGATCAAACATGTCGAAGAAGGACTCGAACGTAGACGCCGCAATAACTTGTGATTGGTTGATGAGAGGGAAGGACACGAAATGCCCAAAGAAGATTTCGAAGACAACGAAGTTCTGTTCCCAGCACAACTACCAAATCTCAAAAGGCTGTGCCCCATATGTACCATGCTCGAAGTGTGGTAAAGGATGTCGTACTGATTACGAGCTTTGCTCAGGATGCGACCGTCTCACCATCAAGGTGAAGTCTTCCGGTGTCTATATAAGACGCGCTAAGAAGTCCAGCAAGAAGCTAGAGGATCCAAGAAAGGAGGAGCCAAACATGGTGGAACCGGAGGTAGCATTGCCCACTGAACCAAGAGTGCTGGAACCAGTGGAAGGTCTTGGAGAGTCTCTCAACCATGCGCTCAACGAGGTGTTGACTGCCTTGAGGAACGAGAAGGACGCTTAGGAATAGCCACAAAAAAAAAAAAGAAAAAAGGAAGAATGAAGAAGGTCGTTGCGTGGCCCTCTTCATTCCCTTTTTTTCTTTTTTTTTTCTATTAAACATATAAACATCTATAGTTGTATCATGGACGAGCTAGTCAGATTGTTTGGTCCTGGAATTTGTAGAAGCCTGAATATCAAACCACAATTACATATTAACACAAGTGAAACATGTTCTGATTGTCTCTGCCCCTTGGAAATACAAGGAACGGAATTCGTGTGTCCCACATGTGGTCTTGTTTCCGAGGTTGAACCATGTGAAGAAACTAAGATCGACATCATTACTACTCGACTGCGTATAGTAGGTCCGGACGGATTTCAGTATCAAAGTGATCTAGACCGCGCAAAACCAAAGCAAAGCGATAACACGGAACTACAACGACAAACGCTCCTACAAGAACTACGAGCATACAACACTATTTACAAACAAAGTTGTGACCTATCGTTCCCTATGAACACTTTAGGAATCGTAGCCGACGCATTTATCCAAGTAATGAAAGTTCATCCCAAGCGTAGCGATGCTAAGAGACATATTCTAGCTGCTCTACTCTACCATGCATGCATACAATGTGGATTCGTCAGATCTAAAGGTGAGGTTGCTCGCTTCATGCAACTAAGCAACAAAGGCATCCATAGAGGAGAGGTCTTTATACGTTCTCTGTGTGACGACGATGAGATCAATGTAGACTTGAATGCCGAGCGCATAGTTCCTCACATTGCAACGACTTTCCTACAGCTCGATCCTCAAGGAGTACTTATAGACGCTCAACAAATAGTCCACGAGGTTGTTACTATGGCAATAGAAAACAATGTAGGCAGATCGGTAATTAAGACGAAAGTTGTTGGAGCAAGTTACGAGGTGCTACAGCGTTTAGGATCGTCTATGTCTCTTAACGAGGTCGTCGAACGATGTGACGTATTTGGAAATTCAGTCAAGCGTTTTGTCAAGGAGTTGTCTTCTTACCATTCCCACTTCGAACCAATCTACACTAAGCATGGGCTAACTAGCAGTAGGACTTGGCAAAGTGAAAGTGAGAGCCATGTTCGTTCCTTTCATAGGAAACGTTGATTCTTACATTCCAAGTTTTTCTCGCATTTCCTTTTGCAGTTCTTGTTTGAGTTCGGCTCGAACCCGCTCCGGACTTTTTTCACCTATGGAAGCCTTGCGACGAATTTCAGACCTCATGATCTCATACTTATTCGCTTCGTTCAGGATGAGACTGTATTCAGAGTCGGATATGTTTTCATCGCGTAAGGCCTTCGATACTAGATCGCGAATCGTATTGATTTTCGCCTTTGCCAACATAGTTGTCTTTTCATGCTTAGAAACCTTCATTCCTAACTTCTTAGCTCCAAGGGTCGTAGATGCTGAAATTAATCCACATAGTCCACCAATAACTCCAAGTGGTAGACCAATCACTATTCCAACCCCAGTCAACGCTGCGCCCAATCCAGATCCAGATAAGATCACAGATAGACCTCCAGTTACCACTGCGATGCCATGAACTATTCCTTGAGAACGTGCATATTTCTTGCGCACACCTTCGTAGTGTCTTTCTTGAACTTCTATATCCGAAAGCGTGTCTCGGATTGTTTGCAGTCTAAAGTTCTTTCCAGTGTCACTAGCAATCTGTGGATAGATACTTGGTGCTGATGGAAACGGTTGAATCGAATCGCCTTCCATTGTACGTTATACATATAGCTTACTCAAGCTTCAACACGTATCGTATAGGTCGACCACGGAAGTCTATCAGATTGCCTTTCTCATCACGAATCGTAAGGCGAAGGCTGCTTTGCATTGTCCCTGGAGCTCGGACAGGTAGTGGGGGTGTTGTAGAATACGTATTTACGTCAAACCAGCTGCCTCGTACTTTAAAGCTAGCCAGTACATTCGATCGCTTTCCCTCTAGTAGCGAGAAATTGGAATCTACCACATCGCAGTATACGTACATTGTGTTGATATCCTTGATTACCAGGTCGTAGTGTCCAGCTTTTAGCGATACGTTTCCCTCCACATCTTCATTTCCTTCGATACCCAATAGTTCGCAGAGATTCTTACTGAACTTGATTGTTTTCTGAACCTTTAGGATCCAATCCCTCTTACCGCTTCTATTTATGAAGCTTACGACTTTATTCGATATGGCTTCATTGAAGAAGGACTGGAGTTTACGTATGTTATGAGACCCCGGATAGATTTTGTATGGGAACCCTAAGCCTCCGGTATCCCACTCGAACGTAGCCTCCGTTTCTAGGTTCCACCAGCTATTCTCGAAAGTGACCTCGACTAGTGAAATGTTCCATATAAGAATAGGGTTGTCGAAGTAGACAGTATGGTCAGCCAATGTTGTGGTGATATATAAGAGAACCATCTTATATGTTGAAGGTATAACTATATATACGTATAGCTTCAACATGACAGACGCATGGCGACAGTTCAAGTACCTATTTCCTAATGCCGTACTTGGTTGGTTCGAATCTACTTCCGATAATGTTAATTTCATCGATCGGGGAATGTCTCATCGCGTGTTCACGGAGGAAGGTCCTCCTACTAAGACGGGAGGTGGTAAATTGATGGGGTGGCTCGGTCGCACTGGTAAGGCTCTAGATGTAGCACTTGGTGGTAAGTCAGTTTACGAGAGCGTAATATTCGCACGGGAACACGAAGGTCTTTCCAAACACAATTGGATAGAAGAAAACGATAAGATCGCAACGTTGAATGCAAATCTATTAGCGAAGTTCAAGAAGAAATATCCACAGGCAGATCTTCACAAGTTCTATGCCTCTACGGAAGTGAACGATCCAGGCAAATATTCGACGAGTATTTGGTTTCGAGATGGAGATTCTAGCTATATCGTTTACGGCGATGATGTCTCAAAGTTATCTGCAGGCACTCAAAGCCGCATCGACAATGCATTGCAGGGAATGGTTGGTGGTTTCCCAACTACGTTGATACTAGACATGAGTGTGAAATATCCCATTACAGCAGTTCCTTCTACTGAACCGGCACAAGATATTGATCTCACTAATCTATTGATATATATCACACCAAAGCAGAATTTCAAAGCTGGCGTTCCAAATATATTCAGGGAGATCGTTGTAAAGCATACGACAAAAAAGGAGTCCCAGCATTGGTTGGCTGGTCCGGATTTCCACTACTGGCCTCAACAATTGAATTTCGCAACGTGGTGTGCAACTTCCGGATGTGGAGTGTCGTTGTTTGACCCCACTTTCAAAAAGTATCCACCAGTCGTTCAAGGGTTCCTACGATTCCACGTATATTTCACGATACGAAGAATTCTACGTGAACTTGGTGGTACTCATGGAGTTCCTTTACCTGGTGAATCTCATTTCAAGCAAAGGGATAACCTCTATAACAAATCAGCTCTTGAGAAATTGTGCATCGAATTCGGTATATCTCGAACACCAGACTTTCGGTGGAATGGCTTAGGAGACGTCTACGTAAACTCTCATGGAAAAATGGTGAACTATACGGAGAAGTATGCACATAATACTTCGTTCTCTGCAAAGTGGCCTGGTGGTGACTTTAAGTTTCCTGAGGAGAGTCGTACGGAGTATCAGTTTTCTTTAGCGTACATTGGCAATAACAACGGTAAACAATACAATTGGTTTACGCCACCAATCGGAAAGGGTTTGACAGATGTTGGATTGGGTAGGTTGAATAGATCTGTCGAGGCTTTTGGACATTGCATACTTGGTGCACAAGCAGCTCTGAACGAATCCATCATACATAGCCATAACGTCAAAGAAAAGTTTAAGAGCTTAGTCGAAGGTGCTATTCTCGAAAACGATTTAGTGGTGAGCTACAATAACTATCTTACTGCTATAACGAGGACGCATAAGAGGCTCGATTTAGCAATAGCTGTAGATGTGCGACTTTTGCCAAGCGATCTAGAGTACTATCTTGGTAAGAAAGATGGTTATAAGAATCCAATCCCGAAAGCTACGAAAGATATGGTGCTAGGCACTAACGCCATCAATGTAGAAGTCAAAGGACATCCACCTCTTCTTAGGGAAGGATCGTCAGATAAGAAATCGGTACAGCCTCACGAGAAACAAGTTCCTGTACCAAAGGCAAAGGCAAAGGCAAAGGCAAAGGTAAAGGCTGTCGTCTCACAACATGAGATTAATCTCGCAGTGACATCCATTGCTGCAGCTGGAATCGCATGGACGTTGTTTCGTTAACGGCGTTTGTATTGCTCCACTACGAAGACCACTGCTGCTACGATTAACAACCAAAGGTTGTTTGCTAAGACTCCAACAACGTCAGCAGCCATACTGAATATGAAACTCACAATTGGTCCAATCATCTTAGGTAGAATCTCCTCTAACTTTTTGCCTATTGCTCTTAAACCTTTGACAGTTGTTTTAGCAGCTGCTTTGGCAGCATCTCCAAATCCCGGTACTATCGCGGAAACTTTCTTCGTCAGATTGGAAACTATTACACCGATCACAGTACTTACCGCAGCTACCACGCTAATTATACTGACTCCATACTTCTTGAAGATGATTCTTATACGATCCCTAAGTGACATCCGTTCCACTATAGCTCCTTCTATTTGCTCTAGGACTGCTTGCTCCTCCTGATCGGTCTTTATTTCATTAGTAGCGTTTTCTTTCTGAGTTTCGGTAGATGTAGGGTCTTTGAGTATTCCTACATTCCGGGCGATCCTCTTACTCAATTGATTTTCAGCTACTATGACTTCTTTTAACATTTCTTCCCTCGAGGGTCCTAAGACTCTTTTGAGACCTTTTCCCATCTTCTTATATAACTCACCTTTCTTGGTGGTCAAAGGAATCGCTTTTTCTTTACTTCCATACTCGCGGATAAAGACTCTACCATCAGACATGGTTGCAATCTCAAGCGTGCCTCGAATTCCCACATCGTGGTATTTTTCCCAGACAGTCTCGAACATATCCTGTCTTGCATTTTCCGATAAACCCTGTTTGAAGATTACACTTCGATCGGTATACTTTGGGATTTTCTCTTTCTCCAGCCTCTCCAGGATTTTTTCATTTCTAGAAACGTTCGAGCCTTCCGAGTCGAAGAGTTCGTCGAAGTACTCGTCATCTTCTCTAGAAAACGAGGTTTCCTGATTCTTTGGTCTAGCACCTTCTTTGCCGTAGTTGCGTCTGGTTTTCATTGGGACCATTTCTCCTGACTCTTCTGGAAATATTGTATCCCACTCCTCATCCACATTGATAGTATCATCTTTATCGTAGTCTCCACCTTCATCAGTTCTTTCATCGGACCTACCCTCAGAGGCCATGTTAAACATATCTATATATATAGTTATATTCAACATGATCTCATCAAAGTTGGATCCCACACAAGTACGAAGAGAGCCTCATGCACTCAAGGCTCCACGAGACTTGTATAGGAAAACTTTCACTCGATCGTCTGCCAATCCAGGTGAGACTCTATACGTAGAAGTCCCAAAGCTAGCAGAAGATGTAGTACTAGTACCTGGTAGCTTAGCGCTATTGGGCGACATCGTACTATCTGGTGGACATGCGAATAACAGAGTCGTTTCGAACGTTGGACGCTGTTTGGTCATGCGTAGAATCTGTAGGATGGGAGCTGAAACAGTAGAAGACCTTGTCAGGCCAGACCTCCTACAAACATACTCCGATGTATACCTATCTACGCAGGAGAGAGAGTCTAGAATACAACAAGGTATTCAATCAGAGAACTTGAATAAGCTACGATCGAAAGCTGGTGACGCAAGTACTTCGTCTGCTGCAGACAACGCGCTCCTAGCTGCATGTGGTTCCAAGTATAGGATTCCATTAGATGTTGACATTCTGACACAACAGGGAGTTCTATATCCACATGCCTTAGAAAATATAATTACATTCGAGTTGACTCTAGCGTCTGCCAACGAGGTAGTAATTGGATCGGATACTACGAAGATAGGTACGTACCAACTTACCAACATCCAACTAGAATACGAAGCAATCAGGAACGAAACGCTGGCTAGTAATGCACTTCACAAATATGAAATAGGTACTGCATTCCTATACAACTACGCTGTTCACTTCAAAACAGTAGATATCGCTAAAACCTCTGATACTTTGATATCTCAAAACGTTAATGTTCCACGACGATCCTTTGCTGGACTACTTCTACTATTCATAGATCCACCTACCATTGGCACGCGAGATAGTGAAGCATTCTCGAATCCAGATATCTTGAAGGTAGAAGTAGATGTCAATGGGATTCCCAACAGACTCTTTCCAAGCGGCATGCTTCCCCTAGATTTCTGGGAGGCTGCAAGAAGCTGGTTTGGTACACCCAATACTTCTATGACTCCAAAGAAGTTCTTTGAAAATAGATTCTCTATTCTAATCGATTGTCGCACAGCAAAAGATTCCACCGTTCATGGTGATGGCTTGGCACAAACCGGCAGTGGAAAGGACATCGACATTCGCATACATAGAACTGCTAAGGGAAGTGGAAATGTGAAAATGCACATCTATGTCCTTGCGGATGCTCAGGTCACGATATTGAACAGATCTCTGCAGAGTATATTATACTGATGGATTCTCTCGTAGAGCACGTACCGTTCAACGCACTCATAGTCGGTCCAACGAATTGTGGGAAGACTGCGTTTCTCATAGAACAACTTCGTGGATCATTTCGTGGTAAGTTCGATTACATAGTACTGATTTGTCCTACGTATGCCCACAACAAAACTTATCGTGGATTCGCAAATCGAGATCCTCATTTCTTCGTCATATCGCCACCACAAGATGCCATTGATGCTACTTTGAGTATTTGCGCAACGTTTTGGTCAGGTACCAATACTCTATTGATTCTCGATGATTGCGCCGCATCGAAGGACGTCAAGAAACGAACTGAAAAGCTAGTGGACTTAGCCTTTTCTGCACGACACATAGGGCTTTCCGTTTGGGTGCTGTCCCAACAACTAACGAGCATATGTAAACCCTTCCGCGAGAACGTAGCTATCGTAGTAGCGTTTCATACAGCATCGGTCGTAGATGGTAAAAAGATATTTGAGGACTATGGAGGCTCACAAGAATGTAAAGAGTTACGAACGATACTTGGATCCCATAAGTTCGCTCGCATGTGCTTCTGTCTCCGCCATCCTTTCGAGGTAGTGTTAGAGCTCCCAGCATCTATAACATATTATCATGGATAGTAAAGAAATACTCGAGATATTCGGTGAGGATGTAACAGGCCCACCAAAAATAGAGAATGCGCATTCCTCTGTAACGGAAGATCGGGAAGCTCTCTCGATTCTAGCCGTAACTGGTACGACAAAGGAATACCTAGGGAAGAATTTCTCTCTAGGGGACATTTCTAAACTGTCAGCCAAAGACGTAGACCGCTTACATACTAGATACCAGTCCGTCTTAGCAAAACAAATAACAGGGTGTTTAGTAAATAGAGCACTCAGCTTAGTAGTTCGTGTAATCGCATACGTGTTGCCTATAGATTCTCACGAAGGTCTACTGAAGGATCTACAAGAAGACCAATTAATCCGAAATGAGATATCTGGCCTGGCCGGGTCGTTGTCTTCCAGAGCAGGTCCACTTGTAGCGACAGCTAGCGGTATGTGTCACATCCTTGCACACTATACGCCAGGGAAAGAGGAGGATGACGAAGTCGACGAATATGAAGTGGATACCCCAGAAAGAACCGTAGTACTTGAGGCATATTCATCATTAAAGAATCTTTAGTGTCACACACCTGTTGAACCTCCACATATACCTACTATATATCGAATCAAGATGGAAGGACAAACGGATCAGATAACTGCGAGTCCACCGACGACTGTACCGACTAAGAAAGGAAAAAATCCAAAGCGTGTTGCAGCAGGAAAGTTAGCTTGGGAGAAGGTCACTGCCCGTGCAAAAGAAGCTCAAAAGATGGAGATAGAACGTGAAAATGAACCGTCCAAAGAAACTGACGTAGAGAAAGGTCGGTTCGAAAACCTGACTATTCTCGCAGTCATTGGTACTGGCGCTACATTGTTTGGCACGTACTTTGCATACAAGAAGTACGTAGCTGGCAATAAGCGTGTTACCGCCATTAGCACGATACAACCTGCAGCTCCGGCAAAGCCAACGGCACTAGACATGGAGTAACACTTAAAGACTCGAGACCATAGTAGTATACATCTAGATGGAGAAGGAATTGACGAAGACGGCAACCGATGCAGTCAAAATCGTTGGACTCGCTGCTGGTATTGGGTGGATCGTAAAAAAGACTACCAAGGAATCTATGCTTAGCGATCCTTCTTCTTCCCTAGTGAATTACGCAAAGTGGACTGCCGTGATAGTTGGTAGCTTATACGCAAAGGAATATCTTGAGAAACAACTTGAGAAAGAAAAAGGAAAGACCAAACCGTAATGGCGGCAGCAATTGGAATGGCCATCCTCGGGGCTATATTGAATGCAACGGCATTTACTGGTGGTGGCATACTAGCTAGAATGATTGGAAAGGGTGATATGAATGCAGAACGAGAGAGACACAATAGGGCCATCGAAAAACTAGCAAGCGAAACGAAAGCCTATAGAATCGAACGTCAAAGACGATACGACCATGCACAAGAGCAGGAAGGTCTTGAACGTGACGCATACAACGCTCAAAGAGATACCAACGAAGCCTTAGTGCGATCCGATAAGTTACGTAAAGAGCTAAAACGGCTCAAAGAGATGAAAGAACCCCGCTTATCTGACTACTACAAACCCTCAAACAATCAGAAGACTGGTGAGTTGCTCTACGTTGGTGGTGGAATGCTAGGCGTTGGATACGCTATTAGTAAATGGATATAGATACTACTACCCCTAAGCTACCCCTAAGCTACTACTAAGCTACCCTAAGCTACCCCATAAGCTACCCCTAAGCTACTACTAAGCTACCCCTAAGCTACCCCTAAGCTACTACTAAGCTACCCCTAAGCTACTACTAAGCTACCCCTAAGCTACCCCTAAGCTACTACTAAGCTACCCCTAAGCTACTACTAAGCTACCCTAAGCTACTACTAAGCTACTACTAGGTTACTACTAAAAAAAAAAGAAAGGAAGAATGAAGAGGGTCACGCAACGACTTTCTTTATTCTTCCTTTTTTTTTTTTTATCTGTTGAAGGTTGGGACGTATAGATGTATGATGGATTCTAAACTTGCGAATATCTTCTATGGGCCTATGGGCTATTGGAAAGGTCACTCTGCAATTGGTAAGCTATCGGTAGCAGCGAAAGCATCAGAAGACGTGGCTAGGAGTTGGTTGGAAAAGCAATCTATGTGGCAAATATATCTACCACCACCAAAACACATTCCACGACCACATTGGACTGTATCGAAACCAAATGAAGTCCACCAAGCTGATTTGATATTTCTACCACACGATCGTCCTGGACGTGGAAGGAAACTATATAAGTATGCATTAGTGGTAATCGATGTAGCTTCTCGATACAAAGAAGCCGAACCTTTGGCATCTAAAGATAGTGGTGAAGTTTCTGCGGCATTCGAACGAATCTATAAACGTAGTCCACTCGAATGGCCAAAGACATTGCAAGTAGATCCTGGTAGAGAATTCATGGGACGTATGTCTGAAACTCTAGAACTACATGGTACGAAAGTTCAACGAGGTGAGGCTGGTAATCATAGAGCGCAAAGTTTTGTCGAACGAGCAAATAGAACTCTAGCCGAGAGATTGTTTGGGTATCAGTATGCACAAGAGATGGTACTTACTTCGGAAGGATCAGATGCACGTAGTAGAGAATGGGTAGTGCGTTTACCAATGGTTATCAAAGCCATGAACAGTGAGGTGACTCGGTTGACTGGTAAAGAGCCTTCGAATTCTGTAGTGGCGCAACAAGTAGATCTGAAGACTCCTACATATTCGCGCACCGTTGGATTGAGAGAAGAGCGCCTACCATTCGACGTTCTAGTTCGATATCTTTACGCACCAGGAGAATTGGAAGGAGGTGAAAAACGTAGAGCTACTGATCCTGTGTGGAATTGGCTTTCTTTGCTACCAGGATCTTTGAACAGGTGTCGGCAATGATTCCTACGAAGTGCTCCCTGATCAGATTAAGATCGTACCTGCCAGAGTTGAATCCCACTACTGGAACTTGGCTAATCCATTCGTCGATCTTCGCTTGTTGTTTCTTTGGTAGGGTGTCGAAGGAGAATTTGGGTTCATCAAGCCAAAACCATCTTGCCATAGCTCCTTGGATTGTCTCTGCTCTTTGCTGGAGTTCTTCGACGAAGGCAGTTATGAGTTCTTTTGGATTGCGTCGACAGATGTGGGTTGGCTTTCGATTGTATGTGTCGGCAATTGATACTGATATTGGGACATGGACGTTTTCGATGGTCAGGTGGTCTGTTGGTTGTCTTCCTTTCGTTGTATCGAGATAGGCTTCGAAATCGTAAACTATGAAGTGTGGGTAGACAGTTTGTGTTGGTGTGGGGGGCGGTTTGTTTTTCTTCTTTGTGGAGCAGCCCCAAGCTTCCACTACTGTATAACCAGCTCCTTGTAGCTTTGCCGTTCTTTCACAGGTCTTGAGATAGAGCCTCCTTTCCCTAGGGAAGCATTTCGGGCAGCCATGGAAATAGCATCCATGAAATTGGAAGATGGTTTTCGAAAGAGGTTCGTAACCGTCGACCGGCGCTCCTTCTATCCAATGCTCTCCACCATGCCCACAAGCTGCATGATGAATGTGTTGTCCAATCCTTTCGGTTTCGCGTTCCAACCAGCATAAAGCGACTTTGCTGGCTGTGCTCTCTGGCCAGAAGGCTTTTTCGTATGCCGACTGGGGTACTGTAATTACTTTTCCGGGGCAAACAATCTTCGTTTCGCCACGCCTGCAACGATCTGCATGGCGTTGAAGGGTGCAAGCCTGTGTAAACCGTTGCTTGCAGTCATTACATACGTAGGTGTGCCCTAGCTTTTTGACGTCCTTGATATAGAAGGCATGTCCTTCGTATATCCCAATCGTCATCGTATGCTTGTAGTGAGCTGCATGTCGCGTCAGATGCCAAGCGCCATCCTCCGTGGGTTCATACACCCGAATACCGATTCCAAAGTGTAACTCGACTTCCTCCAGCTGGTCTATGGAAGTTCTGGGAACGTCTTGTGTGGGCGCTGTCAGGCGATAGAAGTCCTGGGCAAGTTTTCGAGCTTTGACGCAACACCTATCTAATCTTGCTCCTTCATGCATGGCAAGGCAGCGCCAAAGACATAGGTTGTCGCCATATCGATCAAGGGCAAACATTCCTTTTTTCTGGCGAAGCCATTGGGGCAGTGGACCTGTTCCCAACAAAAGCTGACGATCGATCACGACTTTGACGTCTACGTAGATCCAACGAACGAAGGCCCATTGGGTATTTGGTCGATTGATGTTGTCGGGATTCAAACGAGCTGTCTCCTTGCTATTGACCCACTCTTCTGCATCTTCTAGGATGTTCACCCATGGAGAGCCAGGGACAGTCTTGGAGAATAGCATCACACGTCCGTCGTTGACATTGCGAATGCGATAGGTGTAGCTGTAGCGAAGGTAGAAGCTGGTGGTTACCTTTGCAACTAACTTTTCCATAATCCTAGGAGTCAAATCTCCTGCCACACCTTGGAAGAAGCGCCATCGGATAGTACGGCGACCTATCTCCATCCCCTCGAGCATTCCATCTCTCTCCTCTAGAATGGCACCTGCCTCTCGAGCTAGACTCCGTGGAAGTGGTTCACTACGTGGTCTCACCATTCTTCCTTCGGTATAACTATGTGTTAGGATAGCTTTAACAGATACTCGAGTTTTGGATTTTAATGTGTAAGGATGTTGCGGCGATATAACTATATGTAATCATATCTCTAATAGGATTATCAAGTTGGATTTTTATGTACAAGAATGTCTAGTGACACTTTGAATGACCCTTAGTTACCCCTAGTAGTATAGTCGGTATTAAAATGATACAACTTTTTGTTGTGCAAGAAAAACTTAAAAAGTTGTTTAGTTATGGACGCCTTTTTTCTTGCACAAGGGGCGTCATGAAGTGGATTTCTGAATTCGCTTTATGACGCCCCTTGTGCAAGAAAACAAGGCGTCCATAACTAAACAACTTTTTGAGTTTTCTTGTGCAAGAAAAAGTGGTATCATTTTAATACCGACTATACTACTGCATAGCTTGAAATACTGTACGAAAACTCCCGTTTAAAAATTTCCTGATGCCGAAAGAACCATAGAATCTTAAACAAGATATCTTTCTGACCAATCGACATAAATATTAAGCTGTGAAAGTAAGTTTCCAGTCCATAACAGCCGATAGTGCAAACTAGTAAACAGCCACTCGTAGTCCGAAAGTACTGAACTTTTTAGCGCAAATGTATGTGTTACGTTTCCAAACTTTAAGACAAGAAATCGTCCATAGAATGTTCTATATTTTTTACAGCGGAGAACTGTGTTATTAGTTATGTAGAAATAAAACAATGGTGCCATTTGGAGAATTATTTCATGTCAAAAGTGCACAACGAAGAAATATGTATCTACGGACGCGAGCAGCTTGTTTCACTTTGGTCAAATTCGGACTGTTTCCGACTGGAAACAGCAAAAAATACAAGCAAGTAATGAAATATAGATACCATTCTTTACTCAATGCTGTTTATCTTGGATGTAGGAAGAATAAAATCCTTGTAAATCTCGCCATATAGTGCATAACTACAATCTGTGAATACGGCTAACACCCGAACAGTCTGGCGTTTCCTGCAAATTATTTTGATTGATTCTCATTGGATGTTACACAATGCAGCTGTCAATTCAATGTCTGGAGACTGTGACATGCGCAGTACCGTGACACTGCTCCTTTAAAGCGTACCAAGTACAAATAAAGCACGACTAGGAAGTAGATGACTTTCCACGCCATCTTTGCTGCAGACAAG
Source organism: Actinernus sp. WN-2022 (assembly GCA_030867875.1). Classification (NCBI taxonomy): domain Eukaryota; kingdom Metazoa; phylum Cnidaria; class Anthozoa; order Actiniaria; family Actinernidae; genus Actinernus; species Actinernus sp. WN-2022. Next base: position 96,941,579 of record JAOWCC010000019.1, read on the forward strand.
AAGACCACGTATACAGTTAAGGAACTCGGGATTAAGAACTCGGGATCAGCAACTCGGGATCAGCAACTCGGGATTAACAACTCGGGTGTAGCAACTCGGGTTTTAAGAACTCGGGATTAAGAACTCGGGATTAAGAACTCGGGATCAGCAACTCGGGATTAGCAACTCGGGTTTAGCAACTCGGGATTAAGAACTCGGGATTTGGAACTCGGGATTTGGAACTTCCAAAAACTCCCCAAAATTTTTTTTAAATAACTCGGGATTTCAAAAAAATATAATCGTTTTTTTAATGGCCCTAACAAGCCACCGTATAATGGCCCTAACAAGGCCCGTACAAAGTTTTGAAAATCAATGGCGAACTCAAATAATAACATGCTGAATTCTCCCAACGTCGAATTAGAAAACGGTGCGTTTGGGGGTCTAAAACCACAGACGGCGGACTTATTAGAGTTGTCTCTTGTCTGCCGCGTTATTGTTGGAAATAAGCTACGGATATCATGCAGGGCCAACACGGCGTCAAACTAAAGGGTTGATTTCAGTTATTCGAGTGAGTGTCAATATTGCGACTAGAAAACTATTCTTCAACATAACCAAGATGTTGCTATAAGATTGTTGGAAACATCGCGGAAACGGACGACCTTTCCGGCCACCCGGCTCCGAGTATAGCCTGAAAAATCCGCCGCTCATCTTCCCCTCAGCGGCTACTCCGAGTAATACAGTTCCGCTCGAAACGTGTATACCGTGGCTCTATTGTTTTTGTACTGCACGTTATAACGGTTAGGGTGTTTTGTATTGTTAGGTAAGCCAATGCTGTGGCTCGTTTCGAGCGGTACAGGTCGGCTCCACCCGGCCCATGCATCCCGCTGTGTCAAATCACTCGGCATAACGAGTCTCCGTAAACAGACGGCTAACTCCACGTGGCGATGGAAAGTCGTACAGTGGTACTTTTTGTACAGTTCTCCATCTACGAAATGTTGAAAAAACTTCCTGATTAACATAGTATCCCGGCTGAAAGACGGATAAAGGTTATAAAAAATGCAACAATGTTATTTCCGGTATTCAGCCAAAAAAAGGATATTACTGACTGAGCCAAGCCACAACTATAAAGCCACAACTGGCTCGACCATGAAATGTCTTTAATAATTCAAGAGGGGCTGAATGGGGTTAACTGATAACTGAGAAATGGCCAAAAATATTACTGTTAACTGAGAATTTTACCTTTTTTTAGCTGTTAGCTGATATTTGTGAGATAGCTGTTACCTGATATTTCATTATTTTTTATTAAAATGACGTAACGTCACATGCTATTATTGGCTTTTCGGATGGTTTTCGACAGATTTGATCCAGTTGATAATAGTCAAATATTAAATATGACACATCAGAGTTATCTGATACTAGAAAAATCTATTGAATAGACAAAATGTAGTGTTTGATGTTGAATTAGCGGTTATTATTCATTTCATACCAGCAAATATGTATTCAAATCAGGTTAGGGTAGTCTTTTTATATAACTTAACTGATAACAGGAAAATTTAACTGATAACTGATAAATAGCTAAAAATTTAGCTGTCAACTGATATTGGTACCCCCCCATTCAGCCCCTCATTCAAGGTCTTGAGTGAAAAGAATATATCACAAAGCTTTAGCACTGGGGCTATCTTCGTTGTATTGTATTCCCTCGAGACTATTGTGCTTAGGGACAACAATGCTACTGGTCCCAGCACAACCTGGGTCAACCTCCCTTCATGTACGCCCTCTTGATCTGGAAAAATAAGTTGAAATTATTATTGCACCGCTAAGTGCGTCAAATTGCCGACTAGCCAAACCATTAGATTCTTCCACAGGTTCCATGCCATGACTTTATTGCCATAAAAAGCTTCACATTAAAGGCAACGTAGTGCAATGCCACAAGCAGTCACAAGCGATAAAAATAGAACCGTTCTGCCGGTTGAAATTGGAAAAAGCCTCGCCGTTCGAAGCGGAAGACAGGCCAAATTTGTGGTCAGTGGTCGTTGAAATACTTTGTGGTATCTTTATAGAATCGAAGAGTTTTGATAAACAAATATATACTTTTATTTAAAATTAACTGCAACTTTATTAAATATTCATATATCTCTGCTGTATGGAGTTTTCGGTGGTTATTAAAACTTCATAAAGAAGTGTTTTCCAGAGGGAGTGAAATCCTCGCTTAACTTCCACTTTTATAAAATGAATAAAGCTAAAAAGGGCTTGGAAAAGTTTAATTAATAAAATATATCTTATGAATATTTTTCACGCATTCATTCATATTCTCTGTGGGGTTTTCAGACAATTATTTCGCTTATCTCTCACCTCGTTGCTGTATGGAGTAACGCAAGAGATCGCGCAGAAAGGTTCGACTCCGATTGAACATTTAATTCATAGTCACCGCAGTTTGACCTTTGAGTTCTCCGGCGGCCTCGGTGCTATATCGCTAATGTGTTTAATCAACATACGATTTAAATTAATATTCCTTGAAGCATGGCTCGTCGCGATTAATATGGGCATTTGTCATGAGGTTGTATTCATCCGTTTGACAAATGTTTGTCACCCGGCGTGCTTGTTGACTACTTTTGTGAGACCCGCCTCAAGACTTTACAATCGGTAGCTTCATGGTTAGAAATATCCATATAAAGCTTCGTAATTCGTACGATTTGCTTCAGCAGAGGTCAGCTCAACTAAGAAAACTCGAATGAGGCTTTTAGTTTTCTTGGCTGGCGTCCTTGCAGTTTCTATGGCCCATTATCCGGGCGACCATTTGCCTAAAGGTAAGTCGATGTGTTACTAGAATGAGTGAAGCATTGTACGCCAAAGTGAAAGAGTATAGGTTATACAATATCAAAACTAGCTACTCATATATATATTCGTTTCAAAAGTCAACAGGATGGGTGTTCATGAGTAAATAGAAATATAAGTTGTCGATGGAAGACGTTCTTAGAATGTTAGCTAAGATCCAAAAACCGGTCTTCGAACTTGATTATTGCGTTAAATAAACTGTTGTATCCGCACTCCTATATGTCTCCTATGAAGCAATTTGTGGACCGCAATAACATGCAGAAAACCACTAAATCCTTAAAAAGATTTTGAAATTATTCTGAAGTAAACTTCACATCCCGGCTAAACGGCGTGTGCTTGATCGGCTCGGCATCATTATGGTAATGTGTAAAGGAAGTCATGTCTAAGAAACATTCATTAGAATACTGTATATATAAAGCGGCATTCCCAAGAAATTCATAAAGTGAAAATGGCCGTGAGTTAAGATTTTAAAGAAGTAAATGTGTCTGCGTAGAATCGAAAATCGTTTTAATCCAAGAATGGTTTCACTTAGCACAATTATGAAAACAAATTCCACAAACATAAAACAAACATTGCAGCATTCATGGTAATTTTACACTGTTTATACGTAACATTTGACAGATATCAAAGTGACCTTGTAAATGATAGACGTAGGTAAAATTAGAGTTGTTTTTCTATACAATATTTGTTTACATGTTTTACATTTCATTCAATAAAAAAGTTAAATGAAACTACCGGGCACACTTGGTCGAAGCAAGGGTAAGCGCTACCCAGGGGATTAAATCTGAACTTGCAGTTAAACTGTACAGATTTAGCGCTATCCTTGGGGTAAAGTTGCGCTTGCTTCGAACCGAACCACCGTGCCCTGTTCTTTTTCATGCGTAGATAGTAAAAGTATTTGTCACCTGTAGTAATAACAAGCACTGTTATTTAAATATTTCATCCAAAGGTTTTAATATGAGGCTGAATGTCCCAATTTGCCAGGGAGAACGAAAAACATCAACAGTATAAATGGCCAAAAGAGTTGCTTTATTTGTGCAACAAGGGCCTGGACTCAACAGGAGCCGGTAGTTCAATGCATGGGTATAAGCGCCCCCGGGGTTAAGTCTCTCACCCGATCGTTCAAACTGAACAGATTACAGTTACAGATTTAGCTATCCTAGGGATAAAATTACCCTTGCATCGAACAACCAGACTCTACTGTAAAAAGAAACCAATAAGCTAAAATTTCTTCCAACTTACTTATTCTCCAACACTTAGCTTTGCACACCCGGCCACGCTATAGTTTTCTTTCACAAATACAGTAAACACCCGCATAAAAGAACAAGTGATTTTGGGGTTCAGGCTGATGCGTTTCTTATATATCGGGTGCTTAGTGAGAAATCAGGCTGAAGATGTTCTTAAGAGGTTCTTAAAATTGTTTCTGGAAATGAGGTACTTAATTTTTGTGTTCTACTGTATTGTGTACTGTAGCTCCAAGAAATCTTTATACCCCTCCCCCCTTATTGAGGGATACAGGCTGTACTGGATGCCATACAGTTCAGTATGGCCCCCTCTGGAATTTAGCCAAAAACTCTAAAGAAAATTAGGCTACTTTCAACAAAATGAAGTCAAATTTACTCTAGCAGCTCCAACCCTTCTGCGAAATACTGTGTGTTTGTAATGGTCCAGCACACATACTTAGATCAGCCCCACTGTTTTCTAATTTTTGATACCCTATTTTTTTTACATAAGAACATGTTTCATTTGTCAGGCTGAATTGGTTCTTATATATATGGTGCTTTATTGACCAAATTTCAGCCTGAAGGTTCTTAATCCACTTGTTCTTTTATGCGGGTGTTTACTGTATAGGAGATAAGGACCTAAGTTTATTTCGGGCCGGTAACAAAGTTGAATCTCAAATCTTCAAAATTAACTTGCTTCTCGATCAGACTAAACTTTCAATTGAACCCCGCAGGTACCTATCTAGTGAAACAAAAATTGCTATCATTTCTAGAATGAGTTGTATGGTTAATATATATTTCATCTACGAAGAAGAGCGCACAAGGTACGTACATCTGAAGCCGCGAGTAACAAAGTAACAAATAAGTAATAAAGTAGGTTATTAGGGTCGAAAGCCTTAGTTTAAACTGCTAGGTTTCCTTTCGACAGTGTGCATGTGTTCTCCACGGGATGTACCCTCTATAATAGAATCTCACTGTGTAAATTGCTGACATTATAATGAGGTGTTAATAGTTAAATTATAAGCCGTCAGTTTAAGAGGTTCTTGGACTGAGAATTTTAGAGGCATTTAATTTTCTCACACTTATAGTTTAAAAGATTACCACTGTGGCATCGATACATCTCGTCTGATCTTTGTAACGAAACCTGAAGCGAAAAGCTGAAGACAGTCGTCGGGCACAGATCCTTAAGTTTAAACCCCATGCAGTGATAAGAGTCGACAGCTGAGTTGAGTGTGTTAATTAACTAAGTTATTTACCAGCTAGGAATTGTCGCTGCAAAGAATCACTGAAGAGAGAGGGGATAGGAGAAGTACAACGTTCGCATTTTCTCCTCCCGTCACCTCTTTTCTTCTATTTCCAACGCTGCTAAGTAGCTCAAGTCGATTGACTTTTTACACTACAATAGTTGCGTGATGCGACCCATTGCTACCGGCGGAAGCTATATAGAGTGCGTGAAGTCCTTCAAGCTTCTCGGGGTATTTATCTCAGAGGAACTCACGTGAGTTGCCCACTGCGATTATGTAGTCAAAAAAGCCAATCGGAGGCTGTATGCCCTGAGGCAACTCAAAAAGTGTGGTGTCCCTTCTGCGGACATCGTTATTATTTACTGTACAGTAATTCGATCTGTCATAGAATATGCGTGTGTCGTGTATGCCAGCCTTCCATTATACCTATCTAATGCCCTGGAAAATATCCAGAAAAGGGCATTGTCCATCATTTTCCGCGTATTGTTTACGGCGAAGCATTGGAAAAGGCGGGTATCCCCACTCTAGCCGATCGTCCACAAGCGGCGTGTAAGAAATTTATAAGCAGCATTAAGCCGGGTAATCCCATCTACCCCCTAATACATAACAGAGTAATAAACTCATTGGCGCAGTACTCGCTGAGATCGGGCAAAGGCAGTTACCCAATGGCCACTAAGACTGACCGTTTTAGCAATTTTGTAACTGTGAAATTCCAAGACCAAGGTATCTAAATTTAACTTATATCATATAGTACGTATCTATTTATTTATATAATCAGTAGCCCATTATTAAGTGTAATCAGCCTGTAATTCAATATATGTATACATTGCAAGAGGCGTGAATAAACTAATTATTATTATTGTTATTAAGTGCGGGACGGAGAAGTCGATACATGCATGCTGCGTGTTGTTCAACTGATTTTACAGTATCATTCCATAATCTGACGAAGCCGCATTCTTAGCGTAACTCAATCACCTTCTAGCGGCACTGAGCCACTGACTCGCCATATGATTGGCTAGCCATGGCCAGGCGCCGTCTATTGGGAAACTCGCCATCTGATTGGCTAGCCAGGCGCCATCTACTGGGAAAGTCGCCATCTGATTGGCTAGCCAGGCGTCATCCTGATCGATCGATACTCGCCGCTGACGGTGCGGACGGTGCGCGTTCTGCACGCAAAAATTACTTTAATAAAAAATGTATTTTTCTCGATTGCTAAGTTGATTGAACGGTGGTAGTGACACTATTGTTTTACTAGACGATATGACGTGTACATATACAGTTTTAGATTTGATACATTCTTATATGCTTACATTATGCTTACAATACTTACCAGGACATGGGCTTCTCATTATTACATCACAATATATTAGAGTCATACGGTATGATATCTACATTAGACCTACATATATACAGATAGTACGGGCTACTAAATTATACACTAGTACACAATTATTATTCATACTACATATTATATTCATACTTGTATTTTACCTACAATTTTAACTTAATAATTACATGTAGAATTATGGTAAACATTTTCCATAGTTTTTATACCGATATTTATTTATTTTTATTTACAGTGTTCCCAATTTGTTTGTCAAAATCTTAATACTAATATATAAGCCTATGAGCGGACAGGAGCACTATAAGACACTGTCGACTTAAAGGGGCTCAATGTCATGGTACTACGCATGTATCGAGTAATCGCTCGTTTAGTGGCTGTTAATTGGATACAAACAGTTAAGCTTCCCTCCCTCATTGCTTGATTGAAAGGATTTTCAATATTTTCCCTGGAGACTGTTCATATACACTGTTTGTTAGTCATTTGTGCATATTTGCTTTCATTTTAAGCATCCCACATGGCCAAGAGGTTCGTCATATCAAAATCGGTCGAAAAAGCTCTTTCCGGCCCGGAAAAATGAATGTAAAGTCTTACCGTGACACAACCCCTTTAAATAAAGTTAGTAGCATCAGCATTGATCTTGGTTTCTATCGACTTCGGTAGTTGACTCGGGGCCACACCGCGGCAAAACGTCATGCGCATGCGTATTTGCTATTTCTTGTCCGCGCGCGGCCGCCCCCAGTTTCCCGCGAAAACTGAAATGAAACAACAGGCACATGCCGTGATTTTAACGTTTCTGCTTAAAAGTATTCATTTGAGGTGACGTAAGATCAAGAATCGACCCAGGCTTTTTCTTGCGCGGTCATGGGTCAGGAAAGGTCAAATTTTCACCATTTCAAACAAGCCTAGAACATACAGTATTCTCTGTAAGCCAAAAATGTCTTCGCAGAAGTACTCAAAACCTTTCAAAGATTCATATGTATAAAAATTGCAAAAGGGGTTAGTTGCACTTTAAATATGCTCGTCACTTTATCTATCAGTGGTACAATCAACTAAAGTCGATTAAGGTATGCTACTTTATCTTTCAGTCGGCCGGTGGTGTTGTATCTCAGATGCGGAAATGATGAAGTGTCGCGCTTTGGTCCGTGTTGCGTTATCCGTGACAACCATCCCCGTCAATGTGACGTGTGTTAGGGGGATTAACGTGACTGATTGTATGTCACGCATTCATAATGATAATGCCGACCTTGTAACGCTGGGCGAGGCGGATATCTACAAAGCAGGTAAGAACGTAGTGCCGCCGTGTTTGGCCTGGTTCACACTAGCGACGTATAAAGCGCAAGCCGACATACGCAGTAGGGAACTTAAGCAACCACGACGGCAACGTCTAGGTCGACGGCATAAAACAATAGCCTTAATTACAAAATACAATAGCTGCACGTGAAAATGCACGCATTCGCCTACATTTCAACCGTTTCTGCAAAAACACAACATGAAATCCCCAAATTTTACGTTGTAAAGAGAACGCGAACGTAAGAAAGATTATCAATCCGTTTTTCGTTCGGTGTGAACGGGATTCTATACTCATCAATTATTTCGAAAATCTGGTTGTGAGAAACAATTAAAGGCGAACAAAAGGAAAGAGTAAACACCAAATTTCGGCAGAAACACTGCTCCACGTCCCGTTGTCACTGCCGTCACCGGCCTGGTTGCTTGAGTTCCCTAGTACCTCACACCTACGGCACTGCGTCTGTATAGAGCAGATGGGGGATTTAGGGGAGGGGCCGAGGGGGCCGCCCTCCCCTTTCGTCGGCTGGGATACATGCCCCCGCACCCCTAGCTAATGGCGCCTATACGCCTATACCGCGGCCCCCTCTTTCTGCATTTCCTGGATCCGCCCCTGTGTCGTATGAGTTGAACAAACTACGGCAATGATTACGGTACTGCGTCTGCATATGTTGCTTTGCGCTTAAGGTGAAGTAATACGGGCAATATTTCTTGCAACTTGTCGCGCAACAATGTTGCGTTGCAAGTTGCAGAGCGATGTTGCTTGTATTACTACCACTCGAGCAACTTGCCACGCAACAAATTTCCGTGTTGCAAGTTGCAGCAACATGTTGCAGAAAGTAGAAGTCACTTCTACTTGCAAACACGGAAATTTGTTGCGTGGCAAGTTGCTCGAGTGGGTGGTAATACGAGCAACATCGCGCTGCAACTCGCAACACAACATTGTTTGCGCGACAAGTTGCAAGAAATGTTGCCCGTATTACTTCACCTTTAGGCTTGCGTCGTTAATTAAATTGAAAAAAGGACTGGGCCGAGTTTGTAAAATTAATCTAATTATATTTACCATGTGGCGAGCTTTCAAAAGTCGAAGAAATAATTAGAGACGATAATGTGGATTGGAGGGACGCTTGTGCATCCAATCCATCCTATTCTTGCGAGTATTTGAAAGCTTGGTAGTGGCGAAGTTGTTGCAACATATCCTCGCTCTACAATTACCAATAATCAGTAATTGGCTTTTGCTCTTCAATTATCAATAATCGCTAATTCTGGAACGCAAATTAAACTATGACATTCTTAAAACCAGTCAAGGATAAAGATAACAATTCCGAACGGCGGTAGACGCGCTTAGTGTAGTGGTCATGACGCCTGTACTACCAAGCACAACACGCAAACGATTACAAGTTCGAGCCCGAGTAGGAGCGCTCAAAAAAAATGTTCTCTCGTTTACCTTCTCTTCTTGTTTACCTGTGAACCCTAGCTCTAGGTGAGTGAGAACCCGTCGTTTACCCGTGAACTCGTCCGATGGTTAGGGTTCGGTTTAGGATTTGTCGTAGAATTACCAATAATTGGTATTTCAAGCGTGTTTGCCATTTATTGGTAATTGTAGAGCGAGGATGTGTTGAACAAAAGATGCTAACGAGGAATATTTTGTAAATGTCCTCCAACATGGCCGCGATGACGTCATGTGCAACCCAGCAATAGAACAAATATTTTATTGTTTGATAATAAATGTTGATGAGTATAGGATGAAAAGCGTTTTTTTTTTACTTTCACAGATAAACTACACGGGTTGGTTCCTGTGGTCGCAGAGGATTATGGTCTAGCTGAAGAACACACGAGTTACTTCGCAGTAGCCCTGGTACTAAGTAGTGCCAGTCCCTCGTTAACAATGCAATCATTGGGTGGAAAAATCACGTGCCACCCGCGTGCTGGGGACGTGGCAGGCTGGCAGATTCCTGTTGGGTTTCTGATAGAGCGAAACATGATGAATTGGAGAAGCTGCAGTACATATCAATCCGCTGGGGAATTCTTCGAAAAAAGTTGTGTTCCAGGTAAGAAAAAGAGAACCGGAATTACTGTTGTATATAGTTATGAGCATGCGCAGTAGTTCTTGCAGCTTGCACCAAGTACAGAGGGAATTTCATAGCCTACATAGACAACATGTGACAGAAGCTAAAGGGAACATGTCCTTTAGAAGTTTAAAGTGCAAGTATCATGTCAAAAAATAAGATTTATATTTTACTAGTTATTGTGTTTGTTTCTCACAAAAAGGTATTAATCTTGCAAATTTTGTAACATTTCTGGCATTTACAGCGTGACTACTGAAAGCGGGGCCACTTAGACAACGAGAACCAATCACATTGCAGAACGAAAACAAAGCATTCCAACTTCGGTTATTTGAGCAAATTATTGTTGTCTACAACACAATAGCATTTCAACTAACTGGAATTATTTGTTTTCGTTCTACAATGTGATTGGTTCTCGTTGTCTAAGTGGCCCCGCTTTCAGTAGTCGCACTGTAATCCCTAATTTTGGTTACTTTTCATGGATTCTGTGACGTCATAAGATGAATCAACTCCCTCTCAAGAGAAAACTATACTACAATAAAATCCCGCAATTCGGGTAGCGTTTATTCTAGTTTAATTTCTGCTCCTGCCTCTCAAAGAAAACTAAGTTAGACAACTGAATTATATCAGAAATAGAATTTGGGGCAAAAAGAGTTCATGTTGTTTTATGGCGCTCCTTGCACTTTAAACAGTCAAGGTTTGTCTCGATTGTTAACGAATATAAGTTTGAATTTCTATGGTTTTGCACACTTCCAACGGATTAAAATGTTTTTAGGATGTAGGATTTATTCTGTTTTACCACTCAAAGGTGGACGGAAAACCTCGACAGGCTAAAAGCCCCTCTGGAGGGCTTCGAGGGCCTACGATGAAGGCGTGAAGGTCTAACCATTTGTTGTTCGTTCACAAAGGCAGCACTTTTGGTATGTACTTCATGGTAGTGTTCCGTTCCATATAGTCTCCCTACATAATACTGTAAAACAATAGAGAAAATGATTATGCAGGGAGACGATATGGAACGGAATACTGCCATGAAGTATATACCAAAATGTTGTTGGAAACTCTAATTTGCAATAAATTAACATCCCATGGAAGTGGTTCAGTTTTTTTCCAGTGTACTACTGGGCAGCGACCCAACTTGGTGCATGTATTATTGCTTAGCTCCGTATTGCATACCAACGGGATTTAATTCCATCCCCTCTCCTGTGGGTTAGGAATTTGACACAATGATGGACATTTGTATTAATATCACTGCACCTTTTCTCTGTATAAAGGCAAGGGCATTTGGCACCAAAAGTTGTTCCCTGGTAGAGAATTTGACACGATAGTTGGATAAAATCAGTGTCAAATCACCATGGGTAGGCCGGGGTAAAATGTCAAATCAGTTCCTGGGTAGAGGCAAACTCCTTTCTTAGGGCGAAACGTCCAGTACGCATGAATGCGTCAATTTTCTAACCGTTGACAGTTAATCAAAGTCAGGTCGGTCTTCAGTATTGGCTGTTCTTCAACTCCAAGTTCTTGTGTATGTTACATTTCCTAGGAGCATTCTTGAAGGAGAACGATCCACATCGCAACAATCCTCCAAGTCTGTGTGGTGCTTGCACCCGACCGAAGTGCCCTGGGGACACCTCCGAGAGGTTCTTTGGGTATAACGGCACATACACGTGTTTAGTAGAGAAAAAAGGTCATGTGGCGTTCGTACGTCACACGACAGTCTTTAAGGTCACTGGAATGAACAGTAATCTTAATCCTGGACGAGATTTTAAACTACTCTGTTCTGACGGCAGCAGAAAAGGTAAAAGTTTTTTTTTTTTTTTTTTAATGACCTCTATAGCAGTAATCCGCTCGAGATCTGATTCCTTAACAATGGTTATTCAAATTTGACGCCATTTATGTCATTCAGTCTTTGAAAAATAAAACCATGTGGGAATGAAGCTTTCAAACTGGGTTCGTTCAACCTCCGACTCCAGACTCGTTACCAATCGCTTCTAAGTTGTAATTGGCGGCGCGGTACTAAGACTAGCAAGCGGGCGTGGTAAGCCTTTCCCCTGATCCTTTGCCGGACTTCCCGTGACACCCGCGTGCGTTCAAGCCAACGCGTCATCTCCCTTAGATTGACTAATATCATCAATTGTCAAAATGGCTAGAATTGATTATAATCATTATTCTAAGACAAACTCTAACCCGAACTACAAACCGCGGAACCCTAACCATCGGACGAGTTCACGGGTAAACGACGGGTTCTCACTCACCTAGAGAAACAAGAAAGGAAGTAAAACGAGAGAAAAAATTGTTTTGAGCGCTCCTACTCGGGCTCGAACTCGTAACCGTTTGCGTGTAGTGCTTGGTAGTACAGACGTCATGACCACTACACTAAGCGCGTCTACCGCCGTTCGGAATTTGACAATTGTTTATCTTTATCCTTGACTGGTTTTAACCTCGAGGTTAAATAGAGGATTATAATCAATTCTAGACATTTTGACAATTGATGATATTAGTCAATCTAAGGGAGATAACGTGTTCTTCAAGCACTGCGTCGCCAAATATAACTTAGTAACCACTGGGAACGAGTCTGCTCCGATTCAACCGCGCACCCAGGGACCTTAACGCGCCTAATCCAAGGTGGCGTTTTGCATCAACGCGTTCTCGAGGTTAAAAACAATGATTATCATTATTTGTCAAATCGCTTTAAAATAATCGTAATCATTATTCTAAGACAAACCCTAACCATCGGACGAGTTCACGGGTAAACTCACGTAGAGCTAGGGTTCACAGGCAAACAAGAAGAGAAGATAAACGAGAATTTTATTTTGAGCGCTCCTACTCGGGCTCGAACTCGTAACCGTTTGCGTGTTATGCTTGGTAGTGCAGGCGTCATGACCACTACACTAAGCGCGTCTACCGCCGTTCGGAATTTGACAATTGTTTATCTTTATCCTTGACTGGTTTTAAGAATAATGATTATTAATGATATAATCATTAATAATCCTTAAATAATCCTTAAACATTAATGATATAATCATTTTTTAACCTCGAGGTTGTGTTGATCCAACATATCCTCGTTCTAGAATTACCAATAATCAGTAATTGGCTTTTGCTCTCAATTATCAATAATCGCTAATTCTGGAACACAAATTAAACAATGACATTCTTAAAACCAGTCAAGGATAAAGATAAACAATTGTCCAAATCCGAACAGCGGTAGACGTGCTTAGTGCAGTGGTCATGACGCCTGTACTACCAAGCACAACACGCAAACGGTTACGAGTTCGAGCCCGAGTAGGAGCGCTCAAAAAAAGAAATTCCTCTCGTTTACCTTCTCTTCTTGTTACCTGTGAACCCTAGCTCTAGTGAGTGAGAACCCGTCGTTTACCCGCGAACTCGTCCGATGGTTAGGGTTCGGGTTAGGATTTGTCGCAGTATTACCAATAATCGGTATTTCAAGCGTGTTTGCCATTTACTGATTATTGGTAATTGTAGAGCGAGGGAAGGGCGGAAAGTTGGGTAATAAGTTCATGTCCTAGATACAACAATAGGTTAATTACGTTCTATTATGTTTCGGTCATAGAACGTCAGTAACATATTGGTGTATCTAGGACATGAACTTATTACCGAAAGTTGCTAGTCTTAGTACCGCGCCGCCAATTTTAATTTAGTAGCGACTGGGAACGAGTCTGGTATTTCTTTCGGCACTATAGACCCATTCGAAAAATGGCGTCCAATTTAATTAACTATTGTTTAGGACTGACTAGCCTCGCTTACGTGGTCAAAAGCTTTTGTGTGGACTGACTAGCCTCGTGTTCACGTTACCAGGACAATAGCTTTTTAAATTCGACGCCATTTTTCGAATGGGTCTATAAGAAATACGCTCAAAGCCATCATTGCCGCAATAAGCATGACATCGCAGACCACAGTTCAGTTGATACACCGAAAATTATAAATGACTATGCATTTTATTTTCAGACGTAGGGGCCTATGAGAATTGTAACCTGGCCAGAATTCCCGCCCGTGTGGTCATGACAAAGGACCTGGAACCAGAGCATTATCGAGCTCGCGGTTACAGAGCCTTCCTCCTCGAACTTGACGCAAATCTCCGAGCGAATGTAACTCGGTTTGAAATGTACAACTCCTCTCTCTACGGAGGACAAGATTTGCTCTTTAAGGACTCGACCATTAGATTAACGGATGTTGGTGATAAAAATACTACCAAGAAATGGCTAGGGGAACGGTATTTAGGGATTCTACGAGCGCTTGAATCATGTTCACCCGATCTAGTCAAAAAAGTTTCTAACTCGAACTCAATCGGAGAAGAATGTTGTTCTGTGACGCTATGGAGTTGTATTATGCTAGCAGGCCTCCTAAATGTCATATTAACATTAGGATTTAATTGATTTTAATTTTAGGTTATGTTAAAATTTAGAATTTGCATTTCATTCCCCACGTGCTGGTACCCTGGTATCCAGAGGCCCAAGGAATGAAATTCAAAATAAAGCAAGGGCAACGCGAGGGAAGAAGAAGATATATTTTCAATTTCATTTCCCACGTGCTGGTACCCTGGTATCCAGAGGCCCGAAGGAATGAAATTAAAAATAAAGCAAGGGCGACGCGAGGGGAGGTATATTTTCAATTTCATTCGGCGACGCGGGAGTATATTCAGGCCATGCCGGTTTACCCAGACCGGATAGGTTTTGTGCACACTAAGTCAGGAGCGGAGCGCCACAAAAACCTAACCGCTACAAAGTATACTCCTATTTTAAAAAAGGTCGTCCCAGAAAACGACAAACGACATTCCCAGAACGAAATGGATCGTGATTGTAGCTAAACGTCTGTTGAATTCATATGTTTTGGGGGTCTGAAACTGAATGGTCTCCTGCGAATCGATTTTCCGAATTACACCGTAGTTTATCTGCTTCCCACAGATAATAATAATAATAATAATAATAATAATAATAATAATACATCTTTTGAGAGGAGGCCTCCGTCACTGAAAAAGTGATTTTCAGGAGGGTCCTCTATAACATTTAAATAAAATAAAAATAACAAAGAACATAGAGATACATAGGTAAAAAGATTAATAAGGCATAACATTTCTAAAAAAAATAACTAGCATAAATACTGGTTAATTAAAAACTTATTTATATTCCTTTTAAAAATCGACTTAGGCGTGGGTTTTTTCAGTTCCTTTGGCAGGGAAGCCCAATCGTTTGTTGCCCTAAAATAAGTGGCACGCCTTCCCCATTCTGTCCTCGGCTTGGGGAGTCTAAAGATGTATCACTTTCAACACCGGAGCGGCGTAACATCGCTCCGGCACAAATGTCGCACCGATAAAAGCATTTCATGTGTGCCGGCACAAAACCTATCCGGTATGGTGTGAACATGGTAGGCCTCAGTTTTCAGTTGTACTTTTCGATTTCAACGGTGCAACTATAAATATTAGTTACTAATTAATAATAGCCGGAATAAAGATTAGTTAATATTCAGAATTCGAATTTCAAACTCTAGTATTATTACTCCGAAAGACAGACTTTTCAACACCCGGCTTCAATTTTTTTTCGGGAGGGGGGTGGGGATGGAAATGGGAGGGGTAGGCCTACATATTAATACATTATAATAGCTGACATACTTATGGTATATGTGTCCAAGACAATCCAGTCTAAATAAACGTACCAACAATATGGCCACCAACGTTTCTATTATTTTTCTTATTATTATATTCATGCTTTTGCAGTTTTCGACCTTTTTCGTTTTCACTGCGAGAAGTGGGTTTCTCTCTTTTTCTCTCCTGCCCCACGAAACGAAACGAAAAAAGAAGAGCGCCTCTGCTAATAAGACAGGCTTTTCCAAGATCTGCATAGTTTTTCTGTTTCGCTGTTCCGGCCCTCTATCCATGGCTTGTACAATTTTCTCCAACATATAGAGCGCATTCCGTAAATGCGTATATTTCAATAGTTTAATTATCCACGTGTGCAGAAACATCATTCCCAGTGTGAAAGAGCATGGATACATTAGTTATCTTGTGAAATTTGAGTGTTGTAGCTTAAAAAGTAATGACATTACAGCCATACGGTTAAAAACAACGGAGGCCTTTATATTTGAAATGCCGGCTATAACTCTGCAATTCTTCACATTGCTCTATAGACCTGAACACAAGTTCTAGATTTGATGTTCCTTTTACAGGTTTATCTTCTAATAGAGGCGCCCATTTATGAATGTGGTTTATATAAGGATGGAATGTGGTATCTACTAAAACATGCAGTGATCTCAGTGTTTGAAAGCCAGTTTCTTGCGAGCAGAACTCTATGGGAAGGTGGATTTTTAGAATAGGTCCACGGACTGTTTGAAGGTTGAGTTTAAAGTGTTTATAAGCCCTAGCCAGAAATCATTTATTTGGGTGCAGTAAAGTGTTTTAAATCTTGTTCAACCATTTTTGGGCGATTTATGGTCGTAGTATTGCCATAAAAATCATTACAAATCCTTGAAATTACGTCATTTAAGGACGTTATGCAAATGAGTTGAAAATGAATTGAAAATGAATTGGAATCTAACATTGAATTTCTTCATTTGTACAGTTGTTTTTCAGGCGTCAGACATTTGATACTTACAATCTTAGATAATTATCTTTTAATAGTGGAGCAGACATAAAAACAGAGCAAAAAGAACTATATATATAGGTAATCCTTAACTGAAATCATTGAAATTGGATTTCTTAATAAACGAAATTGGTAGACTCCAATTATGATTTTTCCTATGTCGATCATTTTGTTTTCGATTTGACTTTTAAATCAAAGATAACTGGCTAGGAGGCACTTTAATAGAACTGCATGTGCATTTGTGTCAGGCAATTACGTACTTATGAAACTCACAGTGAATTACGAATTAAGAAAACTTAATGCTAAGTTTTACTTTAGTTTTGTTGTTTTTGGCGAAAGATTTCACCTCAAGCATGTTAAGGCCTGGTTCATTTAACGGAAAATACATTTACTGTAAAATATTTCAAACAGGATGAACAATCTAATCACACCATGATACTATACTAATATCCACTTCCATAAATTCCTTAAGTCGATTATGTCGTATCACGTGATCGATGACGTCATAATTAGATAAAGTCATTTAAGTGAAATGCGGTTGCGACGATAACATGAATAGAAAGTAATAAAAAAATAGCATAAAAAAAAGACCGTATACCAAAAATCTGTCGGGGGTACGTTGGATCCGTGATCAGCCAAAAATACTAATTAGTAAACAAGTCCAATAACTACAGAAAAGCTGATCGAACAACGTATATATTGAGGATTCGGCTACGATTCTACGAAAGTAATTCCTCTTTAGCCAGTGTTTTAGACCACGCTTAGAAAACATGACTATCATGTAAAGATAAGGAAATATTAAGGGTACAAAAAAGTCACGTGACCTATTTAGCATATGTTTGCCTTCATAACTCGTTAACGAAACATTGTAGTCATAATTAATTGATAAAAGGCTTTAACCTTAATCACATCCGCTCATTATCCTCGCTGTTTCTGTTAAACTCGGAGCCGCGTTTTTGATTTACTGATTTCGTGGGCCAACTCACGTGACAGACCACGTTTTACTGCACATAAACCACTTAAGAGAGTCAAGAATGACGATATGGCTATTATCATGAGAAACTTGGCGCACTTACCGTACTCGGTTGCGCTAAAATAAAACAGCTTTTTACCCGAAATTTGATCCCTGCATGAACCAGGCCTTAATACACTTGAGACGTATGTACTAAAAGTGCACCTAACCACTTTTGCAATTTTTATACATATGAAAAGGTTTTGAGTACTTCTACGAAGACATTTTTGGCTTACAGAGAATATTCTATGTTCTAGGCTTGTTTGAAATGGTGAAAATTTGACCTTTCCTGACTCATGACCGCGTATGAAAAAGCCTGGGTCGATTCTGGATCTTACGTCACCTCATTAATGCATTATTCTCCATGGCGCCTTTCTATCACAACAACATCGATATATAGAGAATTTATACGGTCTGTGAGTTGTCAGTAAAGAAAACAGTTATTTTAGACAAAATGCTAAACATTTATTCAACTTATTACAAAGTCGAATGAATTAGATGACGTAAGATCCAGAATCGACCCAGGCTTTTTCTTACGCGGTCATGGGTCAGGAAAGGTCAAATTTTCACCAATTCAAACGAGCCTAGAACATAAAGTATTCTCTGTAAGCCAAACATTTCTTCGCAGAAGTACTCAAAACCTTTCAAAGATTCGTATCTATAAAAATCGCAAAAGGGGTTAGGTGCACTTTAACATTAGAAACAGGTGATTGCCTTTTTCATCAAATGCGCATGACGTTTTCCGTAGTGCACGTGTGTGCCTACTGTAGCAGCCAGTGCGCTGGGGATGACTGGTATATTTCGGGAGAACAGCAAATATTGTGCCGGATCGAGAGAGACAGGGAATTTTGCGGGAAATCATCGATACTACCGAAATTATGCACAATTTATTTGGGGTTGTGTGAAAAAACAATTCGGGACGAACTCAAAATAAAGCAGGAGACCTTTTGAGTAAACATGTCACCAGCTGCCCAAACATGCTTTGTCAAAGCTATCAACCCCCGTACAGGAGCGAGGCTATAGTTCGTGTGTATATGTAGTTGTGGACGAATTCGACCACATTTGTTTGTGTTGAGTATTGCTCCAGATTACAAGACCTTCAACAGATGTTATATAAAGTGAGACGTTGTGAAGTATTAAAGTAGACGTAGATGTCAATGTGTGTTTGTCAGTAAACAAGACAGTGCCTCGTTACGTATTAACAACTGCACAACATGCTCTCTACCATGCACAGATGTTATATAAAGTGAGACGTTGTTAAGTATTAGATGTCAATTTGTGTTTGTCAGTAAACAAGACAGTGCCTCGTTACGTATTAACAACTGCACAACACAACTGCACAACATGCTCTCTACCATGCAGTTAATACACCATTGAGTGAATTACTGTCGAAATGACAGCAGAAATGAAAGAACCGCAAGAAAGCACAAGGTCACTGTAACCGCTGAAGGTGGATGTAACAGGTGATAATATCTGCTAAATACTGTATATTGCTGTAATGCTGTCTGTCTGGTACAGTCACATTAAGTGCAGACAAAAGGGGAGCAGTAGAATTAGTTAAGTACTGATTATTTGACCTTCCAGTGATTCAGTCAGAGAGGACTGTCGGCACGACCGTGCAATGCGTTACACTGAATCCGTTTCAGTTCTAACATATTTACTATGTTAAACGTAGCTAATAGAACGTTCCCTTGAGTGTGACTTTTACTGCCCGGGTCGATCCCGATCACTGAACTTATAAAACAACTGAAACGACTGTCGTTTGTGTGAGTGAGGCCTATAATCCTTCCAACACACACTAAGAAACGACTAAAGTCAAAACTAAAACTGTTTGAACATCAAAATATAAATGTCGAAATTCATATTGCTTGAAACCGGCTTTCTCTCCGTGCTAAGGTGCAAGTTCATTGAAATAACTCCTTCAGTTGAGATAACTGGGGTGTATTACGAGTGTATGTTTTTGAATTCCGAAATCATCATCAATCAAGCTGGATGTAAACTTGCTACTGAGCGAAAAGGTTGTCAAAAACTTGGCCATAGTCTTGGTCTTCGAATACCCTTATGTATTGTCCTTATATTTATAGAGGCTAATTCATCCATATAAAGCTCTAACCTAATATTTTATTATCCTTGTAAACGCAGGTAAGATACATAAAGTTTCGAGTCGTAGCCGAGAACAGGACGCCGAGAAATACGAGTTTTGAGTCCTAACGTTTAAGTATATTTCGTTAAAAGTACGCCGAACTGTAGTCTTGCTCTAAAGACTGCTCAATCGTTACGAGCCATTTCTTAAATGCGTACTTTTATAACCACCGTTTGAACTGAAATGTCAGTTCGACCACTAGTTTTATTAACTACGGAGGAATTTATCGGACAGCAGTTTCCGACATGGATAAACATTTCCTACTGTTTCAAGATTATTGCACAATTATCACAACTACATCACGGTTTATATACTGAGGCAAAATGACCAGCACTCGAAAGTGAGAAACATCAAATATAAATTATGTTTAAAGATGTCATAAAATGGACTTCTCTTTATTAAATTTTATTATTTTGAAATTCAAGTGTGGTGGAGTCGTCGTCGCTTCTTCGTTTTGACGTGATTTGCTAGAGTATTAAATTGCTTTGTTTATTTCTGTCCTTCTCGAAACAATGTGGATCTTGCAGGTAACTTACGAATTGTCGGCAAAGCTTTGAGCAGTCTAACATCGTGCCGACACTGTTAATGGATTTAAATATAAGTTAAAGACTTTTCTTTTTAAATAGCTTGCTCGATATTACTAGAACACGTGTAAGTAGATTGTTTTTATTATTTTTAGTTTATTACTATCATTGATATTGTAAGAGCATTGAGCGCTGTATGATGCTTCTAAAACGTATGTATTATTATTATAGACTTCGATTATTTATATTTATATTTATATGATGAATGTAAGGATTGCAATGCGCATTTGAGAATTTTTATAGGAAATGCGCAATATAAGTAATAAATATTATTATTATTATATTTTAGATACCGACAAATTTACGGGCTAACAAAGTTCATAAAATTCACAGAGGAAGTATCTGGTGCAAGGCTTGGCCACCAACCATACATTTCTCTAGACAAAGTATAAATTTGTTATCGTTACAAGTTTATAACTTTACATGTGCTCTTTTGAGCTATTATATGACTTTTTGCATCTGTCGAGTTTTCAAATTACCTGCAAGATCCTCATAACTCTGCGAGTTTTTTCTGGCCAAATTCAAAACATTTTCGGTTCGCATGGCAAAACATACGTCATAGCACTGATGATATTATAACATATCATGTCTGCATAAAGGCTCACTCAACTCTTCTAAATATTTCGATTACATATTTCATGGTGATATATATGGAGCTTATAATCGATAACAGGTTTCGGATTATGTTGTTTAGACTGAACGACGGTAACTCATTTTCTCTGCTTCATTTCAATTTGGTCACGAAATTGCATGACCGCATAGCGTTTGTGTCATTAAATATAATTTGTAATCAAGGGTATGATTTCAGTTCCCTGGGTTCGCTCCTCACTGGCGGCGCAACTTAGGACCTCTGGTATTACAGGGTAGATTTCAGACCAAAAGCACAAGACAGATATCTATTTTGACTCACCATTGCAACTATTTTGTACTCAAAGTCCAGAGAAAATGTAATTTTGCATTGAAAATTGTTTATCAAATCCTTTGATTTCATTAGCTAATTTGTGACGTTTCTGATAAGCCAATCAGATTTATGGAAACCCCAGTGATTTAAAAATGGATGTAATTAAAGTTGATAGCATTTATGTCCGTCACCAATCTGATTGGATGGAACTGAAATGGAAGGGAAGTCATTCAGTGTCAGAAAAATTCCCTCCCACACGATGCCACGGCAATTGAGATCACCTGTCGACAAATAAAAATTACCAAATAAATTCCTCTCAGTAAACAGAATAACCACAATTCAACGCTACCACCTACTTCCACAACAACTGAACTAGGCGCGTTGGTGATAAACTGGGCCCGCAGTAATTGGCTATGCTGTTGCGGTCACCCTGCCACTTTTCTATTTTTTCTTCAATCGTTATTTTCATATATGGTCATTATTAGTTATGTATTGTCGTGGCGAAGCTAATAAATTTAAAAAATAAACATCACTAGTTATCATATTATTTCATTATCTCAGTATTATTTCAGTTTCAGTTATATCGGAACTTGTTTACTCCAAATCAAGATGTTTTGCCTTACCAGAGCTTAGGCAAGATGCATATTCTCACGGACGAGCTGGAACGAGCACTCAATGGAGGTTCATGCGGGGGATTATTTTCTAATGCTAAATAGTTGTTTAATAAATTCCACCTACATTGAGTACTCGTTCCAGCTCGTCCACGGCGTCAGAATATGCAACTGCTTGCCTTGTGGCAAACTATATACTAGCTAGCATTTTCTAAAATACTCATTTCGCATTTTGGCGGCTTCGTTTACCATTTTATCAGTGACAAATTTGACTTTTCATTTTAGAGTTTACTTTATACACTAAAATGTAAACAAGTAGAATCCGCTAACAAAATTTGTACATCAGGATCACGAAAAGAAATCCAAAGGGACAATAAATAATTCGTTGGGTTATAGAAGAAGAAGAAACGTGAAAGCAAACACGAAGTGAGCATTTGTCAGGCCTAGTTTATACGTCGGTTATCGTCGAATTTAATTCAGACGAATTTAATTCAAACAATTAAATTCGACGGTACGAATCGAATTGAAGTCGTCTGGAGAATTAAATTCGTCTTGACGTTTCATTCCGCCGATAAGCCACACGTCTGAGTGTGGGAGTGTGAGTTTAGACGTCGTGTGAGTTTAGACGTCGCAGTACGGACGCATCGAATTTAATGCATAAATTATTTTAATGTATTATGAATTATTGTAATGTATTATGAATTATTGTAATATGTATGATATTGATTCCGCTGTGATGTTTTCCTTCATGCGCACAAATTAAAGAGCAACATTTCGCGCCATTTGGCGGATAATGGGTCGAATGTTTTTCGTGATACATGAAACTTTTTCTTGAACCTAATGATTCATCATATGTTGCCCAGACCAAATCCCACCATCCTGAATTTCTGTGATAGCAACGACAACTGCGAGAACGCTCAACCGTTTCAAGTGACTGCAACAACAAACATTTTATGAAACTATCTCCTTCTTTTTCCTCGGAACTAGTGATGTTACCATTCGACAGCGTAATGCTCTTTCTTTTCTGTCTTTCCCTCATGACTTTTGCCAGCAACATTTCTTTCCTGAAGGGCGGCATGTTTTTTTGTTCTATATAATGGCATACAAACGGATTTAAATTCGTCGTCTAAATCAAAGCGACATTAACGTCATCGAACAGATGAAATTAATATGAATCAATAAATTCGTCTGAATTAGGCCAGATAAAAAAAATACTTGTTTAGCGTCCACCCATTTCAATTTTTCCAGGTAGGGACGGAGTTTTTGTTTTTTTTTCTATGTGAAGTTTATTTTGTCTTGACTAGACATAGGGACACCGGTTTGAATCTACAACAGAGTGATTTAGAAACAAAATGGCGTCGATGTTAAAATATTTAATGCGCCGGCGCATATTTTAAGTGATACATGTAGGGGTCTGGGTAGAAGAATTAGTGTTCGCGGGCGCATTTACACTTTCTAAAGTTTTTTATGAAAAAAAAAATAGAGGTCGGGGACATTTCTCAGGTCGGCGGGGACGCTAAACAAGTATCTTCTTTTATCTGGCCTTAAATGCGACGTATAAACTAGGCCTGAATTGTTATAGTTTATATAGGATTAAAAACTACGGTTAGTCTCCGCCAAACTGAGAGTCATTAACGAAGATGAGTTTGACATTCGAGCAGAAGTGTTTGCTTTGAGAGATAATTACAGGAAAGCTGAACAAAGTTTTGTAATTTTGTCGGCTTTTTTGCAAAGAACTTCATTCACAAATTTACCTACAAAAACAGAAATTACAAGTTTTGCTGAGTGGTTGGGTGCCAATATCGTTAATGATTTAATAAACTATGTTTTGATAATAAAGTACGGTGATAATTAACTGGAAAAAAGGGACGATTACTGTCTTTTATGATCAATGAAAGCAAAAAAGCAATATTGGGATTACCATATGCAAACAGAGGACCGGTTTTGAGCTAAGAAGCTACCTGCTGTCACGGATATGTCGCTAGTGCAATGAACTACGATCATTAGAGGATTATTGAGGCAGGGTATAGCTTTTTTACCTTCTTTCTGTCATACCTAGGGAACTAAGCGTGTCATGTAAGACGAAAAGCACTTCGAAAGACGTTTACAAAAGTTAAAAACGTGTGTAATGACCTAAAACTCGAAACTATATTTTAATGCCACATGTGGTGATGAATATGTTTGTTTTGTTTTCGTTCCCTTAATTCAGCCTTGTATTAAAGAAACTTATAGAAGCTACAGGCGAGAAACCACAAGAAACAAACTTGGAAACAAAAGAAACCAGCAAGGGTTATAGTTCCGCCGTGCTGGAATTGATGATAACATGGAAGATGTTTTCCAGATGTTCGTCGCTTTACCAACCGATGATGTATGTACTCTGAGAAACCTGACGAATAACTTGCGTATTTATCAACTTAAATCTCGAGTAGAACTAAAAACTGGAATCCCAGGCGATATACTACACTTACACTACATGAACAGAGAACTTTACGACGATTACACACTGAAGGATTACAAGCTTAAACAGGGATGTATTGTGAGGGTGAAACTCGACTCAAACTGGGCAGATTTATTTGATTCTTGTTGGAGAGGTGACATTTATGAGGTCTTCCAAAACGGAGTGCAGTTCCTCAATAAAAAGGAATTCCAAGACTATAATATAGCATTATGGAACAGGCTTGTGATCCAGCGAGCGACCCATGCATTATTTATAGCAAGTCATAGGGGCTATCTAGGATTAATTATCGAGCTCATAAACCATAGTGCTACAGATATAAATGGAAAGACTAGATTTGGGAGGACGGCACTTCACGTCGCTTCGTATCAAGGATTCGTGGGTTGTGTTTCGCTGCTTCTGTCAGAGGGAAGTTTGTGTAACCAAGTCGATTTCAATG
This sequence comes from Actinernus sp. WN-2022, assembly GCA_030867875.1. Classification (NCBI taxonomy): domain Eukaryota; kingdom Metazoa; phylum Cnidaria; class Anthozoa; order Actiniaria; family Actinernidae; genus Actinernus; species Actinernus sp. WN-2022. The sequence goes on from JAOWCC010000019.1 coordinate 96,966,287, forward strand.
GCAAGACAGCGTTGGCGTTGGCAAGTGAAAATGGTCACGTGTATTGTGAGAGAAGGTTGTGGCTTTACCACCTCAGTTTAAAGGCGTATCAGAATGGCTCAAGAAGGAACAGCGAAGCTGACTCGAGAGACAGTCAAGAAACTATGGAAAGTTCAAATGGAAGGTCAGTATAGACCAGCGGCATAAAGATATGACCTAGATGGGAACGAAGCTTCATGAAATAAATCCTTTCTAAATTGTTTATTTTTTTGATATTTGCAATTCTAATTTCGAAGTAATTAATTTTGTCTTGCAAATTGCCATGCGAACGTTCTTTTTCCATGCAGCTCGACACCGATAATATACATATCTAGCGTGCCTTATTGAGGATTTCAATATTGACTGTGCTTTTGACATAGTGCTTCAAATGCCGCCGTACCAAAGCTGAATATAGAGCGCCTGTTTAGATGTCAAACAGTACACTTATATGTCAACCTAGACATTCGGTTTTAAATACTTTCAGACAATGTTTTTGTCACCTTGACGTGAATGTGTTAACATTCCTATAGTACCGAGGTCGCAACTGGCTAGCTAGCTCCTCAGTCGTGGTTCCAAATCGTGGTATAAATACATGAACTATCGTATACGTGTTATTTAACCAACCCAACACCTTCCCCCTCCCTCCCCAAGAACGGTACTGTCCACTACTTAGAATGAGCGCACTTTGTACGCGAAATACTAATTTGGCAAACGTAACTGTAGTTGACTGCTAGCTGTTCTCCGTAAGTCCTTTTCCCTCCTAACTCTTCTAGCCTGCGTAACGGCGCTTCGGAATTTCACTAAGTTAAGAATAAGCAATCATTTAATGCCGGATTGAAAAAGGGAGATATGTACGCCCTTGCATCGCCCCCCCCCCCCCTCCCTCCCCCCCCCCCCCCCGAAGAGAGGCGGTGCCCTTTTTGTAACATTGAAAAGGAAGATGAAAAACATTTCCTCGCCAATTGTGGATTTTACACTGACCTAAAAAGGCAATTGACTAAAGATCTGAGAGAACAGAACAACCTCCAATTTCAACACCTAACTGCTGACAAGCAATTTAAGCTACTATTAAATCCTCCAAGAAAATTAATGAAAACTATTTCGAAATATATTTACGATTACTTCCAAAAGAGGAAAAAGGCACTTCCTTAGATAGCGAGCTTTCCGGGTTTTTTTAATTCAGTCTACTATTATTATTGGAACTCCCATGTAAAAGTATTTTTACAAAGTGCCAATAAACAATCGCTGTCTGTCTGTGCCATGTTTAGTTTTCTATCCCTGTCCGCGATGATATAAATTATGCAATACTGCGTCTTACAATATCCAGTCTTAAAAGCCCTATAGCAAAAGTTTATCAATACGACTTACGTATTTATCATAGAGCGGATTTCAATTGAGTGTCGGAGGTGTTATGGTTTTGCGTTTACTAAGCTCTCCTATATTGGCTGAGAAAGTAAACCAACCAATCAGAATCCAAAGTAAAACCAAACGCAAATTGCTTTTGGTTTTGCTTTGCCGGGTTTATCATTGGCTCACAGGCAAGCCATTTATGAGTTACTTGTGATTACTCGCTCCTATGATTGGCTGGCTGTGGGTAATTTGCGTTTGGTTTTACAGAGTTTGTTATCATCGGGACAAGACAGCAGCTGGAAAAAGTGAACGTTGACTCACTGCGCGTCGGAGATGTAACCACAGCACCCTCTAGTGAGGCAAAAAACCTTGGTTGCTGGTTCGATGCGCAGCTGAAAATGGACACCCACATTAACAAGACTTGTAAATCAGCTTTCTTTCACTTATTTAACATTAGGAGAATTAGAAAATTTCTTAGTTTTGACACTGTGCGAATCTTAATTAACGCCTTTGTTACTAGTCGACTAGACTATTGTAATAGCCTTCTCTATGGCCTGCCAGCCAATCAGCTGCACAAACTTCAGCGTGTGCAGAATGCTGCGGCTAGACTCATTTGTAATATCAGTAGGTTCGATCACATTACTCCCATTTTATATAAACTACACTGGCTACCCGTTAAACATAGAATTGATTTTAAAATCTTACTTATTACCTACAAAGCTATAAATGGACTCGCTCCGGCATATATAACTGAACTTATCAAATGTAAGACTACTTCAAGATATAACTTTAGATCGTCTAAAGAACTTCTGCTAGAGCGACCAAGAATGAGAACATTGATCACATTGGGTGACCGCTCTTTTGCGGTAGCGGCACCCACACTGTGGAATGTCTCGCCCGCTAAAATTCGTAGTGCTTCTAGTGTTACGACTTTTAGGAAGTTGCTAAAAACCTATCTTTTTGGCAAAGCATTTCAACAATAGTATCGTATTACCATTGTCATACAACACGTCTATATTTATATACTGTATATATTCAATTATGATAGATTTAGATATACTATATACATTACTTAGTTAGGATTAGTATATACGTCAGCCTATAGGCATTTGTAATGCGCATGTGAGCATCTGCCAATGGAACACGCGCAATATAAATACTAAATTTATTATTATTATTATTTATAAATTTATTACTACACTCAACTGAAGACCGCTCTAGTAAGCACAACCCCACATCTTAAAGTACTCCTCAACCCTAAAATGTTTATTTTATTTTCGAAAAGAAGAGGTAATTTTGAGCATTTCTGAGGGGAAAATGATTTTGCAATAATCCTTGATTTTTTTATGAGCGTTTAAAGATGTCAAAATTCCGTGTGTAGTGGCGCACGTCCTAATTATTATAATGAGTCTTGTGACGTAAGTGAAGGAAAAGCGTCTGTTTCAGTCATCAAAATTTACAAAAAGAAGCGGTCGGAGTAGTTGAAAGTACTGGTTAGCGAAATCGGGAAAAAATGACGTTTAAAATGCTAAATAGGTGTGTTGTATGGGGCTGCAGCAACTGTTCAGACCCCAAGCAAGATATCAGTCTTCACAAAATTCCATTCTGGGGAGATGAGAGTTCGTTAGCCAGAAAAAGGCGCAAGAAGTGGATTGACTTCGTGAAAGTGCAACGTGCGTATCAGTCCATGCTCAGAAAGAAAAAACCTTCACTTACGTCACAATTCTAATGGCAGCGCTTTGTCATCAGAATCGCGTTTACAATCGCTCATCAAAAATCAAGGATTAACGCAAATTCAAAACTTTTTTCGCAGAATTGCTCAAAATTATCTTCGCTTTTCGAAAACAAAATAAAAGTTATTGGGGTTGAGGGGCACCTTAAGTGCATAAGTAAATACTGATAATATCAGACTTTGAAAAAGTAGATCTAAATGATCAGTGGAGTCAGTGATAAAATTTATAGAACGCACAAAATATACAAACGGCTACTGGCCTTAGATAACAAGTACACTCAATATCGTATCGATCCCAGTTAGAAGCATTATCTTCGAAGGTTACTCCTAGGAGATATCACGCTGCAAGTACCGAATGCATATAGTTCTCCACTGACGGGTGTTTTCTTTGTTTCGCAGGTTGACTCAAAGATCCGCCGCAAAAGTATTCACATTTCAAGGAAAACAGCGTACAAGACTCAACGAAGAAGAAGGTAGAGTTGAGAATAAGGTAATTTTGAGGTTATAACCCAACAAATATTTTCTCTCGTGCGATTGGTGGAATAAGTCACGTGACCCGATATTTTATTTCCGCCAGACGACACATGTCAGCGAATATAGTAAGCGCGTATCCATGAAAATTTTTGAAGGATGATAACAACAATAACCTACATTGTGGCGTCGAAATTAAACACGGCCTGATAATTTAATTCACCTTGGACATTATCTGATCCTCGAAGCTCAGTTTCCCTCGAGTTTCGCTCTCTTCTCGGAACAAATAGTATCCGCGGACGAAATACCATGGCATATGTCGACTCCACAAACAGGTTGTTATTATTATACACTCTCTGTGAGCGTAAGCGCGCGTCAAAGAAAATATTTGAAGGATGATAACAACAATAACCTACATTGTGGTGTCGAAATATGCCCTGATATTTGTCCTTGGACATTATCTGATCGGAGAAGCTTACAGTTCTCGGAACAGATAATGTCGGCGGAATAAATATCTGGTCATATTTCGACGACACAATAGGTCATTGCAAGAGAGCACAAGTAAGAGAGGGAATCTCCAATACGAGAGCTTGTGTGATGATAATATCGAATAAATCCATTTTTAGAAACCGGAAGCAGCTGAGAAGTGCGATATGAGATTGTTGTCGCGCGATCTCACACTATGCTTCAGCTGCTACCGGTTACTAAAAATATTTTTTATTCGACATTATCATCACACACTACAATATCCCCTCTCTTACTCGTGCTCTCTTGACTGTACCTATAAAACACGTAGTTATATACCAATTAGAGCGCTCGTACTATCTGGGTTATATTATATAATACACATTATCATCGCACACCACGCGCTACAAGATTCCCTCTCTTACTCATGCTCTCTTGACTGTACCTATATAACACGTGGCTATATACCAATCAGAGCGCTCGTACTATCTGGTTTATATTATAACAGATATTATCATCGCACACCACGCGCTACAATATTCCCTCTCTTACTCATGCTCTCTTGACTGTACCTATAAAACACGTAGTTATATACCAATCAGAGCGCTCGTACTATCTGGGTTATATTATAGTACACATTATCATCGCACACCACGCGCTACAAGATTCTCTCTCTTACTCATGCTCTCTTGACTGTACCTATATAACACGTGGCCATATACCAATCAGAGCGCTCGTACTATCTGGGTAATATTATAATAGACATTATCATCGCACACCGCACGCTACAATATTCCCTCTCTTACTCATGCTCTCTTGACTGTTCCTATAAAACACGTAGTTAGTATACCAATCAGAGCGCTCGTACTATCTGGGTTATATTATAATACACATTATCATCGCACACCACGCGCTGCAAGATTCCCTCTCTTACTCATGCTCTCTTGACTGTACCTATATAACACGTGGCTATATACCAATCAGAGCGCTCGTACTATCTGGTTTATATTATAACAGACATCATCGCACACCACGCGCTACAATATCCCCTCTCTTACTCATGCTCTCTTGACTGTACCTATATAACACGTGACTATATACCAATCAGAGCTCTCGTACTATCTGGTTTATATTATAATAGACATCATCGCACACCACGCGCTACAAGATTCCCTCTCTTACTCATGCTCTCTTGACTGTACCTATATAACACGTGACTATATACCAATCAGAGCTCTCGTACTATCTGGGTTATATTATAATAGATATTATCATCGCACACCGCACGCTACAATATTCCCTCTCTTACTCATGCTCTCTTGACTGTACCTATATAACACGTGGCTATATACCAATGAGAGCGCTCGTACTATCTGGTTTATATTATAACAGACATCATCGCACACCACGCGCTACAATATCCCCTCTCTTACTCATGCTCTCTTGACTGTACCTATATAACACGTGACTATATACCAATCAGAGCTCTCGTACTATCGGGTTATATTATAATAGATATTATCATCGCACACCGCACGCTACAATATTCCCTCTCTTACTCATGCTCTCTTGACTGTACCTATATAACACGTGGCTATATACCAATGAGAGCGCTCGTACTATCTGGTTTATATTATAACAGACATCATCGCACACCACGCGCTACAATATCCCCTCTCTTACTCATGCTCTCTTGACTGTACCTATATAACGCGTGGCTATATACCAATCAGAGCGCTCGTACTATCTGGGTAATATTATGATAGACATTATCATCGCACACCACACGCTACAATATTCCCTCTCTTACTCATGCTCTCTTGACTGTACCTATATAACACGTGGTTATATACCAATCAGAGCGCTCGTACTATCTAGGTTATATTATATTAGATATTATCATCACACACCACGCGCTACAATATTCCCTCTCTTACTCATGCTCCGACTGTACCTATATAACACGTGGAAATATACCAATCAGAGCGTTCGTACTATCTGGGTTATATTATAATAGACATTATCATCGCACACCGCACGCTACAAGATTCCCTCTCTTACTCATGCTCTCTTGACTGTACCTATAAAACACGTAGTTACGTTATATACCAATCAGAGCGATCGTACTATCTGGGTTATATTATAATACACATTATCATCGCACACCACGCGCTACAAGATTCTCTCTCTTACTCATGCTCTCTTGACTGTACCTATATAACACGTGGCTATATACCAATCAGAGCGCTCGTACTATCTGGTTTATATTATAACAGACATCATCGCACACCACGCGCTACAAGATTCTCTCTCTTACTCATGCTCTCTTGACTGTACCTATATAACACGTGACTATATACCAATCAGAGCGATCGTACTATCTGGGTTATATTATAATAGATATTATCATCGCACACCACACCCTACAATATTCCCTCTCTTACTCATGCTCTCTTGACTGTACCTATATAACACGTGACTATATACCAATCAGAGCGATCGTACTATCTGGGTTATATTATAATAGATATTATCATCGCACACCACACCCTACAATATTCCCTCTCTTACTTATGCTCTCTTGACTGTATCTATATAACACGTGGCTATATACCAATCATACCAATCAGAGCGTTCGTACTATCTGGGTTATATTATATTAGATATTATCATCGCACACCGCACGCTACAAGATTCCCTCTCTTACTTATGCTCTCTTGGTTAATATAAACACTGGTATAATCAACTAAAAGTCGATTAAGCCGGTATGCAAAACGTATTCGCAGGGCCCAGTTGTTCGAAGCCAGATTAGAGCTAATCCTGGATTAAGTCTTAACTCATGGTTTTGGTTCTCTTGCCGATGAGGTATTTGCGTCCAAATCTTAAAATACGAGTAGGAAAGTACTTGTTATTTCTCCTCTAGCTAGGAATAGGTTTTTAACCTCAAATCTGTTGTTCAAAAGTTAGCAAACTGAAAGGTTGCCCTTAATCCTGGATTAGCTTAATCGGGCTTCGAACAACCGGGCCCAGGTTAATTTGTAGGTCCAATCAGCTGGCCCGTAAAGCCATGGCCAAAAAACCGACTCGTAAGTCAATACAAGTTACCGACTTGCGTTTCGTTTGGCTACCCACTTGCATGGACTTGCAATGACTTGCATGCGTTCACTTTCATCGAGCCCAAATTCGCACGCAAGTCGACGCAAGTTTGTTTCACCGTTTGGCCAGGTAAAGAAGCGCTTTAGCAATGAAATTTGTTAAATTTATGGGAGATTTTAACTAAACTAAACTTTCGTTAACTTACGATCTAACTTGCGAGTCCGTTAGGCTACCTGTCCGCAAGTTTTGATTTTGAAACTGGCATTGACTTTTTCTCGACTTGCGCTAGTCCGCTTAGCGGGGGTGTTTTGCAGAATACTGAATGCAAATTAGAAAATCCGGTCAGCGGAAATACCATGAGCCGCGAACCACGTGCTCTAAGGTGTGACGGCTTCGCCATTTTCGTGAAACTCGTTGAGCTGTTAATATTAGCTCTATGACGATGATGATGATGATGATGATGATGATTATTATTATTATTATTATTATTATTAGGCCCGGGTCTATGGGCCTATATGATAGATACTTCACTGGTATGTTACCACCTTGGAAAGCAAGTAGCAGCTGACGTTACGAACGTTATAGCCCTTCGTCACAGCAAAAGAAGATTAGATCTGTGAGCCCAATAACAGTTCATATTCGTCAACGAATGTTTGCAAACTTATTTACATTTTACTCGCCTTGATTTCGTAGACAATCCACCTCCATCTACCTCGTGTCCAGACCTCTGACGCGCAACACACTTCAAGCTCTTCTCCAGGCACTGTCTTACAAGAACATCCGCGTCGCTCTCAGTTTCCTCTCGTCCAAATTGCGGAAAAATACCGGAAGGAGCTTCAAGACTACAACGAATCCAATATTCCGCACGTTGATGAGAAACACCGAATTGGACAGCACCGGCCAAACACGGCACCAGACCTTGCTAGGCTGGAAAAAGTCGAAAAACAGCCTGGACACAAGGATGCTGTTGAACAAGTTAGAAACGCAAACAATTTACCAGAGGAGGCTCAGAAAGACAAATCGAAGAAAAATACAACTGATGAAAAACATATGCAGGGATTGGGTACGTTTATCTGTTTCATTCTTTGGGGGGTCTGGTGGGGGGTATGCCGGACTGATTGGTTTTTCGCATGGTTATAGTCGTTAAGATTGTAGAAGTTTGAAAGTTATTCCATGCCTTGGAGAACCTGGGGCGAATTCAATAAAACATTTTCACATGCGAGTCTAGCCATTGTTTCCCGGCATGGAAACAAAACCACACTCACGACTTGTTAAAGTGCGTATAAGCCCTGGCCAATTATGCTTTTTTTTTAAGCTAAGACCTTAAAAGGTAAAGAAAAAAATCTTTTCATTATTTTTAAACTTCCAAATGCAGAATAATTTCCGCGCACCTTCGGGGACTATGACGAGAATAAAACGATACGTCATCAACAGAACTCGTCTCTTCGCGGGTTTAAAACGTTGGCTTATTTACAAAATAGTTGAATAGATAACCGAGAAAAATTATAATATCGCGCTAAACGTTTCGGAGAGCTTTATTCGGCATGGCCTTTCATGCAATGGAGCATCGAGCGTGTGCTGTTGACGACGTCAAACTAGACCCAGTGCCAATTTTTGATTTTCGTCCACAGGCAACCCAAGACACGTTTCTGGGCACCTTTGAACGGCGAATACACCATGACAAATAAATCAAATCAACTTTTTCTTCCGGAATCCTTTGTCTATGGCCTCTAATCTCTTCGTAAGAAATATAATTAGCCAGGGCTTATACGCACTTTAACGTTACATTGAATTGGCCCCATACAGATCTCAAGGTTTCCTTTTTACCAGTGTGTATCCTTTTGTCTGGCTCCTTTCGGCCATTGAGCTTTTCCGATTAAATACCCAACAAGTGTTAATTATTTTACCGGTGTTTTCATTGCAAAATTTCTCTTATAACTACCAGACACTTTCTACCGCCGTATATTAACCGTTTGCTGTTTTTCTTCTAAATATCTCATTACAGAGCCAGTTACTACATCCATACAGGAGACCAGTAACGATTCCAGAGACAATAAGTCAGCAACAGAACAAAGTGGGACAGAATCTCTCCCTCAGAGTTCCGACAACAGGAAAAATACACAAAGGTAACAAACGTATAAACTAAACCTTTGTTTTCTATTGTTAATGCTTCTATTATTTGTGCTATATGTTAAGAAATGTTTGATGGATATAATGCGCTCTATCATTCTACCGTCATCTGTCCTCTTATAGAATCTCTGAATTTCTAAAACCTCTGAATTTCTAAGGGCACTTGAAACAACCATAGGGGCTGACCATAGCCAGGGCCCGGCTAAACCACAGGTGATCGAATTGGAATTTAGCGTGTTGGTTTTTGTAGAGGGAGGAAAACCGAAGGATCCGGAGAAAAACCCTCGGAGCAAGAGTGATATACCAACAAACTCAACTCACATATATCGCGCCGCGTCCGGGGATCGAACCTGGCTCCTGTAGCGGATACACAGATGTATATTCAAAACGTTAAAGTGCCTATGATTTTTTTTCTTTTATTTTAGATATCAATTCTAAATCAAGTGAATAGTAGAATGGTCAAATATATTTTGCTTTGATATCCAAAATGCTAATTGCATGACGTCAGGGGAGGTATCTGCAAACACTTCTTAGTGGTTGTGAATGGGCGTTTCTACTGATATAGGAAAACAAATTTCTAACATCATTTTACTTCAACCATGGGTATAACACTAATAATTTGACAAATTTGTTTAATTGTAACAAAAAAAATTGTATAATAATTGATGCCTCCCCTGGCGTCATGTAATTAGCATTTTGGATATTAAAACCTCCTTAACTCAGCGGCACAGCATTCAAAGCAAAATATATTTTACCATTCTACTATTCACTTGATGTAGAATTGATATCTAAATTAATAAAAAAATGTTCATAGGCACTTTAAGAGAACAAAGAAGTACGCCATGACACGTAGTCGAGTGGCGTGACTGTTGCTCTCGTTACGTTTCGAAGTCATTTGTGAATATATAAGAGACAGACCCACGATAAAATGGCAAATATTTGTTTTATACAATATATCAGTAATTAGCGAAAAAAGGAGTATACGAAATGATTTCGTGACGTCATCTATGCATCTGTACTCTAATAACTCACGGCTATCGACCAGTTAGAGCGCACATTTTGCAGTTTACTAGAATATACTTCTCCACCAGTGTCTAACTTCTCCACCAATGGAGACCTGCACTTGTTTTTTACAGATGAGTGTTTAAATGGAACAGTTTTACTAAGAGAAAGATGCAATACCCTTTGGTTTTCTTTCAGACCGTCGACTGCAAAGCCCAACCCAATTCGTCGTCTTGATGCCGTGATGTCGAGTTCATGGGAAAAGAGGATCGATGTCCATCTATCAACGATGCACGAACATTCCTCGACGAAACACAACACCGAAGACAGCCCCTCGAACCCTGAAGTCTTTGTAGATGTGACTGAATACTCATACATGAGAAGAAAACCAGCACAAACGTTCGAGAACTGGCTTGAGATGAAGAGAAACAACGGAAAGCTAAGACCTACAACGGCCCCCGCCCCTGAGAAGAGCAAAGTCGGCAAAAGTATCGACCCTGACGCATTTAAAGAATGGTTGAACAGAAAACGGCACAATCATTATAGAAGCTTCTCTGATTCCAGTGACTCTGGTTCTAAGAAGAGCTACATAAGCTCTGGGCTTACTTTTGATCAGTGGCTAGAGACGAAGTCAAAAGCAACATCGGCTGGGAAAGAAAACATCAACCACCCAAGTGAGTCAAACGATAATGGCGGGAAAATCAGCAAAAAGGTGCGCGTCGTTCTGGCGGGGAAAACTTACGAGGATTGGCTGAATGAGAAACTGAAACAAGTACATGCGACATTAAACTCGGATAACACAGAAGGGGGGAGGAACGCACCAAAATGCGGAAAGACATTCGAAATGTGGAGTCTAGATAAACGAAAACAGAAACAAATCGAAGCTATCCACAAAGCAACAACAGAAAAGGAGGAACAAAAACGGGTTGAGTTCGAGCAGTATCAGAAATATTTGGATCCTCATTACAAGACTTTTGATGAATGGTTAGCGATTAAGAGACAGGAACACTTGCTAGAGCGTTTTCGCGCAGAGAATGAACCCAAGAGGGAGGATATTCCAAAGGACGAGAAGAAAAAGGATGCTGACTTGGTGTTCGACATTTGGTTGACCATGAAGTACGTCCAGGAAATAAAGGCGGAGGAAGAAAAATACCAGGAAATGAAAGTCAAGTGGGAGACAAAGGAAAGGCTTCGAGCGCAACTGAGGAGGGCGGTTCTTTTTAACAAACTCAAGAGAAATTTTAATAAGAGCTGCGAAACGACCGAAAGAGCACCAGATGCGGAGGGGAGCGAAAGTCAAACGAACGTTTAAAATATAAGAATTGAAGATACTGTAAAAGCCCTCTCATAAGTTCCTCCGGGATATTGACCTTATTCATAAAGGCATCAAAGCGACGCTAGTGGTCCCAGGAAAAGAAAAATCTACAGTCGATGGCGGAAAATAACGTTAATGTCTTAGAACACAACAGTGCGGTACGACAGAAACTAAGACATTTGGGACTGACTCCAATTTTGCGATCTTTGGCGTCGCTCTATGACCATTTACCATCCTTAAAGGGGAACTCAACCCTAAAATCAACCCAATGTCTACACAAACATATATTCGAAATAAACAGGTTCTGCTATTTAAGTTTTCTATGTTGCGCGTCTATGAAGAGAAAATCCAAAAACCTTACTCACAGCCTCCGCTATGTACAGACGGCTCAAGTCTCGTAATTTGTGACGTAGTATATGGGAAATAAATTAGTTTTGCCATGCTGTCCCCGACATTGAATAGCAGGACTAATGGCTTCCAATTACGGACCAGTGTTTTCTTTGTGCTTGAGGTGTGATCATTCTTCCTTGGTATGTGACGTACGTTATGTGAAAATTTACACTGAATTGAGCCGCCACACAATATAGATTTTTCAGCGGAAAATTGAACTTGGAGACTAATTTTCTCCTCATAGTCACGCAACACAGAAAAATAAAAAAATAAAAACTTATTTCTTTAGAATACATCTTTGTAAAGACGTTGGGTTGATTTTAGGGTTCAGTTCCCCTTGATAACTGGCTCGGGTGCACGACGATCAAATTTTGACATATCAATGTTTTTGTACATTTAATATAATAAAGCCAAGTTGCTATATTAATATATTAGTATTTTGCAGTCATGCGACACCAAATTTGCATAATGTCAAGTTAAAAGTTCTAAGAAGAAATAACTTGTTCCTCTAAAAGAGAATGTTTGTTTAAGTAAACTGTAGTTTGAAAATGAAATTTCTCTGCGTTAGTTGACGTTTTTCAATTTGAAAAAAAAACATCAAAACGAGGCTACATACGCATGACTGCAAAATCCCGTACAAGTATATAAATTCCTAGCCTGCTATGCAGACGTATTTTTTCACTCTCGTCAATTCGAAGAAAAAAGTAACGTCTGCTTACCCGAGCGCTTAATTAGTTTCCAATATGAAAGCATGAGGTCAGCACGTTTGTTTTATTTTTCTGCCCAATCAAAGCCATTGTTACAATTTTAGTGAATTGGCACGCCAGTGAACACTCTCCTATGATTGGTCAATGGCAAATGTATTGTCTGAATTCCTTTTAAAAGAAACATTACACCACTTTCCAGGATATGGTAGGTAAAATCTGATTGGTCCACAACACAAGGTGGTGTGCATATTGGAAACTAATTAAGCGCTCGGGTAAGCAGACGTTACTTTTTTCTTCGAATTTATGAGTGAAAAAATCCGTCTGCATAGCAGGCTAATAAATTCCACACTATTAAAACTTTCCAAGAATGTTGATTTATAGGTGCTCTTTAAGTTGATAGTGATTATTTTCATGTTAGAGATCCCAGTTTGCTGATCTCGAAAATCATCACATATGAAAAAGACGTATTACTGGAGGCTGTCTATTTGTTCAGCTTTATTCAGCGGGAGTGACGTCATACGCGCAACGCCCGCCCCCTTGAGGTATATTCCTACTAAAAACTTCTAGGCCTTTGCAGCTAACACATCACGTGGTTGTACTGGAGAGCAAAAAATATCTCACTTCATTTATTTAAATGCCTTGTACAAGAATTGATATTAGCAAAACCCTATTTGTAAATGCTATTTTCCACCTCCAATCGATTGTCGATCTTTCAAAAAACCCCTGAGCGATTTGAAAGATAGCTTGCTCCCCAGCATCCATGGCAACGTCTTTTCCATGGGGATCACGAGCTCAATTCATTCGTTAACGAAGTAATATATCAGCACGTGACTGTTAGCTGCAAAGGGCCTATTATATACGAGCAGTTCAAAGAGAATTGATCACACTTTATTTATAATTATAATTTAAACTGACCCTGAGGACCTCATTAAAACTTTAATATTATAAATCCAAACGTTTTCACGTCGCTCATCCTTTGCTCAGATTTCTATCCTCTTTCAGTTTGTTCCGGGGGGGGGGGGGGGGGTCCCTAAAATGGACTACACGGGGAGGCTCCGCCCGAAAGGGCCGGTACCTTTTCAGGCTGGAGGTATATGGGCTGTTATCGCAGTTCGGCTATCTTGGATAAAACAATAGTTTTGGCCCCGGTAGCCTCGCACTGGTTGGTTTCAAAAAGAGTTTACCGGACGAAAACAAAGGTTTTTATTCTCCTGGAACTCAACATGGCCGCCGTGCGATAAAAGCCCATTGAAGGGTAGGGATTTCACGAGTTGAAGTATAGAAAAAGGTAGGGAAAACGGTTAGGGCTAGATTCCATCCGCCAGAAGGACGCAATCCCAAAATGCACTGCACTAAAATACTTCATTGAGAGCAGGAACTGGCGTCTAATGAAGTAACGCCTGCCAATCAAACAGCATGCAGTATAAAAGTTCTAAAAAAAGCTTTTGTTGACAGCAAATCCCTCGTGGCGTAAGGGATAGTGACGGTTAGGGTTTCGGTTAATAGATGGGTTAGGGTTTCGGTTCGAGTCTTCGTGGAGCCGATATTTTGTACCCTAGAAATATAACATCGAGAAAATTGCAATTCGACCAACTGGCGGATGGAATCTAGCCGCGACCAGGTAAAACTGTCATTTAGGTATTTAAAAGGGACTTTCAAAATATCTCGAAGAGATGCACCTTACGGCTGATTCATCCAAGGGGTTACTCAAGTGAAAAGTTTAGTAAAAGGTATCAACCTCGTGACCAGGGTCTTCTCGGTCAGATCCAAGATGGCGGCTACTGACCGAGAAGATCCTGGTCACGAGCTTGAAAAGGTATCTGTCAAAAATGGTATATAAAAGAGTAAGAGTTTGGACCTCGGGGCGGAGCCTCCCCGTATAAAACTTTGTTGAGTACCATTCCAGAATTTGTTATAGAGAAACTGACGAAAACTGAAAGAGGTTAGAATCGAAACTAGCATGTTTCGGCCTTTCAAAGTTGAGAACCAGCACATGTGGCCGTAAGTTTTCAATTCCTTTTGGGGGCCCGGAGACTTGTGACGTGTATCAAGTAAGGCGTTCTTCCAATTCCATACAAACATCTCTTATTTCTGCGACTCCTGAAAGCTCACCACATGGTAAATATCCAATGAAACGTCACCAAACTTGGTAAATTTACTACTTTCTATGTGCTCTTTCTTGTGATGGAGTTTATTTCATACTGATTACACCATAATAGGACATTTTCCCTTTTTGAATGCTTTTTATTATTCAGATTTTCCAACTCCCTTTGAGAATAGCAAGACAATGATCTAAATTAAAGGAACAAAAGAAACCGTGCAAAGGGTTCTGGTAGTTAGAGTAAATTGATGTCCGATTGACGTCACAACTCCAAGCCCTCACCAAGATTCGCGCTGACTTCCAAGTGGAAACAGGGAGCCCAAAACGGATGTTTTCCCTAACTTTGACGCCACTAAAATCTTTGAAGTTTAGTCTTTTTCACTTCTATTTTTTCGAATTCTTAGTCAGGGCGCTATACGGAATCGATATAAAACATTAATTTTTTGGGGTTATAGGCACTATAACAGAAAAGAAGCTCGTATTTTAAGAACACAAGTTGGGTTTTGTTCCTGGCAATTTCCATTCCTGATGGGAACGCACAACCATTTTACAATTATATATCAACTTCACAACTACTCAAGGGCTAAGGCCTTTTGCAGGAATGCAAGCATGTGGTTGTACTAGATGGGAGGTCTACAGCACAACATTGGAGACAATTTTGATGAAGGATGGCAAATATTAGCGTGGAAGAAATAATATACTGCTTTTAAAATAAATTTTGAGCAACTTGAAGCCAGTTCACTGTAACCGAAATCAAGTGTCTAGAATACGCTTTAGATTTGTAATCCACTTTAATCTTTACCACCTCTATCGAAAACGTTTGAAAAGCATATCAGGACATTCACATGGTTTCAAGATGTTATTTTTGTAGTTTTGTTTTAAAAAAACTTTAAGGTTCAATTGGGTTGGCCCATTTGCCTGTTATATGTACATGTTGTGCTCTCTCTGTGTAGTGTAAAAGGCCGCGGGCATCAAAGAAGCAAGCTCCAACCAAATATTGAGATTCCTCTTCTCTATAAATCTATAAACAAGATTTTACTGCCAACTATTAAATTCAGCATCTTTCGCAATATTTCACGAGACCCATAAAATTTACAGTGTGAATATATGTTTGATAAGAAATGCAGTAAATCTTTTTACCATTTTACATAGCGGGTCCAGGTCTATCCTTAAACTTGTCCTCATTCTTCTTTTTGGCTGCAGTAAAGACTTCTTGGTTGTGTTTTATGAGTGGATTGTGTTCATATGTTTGTTCCAGAGGTGCCGTTCCAACAGCCTTTGCTCTCTGCCTCTTCATTTTCTCATGGTGTTTTACGTATGCGGCTTCTTGGGCATTTGTGTATCCTGTGGTGATACATCGATCATAAGTCATTAGAATCTATCTTATCTTGAAATTTCATAATAACGAATTAATTAGCTAATGTTCTGCTGAGGTAGTAGTTTAATGTTAATTGAATTATAAATAATTCAGACTTTTTTCTTCAAGGCCATCTTTTCAAGGACTTGTTTCTACAGGTCACATTAATGACCTCAACATTTTACACAATTTAGACCCAATGTAAGACGTGACTTGTTTGCCCGACGAATCATTCAGTCGGCTGCTCTAGTGGTCTTTTGGAGGCAAAAATGAGACTGTTTTACTGTCTTCTCAGACATTCAAGGAGGTTTCAACTAACTTCAAGGAGTTTTGGTAACAATTAAGGACCTTTCAAGGATAAAACCTAATCTACCAAATGAAAGAACTTTTCAAGGATTGGTCTGGAACAGGGTCGTTTATCTGTTTATGATTGGAGTGGCGAGGGAAGCGTAACGTCTCGCGCGTATCATATCAGACGCTAGCCTGGGCTGGAACAGGATATCTTTTTGCCATTTTGTCTAGAACAGGGTATGTTTTCGTTGTTTCTAGCCTGGAACAGGGTCGCAAAAATACAATTTCTTGGCCTGGAACAGGGTAAGGGTTTCAAGGGCTCAGCGGCACACCCCCATCCTAATTTCTAGGGAGTATTTTTAGGGGACCTAGCAGTATTTCAAGGACTTTTCAAGGCCCGCGCGAACCATGCATGCACATTTACTATGGGCCCTATTCATTTCAGTCTAACAAAAATGAAATCTTGTCACAGGAATTTTCACTATTATTTTAGTATACGTATAACCTCAAAAAATACATATTTTGTCATTGAATCAAATCAACAGCCATTGTAATATAGGGAGTTACACAATGTACAGGATGGTGGAGTGGTGTAGCACAGTGTCACCTCTGCAACATGAGTTCAATTTTGGCTAATTAACTTTAGTAGGTAATTCTAGCAAGCTAATCCAATATGTGTTCCATGGCCAACCATGAGCTTTACACTGGCTATCTGAAACATCATCTATAACCTTTGTAATTCTTCCAGTGCAACCATGAGCTTTACACTGGCTACCTAAAGCATCCTCTATACCTGTACTTTGTAATTCTTCCAGTGCAACCATGAGCTTTACACTGGCTATCTAAAGCATCCTCTATACCTGTACTTTGTAATTCTTCCATTGCAACCATGAGCTTTACACTGGCTATCTAAAGCATCCTCTATACCTGTACTTTGTAATTCTTCCAGTGCAACCATGAGCTTTACACTGGCTATATATCTAAAGCATCCTCTATACCTGTACTTTGTAATTCTTCCAGTGCAAACTTGTAAGGTGGTACGTCCAGGGGTGGATGTAGGATTTGGGATTGAGCGGCAAAGTCATGAAAAACTAGGTGGGTACACAACAATTTTAAATAAAGAGACCCTGAATCCAATGATCTCCAGAGGTTCTTTTCTAAATACAACAAACCTCAATTCACAGTGAAATATTCAGCCATCAAAGAACGAGGCATGGAAGAGTCAAATGGGCATGAATGCATGATTGAATGAAATCTAATCGCCTTGCCCTCCTCTATTCTTCTCTCTTCTTCCCCTCCCCTTCTTTTTATCACATCACCAGACTCCAAATCTATCACATGCAGTTCCACACTCACGTAGCCTATTTTTCCTGATGTGGATAGCACAGAGAGAGACAAACCGACAGGCAGGCACAAGAACAAATACCCTTAATGGGGTTACAACCCCCTGGATATGCCCTTGAAGTCACTTCCATACTTGGAAAAGTGATAAACATCCAGCTAACATCAGAGATACTACATGTACTAGACCAACAGTAATAGTCCAGGTAAATACCCCCGTGTATAGGCCACTCCTACATATAGGCCACATCCCAAACTTGAAAAAAAGTTAAAAGGCTCATACATGTAAATGCTTGAAGCAAAACCTCTTTAGAAGAGATTGTTGTCATTCCAAGACCAAGCCAACTACTTTTGACAACTTTGAATGTGGTTGTAAAACAACTTTCCTTGTCATTATTTTGTTGTGTACACATTTGCCTTTCTATCATTAAACAACTCCAGATTCTTCTTCTTTTATTCCCCCATTAACTGACAAGATTTCCAAGGAACCTTATTCCTTCAAGTTAGGTTTTCTGGCAAAACTATACATGCATGATGTGCACAAGTCCGAGGTCTCCATCTTGGATTTTGAAGGAGGAGCCCAGGATGAGTGTTCATGGGTATAAGCATACATATCGTATTTTATTGCATATAAGCCACACACCAACTTTGGCCCTTGTTTTTGTCCAAAAAATGGAGTCTATACTCATGTACTTATGATACCTATACAAAATCAAACTCTTCAGGAAAAAAGTGAGGCTGCCGTTTCTTACCTGATCAAAGTTTATGCTTGCCGACCCATTAAGAAACACGTTCTCTTGCAAAGATTAAAGGGACCATCTCAACTTCCATTTTTTATGCCATTGAAAATGGCTGCCAAGCCAAAATCCAGTAAGGGTGATTTGAAGAAATACATACAGTAATCAACAGATCCCGAGTACCTTAATTTGTTTAATTCAGAATTGGACCAGAAAGGAAACTGATAGCTTATGGGGTGCGCAAAGGACAGTGGGTGAGATGGCCCCTTTGAGTTATTTTTGTGCAATTTCTCGACTTTGTCTAGACCAATGGCTAGACCTTTTGTCTACATGCTACAATCAGAGTTACTGAGGAGAGTAATAACTCACTCATTCTAATTGGCTAAAAATACATAGATTAGCAGTGGTTTTAAAATTTGAAAATTTGACAGCAGTTGAGTGGCGATGGTTGTAGGAGGAGCGGGGTTAGAGGTCCAGAAAATCTATAAAAAAAAATTACCTCACAATTTTCTTGAGAAGTTTTTCTTGAGAACCCTAGCTCTAGGTGGGTAAGATCTTGTTTACTGACCAGTTAGGTTGTTTTTATGGTTCATTATTGCATAGTTAATAGAGTGGAATGGTTAGGAAACTCAGGGACCTTCTTTGTTGTAAGTCTTTGTTTGCTTTTTTCAACCACTACCGTGCACAAAACACAATAGAAATTCCAACATGTTAATCAATCAGCCAATAGAAACGTGTGAGTTGTTGTTCAGGGAACGCTAATGAACTATGATTGTGCACAATCTTTTGTCTTACCCCTTCCAACCTAAATTGCAGTGCCTTTGTTAGCCCTTTTGAAGTTTGCCGGGTTTGCTAATCATTCCACTCTATTAACTATGATTATTGGTAGGCTTTTATAGTTAGTTTATATTATCATTTCATGAATTAATTAAGTGAGTGATTCCTCTCCTAAGAAATTAGTTTGGACATTTTTACAAACCTCTCCCAATGTGCCCCGTGTGTTTTCAAAAAGCAGACGTACATTCGTATTTGATATACAGTACCGTGCAAAAAGATTTCAACGCTAATTGGGGATATATCCCTGGGGATATATCCTTTAAAAGGGATATATCCCTTTTTTGTGAAGTGAAATAACCCCGTTTGAAAAGGATATATCCCCTGAAACTTCCCCCAAAAGGGAAATATCCTTTTTTCAGGGGATATATCTCTTTTTCAGAGGATATATCACTTCCCCCGTTGAAATCTTTTTGCACGGTACTGTAAGATTTGAAAATGTTGTAATCTGTCACTATCGTAATGTATCAATATGGCATACCAATTGTACAAATGTATGTGGAGCCTCTATTACTGAATTTATTTTCATGCCTATCGAAAGTGTCTAGTGGAATCTCTGAACATGCTCCCACTCCCGAAAAAAAAAAAAAAAAACAATGGCTCACCTGCTTGCATGTTTTCCCAGAATCCCCCCTGGGTCTTCAGGTCTTTGTGTACTTTCATTTCAGGAATACCAAAGTATTCTCTGACTGTCTTCAGTTTAAATATTGAAACTTGACCCAGAGAGAAAATATTAGATGTGATCCAGTATGTGAAAATAGCCTAAAGAGAAACAAAATAGTAATGTCCAACATTGACAAGAGGATACGTACTGCATGTTACGTTAAATGTATTGAAGGGTTTTGAATCAAAATGACTACTGTTTTTGTATTCATACAAATTTAAGAGTCCACTATTCTGAGTTGTGATTTCACTGCAACTCCATAGCTAGCTACATGTATATCTGCATTGCCAGTGGCTACATAATTATGCAACTACGTTGTCAGAGCAGGGAACTGGAAAGGATAATGACAAATATAATACCACACATACATTGTATGCCTACATATAAGCCAATTACTACGAAGTGGCTACCCAGTATAAAGTGGCTACATGGACATGCAGAGGAGGGAGAGGAGATGTCCATACATACATTGTGTACAGTGACTGTCTAGTTGAATAGGTAAGTACAATGTTCTCAAAAACATGCTTAGGAAATGTGAGGGGGTGAGCTGGTACATGTACATTGTATGTCTTAACTGACTGCATAATCCACATAACCACACATTCATAACTCGGCTAGAGCTGTGGGTATTCTGTAGTTGTTGTAACATTGCTTACAGTTGGGAACTGCGCTGTTAGTGGAATCATCATAATGCACATGACTCGGAAAAATGATTTCATCTTCTGCATCTGAGGGTTGTTGACTCCAGCCTCACCTCCAAGCTGTCAAGATAAAATTGATAAATAAAATCCAACATCACAGGATGAGGAAAATAAATACTGACCACATGGGTATTACACACATTGATTTTCATCAAGCAAGAGTTGATTACAAAACTGGTGGATTTCCACCAGCTATTAGGATGGATTAGCCATCAGTTGCTTGAAAGCACAAGACTTGTGTGATTTGTCTTTTGGTGAAGACAGCTTTTATGACAGTGTAGCTGTTGTTAAGTAAAATAAAGTAAAAACTTTATTTACATGTACCTCAGTAACTCATGACAGTCTGGTGAGACTGATAAACTTGAGGCAGACGTGGGACCTACCATTTTACGTCTTTATCCGAGAAGACGTGAGAACGAGATTGTTTCACAAAGGCAGCACATTCTACAGTCTCAGTTATTTTAAGACCATACATCATGACCTTGTCCCTCCCACTCAGTCAATAACTAATTTATCCCTTTCATGTTTTGTCATTGAAATACACAATTTGTACTCAAGTGAACTTTTTTTTCACTGTCACGGAGGGGAACTAATTTGCCTGGTGTGACAATACATGTATGTACTTCTGGTGATGTTATTACCATGCAGTCACACATGATTATGCAGGGACCGTGCTTTCTGGTTCACAGTCATGATGTGTAGTAAAAGAGTTACCATTATTTTAATCGCTTCCATACAAATTAATTACTGGTAACTCTGTCAACCGGAAAGCATAGTTCCTGCATTCATGCATGACTGGTGATGACGTCATTGGAAGTGCATATCGTCACATTGGGCAACACAGACCTACAATGTACATCTCATGTTTTCTACAGAAATTATGATTACCATTGATATAATTATCCAATGTACATGCATGTACCATATCATAATTTGTTAAAATGAAGTGTAAAATTACTACAAATCATAATACCTCTATTGTTGCCAGCATTGTAAAACTGCAGAAAATTGGGAGAACAAAGTAAGGGTCGTACATTGTCAGGTCAGTAAACCACAGCAGTCCTCCAGTCTGAAGGGACTCGACAGGTAGATTAGCCATCCGCCGCAGACCAATGAAGAATGAAACAAACAAGGGAATCTGTATCAGGGGGGCTATAATACTCTGACAAAAAATATATTAAAATACCTGTAAATGAAGGAGGACGACGCATACAATGGGTCTTTTGTAGGAAAGCATGCAATCACATGGTTGTACTGGGATGGTAAAAAAATCTGACTTAATATATTAAAAGTGCCTTGAAATGACATAATTGAAGGGACATTATGCTAATGAGTTAAAATTGAATTGAGTAATAGCATTGAATTTCTTCATTTATACAGTTGTTTTTAGGTGACAGACATTTGATACTTAGAATCCGAGATAAAGACCTTTTAATACATGTACGTGGAGCTGACATAAAACAGGAAAAGGAACTAGAATTAGGTTCTGACTTAAGTGACATCACTGAAAATATTTGATTCCTTAATAAACAAAAATTTAAGATATGTTACTTATTGTCAGTTATTTTGTTTTCAAGTTTGACTTTTAAATCTGGTATAACTGGCTAGCGCTTAAAGACACTTGTACAATCTGATCAGAATTGTTATTAGCAAATAATTGTAAGTTATTATAAATTAAAGCAAAGTATGAAAAGACTAATGACTGGTAGTGCAAGGAATTAAGAAGGCCTTAACTGAGCTCTGCAGTACATTGTACTAGTACCAATGGCAAGTGTACCTTAGAAAATGCTTCATTGCACATAAACCTGTACCTTAATTGGATGGCAGTTGTTGTCTTTGTACAGTTGCTGGAGCTTCAGTGATGCTGCAGCTTTCCCCACAGCATTGTTACTATTCATAAGCTCTCTTAGCTGTGCTTGAACCTCTTCTAACTCAGGCTTGATATTATTCAAACGAGCAGCATTTGCTTGAGACTTTACAATCAGAGGCAACATTACTAGTCGAAAAGCTACTGTTACTGCCACAATGGACCAAATCCATGGAAGATTAGCTGAGGTGTGGAGGAATTCCAGTGACTGCTGTACGAGTCCAATAGGGTAATACCCACCGAGCCCTAAGCTTACCAGGGTTGGTTCACCTAATGCAGTTACAGCATCTGCTGCATCTTTAAGAAGATCAGTTCCTGTCGTGATATCATCTAATAACTGTGAGTGATCCACTGGGATGAAGGGGTTGGTTGATGCATTGTCTTTTAGTATATCACTTACAGCTGTGGGGAAAAAAGCATTCTGTAACTTATCACTCAACAGGAACTTTCATAATTTTCTCCATACAGTAAGGAACTACCAATACACAAGAAGAATGTCCATATCTTCTTAAATTTCTATTCTCCTTTATACAAGATAGGCATAATTAATTATGTATTCATTGGATGGTATCCCTAGGGGATAGCACTCAGGTTTATGATGTATTAGGAATGTTCAGCATTAATTGGGGTCTGGGTTTTAGCCCATTTCAAAAGCAGGATCCGGTTTGTCATTAAACATTACCTAACTTTGACTGCTTTATTATAAAGAAGGAAGACTAAACTCCCATAAGTTAAAACTCCCATAAGTTTCTTTTCAGGCTTCCTCTGCAGTAGTATTGAATTTATTGTTACTTTTATGCCTATTTAACTCCTTTTAAATAACTTGTAGATGTGCAAAAGCTAGTGCAGAAACAAGTTACTGGTATAGATGAAATTATGTCACTCACTCAGGTGCTAGCATTCATTCATTCACTCACTGAGACACGTGTTAGCATGCCAGAGAGCCAGTTGACTCAAAAGTACCACAAACACGAAAAACAGTTCTCACATGTATGAACTATTTCATGGGAAAGAAATCCATCTCTCATGGATATTGTGGAAAAGTAAACGATTTTCAAAGCCTAACATGCAAAAACCTTCAACCCTTGGATGCCACATGTGACGTACATGTACCTCACAGGAGCAGTGATCGCAAATAACAACTGTCCTAATTTAAGGTGTGGAATTCAGAGTCCTTCAAATAGTTTCTCTGCATGATTGTTTTTTATTGTACAAATGTATATTGCTTTTGTACAATTATACCACATGTGGAGTTGCCATAGGGATCCCTAAGAGAGCAATAACAAAATTACCCGTACCATGATCCAGGACAGTCGTTATTTGTAATCGCTGCTCCTGCAACCAAGAGTTGAAGGTTTTCACTTGTTAGGCTTGAAAATTGTTCATTTTCTGCAATCTCTGCGAGGGATGGGATTTCTTTCACATGAAGTAGTTCATGTGAGAACTGTTCATCATGTTCACAGTACTTTTGAGTCAACTAGTGACATGTACCAACGATCTATAAGTGTGTTCGCCATTGAAGTTTTCTCCCTTGTCTTATCATATAAACTATCACACTTTTCCCACTAATTCAACATTTTACTTGAATTCTTGCAACTATTATATAATCTACATGTAGCTATCAAACTTTTCCTACTAATTCAACATTTTACTTGAATTCTTGCAACTAAACCACTTAACCTTAATTTTTTATAGTTAGCACTAATTAATTGTGCCTGTGAACCTCAAAGCTTTCGTTTTGAATGACTTTTATTCAATTGACGTACTTTACAACCTGTGATATTATAATGTTTTGTAGGTAAACATGTACAATTTAATCATTTGAGTGGGCTCCCCAGGCCTGTAGGCATACAGGAGAACAGTTAACAATTAACAACTGACCCAGATTTTAGGAAAAACATGACCTTGATTGCTATGGAATGGACTCCTGAATAACCAAAACATTATATCCTAGGCCATTATGGTTCAGGTGTATTTATAAGTCATTCTATATATGAATCATTTGGGGTTGAAAATGGATTTTTCTAATTCATGGTGGGTTATGGTTAATGTTTGAATGAAAATTTACGAACATCTACAAATATATTTTTAAGTCGATCATTTGGATGTAAATAAGCTCTGAAACCCCCCCCCCCCCCCCCCCCTCCCTTAACATTCACTTTGTATAAAATTGTACAATAAAGTTAATTGTTTAAAAAATTGTCCTAAACATCCCGACCAATACTCCCTCTCCCACATTTTTAATTGGTTTGTCAACGACCCCTAATGAACCGAGAAGCACATTGGAAGCAACTATACAATACCCGTCCATTTTTGAAGTTGAAACTAACTGCCACCGTTGTACCGAAGTTGATGAATTCTAATTATAGCAAGCCGTGAAACTAACTGCCACAGCAGTCCGTTGTCCCAAAGTTGATGAATTCTAATGCACCTATCAGTGTAACCCACAAGGGGGGTGTTCGGGCAAGGAGCAGGGATTTGACAGCAAATACGAGCCCATGAATCGGGAATTTGACCGTGAAGTCTGACCTGGGGTTGGGAACAGGTCTGCAAAATGTGCGCTTTTCCAGTCAGCGGTATAAATAATGGAGCAGTCCTAATTGGTTTCTGTTCAGAAAATCTTCAGAAACTCAACAAATCGCAGAAAAGACCGGGGGTAAGGAGAAAATTGCAAGAGTTAAGACTTTTAATAGTTTAGTTGTCAAGCCAATTAAATTTGGGTGGGGTATTTAGACTAGCAATTGCTTCCTCACCCTTGGGCATTTGATCAAAAAAAATCCAATTTTTGTCAAATCCCCACCCCTTGCCAATGTCATTCCCAGCCTGCATGTTTTTCAGCCAAATCGCGGGCTCTGGGAACGAGATTGACCCCTTGCCCAAACACACACCCCCTCTCTCTCTCTCTGGGGTTACATTGATAGCTGCATATTTAGTGTAAGCCGTGAAACTAACTGCCACCACGGTCCACAGTCCCTAAGTCAACGAATTAACATTTTAGAATGACAAATGTTCTAATATATTCTGACTGACCGTGGACCGTGGTGGCAGTGATTCTATGACCTACGTGGAATGGACGGGTAATCTATAGTTTAGCCAGATACAGAGCTGTATAATTTCTGCAATTTCTCCAAATTTGGATTATGGGATGTACATAATTGTATAGCGATGTTTCGTGTTGATAAACATTGCAATTGTCATGCTAATGTGCCAACCATGATTTGTAAAGCGCGCTTTGTGTTAGGAACCAATGGATCTCTGGTTGGCACATTAATCACAATAGATGACGACACACGAAACATCGCTATATCATCCCCAATTAACCAACCTGTGCCTAAATCACTGCGAAGTATTTCGGTAGACTCCTGTGTGTATCTTCTTGATCCTAAACCTACTCCATTTATTCCAGCACATCGTGTCCACAGCAGACCAATAGATCTTTGATTCCTCGGAATCTCCCTTAAAACATTTCGCCATGCAGTTTGTGCAGTTCCAGCACCAGCGACAAATTCTCTCACTATCTGCAGCGAAATTCAAAGAACATCAAACTAAGCTCAAGGAAATGGGAACATAAACTCCTCCTTACTTGTTTATTTGAATTTCTTGCAATTTGCACGCCAGGAAAAGAGACAATTCGCTTCCAAACTTTGCTCCCAACTGCACGTGGAATGAAAGTCGCCATTTTGACTCTTTTGGTTGATTAGTGGGCTCGGGCTTCCTGTGGTTTAATTTTTGCCACTGTCGTATCGCGGGCACAGAATATTCAATTCCAAGATGGCGGACAGTAGAGAGAAAAACAGCCATATGCGTTCTCGGTCTTATTCTAGCGAGGAATACGTAGATAGAAAGTCAGAAAGACCTTCAGAAAGGTCCTCTTTCCAGAAATCAGAAAATATAATAAAGTCTCGTAAGAGATCTAGAAGCCGATCTAAAAGTTCAGATGATGATCGCCAGCACAGCCACAGCCACAGCCACAGATCAAGAAGAAGGTCAAGCAGTTCAAGGTACAATGGCTTAATTTGTTTACTACGTCGCAGGGGGTGGCAGTGGTTGTTCAGAAAGCATGGCAGAATTTTTATATAAACTTAGTCCCTCTTAGTACCTCTCTCGATCAGTGGCTAGGTTTGAAATGTTTACCCCACCCTCCAGTTAATCACTTAATAATAAATTAGCCTCTATAGAGACACTAGAGACATGTTTTCAACATGGCATGAAAGCACACAGGCTCATCAGAAAGATTCGCTCATTTGGAAGATCTCTCGCAAAGTGATGCTTCGTAGAGGTAAAAGTTCTAAGCATTCTAGAAGCAGCTACTGTAATAAAAACAAAAATTACCCCCTAAAATTTGTATGCTTGAAATGTTTACCCTCCCCATAAAACCACACCTCCCCTGTGACGTAATAATTGAACAGTCCCTAATTTTATAAGGGACCGGTCATTATTTATGAAGGGGGGGGGGGGGGGGGGAGGCAGGGAATTAACCCATTCCAACCACACAACACATTGTTTCGGAGATCCATTCTAATAGGTATTGGGCACGTGGAGCAGGGCTGGCACTAAGAGACCATGTCGTAAGCAATAGTACGTAGTGATCTAGCTAGCCTGCGAAACAGGCCCTCAGTGTTCTTTCAATGCAAAGGAAGTGATAAAATGATTTGGCCACGTGAAAATGGAAAAAGGAGACTAGCACGAGAGAGAAGGAGGGCCTGCAGCCATCCCTTATACTGTACGTTTTCATTTCCCATTCAGATTCTGAATGGGAAATACTGATTGATCAATTAGCTGTCATCGCCGTCATGTGTCTCAAAATGTCGCATATTCCTCCTGCGAACTGACTGAAATGGCGGTGACAAGAGAGAAGTGATCATTGAAGCAGTTGAGCATTAATTCAGTAAGATGGCGGTAGGCGCTTATTTTTTCTCGCAGCATCGCTGCTCGCCGATCCTCACTTCGCTCGGATCTGGTACTCGCTCTGCTCGTATCGGAACTTGCTCCGCTCGTATTGGCAGAACTTGCTCCACTCATATCAGAAAAGCGCCTGTTCTGCAGGCTAGTAGTGAACTTACCTGTGGAACACTGTTGGAAGATGTAAATCTACAGTGTCGATAGTCAACTAAGAATTATAAATTATGCATAAATTATAAATTATTCTGCAAATATGCTAAAAAGCTGTTGCGGAGAAGACAAATGTTTTTGTAAACCCAAAAAAATCTTTAAGTTTGAATTCCAAAATTGTTCATTGTAATTAAAGTTCTTATTATGTTCTATAAGAGAAATATGCTAAGAATTAGTATTTGGAAATAAGTACCTTAAATTTCGCATTCCAAGGTCAAAATGTCTTCTCCGCAACATTTTTATCCCCTAAGTTTTCATTGCAAGAAGGTAAAAAGCCCTATAATGTTCAAACTTTCCAATTAAAGTTCTAATTTACAGCTTGTGTAATATTTTCCCATACAAAAGATATCAAGATGCCCACAGGTTTGTATGAAATTCACATTTTTGTTTTTGTTGTGGAGAAGACATTTTTGTCATGGAGAAGACATCTATAATAGAAATACTTCAAAAAGCATTCTTCTATCTATCTAGATATAGCTTTTTCTACTTGTTTTCCAAATAAGTAAAGAATAGGCTTTCTAAAATAGAAAATAATTTAAAGAATTATATGACACCTCTATAGCATCTGGAGGCCTGGAACTAGTTGTCAGTAGACTGTTGCATTGTGGGTATTTAATCTAGTCAGCCATCTTTGATGAGCTTGCATGTCTGCTGTGATCAGACTTATTTATTGAGATAGCCATGTCAAGCATCACTGAGAGGAGTAGAAATATATCTTTTAGCCAGCCTCTTAAAGTGGCTTAACATCAAATACCTGAGTTTTGTTGTTATTTCACATTAGAAACTTTTTGTCTTCTCCGCAACGTCTTCTCCGCAACGTCTTCTCCGCAACGTCTTCTCCGCAACAGGACCAAAACAAATCATTACCAGATATCAGTAAATTTGAAGAAGGAAAATTAAAAGTTTTTTGCACTGAACGATATACATGTAGTATTAAATTGCTCTTTCACTTGAATCAAAGAGGTGTTTGAGATGTCACATAAATTCAGAGGAATTTGAACTTGATTTTATAGGGAAAAATGCAGGTGTTTTCTGAGTCTTCTCCACAACAGCCAAAGATTTGATGCTTGTGTCTGTCCATAAACGTCAAGAGTGAATACTCTCAGTGTTTTATGTAAACCTATTGGGTATCTACCTAACACAAGTAGAAAGGTTGTGCTATTCATTTTATTATTTTTTCTGCACTCGATTATATGTCTCTGATTTGTCTTCTCCGCAATGATGGATTACTGTGGAATGACCCTAGCTAGTATGTCAAGGCAATAACAGTTATGACTATATAATTCAGTTTGTAGGAAATTTTGATTTCCTTTATCTTGACTTGGGTTGATATTTGTCAAAGCAATAACAGTTACACTCTGTTTATTAATTTCCAATAACAGTTGCACTCAGCCTGTGCAATTTAACAATAAAAGACTATGTTTTATTTTCTAGGCGATTTTGATTTTGTTTGTGATTTTCTTGACTGAGTTTGATATTCTGTCAAAATAATAACATTTTGCAACACAACCCCCCTCCCCCCCCCCCCCCCCCCCCCCCCACCTTCTTTAGTACTCAGAATAACATGACCCACCCCTTATTGACTAAAGAAAATGCACATGACCCACCCCTATTTTTTCCCTCCTTCATAAATAATGGCCGGTCCCTAAGGCCAACCCAAAAATTATGTGGCAGATCACTTTAATATACAAGATTAATTTTCACCAGTCTTTTTCATATGATTGTTTGTGGTCTAGACTACCAAACATCTATCAGGAAATTGGTTGACCTACAATGTACTATGCAAGAATTGCCGCCAGATAAGGCATTATGCCCACAAAATACCAATCGGTACCCCAATATTGAAATGGCTATAATAGGAATAGGTACTTAGTACATGGATTGTATTGACTGAGTTGGAGGGTTTGATGGGAAAATATTTGGCTCGAGGTCATGCCGTACAGAATGAGAGCAGTAAGGTCTGTACAAATTGACTGAGAGCCAGTTATTAATTTTCCTATCTGGTCTGATCTTACTAATTATATATAAGTCTCTGTTTTTTTAATATCATATTACCACTCTCAAATGGCAAAACAAGCAAAAAATAGAACAGGGCAGTCCCCATCACATGAATTTTGTAAATGGTTTTCTGTCTTACAGAATTTTGGAATGACGTTTGACAAATTCTGCTATGGAATGTGACACATTGTGTAAAAGATTGAAGTGCTCACACAAGCTGACTACCTGTCAAATCTTTTCTTTGAGATAGTGATGTTTTTGTAAAGTAAAGTTGCTAAACAAATGTATGTTTACCTATATCCAAACCATTTTTTGAGATGATGATAGCAATGTCAACAGCTATAACACTGCCTACCTCCAAACTTATTAATAATATTACCCTACATTGTACATGTAGCTTGAAAACTATAGAATATGAGATATAAAAAGACAAGATCATCATGATATTTTTTCCATTCAATACTTATAATATATGGCTTAGTATCCTAATAATTGACATTTTCTATTCAGCTCTGAGGAAACGAAACCAAAAAGAAAGAGAAAATCAAAGAAATTATCAAGTAAAGAGAGATCAAGAAATAGTTCAGCATCATCTTCTTCATCCCAAACTAGTAGCAGTGACAGCAACTCAAAAGATGAAAGAAGGAAACCAAACAAGAGTAAAGCTAAGAGAAAAGAGGTACTGGTATAACATCAATAGTCTGAAGCAAATTGTTTCATGGGGATGTAAAAGAACGAAGTGCTGAGGATGCAAACAAATCTCTAATAATTTGACTTGGCATAGTATTCTAGGGCTGACTTGTAAATGAGACCTCAATTCCCTAACTACCACTTGACAATGCCAACCACAGCTACATGTAGCTGTAGTTTAATAGCTGAAAGAATGTGGCCAAAAATCTGGGAAACCTATTTGTAATGTTAATGAATCCTCTTTTCATGTTTGAATAGGTGGGGTAGGGGGACAGGGCTACACTAAGGTCAAATCACATTGATTCATACATGTATTTTTTTTGTTAGACATACATGTATTCCTAATTTCGAGAACATTGCAATTGACATATAAAAATAGAGAATATGAAAGTCTACACAATAGAAACAACAGCATTGCGCTCTGCTGATCTCAGCTTACATGTACATTGTTATGTTGTTTATTTAATAATTTATTTTATTTGAGAATGTTTATGCAATTATGGTAGGTATATATATGTTGTAGCTTAAAAAAATTATTCAGGTTAAATTTGTCCAAACTAGTTTATTTTTGTCCAAACTAGTTTATTTTTTTCAACCTAGTTTACTTTAATGTCCAAACTAGTTTATTTTTTTCAACCTAGTTTATTTTTATCCAAATTAGGTTATTTTGGTTCAACCTAGTTTATTTTTGTCCAAACTAGGTTATTTTTTCAACCTAGGTTATTTTGTGTCCAACCTACATGTAGGTTATTTTTTCCCAAACAGTAATTTTTAGGGTTTTTTAAATGTAGGGTAGCATTATATTTATTTGTTGTTTAGTGACTTAGCCGTAAAAACAAAACAAAATTAGGGACTAGCTCTAAACATCCTAAATAAGTGAGCACCCGTTGTGGACGGTTAGGGTGTTTTTAAATCTAAGGGTAGGGTTTGTAGTGGTTCATGATCAGAGGACCATTAAAGAAGTATATTTATCTGTTGTTTAATAGTGACTTCGCCGTAAAGAAAAACAACATTAGTGACTAGCTCTAAACACCCTAAATACGTGAGCACCAGTTGTTGACAGTTAGGGTATTTTTAAATCTATGGGTAGGGTTTGTATTAGTTCAGAGGACTATTAAAGAAGTAATTTATTTATCTGTTGTTTAATAGTGACTTCGCCGTAAAGAAAAACAAAATTAGTGACTAGCTCTAAACACCCGAAATAAGTGAGCGTCAGTTGTTAATGGTTAGGGTGTTTTTATATGTAGGGGTAGGGTTTGTATTAGTTCACAGGACCATTAAATAAGTATTATTTATCTGTTGTTTAGTGACTTAGCCGTAAAAAAAATTGTGACTATATAGCTCTAAACACCCTAAATTAGTGAGCACTTATTGAAACAAAAAATTAGGTTGAATTACCAAAATAAACTACATGTAGGTTTAAAAAAATAAACTAGGTATATTTTGGTTCAACCTAGGTTATTTTTATTCAACCTAGTTTATTTCTTATTATGGATTCAATCACAGTAGAATTTCTCTTCCCTTATTGATTATTGTTTACCTGTGATGTCTTAAGTCATAAATTAGCGCTATAGCTACATATAATTTACAAACTGTTTCTTTATTGTCAGGAGTTAGAAGTTCGTTATTTTGAATGCGTACTTCCATTTTGTTCTAGTCAGCGTGTTATTCTATTTGGAAAGCTGAGTCTAACGAGTATGAGGTTTAGTCCAAGATCCTTTGAACTCATTACTTTAAGATACTGTTTAGCTCTTTCGTAGAAGTCTTCTTCCAGTCAATGTTAGTGTTTATTCGCTTTTATATTATTTATCTCAGTGATTCCTCTGTAAAAGTCGGTTTGGTTCACAGTTTGTTTCGAAGTACGAGTGGAGCCGTGGTAATTATTATCGGACTTTGTAACAGCAAACTGATTTTTATGCGTAAACTATCTCAAAAATGTCATATCTTTCTAAAAGAATGTCTTACTATTAAAGATATATACTTCACTGACCTTGTGTTGTTGTTTTTTACTCTGTTTGCGATGATTTGGGGCTGTTTTAAGCCTTTCAAAAACCGATTCCTCACCAAAGTGGCAAATGTATTTAGCATGGTATATTGCTAATTCAGGGGCCACAGTTTTAATATTACTCTATACATATACATGTATGGCTACAAAATTAATGTATATCCACTGAGGGTAGTCACTGCCAGATATTTGTTTGCATTCTCAGTGGGGACCTACGATTTAATGTCCTGATCCCCGAAAAGATGTGAGAGCAAAGGCAGCACCAGCTTCTCCCACTGAGTTATTTTAAGACCCAGAGTGGTGCCAGGTCAGGCCGGGATATTGAACCTGCAACCTCCCACACAACAGACTAGTGCTAATAACCACTGGGCTAACTGGGAGGGTGGATAATGCAATCCACTGGGAGGTTGATTTATCCTCCGTACTTACTGTATTTCCCAAGTGCACTGTAAATCCCTTTACCCCATTACCCCAAGTGTTTTTCCATCCCTTTCAGGGAGAATAATATAAGCTTTAAAATCCAAGCTTTTATACTCAAATTGTTAGTTACTGCATTAATTTGAATGTATTTACTGTATATAAAAACAGAAACTCAAGAAGAAAAAAAAGAGGAAGAAAAAGTCTAAGAAACAAGACACAAAATCCCTGTCAGCTGTCAATCAAAATAAATATGGTAAATATGGCATAATAACAGAGGCAGACCTGTTTACCAAGCAGCCAGAGTACAATGTTTGGCTGCAGGAGATAAAGAAAATCAGCCCAGAGACAATCTCCAAATTTGAGACCAGGAAGCACTTTGAGACCTTCATGGAGGACTATAATACTGCAACACTTCCTCACAAAAAGTATGTTTACCATCATGCAACAAGAGCAGATTTCATATGAGTGGGACAAACTATGGCAGCCTTACCGTAACCGTACTACATCCGTGCTGTACCGTATCTCTGTAATTTGATTGGATCAGCAGGACAAAAACAATGGGAAACCATTTCAATGTCACGGCATGGCGTATGGTAACCGTGCCGTAGTCATTGCCATAGTTTGTCCCACTCATACATGTAGAGCAGATTTCGTATGAGTGGGACAAACTAAGATAAAGCACTGACTACTGCATGGTTACCTTACAGCATGCTGTAACTTTGAAATGGTTTCCCATTGTTTTTGTCCTGCTAATCCAATCAAATTACAGAAATACGGTACGGCACAGTGACAGACATGCCATAGTTAATTGTCCCACTCATACGAAATCTGCTCTACGAAATCTGCTCTAACATGTATTACAGGTCAAGTTTATTTTCAGTCAATTTTATTTTAACCTAGGTAAATATTTTGAATTCACTTAGTATTTTTTACCTTAATTGTAGTCACTGTGCACAGCAGATGGAGGGGATCCCCAAGTCGGAACTGACCATCCACCAGTGCTTGCCAGAACTTTTTTTTTCACTCGTATTGTATTTCCAATGGGGTACTGGGTTAATGTGTCACCAATTGGATTAAAACAATCGTGAATAATATTATGTATTTTTTTCTAGGCTTCAAGAAGTTTTTTCATTATTTTCAGGTATTACAATATAGAACAATGGGAAATGAAAAAGAGTGCTAAAGTAAGACTAAAAGCTTTGAAAAAGGCACAGAAAAATCCTGTGTTGTTTGCCGATGATGAAGCCAAACACAGCAGCAAGTTCAGAGGAGGGGACAAAAGATATGGTGAGTGAACACATTCATTTACAATATATAGTGCTCAAACTACAGAGTAGTGGGCCAGCGTTAATGCAAACAGCTTTAGACTATATCGCAACTCCGTCGTCGCAGTGCACTTTGGGATGGATATCTCAGTTTCTATTGTTAAATCCAAGATGGCCGCCCAACAACAACAATGGAAAACTGAGATATCCATCCCAGAGTGCACTGCGACGGCGGGGTTGCGATATAATCTGGCACTGTGAAAACTCACCGTCGGTCGATTTCTGACGAATGTTGCAGTTAGGAGAATTGATCTTCTGATCCTGCGTGCGTAAGATTTATCTCTCGTATTTTTCCTGTTCGTTATTTTATAAAAGCAATATAACACGCTTTCCATGTCTTTGTTCTCTTATATAAACACTCGGGATATGTTGGGAGAACGCAGAAAAACTTGAAAATCACGAGCCGCTATGAGTGAGTGGCGATGCTGTATCGGATATACAATGGCGAGCCGCTTTATTGTATATGCAATACAATATTGCCACGAATATTATGTGGCTATGTTTTATCGGATTTACAGTGAAGTCTTTGTGTCTGTGAAACAAGTTTTACACTAAATAGCACTAAATCCATAGGGGCTGATCAAAGTCAACCCTCGGAGTAATCGCGAGATACCAACAAACTCAACTCACATGTTACTGGGGCTTGAACCGTGGCCACAGTGGTGAGAGGCAAAGCACTATCCATTGCGTCACCCTGGTAACTTTGCCATTTACAATGCCTACTTGCACACACACCGTACCGCGGCAAAACGTCATGCGCATGCGCTTTTGACGAGCCGGTCGCGCGCGCGTCTCCCAGTTTCCCGCCGAAACTAAAAGAAAACAGAGGCAATACTAATCACCCCTGATTCTAAGTTCAGCACGTACGTACGCGTATTTATATTTACGTGAAATGTTTCGCGAAAAAACAAGAAAACTACTTTAAAAGCTAAGCCAAAGACTTTAACAGGTTGAAGGTTTCTTAATTTGTAATTCACTGAGTTTATTAAAATAAAATGATTTACTAGAACAGTTTAAGACCTCGGAAACTTGTATTTGAAACTAGAGCCTTCGTTCTTTAGGCCAGCGGAGCACAACGTTTTGCCGCGGTGTGACTTGGCAAAAGTCTTCCAAGCGAGAGGCAAAGGAACGGGCTTCTTCTTCAGTTATTAATTAAACAACTTACGTCTATTTTCAATTAAACCTTATGAAAACACTAACAAGTAATCTTTTTTTTGTTCCAGGTTTAAGCCGTGAGAAGATCATGGAAATGAAAAGAGCAATCAGAGAAAAAACTGAACAAGAGTATAAGAAAAATGTTGGCTTTGACCCAGCTGACAAGAAATAATATCTTAGTATAGCTTTGCAAGCCTCTCTGCGAAAAGATATGCTACAATCATGGAACCTAGTCCAAAGAAACAACCTAGGCTTTAGTGTTTTTACAAAAAAGGTCTTAATGAATTTTGCAAGGTATAGAGCGGATTTTTTACGAGATGGATAAAAATACCGCATGTAACCGTACCGTAACTTGCTGTACCGTAACTCTATAACTTGATTGGACCAGAAAGACGAAAACAATGAGTAAACCATTTCAATGTTACGGCATACTGTAGAGTAACCGTACCGTAAACCATTGCCGTAACCTACCAACTCGTACGAAATCCGTTATAATACACCAAGGGACGCCACCTCGAATATTGACGTAGCCTTCGAACAGGTTCATGGGAAAGAAAAGAAGGGGGAATGAGAGCCAGCACGGGTTGGAATATCTGGGTCTAAATTTTCGACGCAAACTCCTATTGGTCCATTCTACAATATAAATCTATCCACGTGTTAATTAGATTTTACATCTTAGACCCGTTTCAGATGCTGCTGCACTCGTGTACCGAATCTAATTACGCGTGTAATTATGTGCCGAACGTAAATTTAGTCTTCGCTACCAAGGTGCAATCATTTGGAATTCTCGTTCGATCAACCTTAGGTTGTCTCCAAAGCATATTTTCAAAATTAAATTTAACATTTCCATCACTATAATTACACTGTTTCCCTTAACCAGTTTCTTTTCCTTCTTTTTAAGTAGTTCTATACTATTACATATATTCAGCCTTCATGCTTAGATTTATTCCTAGCAATCTTTTTCATGGGTTACCCAGCTCGATCAGTTATTCTGGGTAAAAATCCCCACTAATTTTTTTTTGCAATGGCTTTATAGTAAATCTAATTTGTTACTATTATGAGTCAAATAAAGTTGTTGTTGTTGTTTGAAGCCGCCCTTTGTTTAAACCCACCGTACCGAAAAATATGGCGGCATGTCATTTACCCACAATCCTTTGCGCGAGAAAAACTTTACACCGTTATAAAATCGCGGTACAGGTTTTAAATCTTAAAAACAAGCAAGTACAAATGTTGTTACCAATCCACTGTTATTGAAGGGAATAGATGATTTCTACGTATTATTTTGACCGTGTTAGGTTCGCAAGGAATTGTGGTCAAATGACAGCCGCTATCTTTTTCGGTACGGTGGATTGCGTTCGGCACGAGTCGACATAACCGAGCCTGGTGATAGGTCAATGGAAGGGTGCAATTCACATTTGTATAGTATCCGTGCAGGCTCTTCTTCCCCCTATTCCCAAAAGCTTGTTTGCAGGCTAATACCCTTCCGGGATTTTAGCGTTCGATTATCATGTAATTCAGTCTGATCACGTATATCTAAAGCTTCAGAAGCTTGTTAGGACAGATTTGCAAACCGTCTCAACCTTCCTTTGCTAATGGCTAAGAAAATAAATGAAGCTGATCAATATTTGCCAAAACATTGGAAAAAGTAGTTGCGACCGAACAAAATCTGATGTGAGCACCCAACCAGGCTCTCGGGGGAGAAGAGAAAGAGTCCCTTCCCCTCCCTCCCAAGAGAGCCTGCTCACTTTTGCAACAGATGGTCAACGTGACTTGTTGGCCCATAGAACGCCATACACCAGCTCTCCCTTTACAACCAACAGAGCTTGACTGACCCGTGGTATCGTAGCTCACAGTGGACACAAATATACAAAGGCACATCCTCAAAATTGGTTTTGGGCTTCCTGTGGCAGGATTCGTCAGTTGTCAAACGGATTTTCCCCCGGATTTTTCCTTGTTTACCTCAAATTTGCAGGATGAATAAAACTTGTATCAAAATAAACTTTACTTATTATATTTACCAGTTCTGTGTCTTCTTGTCGTCCGATGCATTTTAGAGATGCTACAGGTCATAGTCGAGTACGTCCTTCATGTAGATGAATATTGACAAGGCATGCAACTAGACTCCGCCAAACCGCGAACCACCACTCGATTACCCGCCAAAATTCCCCTTAAATCTGATCGCTTGCTCGTCTACTTTGGGAATATGAATGAACGATGATTCATGGGCATCCTGCCCAACTTTGAGGTCAATTGATGCGAGAGAATGGCATAAAAAAACACTCGAAGTCAGAATTTTAGCATTCGGAAGGGGTCCTGCAGACATTGCTGTCCCTTTCCAAAATTAACGGTCACCACCGGGTAGAATTCCCTTCTCCTCCCCTCCCCACTCGCTAATATTTTTGCAGCCAAATGCAAACTCACTAGGGTCAACACAGTAGAATTTTTCACTAAATCTTGTTTACGTTACCCGGCGTTTTGAACTAGCTACGGACGAGATTTTAGCGGCAAAAAGTAGTTTTCCAGTTAATCGTGACAGCAGATGTACAGTCAACTCTCGTTATTGCGGACACCCTCGGGACCGTGATTTGGTGTCCGTAATAGCGAGAGTCCGTAATAACGGGTGTTATGGTAATGACAGAATTCGTCGTTATCTACATATGGATATAGAAGCAAGAAGTTGTCGTTATCTTTATCGGAACTACATAGCATTTCACATTTATATACTACTGACCGACCCTCTTTGGGGCCGTTAGTTAACGGCCCCAACACGCCTCGGTATATAGTGAAACCCTCTTTGGGGCCGACAACTAACGGCCCCAACACGCCTCGGTACTGATAGTGAAACCCTCTTTGGGGCCGTTAGTTAACGGCCCCAACACGCCTCGGTATATAGTGAAACCCTCTTTGGGGCCGTTAGTTAACGGCCCCAACACGCCTCGGTATATAGTGAAACCCTCTTTGGGGCCAATAACTAACGGCCCCAACACGCCTCGGTATATAATGGAACCCTCTTTGGGGCCGATAACTAACGGCCCCAACACGCCTCGGTATATATATAGTGGAACCCTCTTTGGGGCCAATAACTAACGGCCCCAACACGCCTCGGTATATAATGGAACCCTCTTTGGGGCCGATAACTAACGGCCCCAACACGCCTTGGTATATATATAGTGGAACCCTCTTTGGGGCCGTTAGTTAACGGCCCCAACACGCCTCGGTATATAGTGGAACCCTCTTTGGGGCCGTTAACTAACGGCCCCAACACGCCTCGGTATATAGTGAAACCCTCTTTGGGGCCAATAACTAACGGCCCCAACACGCCTCGGTATATAATGGAACCCTCTTTGGGGCCGATAACTAACGGCCCCAACACGCCTCGGTATATATATAGTGGAACCCTCTTTGGGGCCGTTAGTTAACGGCCCCAACACGCCTCGGTGAAATAGGAAAACCGTTAGGGGGGCGTTAACTAACCTGTCCATTAAGTGTGACTGTAACTGTACAACAAAGTACGACAATTTATTTCGTATGTACCAATCTTTGCATAACCAGTCCACTAAATTACTGGTAGGAGACTAGACTGACGACAGTCGTAGGTATGGTCAAATGGCCCATAGTTATATAGAGAAGCCAAAACATGGGAACCAAGAATCAATTTGGAAACCTAACAAAGGAGCTGCAAGACTTAAAAACGTCTTAACCGCCAATATGAATATGCACTTAAAGTTTAACTACTACGAAATTTGACCACTTCTGTCTGTAATTTTTTTGTCTTCCAAAAGGACAAACATGCACTGACGGAAATATACAAATGTGGAAAATGTTGCCAAAGGACCAAGTTAAAAATTTGCGGAGAGTTTAAGCCTGCGATCTATCAGCGCCAAATGCTGTCGTAACGTCATAGATTCAATACGTCGCTCTTTTGGAGGAATATTTATATCCAAGACTTTGTTCTTTTTTCCCATATATGTATAGCTTTTCGGGAAAGTTTGTGTAAAGTGGCCCCGCGCGTGTTGTTGTTTAGTGTATTACGTCGTTCCTGTAACTGAGTTAATAGCGGAAGTGGTCCGCGTAATAGCAAACACAAAACCTGAAGATTAGGAGTCCAAAATATAAGACTTACCTCGAGAAACCATTTGGACATGTACAAATATAGCAAGTTTACTTTTCGAATAGGCAAAAATATAGCCTGGGAAACCAGCCCCTACTCGTGAAAGAGACGTCTGGGCAACGAGGCAGAAAATTCCCTACTGATTGATGACGTAGCAGATAGCCGTTTCACGATGTACTAAATTAGTTGCAATTCTCAGAAGCCGAATGCGAACAACAGAGTTCTATAACTACCGAGGCTGCTCGTTTGCTTGGCAGTGGATCACCGTCATGAACAACCATGAAATTCAAGCCTATTTAGCGTGTGTCGGTAGCTCGTTTGCTTCGTTCTTTCAGCGGCTCGGCCCGGTCAAGCGAATTTGTCCTACGACGTCGACTCTCAAAACATATTATAGTTGTTTATAATTTCAAAACCTACACACATCTAGCACAGCAGGCCACTTTTCAAGCCAGCTCTTTTGCCAGGTCAGTAGCCGAAGAGGTTAGCTACAGAATGCAGTTACTTTCAGGGTATTCTATACCGAGGCTGCCCGTTTGCTTGGGTGAACGACCACGTTCGTAATTCATAGCGCACTTTATACATGTAATGTTTATTCATAGCCTAGATTTAGCAAAAGATCCGGCTTGAAAAGTGGCCCTGAACGATTTATCCGGCACCAACAACTCATCCAATGTTCTGTGATAGCTCAGTGCGCTGTGTGGTTTACTGATATGAAACAATAAACAACTATGACAGTACCTTTTTGATCACTTACTTGTAAATGTTTTGACAGTACGACATTTCGCTTTACTAGCCGCTGTAAGAACTATATATGCAAATGAACCAACAACAGCACCAACACACGTTAACTAGGCTTGAATTTCATGGTTGTTCATGACGGTGATCCTGACTGCCAAGGAAACAAGCAGCCTTGGTAGATATGTTCCTTGAAAAGAACTCTGTTGTTCGCTTCCTGATAGCAGAAGTCTCTCTCAAGACAGAGAGAGACCTCTGCTAGCAGGGAATGTTGTTCGCCATTCAGCTTCTGAGAATTGTAACTAATTTATGACGTATATAGCAGATAGCTGTTTCACGATGCATCAGTATGGAATTTTCTGCCTCATTGCCCCGACGTCCCTTTTACGCGAGTGGGGAGCGATAAGAGTCGGCTGGTTTCCCAGGCTAACAAAAATATCGCTATCTGAAAATTTGATACGTGCGCGGCTCACTGGATGATAGTTTCGTAATTGTACGATTGGATAGCACATCAGCAATGGATGCAAGTTGAAATGCCATAACCGAGTTTTTATCCAACGCCGAATGCCAAAGATACGATATTCGTAACGATACTTAGTACCGCCTCTTTCACTGTCATAAGAAATCCGCTCTAAAAGGTACGTCTCGTTATAAGTGATCTTGTACCATTATGACACTAGCCTATGATAAGGACTACTGTATATCGCCTCTTTTCATTGCCCCAGTAGAAAATCCGGTCAAAAAGCAACTATTTACTCGTTATCGTTTTATCATCTGAAACGAAACTTCAAAACAAATACTTTGAAACTTAAGCGTATTTAGTCGAACACATGAACATCTGAACTTGTCACGGTCGGCATCCAATCGTCCCATTCATCCATATCCGATCGTTTATCGAAACGAACGAGATATCCTTGACTTTTATTGTAAGCGATAATCGTTCCGGTAAACCATCCGAGGTAGGCCATCAATCCATTATCATCCTCTTCCTGGTATTCTACTTCCACTTTGGTATTGATAAGGCTCTTACCACTCTTTCTTCGACTTTCTCGTGTACTCCACCATGTTGATACCCCATTGACATAGATGTGTCTCTTTTCAATGAATGGAACATACCTGCAAATTAATTAGCAACGTAACATCATATCAGTCAACTGAAGCAAACTTTAACAGGATATAGTGAAAGCATTACTTACCTATACTGGCCATGTTGAAACTAGTAAGGTTCGTCAGATCAGTATAAGGCACGATAAACTCTGATAAGTTATAGCTCAAGTTAGACAGCTAACAAACGTCAATCATTTTATCGTGAACCAATCACGTGCACTGTACTGTAAATCAGAACTGGATTTTGAAAAC
Organism: Actinernus sp. WN-2022; assembly: GCA_030867875.1. Taxonomy (NCBI): domain Eukaryota; kingdom Metazoa; phylum Cnidaria; class Anthozoa; order Actiniaria; family Actinernidae; genus Actinernus; species Actinernus sp. WN-2022. Next base: position 97,007,766 of record JAOWCC010000019.1, read on the forward strand.
TTTACGCTGCATAACTGTTGTACGATGCAAATTTCTTCATAACAGAAGTAGCGTTGACGGTGAAATTGTGTTTTTAGATTGATCGAAACTTAGTCAGATTTGATCAGGCCGTTCCAGATACCAATGCAATCATGACCATCCTCTGTTTGAATTGCGTTCGGCACATAAGTGGAGCGGCGACTGAAATGGCCCTAATGCTTGATAAGTGTAGGGGCGTAATTCCGACATTGGTATAGCGGCCGTGCAGGCGTGCCGTTAAGAGGGTTCCATTATATACCGAGGCGTGTTGGGGCCGTTAGTTATTGGCCCCAAAGAGGGTTTCACTATATATACCGAGGCGTGTTGGGGCCGTTAACTAACGGCCCCAACGACACTTGACTTATCTAAACACCGCGTAATAACGGGGTGCGAAAAAAAATTTGAATTTAACCATGGAAATGTTTATTTTTGCACATGTATTGAACAATAACACTGTTAACTGAGCAATTGTCCGCTCTCTTACGAGTCGTTACTGAAAAGTAAAGCATGTTCTACGTGAGTTACTCTTTTACGAAAAAGTAATCGATGTGGCTTTGTAATTGTTTTCTTTTTGCAGCAGTTTCACTGACTTTCTCCGCAAGTCTGTTAAAATGGCTTGCGAGTTCGAATTGACCACGCTCTAGAAGAAACAATTCAATATTTTCCACATTGCTGAGAACCTCGCCATAACTCTTGAGAGTGGAGGTTGCTTGTCCTTGGTCTTCCTCTGCTTCGCTATCATCGTCATCGTCGTCCACTTCCACAACCTGGTGACTTTCAGACGTTGCATGTATAGAATCCAGGAGCTGCTGTTCGTCAACAACATTGTAACAAACAGGGAGAACGTCATCAAACGCAATGTAGGCTCTGACATTGACACCTGTATCGCGAATCGCTTGATCAATGAGATCTTGAAAATCGTCGTCGAGATCAGCGAAGGGATCTTCCTCACTTGCATGCTACCATGGTGAGACCACTTGAGATGCCAGCATTGGAAAAACACTTGATAATCGTAGTCGCTTCCACCTTTGCCCACGCACTTCCCATCCAATTCATCTTAGTGATATCCGTTGCCGTGCTTTCACCTGTCGCCAGTGTTACCACGTGGCGCAATAACAACTTCCTGTAGTGTACCTTAAAATTTTGGATGATTCCTAAATCTATAGGTTGTAGCTTCGAAGTACAATTCACAGGAAAAAACACAATTTTCATATTTGAGTACCGCCCCTTCAGATCGTATGGATGACAGCCAGCGGAGTCCAGGAACATTATGGTGGATCTGTTCTTGGCGTTAAAGTGGCTGTTTAACTGGCTAAGGATGCTGTGGAGAATATCAGATGTCATCCAGGCCTTATTCTGGTTGAAGTATTGACATGGTAGATCAGTCCTGTTGACATTCTTGAGACACCTTGGATTAGCAGACTTTCCAATTACAATTGGTTTCCTCTTTTCTCCTGATGCGGAGACAATCAAGGCAACAGTTAGTCGCTCTTTTGACTTTTTGCCGCCTTAGCCTTCTCTGATAGACTTTTGTCTGGAAGCGCACGAAACATGCATCCCATTTCATCTAGATTCCAGATATCTTGCATCTCGTAATCTGCCAAAATAGATCCAAGTCGATCTTTCCACGAGGTGACTGTATCCTCTGAGACGTCTGCTGATTCACCACATACTTTGTGCTGCATGCGAGAGGTTGTGTATCTCTTTAAACCTTGTCAACCATCCACTCGATGCCTTAAAGTCCTCATACTAGAGTCTCTCCGCAGATTTTGTAGCGAATTCCTGGATCATGGGACCATCCACCGGATTGTTCTGTCCGGTCTTCCTCTTAAACCATTCCCAAACTGCATAATTTAAGTCGGAATATTGGGAGGTGCGATTTCTCTTCCTTGCTTGGGGCAATCCTCTCTCATAATCCTCCCTGACCTTTGCCTTGTTTTGTATGACACAACTTATTTGTGTCTTTCCGGAAGAGTACTTCTCTGAGAGTTGGCGCAACCCTGTGGATCCCTTCTCATATTCTTCTACAATTTTAAAACGCTGTTCTAAGGGCAGCTCGTGTCGCGGCACGCTGAACCCTGCTAGCAGAGGTTATTTTCTCTTACCCTCTCTCCAGTTCCACTAACGAGGGAGAAAGTAACCTCTGCCACGATCCGAACGGTTCTTTAGATCTCGCCGGCTCCAAGTTTTTGGAGGTAAGTCACATGACTAACCGGTTTAAAAACCGGTTTCTCGAGATCGACGTCACACGCACATGACCTGCTGATACTATTAAAACACTGCCCAGTCTAGAATCTGCAGTTTCAAGATGCCATCTGTTTTTGGAGTGAACATGAGCGTGAGCGAGTTCGAAGTAGCGTTAAAAGCAGCTGTGTCAAACCTCAAGGAAAGCAACATCACTCTCGACGAAGGAAATTTATTTTATTTTTCCCACGCCTTCTCTTGCCGTTAACAATAGGAAATCTACAATGTTTACTGTCTCGTTTTTCTCGGCCAATGGAAATCCAGATACCGTGGCGCATGCTCAACAGAAAACCGTTCGGATAGTGGCAGAGGTTACTTTCTCCCTCGTTAGTGGAACTGGAGAGAGGGTAAGAGAAAATAACCTCTGCTAGCAGGGTTGGCACGCTGAGATGTCGAGTGGCGATTCACAACAACAATATGTAAATTTAGTGCTGCGCCTCGAACCGTGACCAGCCTACAAAGTTTTTGACAAGTTCGTAACAAGTTCGGCCAATCAGATCGCGTGGAGCTGAGATGTCAGAGCAAGGCCAAGGGCGCGCTTCGGTCGCTATTAAAGGCGCCGTCTCACCCACAGTGCTTAGCGCGCTCACATAGCATAGCGACCATTTTCGATGCCATCGAAATCCAGAGTTTTATGGCAGTGGTCTTAATCTTCTCTACATCTCTGCCATCCTTCCAGCTATCATAAAAAAATCATACTAGGTTGAACCTTTTTTATTGCTCTTCCTGTTGAGCCTCTTATTTAAGTGTTTTAAATTATTTGGTCATGTAAATTTTAGTTTTATTTCAGGTGGCCGTAGTTCTCTGATGGATGCCGGAGTCTCGTTCGCCGTCCTCAACAAAAGGAAACAATTGTCCGTTTGTGTCCAGGATTTCCACCTACAACATGGAGAAGCTATCCTGATCATTAATCTTTATATTTAAAGATATATTAGCGCTTAGTTGGAGTATCTACTATCTTTGAGCCGATTTGGGTTGTTGAACTGACACCGTGGCTGGCTTACGCTACCATATGGCAACAAAACTCCGCTTGGTCGACCCGAAAAGAACCGAGCAGTTTCCTAAAATCATTTTCAGAGCTTTGGCGTTTAACTTGTGGAAACAGGTTTCTCTCTGGTTTCGAAGGACTTTTAGACAGTGATTTCGCCGAAATTTTCGGATTCACCGTGTCGATCAAAGTTTATACTCGCACGAAATTTGACAAACAATTAAAGCCGCCGAGATAATAATTTCCCATTCAAGCGAGCTCTTGAACTGGTTCTCTGCTACTGCCATCAACGAGTTTGCCTGCTAGTTAACATCTCTTTCTCTCTCTGCAGAGGAAAATAAAATCGAGGAGAGAAACCTCTCGCTTTAATAATTATTAGTATTACCCGGAAAGAGTGTCTCTGTTAATAGCACTGAGATAGTACGGAAGCGACGGGTGAGCGCTATAAATAGTCAACAAACTATAATAGGCAACGAAACTCCGCATGGTCGACCCACAGGCCGCCCAAGTTCTGACTGTATAACAAGGTTTGTATGGGAGTTCTTCCGATAACTCAGAATAATAACATAAATCTTCTGTAATACAAGGTAAATAAAGGAAGAAGACTTACTTGAAGTTGTTTTGTCGTCCTATGTGTGTTTCAGGTCGCTAGAGCGGTGTTTTATGGAATTCTTGAGTCATACGCTTCACCCCTCTAACCAGAGGGGAAGGCTGAACACTCCATCCAACGACTGCCTTCGCTCGAGGACGAATTTTCCACAAAATATCAATCCCATCGGCGTTTACTCGGCCGCGGTACAATCCATGGACATCAATTATCCCTCAGAAGTCCCCAGGCTTGATAACTCCTTTCCAAACTCGTTAGATTTGAACGATTTTTGAAGCAATTCGTGCAGCTTCAAACGGCCGACAGATCGTGTAGTCCATAGAATGGTCCCCTTCTTGACAACGCGTTTTGGTAACCAGGCGTTTGGGTAACCAGGCCGTTACAAATTATTTCTTTCCCTGAGAGGGACATATCAAATTCATCCAGTGGTCTCGTAGCCTCCGATGCAGACGTCTTGTGTGGTTCGTTTCCCTCCCAACGTCTGCGAACTCGAGCCACATTTTGTGTTCCGTGACTTACGGATTGTTTATTTTGCCCAATCAAATTGCTTGTTAGGTTTTTCCCTTAGCCCAAACTTAATTAATTACTTCGTAGACCGTGGGAACACAAACACTTGATTGGCTGATTATTACTCGGGCTACCTGTGGTAGCTCCGAGGTAGAAATTAGGCGTCGTTATTTTTATTTTGACTTCCATTCAAAATTTTTTTTTTTTACACTTATCGATAGAGCAAGTTACAATGCGAGAATAGAAGATAATAAATCAAGAGGAAAGATAAGAAAATAATATGAAAAAATAGTTACATATATAAGTGTGCAGAGGCCAAAGTAGCAGAGCTTTCGAGTTGGCCTCTGCCATAAAAGGGCAATGCTTTTACAAATTATGTGAAATTAAGTTTAAAATCAAATAAAAAATCAAATCAAATCAAGGCAAGTACATACTACTAAGGTATTTTAAGCTATAAGCTTAGAACATTACAATTTTTTTTAAATAATTATTATATAAAGGAATTCTATGCTTGCTTCAACAACAAATGGCTTTTGTATTCTTTCTTGAAGCTCCAGATTCCTAATTGTTTTATATTAAGTGGTATTTCTTCCCATACTAGAGTAACGAAATATCGAAATGAGAATAATCCATAATTAGTTCTTATTTGTGGTTTATATAAATTATCACCTGAGGAGTATCTAGTATTATAACTGTGTATTTGAGAAGCTGGGACAAGAAAATTTTGTAAAATCAATGGAATATTGTGTTTATCATAGAGGATTTTATGAGCTAGAACTGCAGTTTTTAAGTTAAGTATGTTGTTAAGTTTCAATATCCCCAGTAAATTATAATAAGGTGTAGAGCTTTCCCGGTTTGGAACATAAAAAATACTTCTAATACATTTATTCTGTTTAGTTGACAGTTTGGTCAGTCGAGAGGTATAAGTATTACCCCAGCTAACTAGACCATAATTTATATAAGGGTAGATCAGGGTATAGTACAATTGTTTTAGCATGTGTAAATCAAGGTAATGACGTAGTTTATTGATTATGCCAATGTTCTTTGCTATTTTGCTACTGACATGTTTTATTTGGGGTTCCCAGTTTAGTTTCTCATCAATAAAGATTCCAAGATATTTTATATAAGATTTGCGCTCCAAGTCTTTAATGCTGATATTAACTTTTTTAGCAGGAGAAGTTATAATCATATAATTTGTTTTCTTAAAATTTATCGACAATTTATTTATAGCACAATATTTAAAGACATTTTTCATTTCTTCATTCATAATGGTTTCAAGTTGTTTAGGGTCTTTATCAGAATAAAATATATTTGTATCATCAGCAAATATTCGAAATGACAGTTTGCTTGAGGAGTTTGGTAAATCATTTATATAAAGTAGGAACAATAGGGGGCCAAGTGTAGACCCTTGAGGGACACCACACTTGGTAATCATAGTGCCTGATGCTATGTCGTCTATTTTAACATACTGGGTACGATTTTAAAGATAGCTAGCAAACCAATTGAACGGAGTACCTCTGATACCATAATGATATAGTTTTTTAAGTAAAATCTCATGGTTAACAGTATCAAAAGCTTTGGCAAAATCAAGGAATATTCCACAAGTAATCTGTTTCTTATCAATTGCCATCTTAAGGGTATCAGTAATCTCAAGTATAGCCTGTTCAGTAGAGTGGTTTTTTCTAAATCCAAATTGATACTGAAATAAGATATTGTGTTTGTCCAAAAATTTAACAATCTGATTATAAATTATTCTTTCTAATACCTTACTGAAAGGTGAGAGAATTGCAATAGGCCTATAGTTAGCTGGATCAGTGAGGACACCACTCTTATAGACTGGAGTTATTCGTGAAATTTTAAAAATATCTGGTACAATCCCTGTTGCTATAGATTGGTTATAGATATAGGTAAAGGGCACTGCAAGTTGAGAGAGATACTGCCAGCAACGAGATTGGAGATTGCCTGCTAGCAGATCTCTCTCTCTCTCTCTCTGTCTGCAAGTAAAAATAAAACGGAGGAGAGAAACCTCTCGCTTTCATAATTATTAGTATTACCCGGAGAGAGTGTTCGTTCTCTGTTATAGCACTGAAGGGAAGCGACGGGTGAGCGGTAAATATTATAGTGCAGCCAAACACTGCTGTATAACACTTTGCTGACTTCACATTTAATTTGTAAGGTGCTATTAGTTTCATCAAGGTCATCCATGTTCAGGCAAAATTATCATGTCACCAACATACAGAAATATATGCTCAGTTCGCGAGGTTCCCGCCGTGAACAAGGGGTCAAAGTCCGGGATATAAACAATAACAAATAATAATAATAATAATGTCTTTATTTCTCAACCGGTAAAATACGTACCGAGTCTTACAGTGATAATAATACAAGAAATATTAGTAATACAATAAGTCATAAGTATAGTAAATATAAATGTTACAATTGTCTATAATTAAAGGGCCAAGTTATATCTAAAGATTAATCTATTTACAAACGAGTTCTTGAAGCGAGAGGTGTTTATTTTAGGCCAAAGGGAGGATTGTTTTCTGAGGTTCCTGGAAGAAGGTTTAATTTTAGGCATAAGCTGAGTCAGAGGGTGATTAGAATTATTACGGACTTTACTGAAAATCTGTCTGTCACACCTCTGGAGTAATTCTCTGATTCGTAAGTGACTAGTAGTGTATTTTCTCTTAAAACATCTGTCTAGAAAACACTGGATGATAGATAAGTCAGGCTCAGAAGAGCCGTATACAGGTAGGGCATAAGTTATCTTAGGTACTATTATTGATTTTAAAAAGTGGTCGATTTCTGACTGGTTCGATCCTTCTTTTCTTAGGGATCTAAGGATAAAAAGACATTTGTTCGCCTCTGTAAGTTTCTTTTTTACATGAGCAGAGAATTTACAGTCCTGCTGGAAAGTAACACCTAAGATTTTAAGTTCAGTGCATTGCGGAATATTTCCAACTCCGAGATATTGTTTAACATGTCCTTTCTTACGAAATATGAGCTCTTTACATTTAGATGGGTTACACGACATGGCATTATCATTGGACCAGTCTCTAAAACATTTGACGCAGTCACCTGTAATATCAGTAGCGTCTTTCCAAACTGGTACAATTATAGTAGAGTCGTCTGCGTATTTGACTAAAGCGGAGTCTACGCCAGGTTTACAGCAATTCAATTCAATTCAATTCAATTTTATTTTACACTTATCGATAGAGCAAGTTACAATGCGAGAATAGAAGATAATAAATCAAAGGAAAAATAAGAAAATAATATGAAAAAATAGTTACATATATAAGTGTGCAGAGGCCAAAGTAGCAGAGCTTTCGAGTTGGCCTCTGCCATAAAAGGACAATGCTTTTACAAATTATGTGAAATTAAGTTTAAAATCAAATAAAAAATCAAATCAAGGCAAGTACATACTACTAAGGTATTTTAAGCTATAAGCTTAGAACATTACAATTTAAAAAAAATATATTATTATATAAAGGAATTCTATGCTTGCTTCAACAACAAATGGCTTTTGTATTCTTTCTTGAAGCTCCAGATTCCTAATTGTTTTATATTAAGTGGTATTTCTTCCCATACTAGAGTAACAAAATATCGAAATGAGAATAATCCATAATTAGTTCTTATTTGTGGTTTATATAAATTATCACCTGAGGAGTATCTAGTATTATAACTGTGTATTTGAGAAGCTGGGACAAGAGAATTTTGTAAAAAACGTATCAGTTTAGAAGGAAACTAAATAAATCACCAAGGCGTTATAATCCCTTTAATACATGCCACGGGCACCCCGTGGAATTTTTGGCGGGAGCTGTTATCCGAGTAATTTGCATACTGTTGTTGTAGCTTCCATTCTTCGAAATAACAAACGTGTATTTAGAGTCTTTTATCAATCGTTTGTATGGGGAAATCCAAAAGAGAAAAGCAAAGTTATTGGGTAAAACGTGAAGCGAACCCTGGACCGAAAAAGTAAGGAAACCGGCCATAAGCAGGAATTAGGTAAAACGAGGGTTGAGCTCGCGGACAGCGACAAAGGCTCGTGGTTCGAAGAACATGCGAAAGGCAGCGAAGAACAACCTTCAACTTCAGAGTCAACTCCAAATATAAGCAGCGCTAGCAGGCTTAAACTGTCGTTTGGCTTACCAGGAACCAGCAAATGAGTCATTTGAAGAGACTGAGGACGCGAGCAGCGATTAGTTCACATCGGAGTCTGATTCAGATCCGAATTCACTCCTGGGCCGTTGTCAATCCTCGACTTCTCAATTGTGAGCTTGAGAGGATATCAATTTGCAGTTGTTGTGGAACTTTGGGAATGAAACTTAACGACTCTCGAACTGAGTGAAACTGTTGAATTGTTATGAGAGCAAAAGGTTTCTTTTGAAATATGACCTGACGTTTCCCGCGAATTTCACTACTGTTTTGAAGCTCCAGGGGTCCTTGCGTAGTCATTGGCTAGTTGGTTCGACGTGTTGACATTTGCTTTGATGAGGCGTGAAATGTTCACGACTAGGTTTCTCCGACTGGGTTTTTCTTCGTATCCCCTCGCTTTGAATGAATTAATAGGGTATGCAGACTTGCCAGATTTTTATAAAACTCGCCCAAAAGACAGATAAGTTACTGACAAAGAAAAGGGTGTGAGCGTTTAGCAATATTCAAAGTATCAGTTTTCCTCGTAGAGTATCCCGCGTAATGTGACTCGGACATTATTGAACACTAAAATTTTAGGAATGAATTGCATTTGAATGAGGTAAAATATCAACAAATGCTCACACCCTTTTTTAGGCTGTCATGTGCTGATTGACACTGTGCAGTTGAATTGTTTTTGTGCGTTAACCCAAAGGCTGCTAATTCACTTTTATATACCTTGTCAATTTTGCGTTTGTTGGCTTAGCATTGCTTTACAATTAAATATTTTTTTAAACAAGTCCATTCAGCGTATTCTGCACTTCATAAGCTTTACAGAGGTATATCGGTTTCTATAGATCGTTTTCACTGACGTCACAAAAAAATTTGCCTCAAGAAAAGACTGATATTAGTAAAATATTTTTAATGGTGTGTATCGAGCAGGTAAAAATATGTAAGTGACCGAAATTTTGGAGCATTAGAGTACTTCCTAACTGAGCTGTCGGACAAATAATATTCAAACAATTTAGTGTAATTTGTATGCGGCGGCCATGTTGGTGTACCACTTTGGTACACCAAGATGGCGGCCGAAAACGTACTCTACAAATAAAGCTGTTTTTCCCAGCAATATGATTAGCATTCACTTAAAAACACTTTAGATATCACTTTTAACGTTAAATCAAGTCTAACATTTTAAATTGGCAGAAAGATATGGATTTCCATGACATTTAGGAAACACGCTGAGCTGGGCTGTCACAAAATTCAAAATACTCTAACTCAATAACGACTCACCGTATCGATGTAAAATTTTACAAGAATACTGAGTATATCGATACCTAAATTATATTAAAAGAACAGGGTTATAGATCATTTAGTTTAGATTTTAGAATTTTGATGACGTCACGTGAAAACGATCTATAGTTTTCTTTAAAACAATGCGCATACAAAATTATTAACGAGAGAGACCCGCGAAGGTATCCGGTAACCTTAAGACGAGCATAACGATCTCTCTAGGCCTGCGTGAGCTCCAAACGGCAAATATTATAAGAAAATCTATATCAAGGCCACAAGCTATGGCAGATCAACAAGCCTGTAGGGAATATTATTTCTGGATACAAGGCCCGGATACAAGGTCACCATGCATACAAGGACATATTTCAGCCCAAGATTGATGAGATTTTGATGCTTCAGCGTGAACCGGAAAAATGCAAAAGATCAGTTTGCTGTGGGTTAATGGCCGCATTGTTGGGCACATTCCATTGGGACTTTCAAAATTGGTGTCCTGCTTTCTGAAAAGAGAGAACCATAAAGGAGTTGTTGTAATCTGCGGAAAGCGGATCAACAGAGGAGGCGGTTTAGGGCTAGAGATTCCCGTTTTTTTCAAGCTCTATGGAGAAGAGAGATTCCTGGACAGATTAGACGAACTCATCCAGGGAAGCGAAGGGGCACGAAATTCGTTGAGGAGTGAAGATGAGGGAATTGCTACAACAACAGCAAAACAAGGGAGAAAGTGACGATCTCAGAATCAACAGGGGAAAGCGAGCAAAGCTCGATGTAAATAAGCGCTTCCCTTGCCTCTTGAAATTTGACTATGGACTACTGTAGTTAAGCTTATTTACAGCTTATTTACTGTTCCACTGTGTCCAGTGTTCCACTGTGTCCAGTGTTCCACTGTGTCCAGTGTTCCACTGTGTCCAGTGTTCCACTCACATAACGAGCCAGAGATCATCAGAAATCCAAATCAGCGTGAGGTCTGGCTGCTATGAAGTGACGTCACAGTTTAGAAATCGAATAACATTTTGCAGTTTTGTTTTATTTACCTTTTAAGTGATTATGACAGTTAGGTGAGTAAAGCTAGTCCTGGCTAATGTCAGGGATGTAGGGAAGTTAAATTTTGATTCCGGTAGCAATTTAGTATATGCATTGTTTTATTTCTCATTTAGTCTGCCATTCAAGTCCGTGTTCACAGCCAGGGATGAATGTTGAAGCTGTGCGCAGAGTATTTTGCTTCTAACTGACCGTCGTTATTAGTATTTCTATAGCTTGGACATTTCATCAACAGGAGTACAGATAAATCTTGGGAGCAAATATATATGAGAAACCGAAGGATTTTGCGAAAGACTTGTCGATGAGAAAAATGGTGGGTTTCGCAGTAATCGACTCTATATGGATTACACAACGGCTAAACCAGTATTGCTTCTCCGCATCAGCTGCGCTATTAGGAGTAAACAATTTGGATTTATGCCTTGGATATATTGGATTGAACGTTACTGAGTGACTTTGCGAAGGTGGTAGTGCTAAAACGCGGCGTAAATCTACATGGTAGGAAATTCCCGCCAAACCAAGTCTTATGATGGTGCTTACACAGAATCAGTTAGCTGCAAGGTTTTAATAGAAGCAGCCACGAGGAAACATTGATCCTGCGAGACGAAATAAACAAGCTCAAGCTACAGATTTCAACTCAATAACACTTCGGTACTCCTAACTCAGGGTTCAAGCGACGAACATAATAGACCGGAGTTGGACAGCCTACTAAAAATGCCGCCAAAGCTAAACAAGACAGAGAAACGTGACAGTGGGAACCGAAACACCATTTAAAAAAAAAAAACTATTACTGAGTTATTATGCTTATATTTACATTAGAAAGGAGAGAATTCAGTAAGACTTATTTCAAGCTATAGTTCTATATCCCCAGTTGGTTCATCCAGCGGGAAGTCCTGGCAGCTTAGTCTGCCTGAGCGCTTCAGGGATATAGAACTCAGTCATTTCTTTCTAGCGTCTCCGTCAAGTTTACCAAAATAAGATTGATTTCAAACTAGTTCTATATCCCCAGTTGGTTCATCCAGCGGGAAGTCCTGGCAGCTTAGTCTGCCTGAGCGCTTCAGGGATATAGAACTGTCATTTCTATCTAGTGTCTCCGGCAAGTTTACCAAAATAAGATTGATTTCAAGTAAGTTCTACATCCCCAGTTGGTTCATCCAGCGGGAAGTCCTTGCAGCTTAGTCTGCCTGAGCGCTTCAAGGATATAGAACTCATGCAGTCATTTCTTTCTAGCGTCTCCGGCAAGTTTACCAAAATAGGATCGGTTTCAAGCTGCGTTTAATTGATGGGAATGTAGAGAGTTTACTGGGACCCCCTGGTGATTGCAGAGTCCAGTTCTGCAATCACCAGGGGGTAATATGGTTACTAAGAAGCTCTGGCTCGTTATGGGGAGTGTCCAGTGTTCCACTGTGTCCAGTGTTCCACTGTGTCCAGTGTTCCACTGTGTCCAGTGTTCCACTGTGTCCAGTGTTCCACTGTGTCCAGTGTTCCACTGTGTCCAGTGTTCCACTGTGTCCAGTGTTCCACTGTGTCCAGTGTTCCACTGTGTCCAGTGTTCCACTGTGTCCAGTGTTCCACTGTGTCCAGTGTTCCACTGTGTCCAGTGTTCCACTGTGTCCAGTGTTCCACTGTGTCCAGTGTTCCACTGTGTCCAGTGTTCCACTGTGTCCAGTGTTCCACTGTGTCCAGTGTTCCACTGTGTCCAGTGTTCCACTGTGTCCAGTGTTCCACTGTGTCCAGTGTTCCACTGTGTCCAGTGTTCCACTGTGTCCAGTGTTCCACTGTGTCCAGTGTTCCACTGTGTCCAGTGTTCCACTGTGTCCAGTGTTCCACTGTGTCCAGTGTTCCACTGTGTCCAGTGTTCCACTGTGTCCAGTGTTCCACTGTGTCCAGTGTTCCACTGTGTCCAGTGTTCCACTGTGTCCAGTGTTCCACTGTGTCCAGTGTTCCACTGTGTCCAGTGTTCCACTGTGTCCAGTGTTCCACTGTGTCCAGTGTTCCACTGTGTCCAGTGTTCCACTGTGTCCAGTGTTCCACTGTGTCCAGTGTTCCACTGTGTCCAGTGTTCCACTGTGTCCAGTGTTCCACTGTGTCCAGTGTTCCACTGTGTCCAGTGTTCCACTGTGTCCAGTGTTCCACTGTGTCCAGTGTTCCACTGTGTCCAGTGTTCCACTGTGTCCAGTGTTCCACTGTGTCCAGTGTTCCACTGTGTCCAGTGTTCCACTGTGTCCAGTGTTCCACTGTGTCCAGTGTTCCACTGTGTCCAGTGTTCCACTGTGTCCAGTGTTCCACTGTGTCCAGTGTTCCACTGTGTCCAGTGTTCCACTGTGTCCAGTGTTCCACTGTGTCCAGTGTTCCACTGTTCCACTGTGCCTAGTGTTCCACTGTGTCCAGTGTTATACTGTGTCCAGTGTTCCACTGTGTCTAGACTGTGCCTAGTGTTCCACTGTGTCCAGTGTTCCACTGTGTCCAGTGTTCCACTGTGTCTAGTGTTATACTGTGTCTAGTGTTATACTGTGTCTAGTGTTCCACTGTGCCTAGTGTTCCACTGTTCCACTGTGCCTAGTGTTCCACTGTGCCTAGTGTTCCACTGTTCCACTGTGCCTAGTGTTCCACTGTGTCTAGTGTTATACTGTGTCTAGTGTTCCACTGTGCCTAGTGTTCCACTGTGTCTAGTGTTCCACTCTGTCTAGTGTTACACTGTTCCACTGTGCCTAGTGTCCCACTGTGACTTCCACTCTGTCTAGTGTTCCAGGAGTGGAAGGAGAAGGAACTAAAAGTTTGGGGAAGAGGGAGGCCGGATTGCTGTGAATTAATCCTACTACTTTGGCCTTGAAAGTAAAGTTCTTGGAATTAGAACTGCATTAGAACTTACAGAATGGAAATGTGGTAATTGAACTGAGAGAGTAGAACTCAATTAACACGGCAATTAACACAGCGACAGACGAAGGTAAACGACTCAACTCGTTGTTGTCTGTTGAATTTCTGGGTTACTTTATATACGAATGTTGTTTTTCGCCTATTCTTCAAGCTGAACATTGGACAGATAGTTCAACAAGGTCAGAGTTTAGTAGGGAATAGTGAAAGTGTAGCCAACTCATTGAGTTGTGAGAATTTTCGTCCATTTTGTACAAATTTAAAGTAAAACGATTCATCATTCAGGTTGTGTCAAATTGTTTTGTTTTCAGTGACATCAATTGCATATATTTTTGACAAATTGTTCATGCAAGCAACCGTGAACGACCATCCTGCTGGTGTACGTTGGATCAAACTAGTGATCTGATCGGCTATCAAATAAAAAAAAACCATAAAGAAGCAAAGACCGATACAACGTAGAATTTTGAAATTTATAGTGGTACAATAATTCGGCTGGCCACACCAGCCTTCTTCAGGTATAATGAAAAACTATAAAAACTCGGGATTATTAACAATAATACCATTCCACATGGCATGGAATCCCAATGGAGACCATTTGCGAGCCGGGATCACTTGCGGTCCATTTTTGGGATCATTTGCGTACCTGTACAGATCCACTATCCAGTAGCAAAACTCCATGCCATTCCATGTTTTTTTCACGGGATCATGGGGATCATTTGCGGTGCGGGATCATTTGCGGTCCATTTTGGGGATCATTTGCGGGCCTGGGATCATTTGCGGGCCGGGATCATTTGCGGACCTGTACAGATTACCTCTATTGTAGAATTTATGTAACACGTGAGAAAAAATATTTTTACACAAGACCAATACCATTTAATTCTGGTCCATAATTTAAACTGATTAAAACAACTTGGGTTCTTTCTTTACTTTTCAGTAACTAAATGCGATTTTTGTAACCGCATTGTGGACTTCATAAAATATTTTTTTAGCTGTGCTGTGTTTAATTAATTTGGTTGTTTTGTTTTGGCAGAATCGCACAGGTCGAACTACCATAAGATAAAATAGAACGTGTTTCACATTTATAATACGCTTAAACTTAGGCTCCAAGGTTTGAAATCAATTTAGTGAATACTTCAGCCTTATTCCGGGAAATAGAGTAAACCTAGCTAGTGCGACGTGGAGAAAGTAAAGTTCAGAATACAGTGAGTTCCTTGAAGTCATAGCAGTGTTTCGGTCCACCGGCCCAGTTGCAAACGCATGGAATAAATTAGTGCAACTAAAACTGAAAATATAACTTATGATCTAAAAATGTTTAATTCGTACATTTTTCATTCCTACCTGATATATTTTTTGTTTGAAAAATGTATGTAAAGCACATTTTTCGATTATCCATGATGCAATCGATATAAGTATATAATTTTCATGGGGGGTCAGAATTTTTGCACGCGGCTGTATATATATATATATAACTTGCACTGCAAATATATATATGCCTTTTGTATTCTTGTCAAATTTGACAGCTAAAACAATGGAGAACAAGAGGTATATATATATATATATATCTAGCATGTTTTCACAAAAGGGGGTGTTAGGTTCAAAGGCTCCTTTTGTGAAAACATGCTAGATCTTGTGTACCTTAAACTCTTCAAAGTGGCGCCATTTCTCGAGCTTTTAATGGATTTCGATGTGCTACACGTCAAAACGACGGTCTCTTCCAGTACTTTAAGACTAGCGTGACAATTTTGCCGTATTTGGAGTAGAAAACCCGAAAATGTGTTTTTTGTAAGCTAACCTTAATCTCTCAAAGTTACTTGTGTACCCTAAAATCTTCAAAGTGGCGCCATTTCTCGAGCTTTTGATGGATTTCGATGCACTATACGGCAATACAACGTTCTCTTAATGTAGATTGCGTTTAGTGGATGGAAGTTTCCTGAATTTTGAGTAACAATACCAGAAAATGGCCTTTTTCTAACCTAAGCATAACCTCTAGGTCTCAAATAAAGAAATTATGGGATGGATCTAAGTCAAGTCAATTATGGGATAGAAAGGCCAGAAAAGTCTTCAACTGTCATTTGCCCTTTCAAGAAAACGGCAAAAACACGAGTTACTGGCTTTTAAAGCTTAAAGGCACACCTTGTGTACCTTAAAATCTTCAAAGTGGCGCCATTTCTCGAGCTTTTAATGGATTTCGATGTACTACACGTCAAAACGACGGTCTCTTCCAGTACTTTAAGACTAGCGTGACAATTTTGCCGTATTTGGAGTAGAAAACCCGAAAATGTGTTTTTTGTAAGCTAACCTTAATCTCTCAAAGTTACTTGTGTACCCTAAAATCTTCAAAGTGGCGCCATTTCTCGAGCTTTTGATGGATTTCGATGCACTATACGGCAATACAACGTTCT
The DNA here is from genome assembly GCA_030867875.1 of Actinernus sp. WN-2022. Lineage (NCBI taxonomy): Eukaryota > Metazoa > Cnidaria > Anthozoa > Actiniaria > Actinernidae > Actinernus > Actinernus sp. WN-2022. Next base: position 97,023,856 of record JAOWCC010000019.1, read on the forward strand.
CTTAATGTAGATTGCGTTTAGTGGATGGAAGTTTCCTGAATTTTGAGTAACAATACCAGAAAATGGCCTTTTTCTAACCTAAGCATAACCTCTAGGTCTCAAATAAAGAAATTATGGGATGGATCTAAGTCAAGTCAATTATGGGATAGAAAGGCCAGAAAAGTCTTCAACTGTCATTTGCCCTTTCAAGAAAAAGGCAAAAACACGAGTTACTGGCTTTTAAAGCTTAAAGGTACACAAGATCTAGCATGTTTTCACAAAAGGGGGTGTTAGGTTCAAAGGCTCCTTTTGTGAAAACATGCTATATATATATATATACAGTCAATTGCAGAAACGTTGTCCAGCAGATATCTTTTATACCAAAACCTAATGAGATGCGTAAACATCTAATGAGATTTATGAGACAACCGACTTCTTATCAATCAATGAGTGTGACTGCAATTAACCTGTGCAAAATAAACTCTTGTCAACAGTGAACAAAAGGAAAAAAATGGAATTAGTGTATAATTGTACGTAATAATAGAGTGATTCATTGTTTCACGCCGGAATAGTCTAGTAATTGTTTTACGGGTTTATTGCAAGGTTTCTTCCACCGTATAGTCCAGACTTCAACCCTATTGAAGAGTATATTCACCAGGTGAAATGTTTCATTCGTCAAAACGACTTGGTGTTACAAGCAACAAATAATCCTTCTGCTTTTATTCACTATGCGATGGTACAGGCCTCGAAAGAGCAATGTGCAAATTATTTTAGGCATGGAAATTATATTTAGTCCTCAGTGTTATTAGCCTGATTTTCAGACGGTACGAGGTCGCCGCTCACTTCCTCCTCCTCCTCCTTCAGTTGTTGTTCTTCGACATGAATGATCTATGTATTTTCAACTGATAAAATATGAAATTAAAAAACTCACATTATTATAACACTAGCCTAAACTTAGCTGGTATTTTCTGCCAAGTATTTACCTTCTTATAGGTGAATCCCAAACACCGCAGAGCGTGACACAATTAATGTCGCTACGTGGTAGGTATTGCCAGTGGTAGACCGTATTTCCTTTGCAATATCGGACAGCTGAATTTGCGGAGTTTGTAGGGTTAATTCTATAAGGATGTATTCTTCATGGGGCAATAATGTTGACCCATGTTTTCTGCCCCCTTTCTCTGGGGCCACATTTCCAGTGGCGAAAAATAACTCTACGTAGCGACGAACGCTTTTCGGACAGACGAAAAGAGTACAAGCAATTTCCTCATCTGATTTACCGTAAAAAATCTTTTTCCATACCGTATTCCAACGAAGATCCTCGGAGTAGGCTTTTGGCATGTTCAATCAGATCAGTCACACTCACCTTGCGATGTCGAGTTGGATTGCAATCAACCAGTAAAACAATTACTAGACTATTCCGGCGTGAAAAAATGAATCACTCTATTGATTACGTACAATTATACACTAATTCCATTTTTTTCTTTTGTTTACTATTGACAAGAGTTTATTTTGCACGGGTTAATTGCAGTCACACTCACTGATTGATAAGAAAAGCGCAATTGAAGTCTGTTGTCTCATGAATCTCATTATATGTTTACGCATCTCATTAGGTTTTGGTATAAAAGATATCTGCTGGACAACGTTTCTGCAATTGACTGTATATATATATATATAAATCAATAGCAATGTTTAATTTTTGAAAACGAGTGTATATTTAAGAATTATTCACCGAATTGGAGGTGAATAGTGGTGGATATTTACCGAGCCGCTTCGGCCAAAACTCGCGCGAAATGATCGCTGCTTTGCTCGGAAGTGAATTTGAAATCATATTCACTGTTTGAGTAGCCAATCAGAGCGCGCGAAAAGTCATATTCACTGGTGTGGTATATACTAAATAAATATATAGATGAGTATATAAATGAGTGACTTGCGAACTCTTCACTGGTCCATAATTTAATGCTGCAGTAAACGTTTCGGCCTGCCGACCTTCTTCAGTACAAAATTTAGGTTAAATACTTGTAACATATATATGTACATATGTATATAGCGTTGTCCAGTAATAAATGTAGATGTATATATGTATATATTGTTCGAGTTGGCAAAACAGAAAAATACATATATATAATCTGTTTTGCCAACCCGAACATTAAACTAAACAGGTGAGGAATGTTATAACCTCATAATTATATTCATAGTTAATCAGTTATATTGTATTTCGCAACACATATGTTTATCACGTGCTAATCACTATATAAATAGAACACTGCTTAATGATTAAAATAGATACTCCAGATCCAACAGTTGTACGCGTAGTACTGATCGACCATACCAATAAAGTTTTTAACACAATTATCCAAAAACGACACTGGGCCAGATAACATCTTGGTACTCGCTGTTATATCGCACGTGTTGTGACCGTTGCTCAACTATGGCAAACCACAAACCTATAAAATACTAACTCTACTCATGAAGGATTATTCTATCGGTACGAATTGTACGAACGACTGTACGAATTACTAATTAGCTCTAAACACCCTAAACCCTGGTGGAGGGTTAGGGTTAGGTTTGTAGTCAGGGTTAGGTATTATCGTTGTACGAATATGACGTCACCGTACGAATCGTACAATTCGTACCAAAGTAATAAATATGTTACTTATATAGAGATAGGTCCGCTAATAATATTTATTGGCTAAGGATTCGAAATGTTTTTACTGAGCGATCAACCGTGCAGAAAGAGAGCGTGTTTTGAATATGAATACATGATCGAAATGGAAATGTACCTGTCATTCTTGTTACACGTTTGCATCGCAAAATATATCGTTTTCGGCATCGCGATTTCCGTTTCCAGGACAGTGTTAATATCATTTTGAGACCATGAGTGTTTTGTGCTCGGGTACAAAACATTTAACACGTCGATATTGGTGAATATTCCCCGAGACGAGGTCGAGGGGAATATTCACCAATATCGACTAAGCCTGAGGCGAATACTTGTTATAGTATATACAACACGGGAACCTCAACACAAAATGAGAATCAGAGTGTTTTTTAGTTTTATTTCTTAAATAGAAGGCGTGACAAATGTAACTTTTGTAAACAAAGCTTTTTCTACGGCAAAACAAGTTGTGACAGTTACTTTTGTATATTTTATGCAAACATTTTACCTTGAAACACTCGAAGGCCATATTTTGTAGCTATTTTAGTGCTTTTGGGCACTGCATTTCGTTGAATTTCTAAAATTTCCGCATCGAAACAATCGCGAAACGTGAATTTACGCATGCCATTTTGTTTCAAAATTACCCCGAGTTTTGTAGGTGGCGATTGCTCATTATTCCGAGATTGCATGATCTATGTAGGGTCCCGTGTTGTATATACTAAATATTATCGGCCATCCCCTCATGTAGGACGACACGAATTGCTACCAAATTGTATTCTATTGTATTGTATTGTGTTGCGTTCTATTGTTGTATTGAATTGTATTGTGTTGTATTCTATTGTATTTTTGGTAAAAATTCGTGTCGTCCTACATAAAGGGATTGCCATATTATCAGGTACCCACTATTTCAAGCACTGTGGGCTAATTTAACTATGATTAAAATCTAAGACGAGAGTACTCAGATTAAGGTGAAGTTTTCCCAAGTTAGATAGAAACTACCGCTATCGGCGCCAGACGCTCTGTGCCGCGTTTATCGCTTAAAGGGGAACTCAACCCTAAAATCAAGCGAACGTCTTTACAAAGATGTATTCGAAAGAAATAAGTTCTGCTATTTTTCTGTGTTGCGCGTCTATGAGGAGAAAATCGATTTTCCGCTGAAAAGTGTGGTGGCTCAATTCAGTGCAAATTTCCCATACGTACGTCACACATACCAAGGAAAAACGATCACACCTCTAGCACAAAGGAAACACAATGGTCCGCAATTAGAAGCCGTTAGTCCCGCTATTCAATGTCGGGGACAGCATGGCAAAACTAATGTATTCCCCGTACCTGACGTCACAAATTACAAGACTTGAGCCGTCTGTACATAGCGGACGTTGTGAGGAAGGTTTTCGGATTTTCCCTTGCTAGACGCGCAACACAGAAAAATTAAATAGCAGAACCTATTTATTTCGAATACATGTTTGTGTAGACAATGGGTTCATTTTAGGGTTGAGTTCTCCTTTAAAGACATCTGAAAAATATTTACACGGTTTGTATAGGCGAATCCTTGCTGACGTCATTGTTTACATTTTTGCCTCATTAGCATAAATTAAACTTCAAGCTACAAACAAACAGACTATACCAGTTGAAAGAGAATTTTAAACTGAGTAACCACCGAAAATTTGAGATTGATATGTTAGATATCTACAGAGAAATTGACTTTTCAAAACTATAAAATGGGCTGGGGGGCAAGAGTTGCTGACAGCCATACATTCATTGTAAATTTTGAGCTTTTTAAACGCTCATTCCTCAAAATATATTTATCATATCACTCTCAAATTTTCGGTGATTATCAAGTGTGACAATCTCTTTCGATTTATGGACTCTGTTTGTTTGTATGTACGTCGCTTGAAGTTTGATGTATGCTAATGTGGAAAAAACGTAAACAAGGATTCGCCTATACCGGCCCAAACAGCTATGAGTTCCCGTCACAATTAAGATTACATGCAGGGTATATTAATGAGGAACTCTGTAGCTTTACGCAGCAAAGAAATGAAACTCATTAAGTTGGCAGTGTCCATATACAAGTCAGTTTTTGAGTAATTTGTCGCGGAATTCTCCACTGCGTTAAGAAGAATCTCCGCTCGCGCTGGTTCAATAACACTGGGACTGTATCTTTCTCACTTTTTCTTTATTCGTCGATCACAACCTTACACATTCGTTCGCTCTAATCATCTGCCTTAAAATTACAACAAGAGCCCATCTGGGCTTTCACTCGGGCCACATGAGATTGAAGATGAAATACACTTTCATTTGAAATCTTCTAGTAATAACCGAAGGGAATAATTATTAGCTGAATTTAGCAGTCTTTAGGAGTGGCCGGTAGCGCGGTGACATTCATTCTCTGCTCCCCTAGTATATATATGTAATTTAATATTTTGATTTTTCTCGTGTATGTAAATTAAAGAAGTTGACCTCTACTTATTTATGTTACGCACGCTAATAGCGGAGTGCGGTAATTACGTCACAAGACTCAGACAAAGAAACCGCTTTTCTTGTATCAACTTACAAGAATTGACTAGCACTTCAGTTCGTCCTCTGTCTATTCTACCAGAAATGACTGCAGAACCTGATGATTATACTGTCGAACAGCTTAAACTTTGGCTGAAATACAGAGGATTGAAACAAAGCGACAAACATCGATCTTTGCATCTTCGCTGGCCAACCAACGAGACATGCTTACTGTCAAGTCCTATTTAAACTGTATCCCAAACTCATCTTTTCCCATGCAATATCGTTGTAAGACTTCACCTAAACATTTAAAAGTTACAAAGGTCAGGTTTTCCTGTATTAAGGAAAAAAAAAAAGAATGTAGCCGCGTGCCGAGTGCATTCATCGGCGAATGGAGATAGGAAATTCTTCAATAAAACTCATCGGAGACCAGAGCTGTTATGGCTGGAAGAGCATATACATTAAAACTATGAACTGATAGCATCCTAAAATTCGGCAATCTTGCTTATGTTGGTGTGCTCTTTCAAACCATTATATTATTGTTTGCATTTATCGAGTTTTCAAATTTAATACCTGCAGCTCCGAAAGAAATTAACTTCATTTGTGCTCAGAAAATAAATCAAAGCATTGTAGATGGACTGTAGACGAGGCTTGGCTTCCAAAATTTATTTAGAATCCACTGATAAATTCAAGTAAACTTAATGGTTGAACAGTAATTCCTTCTCATTGTTTACTGGTGGGTATAGTCAGGGTTTCAGTAATTTATAGCCACTTACGTTTCATTGCCAGACCTAGTCTCGTTGTTCTGTGCTTTCAAGGTCTTTTGTACAAACATTTATCCAACGCTGACATTTCTCACTGAATTTGCTGTAAAGGTTTTGGAACAGAAACGTTCCTCCTGTGAGTGATCAAAAAGGCCGAGAAAAGATGAGAAACCTCTACTAGCGGTGTACCGATCGATGCTTCATTCTCCGAGACAGATCTCTTTGAGCGTCGGATTTATGAAGGTTTTACACATCTAGAGTCACTCTTACATCTCCCCCAGCAACAATGCTTGGTAGTCACCATTACTGATATGACTGGGAATCTTACTGAAGGCATCGATTCTTTTTTTGATCGAAAAAAATACGAATTCGGTCCTAATTTAGTCTGCTGTTCTGCAGGTTCAGAGTACTAATAGACGAGTGTCTCAAATGTATGTTTATATTTGTCCCATATTATAAATTGTATCCTGTCCACCTATGATGGAGCTATCACTATATTTCTCTACTGTTCTTTCTACCCTGCGGCTCTTTATTATCGCAGCTCGCTGATCGCGTCCATATCGGTATTTGTTGGACTAAAGATTATTAACTGAAATGCCCGTTTTGTTTATCTCTATATAAAAGCTTTTACCCTCCTTCCCAAAACTGCAGTCTGCTCATTATATTACAGAACTATAAAGGGAACTGTTGGAAGCCTTTAATTTCTCGAACCAAAACGGAGTCTTGTTTACCTTGATAGTTGAATAACTGCTTCGGTCATCATAAATTATTCTGTGCTGAGTGTTTATTACCAACGAAACGTACCTCAAACAAGAGCGCCAGTTGAAATATCCTGAGCCTGTTGGAAGGCTTTCGCACGAGTGAAGTTAAATAAAACATTAAACTGGTTTACATTTGAGAGATGGGACTCCAAATTAGAGAGAATATTCCTCGCGCCGTCGTCCCCCATCTTGCTTTACTGTATTAAATTATGTAAATAAATTAACCTGGCGATTGTTGCGTGACCAGCACAGTGCAATCTGATTGGTGTGAATTTTACCTTTAACGCATGCGCAGAAATTTTGCTACACGGAATAAAAAAACATTTTTTTTTAAATAACGGCTTGCAGATTTAGACTCGGTGCTGCCACAGGCAGCCCGAGTAATGACATCCTTCTTATTCTAACTGCGGAAATACATAGTTAGTCCTAGACCTTTAGCAATGCTTGCAATGCTTATTTAGTTCATTGCTAAACAAATGTCTTATTTGTCTTTCTAGATTTACCACGCTTACTATGAGGGTTATTGATTTCATGATCATGTCATGGCGTCTCAGCGACTACATTCCGGTGTTTACAACCCGGATTAATCTAATTAAATGTGTTTTACCCCACACGCAATCAACTATCTTATACATCACATGAAGCTCCAATTATGCCTCGACACTACTCAGTTTACAACTTGAATGTAACACAACGTCTATATTTTATAAACTAGATTGATGATTATCAATAAACTAGAATTATGTCAACTAGTTTTCTCAACATAATTTCAAATAGGCCTTTTTGCAGCTAGTGATCAGGTGACCTTATCAATGACAAAAGCAAGCCTAAAAACAGAGCTCTATAGACCCTATGCATAAAGCTGGAACCTAATTTACAGAAATTCAGAATTATAACAGCCAAAGTAGTTCCCAAGCCCGGGGGGGGGGGGGGGGGGGGGGGGGGAGACTCCCATATAAAAGGGGTAGGGATGCTCGTCGGACATTTTCGATTTGACCCCTAAGAGGTACTAAAATGGGCGTGGCTCAAGCTTATTTTGACCCCTAAAAGATAATAAAAATGTAAATTGATAACAGCTTTTTTGTTCAATTGACACCCGACCTCTACTGAGGCACCGCTTTACATAGAAATGTCTGTGTTTGATGGTGGATACCCTAAGTGGTACCAAACTCCTGATTTTGACCCCTAAAAGGTACGACGAGCATCCATAGACATAGACATAACTTTATTTGGACCTTGTAGATTGAACTACATCGGTAAATATCCAAATAACAATAATATTTATATTACCTTAATTAAGTTAAGTTAACATAGCTATATGATATGTACAACACGGGTTCAATTATTTGTTCCTAACTTCGAGGCATTCGTAAATATATTTTGCCATCATTTTTTGTACCGTATTTGGGGGATTGATCATTAGTAAGAATACCTCGTCATCACTCAAGTATTTTAAGTTTCTTTTTAGGGCTTTTTCTAGGTCTTTAAAAAAAGAATTGCGTCTTATGACATAGAACTGGCATCTTGTTAAGAAATGTTTTTCGTCTTCTGGTTCTTTAAAACATTTTGGACAAATTCTTTCTTCTGGTTTTTGGTAGGGCCTTTGATGTCTACCCGTTTCAATTTGAAGACAATGATTACTGATACGAAGTTTTGTTAGTGCTATTCTGTGTTTAATGTTAGAGATATTGACCAGGTATTCTTCTTGATTGTGGTCTGTTTTGAATATTCTATACGTTCTAAGTTTATTACTTTGTGCCGAATCTCTGCGTTGATCATTGTGAATTTCCTCAGTCCAAGTTTGAAATTCAATATCACAGAGTCTTTGTTTCATTTGTCTAAGTGTTAGTTTCCAATCAGTACTCGTTTGAATTGCATGGTTTTCATACCAAATATAGCCATATCCCATTCTCTCAATTACATATTTGAGTTTTTCTGTCCAGCTGAGCGGGTGATTACAATAAAGACCGTCAAGTATCACCTGATCCGAAAGCTTTGTTTTATCTGACATCCTGAATTTTGACCAGAATTTGATACTTCTATGAATTGCGTCAATTTTTATAGGTAATCTGCCTAATTCCGCTCTGCATGCGTTATTTGTAGCTGTCTTATTAACTCCAAGTAATATTTTACAGAATTTAAGGTGCACCAGTTCGGCTGGGTCTTTGTCAGCTTTTTACTTTAGATCTACTGCCCATATTTCACTGCCGTACAGTAATATGGGTTTAATAAGTGTGTCAAATAATTTGATCGTTAACGTAATATCAGATCTAAAATATCTACCCATATCTCTGCGTAATTTAAACAATGCTTTGAGTGTTATTTTCTTCAATTCTTGCCTTGCTAAATCGAAGGTCCCGAGTGTGGTGAACATCAAACCTAGATATTTATATGATTTTACATTTTCCAGTTTCGTGTTATTATAATAAAATTGGTAATTATTCATTCTTTTACCATTGTTGTTAAATATCAGTATCTTAGTTTTTTCTAAGTTTACACTAATCTTGGACATATTACAATAGTTATATAAGTACTGTAGCTGATTCTGTCGCCCTTTTTCAGTTTTTGACAATATGACTAAATCATCAGCATATAAGAGGCAGCTGATTTGTTGATTATGTATTTCTACTAAATCTGAATCTGGTCTATTAAATGAATCTGGTAAGTCACATACGAATAAATTAAAAAGTGTGGGCGACAGCATGCATCCTTGTTTGACGCCCACAAGGCACTGAAAACTCTGTGTTACCGAATTGTCGATCTTTACTGCCGATTCGTCGTTAGAGTACATAGAAACGAGAATTGAAAAGAAATTGCCTGTGATTCCTACATTTTTTACTTTTTCAAATAATTTAACTCTTGGTATGCTATCGAATGCTTTTCTGAAGTCTACAAAGCAGGAAAACAGCAAGTTTCTTTGTGGATCAGCATATTGTCTATGGTACTGTTTTTTTTTCTAAAACCGCCTTGTTCGGGTTTAAGTATTCCCTTTGTTACTAGGTATTCATATAGTCTTCTATTTAGTATTGAGGTGAATAATTTTCCTAACGATGACAATAAAGTTATACCCCTCACATAAGGGAGTCCCCCCCCCCCCCCCCCGGTTCTCAAGACTTACCGATATAATCATTCACGTAGAAAGAGAGCGCGTTTCGGTTCACCAAGCACTTCCTTTTGTTTTCAATTACGAGTAGAAACTTAGGGCTGCGTGTCATTAACATACAAACCACAACAGATGGTTTGCAGTCAATCCCCAGAGATTCAAATGACAAATTCAAATGTTGGTGTACAGAACAAAAGAAGCTAACGAAGAATCTATTGTTAACTGTACACCAACATGGCGGCTGTGACGTCACGTGCAAAGGATCTATTATCAAAGCTGATCATTTGCTACCAAACGAGAACATGCTGTACAATACTGTTCGAAAATATTGCAACGAGGTGAAGTGAAATATCACTTAAAAAGTGATATTTCACCTGAAAAGGGAAATTTCACTTTTATGTGAAGTTTTAAGGTGATATTTCACTTTCTACAAAAGTGATATTTCACCTAAGTGATATTTCACTTCACTTGACCAAAAGTGATATTTCACGTCACCAAAAGTGATATTTCACGTCACCAAAAGTGATATTTCACGTCACCAAAGTGATATTTCACGTCACCAAAGTGATATTCCACGTCACCAAAAGTGATATTTCACGTCACCAAAAAGTGATATTTCACTTTTTCGAACTGGACCTTTCACCGTCGTTATTATTCCTGTTCAAGCATGATGAGTTGTCAGTTTCTTACTCAACAGCGCCGTTCGCGTTCTTATTAACTAACGAAGCCAACTGCTCCAAAATAAACGTTCTTAAAAGACAGCCCACAAACAATATTCGGTTAACTTTTATTCCTGTTCAAGGGTGATGAGTTGTCTGACCCAGGCACCAAAAGCCCGGTAAAAAGCTTGGTAAGCCTGGTTAACCCCGGTATAACCAGGCTTTCAGTGCTTTGAACCGGGCTTACCTCAAAAGCCTGGCAAGGAAAAAGGCCGGAAAGCCCGGAAATTCCTGCCTTTCCCGGAAAGGTTGGTGCATGAAATCCAGAATAGCTTGGTAAACCCGGAATCATGTTTTAGGTACCAAGTTTAGTCCTGGCTTTTCTGGAAAGGCTGGTATGAAAAAGCCTGGAAAAGCCTGGAAAGCTTGGCATCTGATTCAATAAGCTGTGAATTCCAAGCTTTCCTGGAAAGGCTGGTATGAAAAGCCTGGAAAAAGCCAGGAAAGCTTGGCATGTTATTCAATAAGCCTTGAATTCCAAGCTTTCCTGGACTATGGCAGGAGTCAATAACAAAAGTCAAGAAAAGCTTGGAAGATTTGGCTTAACTGCAATGAAAACTACAAAATTAACCATTAGTTGTCTGATTTTATGATAAGAACCTTTCATAATAATATTATTTTATTGTTTGTCAGGCCTAATTATTGAAATATGAATGGATAATTATATTAAATTGCAATGTTCAATCACTATTAGATTACTTAAATGTAGGAGCTTTAAATTGTTAAATATTAGGGAACCTCGGCTGAAAAACAATGTTTGCTCTCAAGGGTTTGTTATGGATGCCTAAGTCTGTTTTTGTGTTTGTCTCCAGTAAATTGTACACTAGATGTCATTTATGCACCGATTTTCCTCTCGATAAAACTCATTTGAATTTCCTGTGTGCCGCCATCTTGGATATCATGATGTCACAGTGTTGCCCTATTGTCGCATAACAAAAGAGCTATTGTTTTCTGACAATAAGGCAATACTGTGACGTCATAAAATTCAAGATGGCAGCGCGCAGGAAATTCAAATGAGTTTTATCGAGAGGAAAATCAGTGCATAAATGACAACTAGTGTACAATTTACTGGAGACAAACACAGAAACAGACTAAATAGGCATGTATAACAAACACTTGAGAGCAAACATCGTTTTTCAGCCGAGGTTCCCTTTAAATATTTAGCGAAAACTACATGTATTATGCATTTAAGTTACATACCATTAAATATTTTGAGACTGTTGACTGAGAAACCATAATTTGAAAATAACAACAAGAGAGCTTCAAATATCACTCAGACAGTCACTCTTACACACATAAAGGTTTCAGAAATGACAGATATATACAATTTGGAAAACAGTGTTTCAGGTTATAATCAACAACTGGTTTGGAGATCTCCAGTTACAAATTAAGCACAATTTAAGATTTTCTTGTAATATGTGTTGCTACATGTACATTTAAATTGTTTTCACAAACTTTCCTAACCCTAACTTCGGGGCTCAGCTGATTTGATGTTTACCAAAACAGAATTAGAAAGTTGTAGTGTGCGAAGCCGCCACACCAATAAAGCTGTGGAGTGGCGTGAGCCCCTAGACCCTGCCAAGTTGGGTTGGATGGCAAGTAAGTTAATTCTTAACTCTACTAATCTGAGTAATAAATAATTATTCTTGTCTTTGGGGTTGATATTAGTTCTGGCATTTAATTGAAAGTGCCTAGTGAAACTTAGATAAGCTCAAATTATTTGGCTAATGTTATGTGGATATTTTTGGTTTCCTTGTAGAAAAAAATATCAAGAAATACACACAGGCAAACGACTCCAAGATTGTGGCCACTCTTGGTGACTTCTTGAAAAACAACAGGATTAGCGTGCCTTGAAGCATTTTAGAACCTACTGTTGCAAATAAGCTCTTCCTTTCAGGGCTTGGAATTACTAGGAATTTAAGGTTTATGAGAGTGTAAAAGCTTGGAATAGTTTGGAGTTCCTAGGAATTCCTAACTGAATTCCATCTTGGCTTATTAGCTATTTTGTGAAGGTGTTATTTTCTAGGCTTGGAATTCCTAAGAGTTCCTTGGAATTAATGAAGGTTTTCTACTTTCTTAAGTCACTGAGTCACATTGAATTTAGAAGACTGTTCAACTTCACTAATATAAAGTCTTCCAGTGAGTGCCCTGCTAGACAGAGATTCTTAAATCCCTTAGCTTCCTCTGAGCAATTAATTTTAGAGTAAAGTTATAAGGATACTTCAATAATTGTCACCAATTGACTAAGATCATGCACTCACATATTTCTCAATACTTTATTAGAAAGCTAACATTACAGGGAATATTAGGATCGTTTTCATGAGAAATTTTAAAACTTATACATGTAATTATTATTGTAAACTTGTTGCCATAATTTGTTGACTGACTGCTACAGAAGAAAAGCTAATATCACGATATTTTCCTGGTTATTTTCACTATTACTCACCAATTTGACCTTCCCAGTGTTTAAATGAAGCAAAGTATTCATCCAAATCTTTGAAAATGTGTTGTTGTTGTAAAGAAATTTGAACAGAACTTAAGACACAGATTTCGGCCTTGCCAAAGTCTCTGCCATGTTTCCACTTTACATGTAAACCGAGTAAAGACTAGATCCAAGTTGATCCATATTTCGTAATAGCTTGCACCTGATTGGCTGGAGGAGTTGTAAGGCCTCCAGGGATTGGCTGAAGTTTAAATTTCCTCCCTTTGTGTCTGCTTGTCAGCTTAAAGGGATTAATTGCCACATACTGAGATTCGTTTGGCATTTGGTCCGCCCCTTGAGGGGATTAGGTTAGGTCACGTATTTTAGTTTAGTGCCACTTTGTTCTTGTTCTCGTACTAGTTCGTGTCAATGTGACCTGGACTCGTGTTTAACTAGATTTTTTAAAACATGCCTCGTACTAAACGTTGCCCAGGCTGTAAACGTGACCGTGCCCACCACGACTTCGGAAATCCAAATAAAGATTGTGCTGGTCCTCCATCGACGACCTTACCGGGAACCAACACACCGGACCTGACCACTGTTCTTTCGGCCGTGGAAGCGCTGACCAAAAGATTCGATGCTCTTCAGACAGAGCAGCAAGAACTGCGTCGAGCGGTGAATTCCTCTGATGTCCCGGCGCCAACGCAAGCAGAAGGTGGACCTGTTGTTCAGAACCCGGCTCCGATCGACACGTCGATTACCCTCAACGACCTTCGTGGCATGGAAGGTCTCTTACGCCAAGCCGACCGTCAAGTTGCTGCGCTAGACATCAGCTCAGACTCAAGCGATGGCGAAGACGTAGAACCCAAGCGTCGTACAAAATCCACCAGCGGTAAGTTAAAGTCTGGCAAGGAGGCAAAGCTAACAAGCTCTGTTAGCTTCCCCCAACGTTGGCCCCACAGTCACTTAAGCTTCTCTCGTGGTAAAGGGGAAACGTCGTATGACGACCTCACATTAGAAGAATTTGTTGCTGGATCTGGGCAAATCTTGTTGTCCTCTGACGTTTCTGCCAGCGAATCGAAAGCCCGTATTCTGCATCTAGTCCATCTCATGTACTTGGCCCAACAATACGAATGGTCGTCAGTGCTTAAGTTTCATGAGGCGGTCCTCATCGAAATCGAAAGAGGGCTACTCAAATGGGGCGATTCTTTCATCCATCTCGAGAGTAGAACTCTTTATGGTTCAACCAAGCTGTGTCTTTAGTGTTTTAGGGTTCAGTAGTGGGGGAATTAGGCGCCATTAGGTGAGGTGAGACTTGTTCATTTCACTGTGTTCACTCGTGCGTTTGTTGGAGGTTTTACAGCTCGTTCAAAGGGTAAATTCAACAGTATTTCACGAAAGAGAATGCTTAGATGGAAAGATTATAAGAACTGCTGCCAACTGTGAGGTAATATCAGTTCTAGATGAGATGAATTCCTGGAGAGATCTTTGTAAAAGGTGAGCATGTTTTACTTTTATTAAATCCGTTAAATGACACTCGGAAAGTTCTGTCAGACACGCATTTCACACAAAACAATTTAAGTTTACGGTTTTTCTAGTAGTTCAGTTCGCTAATTTGTCATTTAATTGTGCATTTTAAAGTAATGTTCTCGAATAGTCATTTCAAGAAACTATTCTTTAAAGCTAATATGAAGGGTACCATATGAAGATGTGGTACATGCATTCAATTTGAGGTCCCCGCGTGTTACGGTTTTGTTTATATTACTTTATATTGATCAGACCATGAGTTGCTCTCAATAAATTAAACGGCACTTGAAAACTTTGCAGTGAGAACTTCTCGATCTGTAGAGCTTTAAGTACATATTTTGGGCTATGAATTGAAGGATTAATGTGAGCTTTAATCACAGTCTCTGCTAGTATAAGTGTAGAGCACGATTTGAATAATTATTTTGTTTGTATATGCATACATGTATGTGTAGTGATATATTACTCCTAAATATATTAGCTCATTTATCCTAACCATTGGTCAATGTGTTTAAATCAGCGATCAAGGCATTGAGCAACAATTTCTACTTTGAAATACCCATTCCAAAAGCAATTTAACCAGTTAATTATTAACAAATATTTATTGGACAAGATTCGAAGCACAAGGGATTCCTTTGTAATTTCCGGTTGTCACGTCACACCGACATGTAAAATCCTTTATCTAATGAAGTTGTAATTCTAATTTTATTGATTATATTTATATTTTTAGGCCTTCAAGTTGCAGATCAGAAGCTTTTCAAATCTAAAAACTCTCAAAGAAAGCTGAACACTGGAAAACGTCCACTGCCAATTACAGGGTACCTACAAAAAATAATGTAGTGAGTGAAATCACAATCAGTCTTGTTAATACATGTAACTCTGTATAAAATTAGACTGCACAGCCTTTATAAGTTTAATGATTAAACTAAAAGAAGGAATGGCAAGAAATAAGCGTTGACTCATTATTGATATCTGTTAGTTTACTCCCAGACCCTAACCTCTATTCTTACCCTTTGGTAATTGGCAAAAATATACCTTTTAATGTTTTTAGATTCCCAGATATTAGATTTCCCAGATATTCCAAGCAAAATTCCTAGGAATTCCCAGATATTCCAAGAAATTCATATAAATTCCCAGATATTCCTTGAATCCAAAGGTTTGCTGGCCTGTAGTTATTGATCTTAAGAATTCCTAGGAATTCCTAGCAATTTTATTCCCAGCTATTCTAAACTCAACCAAAGCTTGGAATTCCTAGGAATTCCATGTTCCAATTACCGTGAAAATTGACAGCTATTCCTAAGAATTCCTAGGCTTTCCCAGGAATTCCTAGGAATAAAATCCTAGGAATTCTTAGCAAATTCTTAGGAATTCCTAGGAATTCTAAGCTTAAATATTTCGCAGGGGAATTATGTTGCCAAGACTGTATATAGTTATGAAATGTAAGTAAACAGTTATTCCATTGTGAAAAGCAATGGTATAAATTCAATTCTTTCATCTATTTATTATATCCAATTTTGGAGAATTTTTTTTTTTTTAAGATGGACTGACAGCTGATTCTACATGTATAATAATTATAATGTCAGTGCACATACATGTATGTTTATAAATATTTTGATACAAAGTTTATTGTCAAAATCATTATCATTAAAAATCAATAACTGATCCCACTGAGTTTAATGATTTGACTAATTTAAAGCTTATAGGTCCATTGTGAAAAAATAATCCTTATATTTTAGTGACTGGACTGACAAACACATCACACTTCGTGGACTCGAAAGGAGCTATAATTTTTTTCCAGGCAACAAGAGATTTATGTGATCTCAGCTTACCGTAAGCACTGGGAATTTTGTTTGTTATAAAAGTTTAATTTATTAGTACCATTATTTTTAATTGGTTGATTCCAGAATTTCCAGGCTTTAATCCTGGAATTTAACCAGGGTTAGACTGGAATTTCCGGGCTTACCCCATAATTTAACCGGGTTTACCCCGGAATTTCTGGGCTTACCCCGGAATTTAACCGGGCTTACCCCGGAATTTCCAGGCTTACCCTGGAATTTCTGAGCTTTCCCTGGAATTTCCAAACTAACCCAAGAATTCCGGGGTTACCCCGGAATTTAGGTGGGCTAAAACCAGATTTGCCTTTACCAAGCTTTCTGGGCTTTCCGGGGTTACCCCAGAATATTCCTCATTGGGTAAACCCGGTGAAAGCCCGGAATGTTTACCAGGTAACCCCGGTATCTTAACCAAGCTTTAACCCCGGAAAACCCCGGAATTTCCAGGCTTTTGGTGCCTGGGGCAGAGTTTCTTACTCAACACCGCCGTTCGGGTTCTTATTAACTAACGAAGCCAACTGCTTCAAAATAAACATTCTTAAAACACGGCCTGCTTAACCAATCTTCGGTTAACTTTTATTCCTGTTCAAGCGTGATGAGTTGTCAGTTTCTTACACAACACCGCCGTTAGCGTTCTTATTAACTAACGAAGCCAACTGTTTCAAAATAAACATTCTTAAATCACGGCCCGCTACCAATCTTCGGTTAACTTTTATTCCTGTTCAAGGGTGATGAGTTGTCAGTTTCTTACTCAACACCGCCGTTCGGGTTCTTATTAACTAACGAAGCCAACTGCTTCAAAATAAACATTCTTAAAACACGGCCCGCTTAACCAATCTTCGGTTAACTTTTATTCCTGTTCAAGCGTGATGAGTTGTCAGTTTCTTACACAACACCGCCGTTAGCGTTCTTATTAACTAACGAAGCCAACTGCTTCAAAATAAACATTCTTAAAACACGGCCCGCTAACAATCTTCGGTTAACTTTTATTCCTGTTCACACTTCATGTCTTGTCAGTTTCTTCAACACCGTCAGTTTCTTCAACACGAAGCCAACTGCTTTAAAATAAACGTTCTTAAAACACGGCCCGCTAACAATCTTCGGTTAACCTTTATTCCTGTTCACACTTCATGTGTTGTCAGTTTCTTCAACACCGTTCTTATTAACTAACGAAGCCAACTGCTTCAAAATAAACATTCTTAAAACACGGCCCGCTACCAATCTTCGGTTAACTTTTATTCCTGTTCATACTTCATGTCTTGTCAGTTTCTTCAACACCGTTCTTATTAACTAACGAAGCCAACTGTTTCAAAATAAACATTCTTAAATCACGGCCCGCTACCAATCTTGAAGTGTGAACAGGAATAAAAGTTAACCGAAGATTGTTAGCGGGCCGTGTTTTAAGAATGTTTATTTTGAAGCAGTTGGCTTCGTTAGTTAATAAGAACCCGAACGGCGGTGTTGAGTAAGAAACTGACAACTCATCACGCTTGAATAGGAATAAAAGTTAACCGAAGATTGTTTGTGGGCTGTCTTTTAAGAACGTTTATTTTGAAGCAGTTGGCTTCGTTAGTTAATAAGAACCCGAACGGCGGTGTTGAGTAAGAAACTGACAACTCATCACCCTTGAACAGGACTAAAAGTTAACCGAAGATTGGTAGCGGGCCGTGATTTAAGAATGTTTATTTTGAAACAGTTGGCTTCGTTAGTTAATAAGAACGGTGTTGAAGAAACTGACAACACATGAAGTGTGAACAGGAATAAAAGTTAACCGAAGATTGGTAGCGGGCCGTGTTTTAAGAACGTTTATTTTAAAGCAGTTGGCTTCGTGTTGAAGAAACTGACGGTGTTGAAGAAACTGACAAGACATGAAGTGTGAACAGGAATAAAAGTTAACCGAAGATTGTTAGCGGGCCGTGTTTTAAGAATGTTTATTTTGAAGCAGTTGGCTTCGTTAGTTAATAAGAACGGGAACGGCGGTGTTGTGTAAGAAACTGACAACTCATCACGCTTGAACAGGAATAAAAGTTAACCGAAGATTGGTAGCGGGCCGTGTTTTAAGAATGTTTATTTTGAAGCAGTTGGCTTCGTTAGTTAATAAGAACGGGAACGGCGGTGTTGAGTAAGAAACTGACAACTCATCACCCTTGAACAGGAATAAAAGTTAACCGAAGATTGGTAGCGGGCCGTGTTTTAAGAATGTTTATTTTGAAGCAGTTGGCTTCGTTAGTTAATAAGAACCCGAACGGCGGTGTTGAGTAAGAAACTGACAACTCATCACCCTTGAACAGGACTAAAAGTTAACCGAAGATTGGTAGCGGGCCGTGATTTAAGAATGTTTATTTTGAAACAGTTGGCTTCGTTAGTTAAAAAGAACGGTGTTGAAGAAACTGACAAGACATGAAGTGTGAACAGGAATAAAAGTTAACCGAAGATTGTTAGCGGGTCGTGTTTTAAGAATCTTTATTTTGAAGCAGTTGGCTTCGTTAGTTAATAAGAACGGTGTTGAAGAAACTGACAACACATGAAGTGTGAACAGGAATAAAAGTTAACCGAAGATTGTTAGCGGGCCGTGTTTTAAGAACGTTTATTTTAAAGCAGTTGGCTTCGTTAGTTAATAAGAACGGTGTTGAAGAAACTGACAACACATGAATAATAACGACGGTGAAAGGTCCAGTTCGAAAAAGTGAAATATCACTTTTTGGTGACGTGAAATATCACTTTTGGTGACGTGAAATATCACTTTTGGTGACGTGAAATATCACTTCTTCAAAAGTGAAATATCACTTTCCAAAAAGTGAAATATCACTTTCCAAAAAGTGAAATATCACTTTCCAAAAAGTGAAATATCACTTTCCAAAAAGTGAAATATCACTTTCCAAAAAGTGAAATATCACTTTCCAAAAAGTGAAATATCACTTTCCAAAAAGTGATATTTCACGTCACCAAAAGTGATATTTCACTTCCCTTAGTGAAGTGTCTTGGTCCATAAACAGGCATTTCACTATCAGAGTTGTTCATTTGCTACGTGCTTCCAACACAAGTACATCCTCTTCCTCGGAATTAAGTTAGTGTTGCAGTCACTGGAATTATTCCATCGACAGCTAAAAGTAAGTTTTTAGCCGTGTAATCTAGTATTGAGATGTCATATCTTCTGCATCGTTTTCATTTCCCTATAAATGACTTTGAAAGCTCTAACAGCTCGATAAGAGCCACTACTTGATCTCGATTTCACTGATTACGATGACATAACGGATGGGTTTCAATGCCTTTTTCTCAACAAATATTTGTGTAGAAATCTATTAAGGCTTATTAGCATCATGCATTACCCCTTTTGCGAAGCATTGTGAGTTAATTCATCCGTGATTAAAATCTAAGAGAGAGTCAGATAGGAACTACATATATCCGTACTACATATTGTGCCGCGTTTATAGCATTGAATTAGTTGTAGATTCCTCTCTTTAAAATTGCAGTAAGGTCATATTTTTGAGCTATATAGAGTGTTCTCTATTTTCACCAATTTGTTAATATTTTGGCAAATATTTACATGGTTTGTATACCCAAACAGCTAGCTCGCTATAGGAACACGAGTTCCCATCAGAATTAAGGTTACAAGCAGGGTATATTAGCAAGGAGACCTGTAGATTTTACGCAGCAAAGAAATGAAACGCATTAAGTTGGCGGTTACCATGGATACGAGTCAGTTTTTGAGGAATTCCAAATAAGTCTTTTTAGAGCTAATGTTCACGTGACCTTGTCAATCAAAAATATTGGTGCTCGCATAACATGGGTTCCAGATATGGAAAGAGCGATCAAAAAATAGTACTCAACGCAAGGTTTTGACTTTATAGCTTTAAAACTGAAGCAAGGACATGTTTAATCTCTATGGAGTACTCTATATTTTCACCAATGTGTTAATATTCTACCTGATAAAGTATCCGAAAACAACACTGGGCCAGCTAACATCTTGGTACTCGTTGTTGTATCGCACGTGTTGTGACCGTTGCTCAACTATCAATGGCAAACCACAAACTTACAAAATACTAACTCAAATCCGACAAAGTGCGCCCATTTCTACGTAATTACTCTGATAATATTCGCCAAGGATTTGAAATGTTTTACATGAACGATCAACCGTGCAAAAAGAGGGCGAGTTTAGATCTATAAATAAGCCATTCATGAATATGATCAAATGGGAATCTAACTACCGGGAATCTAACCTGCTATCGTGAAAAAGTTTCAAAAGGTATATTGTTACTTGTTATTTAATTTGTCGTTGCTTTCAGTGTTAATTTTGTAGATCTCTTTAGGTTTCGTGCGTTTCTAACTTGAAAATCAATTAACGTAGCTGCGGGACGTAGGCAAATTAGTTCCCAAGACTTGACGATAATCGATGCAGAAAGAGAGCACGTTTCGGTTCACTATGAAGGAGTTCCTTTTGTTATGTTTTTTTTATGAGTAGAAAGTTCTAGCGCGTCATCAACGTACAAACATTCGATTATCAACGCTGCTGATCATCAGTTTCCTACGAGCTTCCATCCCGAGAACATGCTATTATTACTGAATAATACGTGATTCAATTCTTCCACTGAATTAAGTGTTGCTGGATTCATTTACTGGAGTTATTTCATTTGGAATCATTAGTGATCGGAAGAGTGATCACGAGATTGCTAATCACAAGCTATGCGCGATCAAGGATGACTGAGTATCAAACAGTTCAATATCTGAAACATATTCACTGTTACTGTTCTGCATAACACTTTATGATATGATCAAAGCGGTGCATCACCGCGGCTTAGTTTAGAAGTGATGTTCGATCAAGTGTGTAGAGAGACTCCCAGGGCGCTTTCCATTCAACCAAAACGACCGGTTAGAAGTTTCGAAAATTTCGAACGTCGAATGGAACGGGATTTTTCGAATTAGAAAAACCGGTGGAAAAAATACGCGTTCCATTTGCAGAAACCACCTGGTTGTTAGTAGCCTCGATTTCAATTCTCAAAACTGGCAAATCACGGCAAATCTCAGTAAAACCGGGAATTTTGAATGAAACAGAAAATTTCGGTCGAACGGGAATTTTCGGAAAAAGAGGACCACCTCGCGTGGTGGTTCACAATTTCCGAAACTCTGAACGGAAATTTTACTGTTCCATTTGATTTCTGACCGGAATTTTATTTTTATTTTTTGTGGAATGGAAAGCGCCCCCACAGTGAGGGGTTGAAAGAGGGTGCCGTGTCTTGGTCCATAAACAGGCCTTTCATTATCAGAGTTGTTCATTTGCTACGAGCTTCCAACACGAGAACATCCTCTTCCTCACAATTAAGTGTTGCAGTCACTGGAGTTTTTCATCCACAGCTAAAAGTAAGTTTTTAGTCCTGTAATCTATTGAGATTTCATCACTTCTCTCTCGTTTTCATTTCCATTGTGCAGTGAGTGGCTTTGAAAGCTCTAACAGCTCGATCAGTTTCAATTCAGCAAAGCTGCTACTTGAGCTCGATTTCACTGATTACGATGACATCATGGATGGGTTTCAATACTTTTTTCTCAACAAATATTTGTGTAGCCATATAAGGCTATTGTGCATATTATAGCATCTTATATTAGTTACCCCTTTTGTCGAGCACTGTGGGCTAATTTAACTATGATTAAAATCTAAGCGAGAGTATTAAAAGTACCTTTATCCGTATTACACGTTATGTGCCGCGTTTATAGCCTTGAATTAGTCTGTAAAACTGAAGTAAGGACATACTTTTGAGCTATATAGAGTGATCTCTATAGTCACCAATTTGTTAATATTTCATTTTTGTAAATGTACACGGCTAGCTCGCAAAGAACATGAGTTCCCATCAGAATTAAACTTACACTGAAGCAGTCAGTATATTAGCAAGGAAGCCTGGAGATTTTACGCAGCAAAGAAAGTAAAAACCAATAAGTTGCCAGTTAGCATATTCATGTCAATTTTTGAGGAACTCCAAATAGGCTTTTGCATTACGTGGTCACATGACCTTGTCAATAAAAAATATTGGTGCTAGCATAACATGGCATCCAGAAATGGAAAGAGCGAGCAAAAAATTGTAACCAACGCAAGTTTCAGACACTGAAGCAAGGACATGTTTTGGAGCTCTATAGAGTAGTCAATATTTACACCAATTCGTTAATGTTCTACCTTAATTATCCAAAAACGACACTGAACCAACTATCATTGATACTCGCTGTTAGATCCCACGTGTTGTGACCGTGGCGAGTATGGCAAACTACAAACCTATCAAATTCTAACTCAAATCCGTCGAAGTGCGCCAATTTCTACGTAATTACTCTGATAATATTCGCCAAGGATTTGACATGTTTCTACTGAATGATCAACCGTGCAGAAAGAGGGTGTGATTTGAACCATAAATAAGCCACCATGAATATGATAACAATGGAAATGCTGAGTGCTGATTCCTTAATTTGCTACTGTGAAACTGTGAAACTTTCAAAATGTCTATTGTTTCTTGTTATTTGTCGTGTAGCTTATTGGAATATACACTTCTCTTTAACTGAGTATCGTGCGTGTTTACTTGAAAATCAATGAACGCAGCCAAAGTAGTTCCCAAGACTTAACGATATAATCATTCACGCAGAAAGAGAGCGCGTTTCAGTGATATAATCATTCACATGCAGGTCGGGGATGCAGGCTGGCGCAGTGGTACTGAACACTCGAGTCTCACCGCTGTGGTCCCGGGTTCGATTCCCCGATCAGGCATCGTATGTGAGTTAGGTTTGTTGTTGATTTCTTATCTGCATTCGAGCGCCGTTTTTCTCCGGTTTGGCTTCCTCCGTAAAAATCAACCGTGCCGATCATTCGCTACGAGCTTCCAACCCGAGGCCTATACGTCATTCAATTCTTCCACTGAATTAAGTGTTGCTGGATTCATTTACCGGGAGTTATTCCATTTGGATTCATTAGTGATCAGAAGAGTGGATTGCTAATCACATGCTGTGCGCGACCAAGGACGACTGAGTATCAAACAATTCAATACATAATCACTGTTACTGTTATGAATGGCGGTTAGTTTATGATCAGAGAAGCATCACCGCAGGCTTAGTCTTACTAGAAGTGATGTTCGATGAAGTGTGTGCTGCTCTACAGTGAGGGCTCTTCCTTTTGTATTCTTGTAACTAAAAAGAGGGCGTGTCTTGGTCCATAAACAAGCATTTCACTATCAGAGTTGTTCATTTGCTACGTGCTTCCAACACGAGAACATCCTCTTCCTCGGAACTAAGTTAGTGTTGCAGTCACTGGAATTATTTCATCGACAGCAAAAAGTAAGTTTTTAGTCCTGTAATCTAGTATTGAGATTTCATCACTTCTGCATCGTTTTCATTTCTCTTGTGCAGTGAGTGACCTTGAAAGCTCTAACAGCTCGATCAGTTTCAATTCAGCAAAGCTGCTACTTGAGCTCGATTTCACTGATTACGATGACATCATGGATGGGTTTCAATACTTTTTTCTCAACAAATATTTGTGTAGCAATATAAGGCTATTGTGCATACTCATCATCATCATAATCTTTATTTTAACACGGAGTCACTTCACAAATATGGTCTTCCAGAGAGCCGTGAGTTAAGCTTAATTACAATACTAAATGAAATAAAAAGTAAAATTTACATAAGAATCATTATAATTATTACTATGTATACATTCAAAACCTACTACTATTAGTCCTACAATAAATTTCCTACAATAAATTTCCTAGAATAACTTAATTTACAGTAATTTATCAAATATTGTCTTCTTTAATAGGCGTGATTTAAAACCATTTAGACTAGTTTGATCTCTTGCTTCCACAGGGATTTTATTCCAGAGGACAGACCCCCTGTAGTGAAGGCCACATTTTGCTGCTTCTGACTTAGGTCTTGGAATATGCAAGTTAATTTCAGAATTTCTCAGATTGTAGGAGTGGACATTAGAAGTATTATTAAAAATCTTTCTCAGATATAATGGAGAAAGATTGTTGTGGATTTTATACATTAATATAGCAAGTTGTCTAGTTCTCCTATGTTCCAGTTTTTCCCAGCCTAGCTCATCCAATAAGTCACTAGATCTTGTTTCGTAATTTGAGAGCGTAATAATCCTTGCTGCTCTGTTATGTAGTTGTTGGAGTCTATTAGATAGTCCTTTGCCAATATTTCCCCAAACAGAGCTACAATGATCAAAGTATGGTAAAATCAATGCCTTGTACATGCTTAATCGAGTTTCAAAAGGTATAGTAGGACCTATACGCTTTAAAACTGCAAGACCCGCAGATATTTTCTTTGAAACTGCATCAATATGCGAGTCCCAGATTAGGTTTTCATCTATAAGGAGTCCAAGGGATTTATAGACTACCTCCCTTTTTAGCGGAATATTGTTTATCTCAACTTTAAAGTTATTTTGTACTTGAGAAAGTTTAGAATGACTCCCTATTAGCATGTATTTAGTTTTCTTAATATTTAGTGTTAATTTATTTGCTTGTAACCATGATTGAATAATGTTCATATCATGATTCATTTGAAGTTGGAGGAGATTAGGATCCTCAGCTGTGGTGGTTAAGGTGGTATCATCAGCATACATTCTTGTTTTAGAGAACAAATTACAAGACGGGAGATCATTAATATATAGGATAAATAATAGAGGACCTAATATTGATCTCTGTGGGATTCCATAGCTCAAGGTACAATAATCTGATAACACTCCATCAACTAAGGTTTTCTGCTTGCGTTCAGTGAGATAGGATCTAAACCAACCTAAAGATGTTGAATTGACACCATAAAGCTCAAGTTTTTGTAGTAGAATAGAGTGATTCATGGTGTCGAAAGCCTTCTTTAGGTCCAGGAATATTACACCATTTAAGAGATTATTATCAATATTTCCAAACCAATCATTTGTGGCCTCCAATAAAGTAGTTTCTGTAGAGAACAGGGGTCTGAAGCCTGATTGTGATTCAGTTAATAAATTGTTATCATTTAAGTATGTATAAAATTGATTAAAAACAATTCTTTCAATTAGTTTACTCACGATAGGTAAAACCGAAATTGGTCTATAATTGTTAGGGTCGGTCTTACTATCATCTTTGAATATTGGGGAAACTCTGGCAAGCTTCCATTCATTTGGAAAAATTCCACTAATGATTGAAGAATTGATTATAAAAGTTAAAGAGTGGGTAACTACCGGCGCAGCCTCCTTCAGAAGACGTGATGATATATTGTCAAGCCCGCTGGCTTTGTTAGATGCTAGTTTATTAATTAATCTCAGTATTTCATCACTCGAAATATGTTCTAAATTGAAAGTATGTTCTGTAGGAGTGATATAATCTGTGAACTTGGAAGGCGTGTCTGGGATCTCTGAGGCTAGAGATGGCCCGATTTCTGAGAAATGTTTATTTAAGGTAGCACTGATATCCCTGGGGGTATTATATGTGCTATCCCCTACCTCAAGTTTATTTATTATCGTGGTTTTAGATTCATTCCCCAAAATCTTGTTTATTCCTTTCCAAGTATTTTTGATATTGCCATAGTTTTCTTTAAAATAGCTGTTATAGTATTCTATTTTAGCTGCTTTGAATGCATAATTTACATTGTTTTTTAAGAACTTATATTTAGTCCAGTTGGCATCAGTTGGAAATTTTGAAGCAATTTTCTTATATTTATCCCTTTCAAACATTAGCTTTTTAAGTTCTGGTGTGATCCAGGGGGCCGAGTTACCCCTTACTCTCTTTTTCTTTAGGGGAGCATGAATATTAGCAATGTGTAGAAACATTCGTTGCCATATTTCCCATGCCCTGTTTGGTTCATTTTCAGTCTCAACAAGATGCCATGGGGCCATCAAAAGATCGTTTCTGAAACTGACCGGATCAAAGTTTTTGAAGCATCTGCTTGTTACTACCTTAGGGCTGGACTTAGGTGTACAGATTTTCCTTATAGCATATACAAGGCAGTGATCACTCAAACCAATATCCGAAACACCAACATGAGAAAATTTTAAGGGATCATTTGTTAAGAACAAATCAATCGTAGAGGATGTATCCCGTGTTACACGTGTAGGCTGGTTAATTAATTGGTCATATTGGTACACATTGCACATATCTAATAATTTTAGAGTTTTATGGTCTGGTGGCGTCGCTCCTACATCACAGTTTAAATCTCCAATAATATTAACCTCCATATTATAGGTTTCCAGATCTTCCAGAGTTAATTCGAATTTGTTCATGATTTCAATGGCAGACCCCGGAGGTCTATACCAAGTTCCTACAATAAAGGGCTTGGTCTTGGGTTTGGTTATTTGAATGCAAATTATCTCAAGATTATCTTCTCGGAGGTTTGTCAGGCGTTTATAGTTAATTGTATTCCTAATGCAGAGAGCCACACCACCTCCAGATCTATTTCGATCCTTCCTCTCAATGACGTATCCAGGAATATTAACTTCACCGTTTGAAATAGTATGGTCAAGTCGTGTCTCATTTATAGCCAAAATATCAACAGACTTAGACAACATATAGATCCTAAGCTGATCAATATGTTTATATAAACTAGCTAGATTAATAGAAGCTATCTTAAAACCTCTGGTGCTAGGAATGCCAAAGGTACATGTAGGTGGCTTCTGGCTTTGAGAATAAGATTCACTTACATTAGGAATGCAAGTGTCCGAAGTATAAGAGCAATTTGGTTGGATAATTGGATGACCTAGGCTGTTGTGTCCTTCCCCCCTGTTCAGGTTAGCAAGAGATCAAGTAAAGCAACCGTCTAGACATTTTACGAAATTATTATAAATTGTATCATTACCTGCTTCGTTTAAGTGCAATCCGCTGTTATTTAGATCTTCTTATATTAGTTACCCCTTTTGTCGAGCACTGTGGGCTAATTTAACTATGATTAAAATCTAAGCGAGAGTATTAAAAGTACCTTTATCCGTATTACACGTTATGTGCCGCGTTTATAGCATTGAATTAGTCTGTAAAACTGAATTAAGGACATACTTTTGAGCTACATGTATATAGAGTGATCTCTATAGTCACCAATTTGTTAATATTTCATTTTTGTAAATGTACACAGCTAGCTCGCAAAGAACATGAGTTCCCATCAGAATTAAACTTACACTGAAGCAGTCAGTATACTAGCAAGGAAGCCTGGAGATTTTACGCAGCAAAGAAAGTAAAAACCAATAAGTTGCCAGTTAGCATATTCATGTCAATTTTTGAGGAACTCCAAATAGGCTTTTGCATTACGTGGTCACATGTACTTGTCAATAACATGGGTTCCAGAAATGGAAAGAGCGAGCAAAAAATTGTAACCAATGCAAGTTTCAGACACTGAAGCAAGGACATGTTTCGGAGCTCTATAGAGTAGTCAATATTTACACCAATTCGTTAATGTTCTACCTTAATTATCCAAAAATTATCTGAACCAACTAACATTGATACTCGCTGTTATATCCCACGTGTTGTGACCGTGGCGAGTATGGCAAACTACAAACCTATCAAATTCTAACTCAAATCCGTCGAAGAGCGCCAATTTCTACGTAATTACTCTCATAATATTCGCCAAGGATTTGCCATTGATTTCTACTGAATGATCAACCGTGCAGAAAGAGGGCGTGCTTTGATCATGAATAAGCCATCCATGAATATGATAAAAATGGAAATGCTGAGTGCTGATTCCTTAATTTGTAACCTACCATCCTCGCTACTGTGAAAATTTCAAAATGTCTATTGTTTCTTGTTATTTGTCGTAGCTTGCAGTGTTCATCTTGGGATATACACTTCTCTTTAACTGAGTGTCGTGGGTGTTTACTTGAAAATCAATGAACGCAGCCAAAGTAGTTCCCAAGCCCAGGGGGGGGGGGGGGCTTCCATATAAAAGGGGTAGGGATGCTCGTCAGACATTTTCGATTTGACCCCTAAGAGGTACTAAAATGGGCGTGGCTCAAGCTTATTTTGACCCCTAAAAAATAATAAAAATGTAAATTTATAACAGCTTTTTTGTTCAATTGACACCCGACCCCTAAAAGGTACCGCTTTACATAGAAATGTCTGTGTTTGATGGTGGATACCCTAAGTGGTACCAAACTCCTGATTTTGACCCCTAAAAGGTACGACGAGCATCCATGTACCACATAAGGGAGTCCCCCCCCCCCCCCCCTGGGTTCCCAAGACTTACCGATATAATCATTCACGTAGAAAGAGAGCGCGTTTCGGTTCACCAAGCACTTCCTTTTGTTTTCAGTTACGAGTAGAAACTTAGGGCTGCGTTTCATTAACATACAAACCACAACAGATGGTTTGCAGTCAATCCCCAGAGATCCAAATGACAAAGGGCATGGCGGCCATGTTGGTGTACAGAACAAAAGAAGCTAACGAAGTAAGCAGCAGGGAATTCTGCTGGTGCTGACCAAAATAATCGCGGGCGAACATGTGAACGAAAAAGGAGTGTTCGGACAGAGCTGAATGAAAATTTAGCTTTTACAAGACTCTGTCCGCTCAAAAATGCCTTTTCAAGATTTTGTACCTTCTTTCTAGTATGTTTCAGATACTTGGAAAGTCAGCATGGACTCTCTTTGGAGGAAAATTGACCGAAGCGTCGGGAAAATCAGGATTTTCCCTCGTGTCAGCCGTGGGATCTTGAAAGAAAATGCCTTTGTTTACAACTAAAAATCAGTCAGAAATCAAACAATTAAGCACCAGACGTTTCCTGATCAACTTGTTACCTCTGTTGATATTGTCCCTTTCTTCAAAAATCAATTTTGCAGTGATTCTTGCCAATTTTAATAGTAAACTGCACTCAATTCGACGTCCTATCACGAGTAATTGATTTTTGCGCGAACTAGTAGTTGTCAGCCTGACAGGATTGCTGTTTCTGAGCTGTGTGGTCAACGTCGAGATAAACGGTAAGTAAAAGTTTGGAGTTTATATGCAGGAGATATAAAATGTGGCAACTATTTTTTTTCCAACATAAGTTTGTCGTGAAATATATGAAGAGTTTGTAAAGGTTAACTTTATACGCCCGAATGTGTAGTCTCCACTAACCAAAAACGTTCATCTTCATGTAGCTAAAAATCTAGCCGGACCCTCCAAAATATTATTGACATTTTCTTGTCATTTCGACTTTATTCTTCACATTTCAGAGAAATTCAACTCTCTCAAAATTGCCGCACGTATGGTAAAGTCGTATTATATTTCATTGCCACACAAAATTTAACTTGCGACCTGGTTTACTTCATCGAGGATAAACACAACTTGAAAACACCACACGGCTGCTTGTTGTTTTATAATTTCAGTTCCATAGAATCAGTCATTCAAGTCCAGTATAAATCTTTGAAATCGAATTATTTTCCTGGAGTGTATTTCTCATTGAACGTTTTCCTTTTTTTACGTGCTTGTTCGAGAAACGGGAAAGAAAACGGTAGAGCATTTATCTTGAAATCTAGCCGAACCCTCCAGAATGAAAACTATCTGAATGCACTCTATATGCTTCAAAATATATTTTAGTTATAAGGTTTTGTCTTTAAAAATTGCTTAAATAATGTTTTTAGTTTACTGAAAACGTGCGACAACGACCGCGTGCGAGCTCGTAACTTATCTGGGCTAATGGATTCGAACGAAATGAAATAAATTGATAAGCGCTTCGATTGAAGTCGCGTTGGCAAGGAACCCGAAGTTTATATATTAGTACTGCCTTTTCTTAGAAGAATAGTATCTCATATATTTATCGTTAACTTGTTAAATTTGTGAATGCGTTAATATTCTGCCATAATTTGCAAATATGTGACTGTACAGGAAACTTTATAAAGGTGTCGATTTTGCACTGATACATGTACTTTAACTTTGTTATAACATGACTTGCCTCAATTTAAACTACCGAGTATTATAAAGTACCATTCATATTTACAAGTCTTTCAAACTAATTTTGTGTCATTTTTGGTCACAAAATCTAATCAGATATCAGAGTACAAATTACTAATTTTGACCCTTCAGAAGTGCAGAGTTTAATGAGTCAAGCTGTGGGTGTACCATTATCCCCCCATTATCTTGTCCATTGTCAATATTTGCATGATTACTTCAATGGATAATCACATTCCTTACTACCTCCCCTAATATTTTACTTTATTTTGCAGAGTTGACTGTGGCACTGAATAAAACACTTTATAAATAATGGACACTGTTCTGGTCGGGAGTGTAATTCACTAGTCATATATAGCAATTAGAATGTGGTCAAAAATCTTGACAACCCTCGGCTGCAGAGTTACAAAATTCCTTGAACTATAGTCAGGGTCATAAATTGGAGAATTATTTCCCACTTAATGCCTTAATCCTCACACCTAGCTTAGACAAAATACAAATGTAGAAGGTTTGTTAGTTAAGGATATACTGAATCTTCAAGTATGTGGGGTAGGTTGTAAACAGGCTAGGAAGAAGCCTGTAGAATTATTACTCTATGTACATGTAGAAATTATAAATAAAGATTGCCTGATCTCATATTAAACTGCATGTCATGTTTAATAGTCTGTTCTTTTGTCCATCTGACTGTCTACAGAATATATTTCTTTTTATAATATTAAAGAGCCCTCACTTAAGCTATACAATTCATTTTCTTAGTTTTCAGACAGGGTTTTGTAGCCAATGTAGCCAAAAAGTGTTTATTCTGCTTTCTCTTTTTGAGGTATACTCGTTCTGGCTGTGCATGGCTAAACGATAAACCTATGACTCCTTTTTAGGGGTCTTTCAACTTTTTTTCTGTTCAGCACTTAGTATACAAGCTGTTATTAAAAGGGACATGAGGAAAAAATTGATATAACAAAAAGCCGGTATCCTGAGGACTTTCCAGGATGTTTTGTTACATTGTTTTGCAATATATGATTCAAATTTAGCAGGGTTCTCCTCGGTACCGAAGCAGCTCGGATAAAAAATTAAATTGAACCTCAATTTCGTGTATATTCAACTTCTTTTTCATACCCCCGACAACAAACTCTATAAGTACTCTCAGGAAAAAATCGTGTTGAACAAATAGAATAAAATGCAAGTAGAGAAAAAAGGAAACAAAATCGTACGAAGCACGCCGCCATATTTGTTTTATTTCCCTGCAAAACCACACAGGAAACCCGCGCGGATAAGTTCTAGCGCATGCGTAGACAGAATTCCCTGCTGCTAACGAAGTATATATTGTTAACTGTACACCAACATGGCGGCTGTGACGTCACGTGCAAAGGATCTATTATCAAAGCTGATCATTTGCTACCAAACGAGAACATGCTATACGTGACTTTCTTCCTCTGAAGTAAGTGTTGCGGCTGGATTGATTGGAGTTGTTTTATTTGGAGTCATTAATGTTCAGAAGAGCGATCATACGGATTGCTAATAGCACGCTATGTGCGATCAAGGACGACTGAGTGTTAAACAGTTCAATATCTGATGCATAATAAAACTGTTATCGTTATGTATTCATGCATGACAGTTAGCGGGGCAATAGTTAAGAAGTAATGTTCGATCAAGCGTGTAGAGAGATTCCTACGATAAGAGCTTTAGAGTATCTGACTCTATTTTCACCAATTTGTTAACATTCTAGTGAGTATGACTTGGGCGAGTATGTGTCGCTGGATGGGTTTTTGATCTTCTATGTCTGAGATGGGGTCCCAGTTCCCGCGCCCTCTAGAGTGTTGCCGAATTCATTGGGAGTTACTTTATATGGAGATATTAGTGATCACAAGAGTGATCAAGAGATTGATAATATCACGCTGTGCGCGATTAAGAGTTACAAGGACTCCTACAGTAAGAGCTCTAGAGTTTTCTCTATTTTCACCAATTTGTTAATATTCTCGTATCCAAAAACGTCACTGAACCAGCTAACATTGATACTCGCTGTTATATCGCACGTGCCGTTACGCTGTGACCGTTGCTCAACTATAACAATCTACAAACCTACACGGAATACTAGCTAAAGGTACGGACACACGCTGCAACGGCAATCTTACAGAAGTAGGATCGAGTTCTACTGTGTGAACAACAATTGCTGGCAATATTGCGCGCAATGTAGCAGCGTGTCTGTACCTTAACTCAAATCTCGACAATTCCTACGTAATTATTCTGATAATATTCGCCAAGGATTTGAAATGTTTTACATGAACGATCAACCGTGCAAAAAGAGGGCGAGTTTAGATCTATAAATAAGCCATTCGTGAATATGATCAAATGGGAATCTAACTACCGGGAATCTAACCTGCTATCGTGAAAAAGATTCAAAAGGTTTATTGTTACTTGTTATTTGTCGTTGCTTTCGGTGTTCATCTTGGAGTTTACACTTGTAGATCTCTTTAGGTTTCGTGCGTTTCTAACTTGAAAATCAATTAACGTAGCTCCGGGACGTAGCCAAATTAGTTCCCAAGACTTGACGATAATCGATGCACAAAGAGAGCGCCTTTCGGTTCACTATGAAGGAGTTCCTTTTGTTATGTTTTTTTATGAGTAGAAAGTTCTAGCGTGTCATCAACATACCAACATTCGATTATCAACGCTGCTGATCATCAGTTTGCTACGAGCTTCCATCCCGAGAACATGCTATTATTACTGAATAATAGGTGATTCAATTCTTCCACTGAATTAAGTGTTGCTGGATTCATTTACTGGAGTTATTTCATTTGGAATCATTAGTGATCGGAAGAGTGATCACGAGATTGCTAATCACAAGCTATGCGCGATCAAGGACGACTGAGTATCAAACAGTTCAATATCTGAAACATATTCACTGTTACTGTTCTGCATGACAGTTTATATGATCAAAGCGGTGCATTACCGCGGCTTAGTTTAGAAGTGATGTTCGATCATGTGTGTAGAGAGACTCCCAGGGCGCTTTCCATTCAACCAAAACACCCGGTTAGAAGTTTCGAAAATTTCGAACGTCGAATGGAACGGGATTTTTCGAATTAGAAAAACCAGTGGAAAAAATACGCGTTCCATTTGCAGAAACCACCTGGTTATTAGTAGCCTCGATTTCAATTCTCAAAACTGGCAAATCACGGCAAATCTCGGCAAATCTAAAATCGGGAATTTTGAATGGAACAGAAAATTTCGGTCGAACCGGAATTTTCGGAAAAAGAGGACCACCTCACAATTTCCGAAACTTCGGACCGGAAAATTACTGTTCCATTTCATTTCTGACCGGAATTTTCGTTTTATTTTTTGTTGAATGGAATTCAACAGTGAGGGGTTGAAAGAGGGTGCCGTGTCTTGGTCCATTAACAAGCCTTTCATTATCAGAGTTGTTCATTTGCTACGAGCTTCCAACACGAGAACATCCTCTTCCTCACAATTAAGTGTTGCAGTCACTGGAGTTATTTCATCAACAGCTAAAGTAAGTTTTTAGTCCTGTAATCTGACTATTGAGATTTCATCACTTCTGTCTCGTTTTCTGATTTCCATTGTGCAGTGAGTGACCTAGCTTGAAAGGCTCTAACAGCTCGATCAGTTTCAACTCAGCAAAGCTGCTACTTGAGCTCAATTTCACTGATTACGATGACATCATGGATGGGTTTCAATACTTTTTTCTCAACAAATATTTGTGTAGCAATATAAGGCTATTGTGCATATTAGCATCTTATATTAGTTACCCCTTTTGTCGAGCACTGTGGGCTAATTTAACTATGATTAAAATCTAAGCGAGAGTATTAATTAAGTTAAAGTTTTGAAACTACCTTGGTCCGTATCGCACGTTATGTGCCGTGTTTATAGCATTGAATTAGTCGTAGATTCCTACCTGTAAAACTGAAGTAAGGACATACTTTTGAGCTATATAGAGTGTTCTTTATTTTCACCAATTTGTTAATATTTCGGTAAAGATGTACACGGCTACCTCGCAAAGAACATGAGTTCCCATCAGAATTAAACTTACACTGAAGCAGTCAGTATACTAGCAAGGAAGCCTGGAGATTTTACGCAGCAAAGAAAGTAAAAACCAATAAGTTGCCAGTTAGCATATTCATGTCAATTTTTGAGGAACTCCAAATAGGCTTTTGCATTACGTGGTCACATCACCTTGTCAATAATTTTTTTTGGCGCTAGCATAACATGGGTTCCAGAAATGGAAAGAACGAGCAAAAAATTGTAACCAACGCAAGTTTCAGACACTGAAGCAAGGACATGTTTTTGAGCTCTATAGAGTAGTCAATATTTACACCAATTCGTTAATGTTCTACCTAGGCCTTAATTATCCAAAAACGACACTGATCCAACTAACATTGATACTCGCTGTTAGATCGCACGTGATGACCGTTGCTCGAGTATCACAAACTACAAACCTATAAAATACTAACTCAAATCCGTCGAAGAGCGCCCATTTCTACGTAATTACTCTGATGATATTCGCCAAGGTTTGACATGTTTCTACTGAATGATCAACCGTGCAGAAAGAGGGCGTGTTTTGAACCATAAATAAGCCATCCATGAATATGATAAAAATGGAAATGCTGAGTGTTGATTCCTTAATTTGTAACCTACCATCCTTGCTGCTGTGAAAATTTCAAAATGTCTATTGTTTCTTGTTATTTGTCGTAGCTTGCAGTGTTCATCTTGGGATATACACTTCTCTTTAACTGAGTGTCGTGGGTGTTTACTTGAAAATCAATGAACGCAGCCAAAGTAGTTCCCAAGACTTAACGATATAATCATTCACATGCAGGTTGGCGATGCAGGTTGGCGCAGTGGTAAAACACTCGCCTCTCACCGCTGCGGTCCCGGGTTCGATTCCCGGATCGGGCACCGTATGTGAGTTAGGTTTGTTGTTGATTCCTTATCTGCATTCGAGGGTTTTTCTCCGTGTTCTCCGGTTTTCCTCCGGGTTCTCCGATTTTCCTCCCTCCGTAAAAATGAACTGTGCCGATCATTTACGATGCCGATCATTTGCTACGAGCTTCCAACCCGAGAACATCCTATACGTCATTCAATTCTTCCATTGAATTAAGTGTTGCTGGATTCATTTACCGGGAGTTATTCCATTTGAATGCATTAGTGATCAGAAGAGTGGATCAAGAGATTAAATTGCTAATCACATGCTGTGCGCCATCAAGGACGACTGAGTATCAAACAGTTCAATACATAATTACTGTTGCAATTGCTGTTATGAATGGCGGTTAGTTTATGATCAGAGGGGCATCACCGCAGGCTTAGTTTAGAAGTGATGTTCGATGAAGTGTGTGCTACAGTGAGGGCTCTTCCTATTGTATTCTTGTAACTAAACAGAGGGCGTGTCTTGGTCCATAAACAGGCATTTCACTATCAGAGTTGTTCATTTGCTACGTGCTTCCAACACAAGAACATCCTCTTCCTCGGAATTAAGTTAGTGTTGCAGTCACTGGAATTATTTCATCGACAGCTAAAAGTAAGTTTTTAGCCGTGGAATCTATTGAGATGTCATCTTTTCTGCATCGTTTTCATTTCCCTTGTGCAGTGAGTGACTTTGAAAACTCTAACAGCTCGATAAGAGCCACTACTTGAGCTCGATTTCACTGATTACGATGACATAGCGGATGGGTTTCAATACCTTTTTCTCATCAAATATTTGTGTAGAAATATAAGGCTCAGTGCATATTAGCATCATGTATTAGTTATCCCTTTTGCGAAGCATTGTGAGTTAATTCATCCGTGATTAAAATCTAAGAGAGAGTGAGATAGGAACTACATATATCCGTACTACACATTATGTGCCGCGTTTATAGCATTGAATTAGTTATAGATTCCTGTCTTTAAAACTGCAGTAAGGTCATACTTTTTAGCTATATAGTGTTCTCTATTTTCATCAATTTGTTAATATTTTGGCAAATATTTACATGGTTTGTATACCCAAACAGCTAGCTCGCTAGGAACACGAGTTCCCATCAGAATTAAGGTTACAAGCAGGGTATATTAGCAAGCACCTGTAACTTTTACGCAGCAAAGAAATGAAACCCATTAAGTTGGCAGTTACCATATGCGAGTCAGTTTTTGAGGAATTCCAAATAAGTCTTTTTAGAGCTAATGGTCTCGTTACCTTGTCAATCAAAAATATTGGTGCCAGGATAACATGGGTTCCAGATATGGTAAGAGCGATCAAAAAATAGTAACCAACTCAAGGTTTAGACTTTATAGCTTTAAAACTGAAGCAAGGACATGTTGTTTTAGCTTTATTATTTTAATATTTTTTTAACAAAACCGCACAAATTTGCTCGAAATAGCATGACCTGGTTTGGGAGAATATTGTGAATTATTTTGTATTGAAACATTGATAGTTTAACTTCTTTGGTAATTAAGAAAGGAAATTTATAGACTTTGTAAATGTCTTCTTTGGAAAAACCAAATCGCAGGATTTTACCTTCGGCTGTTGGGGGGACAAAACTACTAGTAAGAATGGCTGCATAAGCAACTCGTGTAGTAATTTTTGGTTTGAGAGGCGGTTTAATTTCAGTCTGCCTTAAAGGAATAAGTGTGGTTTTTATAATAATTTTCCAGTTTGATGGGATGGCACTTATAAGTCCGTAATATAAGGTAAACGGTACTACAAAGTTGTTTTAGCTTCATGGAGTACTCTATATTTTCACCAATGTGTTAATACTTTACCTCAAGTATCGGAAAACAACACTGGGCCAGCTAACATCTTGGTACTCGTTGCAGTTATATCGCATGTGTTGTGACCGTTGCTCAACTATGGCAAACCACAAACTTACAAAATGCTAACTCAAATCCGACGAAGTGCGCCCATTTCTACGTAATTACTCTGATAATATTCGCCAAGGATTTGAAATGTTTCACATGAACGATCAACCGTGCAAAAAGAGGGCGAGTTTAGATCTATAAATAAGCCATTCATGAATATGATCAAATGGGAATCTAACTACCGGGAATCTAACCTACTATCGTGAAAAAGTTTCAAAAGGTATATAGTTACTTGTTATTTAATTTGTCGTTGCTTTCGGTGTTAATTTTGTAGATCTCTTTAGGTTTCGTGCGTTTCTAACTTGAAAATCAATTAACGTAGCTCCGGGACTTAGCCAAAGTAGTTCCCAAGACTTGACGATAATCGATGCAGAAAGAGAACACGTTTCGGTTCACTATAAAGGAGTTCCTTTTGTTATGTTTTTTATGAGTAGAAAGATCTAGCGCGTCATCAACGTACAAACATTCGATTATCAACGCTGCTGATCATCAGTTTGCTACGAGCTTCCATCCCGAGAACATGCTATTATTACTGAATAATAGGTGATTCAATTCTTCCACTGAATTAAGTGTTGCTGGATTCATTTACTGGAGTTATTTCATTTGGAATCATTAGTGATCGGAAGAGTGATCAAGAGATTGCTAATCACAAGCTATGCGCGATCAAGGATGACTGAGCATCAAACAGTTCAATATCTGAAACATATTCACTGTTACTGTTCTGCATGACAGTTTATGATCCCCGGGGGGGGGGGGGGGGGGAGGAGGGGGTACTCCCCATAAAAATAGACGGGGGTGCTCGACGTGAGAAATGAAATTCACCCCTAAAAGATAGCAATATGGGCGTGGCTCACAAAAAAAATACCCCAAAAAGATAGCACTCCAAAAGACAAATTTGTGCAAACTAAAGGAAATAAGAGACAAAGCTCTGCCCCATAACCTCGTCTTTAATATTCGGATGGATCAAACTCAATATCGAAGCCGTAAATACCGATTCAACTTGTGGGGTCTCATGCTCGAGGATCCAGCGCTATTGTTTCTCGGCCACACAAATTTTGGGTCTCGGAGACCCCTAAAAGATAGCAGACATTTGGAAGACCCCTAAGAGATAGCACTGCTAACGATTTTAACCCCTAAAAGATAGGTCGAGCACCCCCGTCTATTTTTATGGGGAGTCCCCCCCCCCCCGGGTTTATGATATGATCAAAGCGGTGCATTACCGCGGCTTAGTTTAGAAGTGATGTTCGATCATGTGTGTAGAGAGACTCCCAGGGCGCTTTCCATTCAACCAAAACACCCGGTTAGAAGTTTCGAAAATTTCGAACGTCGAATGGAACGGGATTTTTCGAATTAGAAAAACCGGTGCAAAAAATACGCGTTCCATTTGCAGAAACCACCTGGTTATTAGTAGCCTCGATTTCAATTCTCAAAACTGGCAAATCACGGCAAATCTCGGCAAATCTAAAATCGGGAATTTTGAATGGAACAGAAAATTTCGGTCGAACCGGAATTTTCGGAAAAAGAGGACCACCTCACAATTTCCGAAACTTCGGACCGGAAAATTACTGTTCCATTTCATTTCTGACCGGAATTTTCGTTTTATTTTTTGTTGAATGGAATTCAACAGTGAGGGGTTGAAAGAGGGTGCCGTGTCTTGGTCCATTAACAAGCCTTTCATTATCAGAGTTGTTCATTTGCTACGAGCTTCCAACACGAGAACATCCTCTTCCTCACAATTAAGTGTTGCAGTCACTGGAGTTATTTCATCAACAGCTAAAGTAAGTTTTTAGTCCAGACCTGTAATCTGACTGTAATCTGACCGGTTAGCTCAGTGGTTAAGCTCCGGTCTGTTGAGCGGGAGGTCGTGGGTTCAAACCCCGGCCGGACCAATACTCAGGGTCTTAAAATAACTGAGTAGAAGGTGCATGCTGCCTTTGTGAAATAATAAGGATAAGGATGTAAAATCGGATAAGGATGTAAAATCGTGGGACTAGTATCCCCAATTAGTTGCAAAGCTAAATACATTTGACACTTAAATAAAGTTACTTACTTACTTATTGAGATTTCATCACTTCTGTCTCGTTTTCTGATTTCCATTGTGCAGTGAGTGACCTAGCTTGAAAGGCTCTAACAGCTCGATCAGTTTCAACTCAGCAAAGCTGCTACTTGAGCTCAATTTCACTGATTACGATGACATCATGGATGGGTTTCAATACTTTTCTCAACAAATATTTGTGTAGCAATATAAGGCTATTGTGCATATTAGCATCTTATATTAGTTACCCTTTTGTCGAGCACTGTGGGCTAATTTAACTATGATTAAAATCTAAGCGAGAGTATTAATTAAGTTAAAGTTTTGAAACTACCTTGGTCCGTATCGCACGTTATGTGCCGCGTTTATAGCATTGAATTAGTTGTAGATTCCTATCTGTAAAACTGAAGTAAGGACATACTTTTGAGCTATATAGAGTGTTCTTTATTTTCACCAATTTGTTAATATTTCGGTAAAGATGTACACGGCTACCTCGCAAAGAACATGAGTTCCCATCAGAATTAAACTTACACTGAAGCAGTCAGTATATTAGCAAGGAAGCCTGTAGATTTTACGCAGCAAAGAAAGTAAAAACCAATAAGT
The DNA here is from genome assembly GCA_030867875.1 of Actinernus sp. WN-2022. Taxonomy (NCBI): domain Eukaryota; kingdom Metazoa; phylum Cnidaria; class Anthozoa; order Actiniaria; family Actinernidae; genus Actinernus; species Actinernus sp. WN-2022. Next base: position 97,063,431 of record JAOWCC010000019.1, read on the forward strand.
TGCCAGTTAGCATATTCATGTCAATTTTTGAGAATCTCCAAATAGCTTTTGCATTACGTGGTCACATGACCTTGTCAATAATTTTTTTTGGTGCTAGCATAACATGGGTTCCAGAAATGGAAAGAACGAGCAAAAAATTGTAACCAACGCAAGTTTCAGACACTGAAGCAAGGACATGTTTTTGAGCTCTATAGAGTAGTCAATATTTACACCAATTCGTTAATGTTCTACCTAGGCCTTAATTATCCAAAAACGACACTGATCTAACTAACATTGATACTCGCTGTTAGATCGCACGTGATGACCGTTGCTCGAGTATCACAAACTACAAACCTATAAAATACTAACTCTAATCCGTCGAAGAGCGCCCATTTCTACGTAATTACTCTGATGATATTCGCCAAGGATTTGACATGTTTCTACTGAATGATCAACCGTGCAGAAAGAGGGCGTGTTTTGAACCATAAATAAGCCATCCATGAATATGATAAAAATGGAAATGCTGAGTACTGATTCCTTAATTTGTAACCTACCATCCTTGCTACTGTGAAAATTTCAAAATGTCTATTGTTTCTTGTTATTTGTCGTAGCTTGCAGTGTTCATCTTGGGATATACACTTCTCTTTAACTGAGTGTCGTGGGTGTTTACTTGAAAATCAATGAACGCAGCCAAAGTAGTTCCCAAGACTTAACGATATAATCATTCACATGCAGGTTGGCGATGCAGGTTGGCGCAGTGGTAAAACACTCGCCTCTCACCGCTGCGGTCCCGGGTTCGATTCCCGGATCGGGCACCGTATGTGAGTTAGGTTTGTTGTTGATTCCTTATCTGCATTCGAGGGTTTTTCTCCAGGTTCTCCGGTTTTCCTCCCACCGTAAAAATGAACCGTGCCGATCAATTTACGATGCCGATCATTTGCTACGAGCTTCCAACCCGAGAACATCCTATATATACGTCATTCAATTCTTCCATTGAGTTAAGTGTTGCTGGATTCATTTACCGGGAGTTATTCCATTTGAATTCATTAGTGATCAGAAGAGTGGATCAAGAGATTAAATTGCTAATCACATGCTGTGCGCCATCAAGGACGACTGAGTATCAAACAGTTCAATACATAATTACTGTTGCTGTTATGAATGGCGGTTAGTTTATGATCAGAGGGGCATCACCGCAGGCTTAGTTTAGAAGTGATGTTCGATGAAGTGTGTGCTACAGTGAGGGCTCTTCCTATTGTATTCTTGTAACTAAACAGAGGGCGTGTCTTGGTCCATAAACAGGCATTTCACTATCAGAGTTGTTCAGTTGCTACGTGATTCCAACACAAGAACATCCTCTTCCTCGGAATTAAGTTAGTGTTGCAGTCACTGGAATTATTTCATCGACAGCTAAAAGTAAGTTTTTAGCCGTGTAATCTAGTATTGAGATGTCATCTCTTCTGCATCGTTTTCATTTCCCTATAAGTGACTTTGAAAGCTCTAACAGCTTGATAAGAGCCACTACTTGAGCTCTATTTCACTGATTACGATGACATAACGGATGGGTTTCAATGCCTTTTTCTCAACAAATATTTGTGTAGAAATCTATTAAGGCTTATTAGCATCATGCATTACCCCTTTTGCGAAGCACTGTGAGTTAATTCATCCGTGATTAAAATCTAAGAGAGAGTCAGATAGGAACTACATATATCCGTACTACATATTGTGCGGCGTTTATAGCATTGAATTAGTTGTAGATTCCTCTCTTTAAAATTGCCGTAAGGTCATATTTTTTAGCTATATAGAGTGTTCTCTATTTTCACCAATTTGTTAATATTTTGGCAAATATTTAAATGATTTGTATACCCAAACAGCTAGCTCGCTAGGAACATGGGTTCCCATCAGAATTAAAGTTACTAGCAGGGTATATTACCAAGGAGACCTGTAGCTTTTACGTAGCAAAGAAATGAAACCCATTAAGTTGGCAGTTACCATATACGAGTCAGTTTTTGAGGAATTCCAAATAAGTCTTTTTAGAGCTAATGTTCACGTGACCTTGTCAATCAAAAATATTGGTGCTCGCATAACATGGGTTCCAGATATGGAAAGAGCGATCAAAAAATAGTACCCAACGCAAGGTTTTGACTTTATAGCTTTAAAACTGAAGCAAGGACATGTTTAATCTCTATGGAGTACTCTATACTTTATACTTTTGTAGGGTTTCCCATGAAATGTGCTCTAATTTTGGAGAAAAATGTCACTGTCAGAGAGCTAGAGGACATCATTAAGTCTGAGGACGGCCGAAAAGTACTTGGTTTGCTTCTAGTAGGTTTTGTGAGTGGATTTCACAGGGTTTTTCTGTTGTGTTTGTGCTTTCAGACACAGGAAATAATTCTTCAATGAAATCCTTGAAATCCTGCAGTTGCATGGCAGTCTTTTACCCCTGCTAAACCTATTAGGATGTGTTTTTGTCACTTTAAAGCAACGGCTTGAGTCCAAATCACCGCTCTTGATTGTAGGGGCTACCCTACAGGTGTCTCAGAGGGGGGGACCCCTTGTGCAATGTTTGTCCATTACCCAGCATGCAATTGGAAGTGGGTACAGGAGAACGTTGTGGAGAGAAATGCAGTGACAAGAATAGCGCGGTTCACAGTCGCTTCGTGTTGTTTGTGCAAACATACCTGGTGGTTGGAAAGATTAAAGAAGGTACTGTAACGACTGAGTGCTGATTTTGTGTTTGCTTTTGATTTCGAGTGCGAATGGGAAGGGTGTTTTGAGCCGATTTTTCAGTAGCTCCTTAAGCTTCGTGAAAATCGAAGAAACCGGCAAAACGATCGCCAAAACAAATGAGCTTTTCTCCATAGTGAAAGAGTCGAGCGATTCCTGTTATAGCTCTGACTTTGAAGCCATTCATCACTTCGCATAATATCGCAACATCGTCTTTCCAGCATGTCTAGATGTGATGCAATAATTTTTTTCTCATATCGGACTCATGCGTCCGATATTTACAGGGTCGGACGGCAAAGAGTTAAGTATCCGAAAACAACACTGGGCCAGCTAACATCTTTGGTACTCGCTGTTATATCACACGTGTTGTGACCGTTGCTCAACTATGGCAAACCACAAACCTATAAAATACTAACTCAAATCTCGAAGTGCTCCAATTTCTACTCTCATAATATTCGCTAAGAATGTGAAATGTTTCTACTGAACGATCAACCGTGCAGAAAGAGGGCGGGTTTTGACCATAAATAAGCCATTCATGGATATGATCAAAATGCGAATGTAACCTACCATCCTTGCTATACCGTGAAAAAGTTTCAAAAGGTATATTGTTTCTCGTTATTTGTCGTTGCTTTCAGTGTTCATATTGGAGTTTACGCTTCTCTTTAAGCATCGTGCGTGTTTACTTGAAATCAATGAACGCATCCAAACTAGTTCCGAAGACTTGACGGTCATCATTGCATGATTGGCTCTTCTTTCTTTGTTCTTTGTTGGTCTTTATATCCGATAAAGACCGGTTGAACACTATCAGAGTTGCTCATTATAAAGGCAAGGTCTTTCTCTGTATAAATACCCGAGCATTATACAAATAAAACCCTTGCATTTACAATGAGCAATTCAAGGGTTGTACATTTTGTACTTACAAGCTGATAGTCAGTTTAATGATCCGATACGAGTGCTCAAATTAGAGGCTTTCCAACGTAACAAAGTGAGTTGGAAAGCGTCTTCATTACGGCACGTAGCTATTTGTTTATCACTTAAGTGATAGTTCATTAGTTCTTTTCTTGTACATATGTTTAATATTCATATTTGAGGTATATAAAGACCAATCACTTTAGAATTCTCTCGCTTGCTGGACAGCCACAAGTCAGCCAAACTTTAGTTTTAATGTTTTAAATTATTATTCATCAAGATATAACCATTTTGGCTTTAGCCCTCGGAGCCTTGTACGATTGCATTCGGTCGAGGAGTACGTTTCCAGAAGTTTTTCCACGTAGCAAGACGTGGTTTTTTACGATGGTTTTTCGTACCGGGCAACGTACATTATTTTCTTTAGATATCGATTTTTCGGTATTATTATTTGATTTAAGCATGTGAAAAGCTATTTATTATCATGTGATTACGTCATTTGATTGTGCAACCATCCGTTTAGGATGATGTGTGGTTATGGAATGTTTTCTCTATTCCTTCATGTCCTGTTAAATCATGTCCTGTTAAATATTATGATTTTGTAATATTAGTACTGTAATGATTTGTAATACCGTAGTTTATTAAAGAAACCGTTTGCTGCTGTCCACCAGGCATCCGGCACTGTCACACTCCACTAGTTGTAGTGTTATTATGATTTTGTACGCGTTGGGCGTGTTGCGTAGTATAGGAATGAATCGATGCTTTCACTCACTCCCTGTTTAAGAACGGGAGCCGTATCATCGTTATGGGACGTGTTTTGTTTCCTACCAAACTCCAACTTCGCATGTTAGTGACGCAATTTTAGCGCCGAAATAATTATTCTATGCTTTTCACCACAATTCTAGAGGCTTACTGTATTTTGCGAAACGAAACGAAGTTGTATTTTGCGAAGTTGTAATTTTAATTTTCGAAACAATACATACTGAACGTAGATTCCCTGCTAGCAGAGACCTCTATGCTGCTAAAATGTCTGACAGTGGAGCTTTGATGATTAAAGACATCAGAATTATTGATAAAGGAGACAAGGTACTCTATTTGACGTAGTTTTTCTGCGAAATTATTCCATGCTTTTGTTAAGAAAAAGGATCTTAAGATTTTGGACGGAATTCTGCTTTAGGAGAAACATGTAATAAATTAACAAGTTCTAGTTTAGCCCACGCTCGACACATCCAAAGTTGAGTTACTTTAATTAAATCGTTATTTTGTTAAACTCGTTTGGTCACGAGCCTGTATTCACTAAGGTCGCTTTCGATCCTTTGACAACATTGAATATAACTCATTTTCCAATAACCTGTGTTTGTTACAGGTAACAAAACGAGCAGGGGACGGGGACCGAGTTTATAAAACACGCTCCAAAATGGGTTGCGATATTCTAAACACAAAATGTCTGCAAGTAATGACTACGTACGGGGCTCCGTTGCCTAAAAATAATATTTTCAGGAAGAATCCTTTGTTGAAGGTTATTATTTTGCCACGTATTGTCTTATGGTAGCACAAAAACATATTACAGTCGTGAAATTAATTGATGGTTGATAATTCGCAAATGGAAATTATTTGTATATTTTGCACAAAGAGGAATTCGTTGGTTGAATGATAGACATATGTTATTCGATTAACCTACAACACAAAAACAGCAAGTAACTTTTATAGCATTAGAACCTTTATTTTCCTCATTACTGTTTTCGAGTTAAGCATTTCAATGTTTTGAAGAAACTATGCTAGTATACTTTGTTTGGTTAGGGTTAAAGGGGCATTGTCAATCGAATTGAACCTTCCAGTTTCATTAAATACATTAAATCAGAACTACTAAAATAACACCCTGAGAGAAAAACCATGTGAATGTCCTGATACGATTTTCAAACTTCGTCGATAGATAGAGGATGGCAAAGATTAAGTAGTATATTAATGTGTATAATTGTTTTTCCTGTAGGTGTATCCTCAAGCAATGTTACTCATCTTCATAGTGGTCCTTGTGTGCGGGGCAGCTCCCCTAACTCACGCTCAGGACCATGTCCAGTGCTTCAACATCAACTATAATGGCCCGATAGCAGAAATTATTAAATCCGACGCAAGCAAGCTGGCATTCGGGACTACGAAGGCTTCCGGAGCGGCTCTGGAGTTTGCAAAAAATTTGGCGACACTGAAGGCGATTGAATTGGCTTCTGCTCAAATTGAAAATATTCCCGTGGCAGGTGCAATTCTTGCTTCATTGTTTGGGGCGCTAGTTGAAAAGCTGGGAGAGGGGGAAGATGTTATAGAAACCGTTTACAAAGAGCTGAAGGCCGAGATCGATAACCTCAAGAAATACGTCGACCAAAGAATCGAGGTAACCATAAACGTACTTTGTAACAATAACCTCTTTCAAACAAGGCCACATTTAAATTAAACTTAGCCAGATCATACATTGCTTAATTACTCTTACCGCGTCGAAATATTTTTGATCATTATCAGGTGTTGAGCGTGGATATCATCAGGAAAGCATTTGGCACAGAACGGGGTGGCATTCTGGGCTATGCAAACCACTGCCAAAAAACCTACAAGGGCGACGCAAAGGACATCGTCCACTGCCTCGAGAATCTACGCGCTATGTTAATCCAGCAGTACCACTTCTTCATCCCAGAAAGTGACGACATTGCCTCGTTCGAGCAAACTCTTCCCCTTTTCCGCATGTATGGGCAGCTCTTTGTGGACACGCTCCTGGAACAGATATCTGTGGCCGAGAGAAGAGGCAAGGTCAGCCAGGCAGCAAGTCATGTAGAAGCTTTAAAGAAGAGAGTGGCCGAATTTAAGACACACGCCGAGAACGCTGTGAGTAAAATAATAAGGGCCCAAGCTGTCGTCCACGTATCCCCCAAAAAGGACAACCCCAATTGTGCTGGCGGCGGAAACATAGTGAGCATCTGCATTTGCACCGTGTCAATTGGACCAAACGAGTTTGATGTAGTCGACAAAGATGGAAAACCAACGGATAAAACGAAAAACTATTGCACAGGGATCAGCGTTAACACTTATGGAATTTGTGGCACGACCATAAATATGTACAAAAGAAAGTACCGCCGCGAACACGTCGAGGCCATCTTGAGTTACTGGAGGAAGCAGCTGGGAAATGCGGTGGACAATTGGGAAAAGACTGCGATAACGGTGGGCAAGATTGCAGAGGAACACAAGAGGTAAAGTACAAATTAAATAACCGGTAATCTTCGAGCAGCATGCAGACACACTCATAACTCGAGCACTTCTACATATTATCGATAGTCGATGGGCTTTGCTTTTATCGTTTTCATTTAAGTTTCAAACTGAGGAGTGCGTGGGATATACCCAGTACATTCATTTACAGGCAGACGGTAGTAATATTTTATCATACTACGGTATTGTCCCATCTCAAGCTGCAACTAAAGCAAGTTACATTTTGAATTTTTCACAGCTATCTGAAGCTAAGTGGACGACTAATACTTAGTTCGGTGGTTCAGACTGCTAAGCTCTGTGGCAAAGTTAAATATGACAGTACATACATTCATACATAAGATTTTATTTTTATACGCTGAGCCATTACAACCCTCAACTTCAAATTTACAAGTAGAAGGCTGATTTTCAAATGGGGCGTATGAAACTGAACAGATTCTATATGTTTACAATAAAAATACAAATTGTAAATTCATTTTGCAATTGTATAAAAAAATGAGGGCTTAAAAACTGTGCTAAGCCTTTAGAAACAGTAGTCAGCGTAACTCAGCATCAGGTAATAAAGCAACTTTGCTTTTAAATTGTGGAAGCGTACTAGCATTTTCAGCCGTTTCCGGAAGATTATTCCAGAGCACGGCGCCACTGTACTTAAAGCTACGCTTGACGAAATTAGTTTTCGGCCTTGGAAGTGCTAAGTCAGTTTGTAAATTTCTAATGTTATAGTTTATGTCACTATCAGAAAGTCGAAGAAACGAGGTTCTTAGATTTGGGGCAAATTGCTTATTAAGCATTTTATAAATCATTGATGCTTTTATTTCCTGGTGCCTTACATGAAGGACCTTCCAGTTTAGGGAGTCAAGGATATCAGCGGATCGAGTATTATAATCATCTCCGCCGGTTTTAACTCTCGCCGCACGGGATTGGGCTTTTTGTAATTTATCTTGCAGGACTTTGCCACACGTATCACACAAGGGTGAGCAATAATCGAAATAAGGTTGGACTAAGGCTTTGTATATTTTTACCAGTGAATCAAATGGGATGAAGAGTTTTACTCGTTTAATGGTGCCAATACCCGCACTAGCTTTTTTACAAATTTTCTCTATATGACTCTCAAATGAAAGTTTTTCATCAAGTTCCACTCCTAGGCATTTTTGGGATGAAATTGCGAAACTTTAGTTTTGTCGATAAACACAGTACTAGATATAAAGTCACCAGCTTTATTGACAGTCAGTGACAGTCACCTGACGTTCCGCTCCTGAGTCGAATATTAATATTACCAATTCTCCCTACACCAGTCAGAGAGAATTTATATTTAGATCAGATAACTCCTGCATGCAAACATTATTATCATTCGCCTCTCTCCCAACCTACATTTCGTTTCCAGTGCTCGCGCGTTTTTCGGCCAGCGGTGACCGAACTCCTTGGTGCTGGCCAAAAGGAACGCGGGCTCTGGGAACGAGATTGCAGGAAGCTCGATTTGAACAAAGTTGTTGGTGGCTCAAATTTCCGGTTTCGACAGACAGTGTAGGTAATATTATATTTTGTCGAATGATAACATGAGTAAAGTAAAGTTCTATATTTAACGTCGGTAGCCCCTTCAGTTTAACCGACTGCTCTTCCACGAGGCTGACGGTGCACAACTTTTAAATCCTCCTTCTCTGACAGAGCTCCCAAAGCTATACCCAGTATGGATGTGGCGGCCCATGACAGGAATAGAGCTCGGAACAGTATGCTCAATGTGCTGTGCCGCCTTCCGGTTAGCTCAGTTGTTAAGCTCCGGTCTGTTGAGCGGGAGGTCGCGGGTTCAAACCCCGGCCGGATCAACACTCAGGGTCTTAAAATAACTGAGAAGAAGGTGCTGTCTTTGTGAAACAACTGTAAATGGTTAGACCTTCACGTCATATCGGATAAGGACGTAAAATCGTAGGTCCCCCGTTGGTTCCTGTAAAAAGTAGTGTTGATCTGCATCAGCGGGGAAGATAAACACTGGTCTGATCAACTAAAAGTCGATTATAAGGAATGCTAACCGCCGTGGGGAGCGAGTAGCAGCTGACGTTTCGAGCGCTAGCCCTTCAACAGAGCGGAGCATTACAGAATGATGTTTACTCGACAAAGGGCTCTGACAAAGGGCATGCGCTCGAAACGTCAGCTGCTACTCGCTCCCCCACGGCGGTTAGCATACCTTAATTGATTTTTTAGTTGATCATCAAGTTTATCAGACTCACCAGACTGTCATGAGTTACCGACGTTAAATAAAGTTGCTTTACTTTACTTTACTTTACTTTACTTTACTTGAACTTCAAACCATAAATATTTCACTTAATTCTCAGATTGAAGAGTTTGTCATTGTCCTGTTGTTTCTCTGAGGTCTAGAAATGGCGGTTATGGGGCATTTCTCTCACTTTGGAAAAATCCAAAGTGAGAGAAATGCCCCATAACCGCCATTTCTAGACCTCAGAGAAACAACAGCATAACGATATATATATATATATATACAAAAGTGGTCACACTGTGCAAAATACAGAGCTTGGGCTGCCTGTGGTTTGTTTGTATTCTTCTACAGCTCTTTTTGTCAAGTTTTGCAGTGTGCTTATCGCCACTCGAGTGATTTCAACTTGCCGGTTTTCAACTTTCAAATCTTCCACAAATATGCACATTTTTGTCACTAGATAATGCGTTCGGATTCCTGATAAAGTTGTCATTGAAACCTAGTGCATCTGAAGTAATTTCGTCCATAAAAAAAAAATTGATGTCGGAAAACAAACTGTTTTGAACCCCACGATCGCGAGGTTGAACTTCAAGTGAAAGTCGTCGAGTCTCAGTCCAATGTTAGCTTGTGATTTTATTCATTTTTGCCACATAATAAACACCTTTATATTGACCAAGCTTGTTCGATCCGGATGGGGATATTGGTCTCGTTCTTTTTTCGTGTGTGAATGGACCCCGCCCTGCGGGCTCGGTCCATATAAACACACGAAAAAGAACTCGACCAATACCCATCCGGACCTCACTCTTGGTCAATAACCCCTATATAGATAATATTCAATCAGACTATAATGATATTTCATGTGGTGTGCCACACAGGTCAGTTCTTGGACCGATATTATTTCTTCTTATACAAACGATTTTTTAAAATCCTCTAGCGAATTTGATTTCCATCTTTTTGCGGATGATTCAAATCTTTTTCTCACATATCGCAGCTATAAGAACTTAGCTAGAAACTTAGGTTAAAAGAAGAATTAGCTAAGGTTCATTCCTGGTTCTATGCAAATAGACTGTCCTTGAATATAAGCAAAACTAATAAGCAAAAAAATGAAGTCAAATATCTTGGTATGGACCTGGTATAATAATAGACTCTAATTTAAATTGGAAGGCTCATGTTAGTGAGTTACGTAAAAAAATGTCTAGAGGTATACTGTCTAAATTAAGACACTTTGTCCATCGTTCAATGCTAGTTCAATTATACTATTCCTTCATCTATTCTTTTAAAGTATATTGTTTAGTTGTGTGGTGCAATACTTATGATTCAACACTTAGACCAATCAAAATCCTTCAGAAGAAAGCTGTGAGAATTATTACATTTTCTAAACGAGATCACCACACCTCTCCACTTTTCAAGGAACTTAATATTCTGAAATTCAATGAATTGTTATGTTTACATACAATGCATTATTTATGCACCAATTTTACAACAAATCACTGCCAAAAGCCTTTACTAATTTATTTCAGTCGGTGTCTTCTATGCACCAATATGGCACCAAGTCATCCTTCTTAGAACTAATTATGAGAAGTTTAGTCTTCGCTTTCTTGGAGTTCAAGTGATGACAAAATAAAACTTTGTTCCCAACGGCTATTCATGAAGAAAAATGTAAATAATGATTTTATATCATCATACTGATTTTTTGTTTGCCTAATTTGGAACTGTGTATATGTATGTTTGTGTGCATATATATTTGTTTGTGTATATATGTTTTCATGTATTCATATATAGATCTACAGAAATTTGCATATAGATAGTCTGGTTCTCTTGTTTTTGTCTAGTTTGTTTTTCCTTTTGCGTAATGTCTCGCTTTCCCCCATTTTCTTGTTCCACAACATATCATTTACTAAACTATTATGATCTTAATGACATTATTGCCCAACTTAGATTAGCTCCACAAAGTTATTCTGGGCAACGTATACTAAATACAGTTTGAATTAATCTTTCTTGTCAGTACTATGTAATCTATCTATCTATCTTCCAATACTTGACTCCATCAATATAATGATGATTCTTTCAAGTTTGTCAGCGGTCATAGAAAATAAATATGTAAATAATTAATTAACTGCTTAAAAAGAAAATAGTTGGTCAAGTTTCAATTTAAAGGAAGATGTAGTATTAGCTTGTATTAGAGCCCCTGAATGGGGGGGGGGGGGTCTACATGTCAGTTGTCAGTTAAAATTTTGGCCATTTGTCAGTTGTCAGTTTGCCCCAGTTAACCATTACTAAAGAAAATTTATAATGTTTGACCCACAAAAAAACAAATTTGTCAGTCAGTTATTTTTCGGTTGTCAGTTGTCAGTAAAAAAATCGTCATTTGTCAGTTATTTTTAAGGCCGTTTGTCAGTAGCCAGTTAACCCCATTCAGACCCTCTGTATTACACTCAGAGGGCAGCGTATTCCATGCCCGTATTGTTCTTGGGAAGAAAGATAATTTGCGATAGTCCGTCAGTGAAGAAGGAACTCTGTAGGAGTATTCGTTTATGTGGCGGCTTGAACGATCCATAGGCGTTAAATACTTCTTGAAATCAAATTCGACTAGGCCATTATGTATATTGTATAAATGTATAATCTAATGGTATGAAATAAAGTATGTTGTTGTTGATGATGATCCGTCCGTGTCTTGCTCTGAGTTGTTTGCCTATGCTTCTGGAATCAACAAATAACTGACAGCTCGCCACGAACAAATCATGCTACTTTGCTCTACCTCGTCCAATAATTGTTTATTATATCAAGAAATCAACTGGTATTGCTGGCTTGCACGTTACGTCATCGCCGCCATGTTGGTGGACGTCAACAAAAGATTCCTCGTTAGTTGTCAGTTCCACCAACATGGCCGCCACGGCTTTGTTATTTGAATCTCTGGGGATTGGTTGCAAACCAGCAAAAGTGCCATGGCCAGACCACTGACACCTTCAGTTGGCACTCAGTCTTTGTCGAGTGAACATCTCTGTGATGCTCCGCTTGAGTGCTCCCTATCATTGCTTACCGCGTGAAATTCTAATCAAACAGATACATGTTCAAATTTAAAGTAAGGACTACAGAGTTCGTGACAGTCATAAAATACCGTCTAAAGTGTTTAAGTAATGGTCCAGATAAGAACTGTAGTAGAATCCATTGTTCTACGGCAATGAGCCTCCCCCACATACGATTTTGCTTGAATTTGCTTTAGGAGGTATCTACAGACCAATCTCCATCTCGAAAATAAAGTATTTTTTTATGCTATTGGCTCTTTTTTTCTGTGAAAACGCAGAGAAGCCACCATCCAGCCAATCAGATATAGAGAAAACAAAGGATTGTTAAATCGCAAATTTGAGAACTTTCCCCACACACAATATTCTTCGAAATTAAATCATAGTTAGTTTGATCAAAAATAAATTCTAACCACAAAAAAATATCGAATGAAAATGCATTATTTCGATGAGTTTCTATTGAATTTATAAGTATCAACCAATGAAATTACGAGATTGAATAATAGAACATTAACACCTTTTAACATTCCTTGCCGTAGACACTACGTCCAGTTCTTATCTGGACCATTAATAAACTATCTTCCCTCTGTTTACTTTTTGATGGCTTGTTTGATTTTAAGCCTACAACATTTTTCATTTTAGCAGGAGAGGCTGATTCACTCAGGAGGCCTTCACCTCTCAAACCTTGCATTTTATTGGATCCCATTTGGATTGCACTAACAAAGAATTCCATTGTTTCAGGGTTAGGGTTTGTATTGTTTCAGGGTAGGCTATTGTTTGGATAGCCAGTACTATTCCAGGTTCCAAGGAGGTGAAGGCCACCCCGATTCACTCGCCTACGTTCTTCACTGCTCTGTAATTTGAATTTCAAATTTCAAGTTCGCCATGCGTGAAAAGAAGAGGGGCTTAAATTCTCTTATGCGGAACGTCAGAGAGTATAAAAGGACCATGCATGCATGGCAGGTCACTGATACCTTCAGTTGTCAACACCTGTGATGCTCCGCTAGACTGCTCCTACGATTGCTTTATCGCGCGAAATTCAAATCAAACAGATAAATGTTACAATTTATAGTAAGGGCTACAGAGTGCGTAAACAGTCATAAAATAACGCTTAAAGTCTTCAGTGACCAACTATCTCCCTCTGTTCACTTTTTGATGGCTTGTTTCATTTTAAACTCGCCAAATTTCGCATTTTAACAGGAGATGCTGATTCACTCGCCTTCGTTCTTCACTGCTCTGTAACTTGAATTTCAAATGTCAAGTTCGCCATGAGTGAAAAGAGGAGGGGTTTACTCTTTTATGCGGAACTTCTTGTTCAAGCATTATTCTCAATTCCATTTACTTTTCTATTCAAGGTCCCTTCCTTTGTTAGAAAGGATCCAGTTTGAAAGTGATGTGGAGAGGACCATCGCGAAGGAGAATCAGATGAGGAAAAGGATGGTGTACAGCAATCCGGCTTAAATGCTGATGGCAGTGTGGACTTGTGAGAGTCAGCCTAGCAGTAGTAAATAGCAAGTATTTACTCTTCACTAGCCCAAACACATCAGTGTATTTTCTTGCTTATGACTGACTAGTGGTATGCTCAGTACCTGGGTTTTTTTGCACACACATTTTTCCAAACTGTAATTTACGCATTCTGTTTTACGCTTGAGCACAGGTAGCCTGAATTTCAGCCGTCTCCTCTGAACGAACCAGAGGAGACGGCTGAAATTCAGGCTAGAGCACAGGGTAAGTAACAGACCGTATGCGCTATGACGTCAGTTGGTTACTTTTCTATACTACAATCATTTTCGTATTCTTTGTCTTAATCAGATTTTGAAACTCCTGATAATACCAAGACAATGGTCTAAATTAGAGCACAGGCACATTTTGTATTAATATTTGTCCCTGATATCTTGTATATCTGTTTATCCATTATTTCTTAGCAAACTGTCTCAGAAACTCACTCGTGTAACCGATTGTGAAATAAAATGCCTTTTGACTTGATTCTGTTGTATATGTGTTGATTTAGTTGGTTGTTTACGCTTCCTGTGGCTCATCTCGCTATCATCATCCTTTTATGTACTTAGTAGCCTGCGTACAAGCGAAGGGGGAATGGGTAAGAGGGGGCCGGGAAGAGGGGAGGGTGAAGAGGAGGGGGAATGGAAAGGAGCACTTGCAGCAAACCCCCCGTTTTTCTCCTTACGTCCCCAAATTATAAATTTATTTTCAGTGTCGTCTGACATGTCATCTGTAAAAATCAACCAATCAACTTCTTTGTTTCTGTCTGTTACAAAATTAATGTTTGACTTCGGTGCGAAGGAAGTTCAAAATGACCCCTAGGGAAGGTGGAAAAACGAAGAACAGAAGGCCAAACATTTGGACTAGAGAGTTTCTAAAATCGATTTCTGCATGGATTTTCACCAAATAAAAACTTTTTTTTAACTCTGCAACCCCTTGGGTACCATACTAAATTTCCAGCCGGAACATTTTTCGACACGAAAAAAATCACACCAGACCTCAGTTCCTACACCTCGCTCGCGCTCAGTATTTTTAAAACTCTAGAGTCTAATCACAACCAAAGTCTTCAGTACATTTGCCTCAAAATAAAATACAACTTTGTAGTTTCTGGTCCTAAAACGTAATCTAAGGTAAATTAAGGCTAGCCAAGACGGTAGCGCAAAAACAAAAGGGCGTTAACGATAATTCGATAACTCATTACCCTGGTACCAGAGGGTATTTTTGGTATATACTTCATGGTAGTGTTTCGTTCCATATAGTCTCCCTGCATGATCATTTTCTCTACTGTTTTACAGTATTATGCAGGGAGACTATATGGAACGAAACACTACCATGAAGTATATACCGTATGAGAGGCAAAGCCGCGAGAAACAAATGATTCGCTCCGGCTCTTTATCCGTGTCTCAACGGGGAAAATGGCATCTGTATACCCATAGTAGGCACACGTGGAATGTGGTAAAAAATTCTCGAGCAAAATCAAAAAAAATTTGGCAGCCCACTTTGACTAAAATAACTTTCTGTATGCTAAAAATGTCCGCCCCAAGTTTCTTTGATTAGAATCTTAGCCGCTTTTTCCCCGTTTAATTTGTTCATTTATTGGTTTATTTTTTCACTTCTGGGCATTTGTGGTCACTCGTGGTCACTCGTGTGTACTTTTAGACATGATCCTCATGTATTGAAGAACTTATAATATTATAATAAAATATATAAATTTATAAAGCGCTAAAAACTATAAATATTCTAAAGCGCTAACTTAGCGGTTCGTATACAATTATTTATCTTGTGTGTAGGAAAGTATGCAAGTGTTTGCTTTCTGTATAGGATTCGCGTAAATTGTGAAAGTCGGGAAGCTTGGCGTTCAAAGTGAACACGTTTAGCGTTAGCTGAAAATAATGTGGTCATTCTGTGTTAATACCACGTGATATAGCAATCAGCCAGAGTTTCGCGTTAGCTGATATCCGATGAGCCGAAAATAACAAAAGTGAGTTGTTATTCCTGAATAGTTTGACAGTACAAAAAGATCTTTAGTTTCATTATTTTTATGATTATGTCCCGTTGGGTGTAGCTTAACGACAAAATTATTTACAAGAAAATAATCCAAACGGTATTTTTATGACAGCGCAACTTTACCCGATCGCCTCGTTTCCATGTAGCTCGCGCGGGGGTTGGGGGAGTATTCGGCAAGGTCTATTTCACGCCGCGGCAAAACGTTACGAAATAATGAAGGCTCTTGTTTCAAATACAAGTTTCCGAGGTCTTAAACTATTTTAGTAAATAATTTTATAACTTAGTAAACTCACAGTGAATTACAAATTAAGAAATCTTAAACCTGTTGAAGTCTTAGGCTTAGCTTTTAAGTAAACAAGTCCAAGGACTACAGAAAAGCTGATTGAACAACGTATATATTGATAATTCTACGATATTTCGGCTGGCCAAACCAGCCTTCTTCAGGTAGATCTTACAAATGAATATTTCACAATGGCAAGTATAAATATCAAGGTGATTACACAATCTAAGAGGAAAAAGGAAATGACGTAAGTAAAAATATGGATTTGAGATAATTAAGTTTCATCACGTTTGTTCATGCCGAGAGGTTCGAGAGTTTTAGCTATGTCGATAAGATATGACTCTCTGGCTTTACGAATAGAGTCTCGCGAAGAATAAATTATTTCTAAGGGGATAAGTTGCATGTCAGTATTAGAATGGTTAGAGCAGGAAAGGAAATGTTCAGAAACTGTGGTTGCTCGTCTGTGTTCATTAAATCGGTCTTTGAGCCGTCGTTTAGTTTCACCGATGTACTTGGCAGCGATTGCATTGTACCATGTAGATAACGTTACTGGTGTTACAAGTGATGTGTGACTTAATGAAACGGGTTTCCCCGGTGGAAGAAAAAGTGTAGCTAACGAGGCCATGATTAATGTAAGGACAAGTGGCACAGTTTTTCCGCAGCGGAAAGAGCCAGATGGAAGAGCAGGTTTGTTAGTCACATTACGTAGTTGTTTTACGCGAAACATTTCATGTAAATACGCGTACGTCCGTAAAACTAAAAACACGGGTGATGGCCTGTTTTCTTTTTGTTTCGGCGGGAAACTTGGGCGGACGCGCGCGCTGGGCTCTTCAAAACGCGGTGCAATCTCGTTCCCAGAGCCCGCGATCTTTTGGCCGGCCGCGGTGTGAGTCTCACTGAGACTCATGAGACTCATGCCAAGCCGCAAGCCTTAAATAAGAGTGGAATGCAACTTTCAAAGTTGCAAGTTTTGCATATTTGTGGGATACGTAGATGTGAATCTTTTGTTCGGCGAACTGTAGGGAGCTAACGCTTAATCGGTCTTCAAACCTTTTTTATTAGTAATCGTTAACAGATATTTCAGTAAACCAATTATCACATCGTTACAACAAAGAAAGTGTTGATATCTGATACAATAACGCACAGTTTTCTGAATTCGGCCGAGAAAACCATCAAATTGACCGCGGGTTCTAGTAGCGGTTAAACAAGAACTATGACTGTAAATAATGCTACGAAATATCTAAATACGTACCATACTCTACATTACATTGTACACTGTAAATTTCTTGGCAAAGAATGTTATGTAACCGTTTAAAATACGATATATGTTATAGGTTAAATCAGCAAAAAAAATCATCAAATATTAGAGCGAATCGAGCAAGGTAGCTACTTGAAGAAGAGAAGATCGACGAAGTGGATTCAGCCGTGTGTACATTGCTCAACAAAATCTAAGGTCAAACTTTCAACTAGCTTTCGAAACGAGTACGTGTCACTGGCTTTCGTATGCTTTCCTCCTCGCACAATCTCTGTCGCGATGTGCGGGTACAGTTTAGCGGGCTTCTCTGCATTCTCTTTAGGTTTTACGAAGCGGGACTTCTCGATTCGACGACTTTTTCCAAAGTCTATTATCACTGGGTGTTACTGATTCTCCCCGTTTCTCTTCTCCAGCACAACATTGTTGCCTTTAATATATTTGTGTAAAAAGCCTTTTTCATACTTATAAATCATTGTTCCACAGAGTTCTTTTGAAATATTTAAACGGGCCTGGAAGTCGAGAGCCAGGTTAGAGCTCGATACCTTGCTCATGGTGAGACTTTCATTGTCCACATTGTCAAACTGAACAACGATTCGATACGGTGTGTGCTCAGAACACACTCCAAATAAATGCGGTAAGCCAGGATGGTCTCCTAAGTATGCAATAACTTGAGCTTCCCATAGTCTTCGCACCATGCACTATGTTCGCACCGAGACCTTCTCTTTTTTCTTTCAGATGAATCGTACTGTTTGATTTCCTTAACGGAAATGGTGTACTGAAAGATTGAAAGAATAGTGAACTGATAACTGCACCCTTGAAATTAATTAAGAAATATAAAAACAATGAATCTTGGGCGGGACGCCTGAAAGATTCAAATTAATTAAGAAATAAAAACTAATGAATCTTGGGTGGGACGCCTGAAAGATTCAAACTAATTAAGAAATGAAAAAAACAATGAATCTTGGGCGGGACGCCTGAAAGATTCAAACTAATAAAGAAATAAAAAAACAATGAATCTTGGGCGGGACGCCTGAAAGATTCAAACTAATTAAGAAATAAAAACTAATGAATCTTGGGCGGGACGCCTTAAAGATTCAAACTAATTAAGAAATAAAAACTAATGAATCTTGAGCAAGACGCCTGAAAGATTCAAATTAAAGACCCTGTGTCCGAGCCCATGGTGCTTTGCGACAATGTTATGATTAGTTTGTTTATCAACGGCCGCATAAATTAAAGGCCAGCTTTTAGGCGAACTAAAATGCTCTCGATTGTTTATAAGTTTAATAAAAGAAGTACACATACACTTTGGATAACGAATTTCATAATTTCTACCGGATTAAAAACCCAATCAAGCCCACGAATTTTCCCCGGTGCTTCGAATATGATTTTAAGAGTACTCGGCAGGAAGCCAGTTGTTCTGTCTTTAGATTCTAATTCGATTTACCAGTGCGACTTTTCACAACTCTACAAGCAAACACATACTCTTGTTATCTTGTTTTTATGTCTCCAGTATTGCTTAGCTGTATTTGAAGATCTCTACTTTCCTTACGAATGATATATTTTGAGTGCAAAAGAAATGTCGTACTCGCACTCGAGTCAAACTCACAGCGAAGTAACAGCTGTAACTCGGCAGATTGGAGTTTGACCCGCGATCGTAGTTTTGGTAGCAAGACTTTCTGGACGTACTGGAGGATGGAAAAAAAAGGTTAAGGACATTGCTTTCTCTGCTAATAAAAATGCAAAACATATACAGATAAGTCGTAACACCTCAGTGGAGCTTAGCCGTGCGAAATTATAATTACGAATGTTCTTTATGCCAGAAGTGGTTGCTTTGTGCTTTGTATTTCCAACGAAGCCCGCCGGTCCCTTAGTGCAGCAAATCCCAGGGAAACTCACGTAGTAGTCCTTTTGAACCACAAGTGTTCTCTTGTTGACCTAGAGAAAGTAAAATGTGGACTGCTGAAGGATTATTTGTCGAGTCACTTCGCCTCGCTGTCTCGGTCCTTTCTCCGGCATTCCTCTACTCGCCATAGACCGGGATTCGAAGAAATATTCGAACTAAAGTTTCATTTTAAAAAGTATATATACAAAAGTTAAGATAAAAGAAAGTTAGTTAAGCATATATACCTATCAATAATTACACGATGGCCCAAACTAGGGATGGATTTCGAAAGATTCGGGAGTCACATAACAACAACAACGATCTTTCTGATTTTCGTAGTCTACGAAAATGATTTGCGCGCGCAAAGCACCATGGGCTCGGACACAGGGTCTTTAATTAATAATTTAAAAAACAATGAATCGTGGGCCAAAGGATAGTGAACTGATAACTGTACCCTTGAAATTATGAAATAAATGAAACCCAATGAATCTTGGACAAATAAAATGTGATAAAATAATGCAGAAGGTGACAAAAAGTCGTAGATCTAAATGATACAAGAAAGGACAAAGCTTCAGGTACAAATATAATTAATGTAAACTCATGTCAGTTTTGTATTTTTTGTCACACTGTTCAAATAAAACATAATTAACTTACAACAGGAGTTACAACTACAAAAGTCGAAAGCTCGAGCTCCTTTATGTGTCAGAGTAAAACTCGATCTCTTTTCAAAATCATTGAGCCGCCTCATTATTTGCATATAAATACTTACCCCTGTTTTTCCAATCTTAGTTCTGTTCAAAAGGGTCTGCCAACCATCGTCAGATATAAAAGTACCTCTAGCTTACAAAGCAAAAGCATCCAATCTGGCACACACATTTCTTCAACCCGCTTGTTCTAAAAGTCTGCCGAGATAAGTTCTTCGAAGGCTTTCTTTACCCCACATTCTTTCTCTACTCTGGAAAGAACTTCATTGATTAACTTCTTGGATTCAAAGTTTTCTCCCCGTTTAATAAGGCAGCACTGAGCGATCAAGCCGGATTACCCGTGCACACATCATCTATATCACTCGATCATGACTGCCTTTACTTTGCTTCGGATCTTCCTGCTCTTCGCGCGTCTCAGGCGCGTAATCGGGATCATTCTCTATATCCCTGACGGAAGAGCACGAAGAATTTAAGGACAAGTTTGTAGATGGTGATCCCGTCGTACTTGCGGGCGAAGTTGGATAACTTGTTGCATGACCTGCCGGTGAATTCGACAAAGTCGTAATTGGAGCCTGGGAGAATTTAGCGGAATGTTGTTCATTTCTGTTGGCGGGCTTCCAACGCATTTTGGCGGGCTTTCTCTGGAACGACTTGAAGCCATTAAACGAGCCTTTAAATCAGCAATTTCACAGCAACATGAAGCAAGTTTGGTTTTAAGCTGATTGTTCTGCTCGGTAGGTCATTGGTTGAGCCATTCAGGTCAAATCCATTGGTGACTTCCCCAGCTTTTCTTTCTCGGATATAATTCCCGTTAATCAGGCCTCGTATCTCAGAAAATATCTGAGATTTCAATAGCAATGCTTCTTGTGGGTTTTTTCGACGAAGATTCACAGCGATTACTGCAAATGCCGTGCCAGCATATACGTTATTTGTTGTTTTGTAGCCACTGATAAACAACAACTTCGACGACAATGGCACGCCATTTCCAACTTGGAGATCTTCAGTCGATATTTCATCTGAAAGCAACTCGAAAATATTGTTGCAGCAAAACTTTCTCGGTGCTGTGCCGCATACTTCAAAGTTCAGGGCATACCATGTCTTGCAAGGATCTAAATATGGTGAGGATACTCGATAAAATACTCACAAAACAGCATACTCGAGAGTGGAGTTCGGTACGACGATTGCGAGACTAGTAAATGCAAAGTTCACCTTTCCGAAATTGATATCTGCTGCGCAAAATGGTTCTTTGCCATATATGTCCTGATCCAATTTTGTGCAGCTCATATTTAACCAAAAAGTATGGTTTTCTTTAACTGAATCTAAAGACAACCTTCGCACCAAAGGTGTTCGACGACGTAGTGATAATTAGATCAGGCGAATAATCTGATCGACGCCGCTGCGAACAGGATTCTATTGTAAATGTGGACGCAAGCCTGTTTTACTGCACGCAACAGGGGGCTTGGCATGAGTTTGTGATCAACCTCATTCCCAGGGATCTTTACGCGCCTAATCAAAGACCCTTGGTACAGGCTGGTCATGTGACCCAAAAATATGTCCAATATATGGGCATATTTTGAAGAACATCCGCCATCTTGGATTCATCATCGCTGAAGAACGGTTAGCGGTTGAAGTGTGATCCCAATGAATTCCATCCGTACATTGTTCTACTTGTATCCAGTTGCGAAGTGACCCTAAAAAAGGCAAAAACGCTAAGTTCTGATGAATTCGTAGTTATTTTCAACGAATTTTGAACGCGCAACACGAAAGACGACATCATCAGTTTATTTTTCAAATCAAAAATGCACGCGCTATTCGAAATTCTCCAATCAGCGCGCGCGAAACGTCTAGCCAATCAGTGGTCGAATCCCACCAGCCTGTACCAGGGATACTTTCGACGCCATCTTTGATTAGGCGCGTAAAGACCCCTGGGAACGAGGTTGATTTGTGATAGTCCATGGTAGAGAAAACCCGCACGCATTTTCACGAAATAATAACATTTTCTCAACTTCAATTTCTTTCTACTATTTTCTAATGTCCGACTAGTTAGTTAGATAGCCCATTCGGGCTTAAATAGCCTATTGATTCGTACCCCATTCGGGCTGCGTGTCTAATTGCTAAAGAGATCAGTGTGCTGTTTCATGAAAATCACTTCATTCTGACTACACTCGATTACAAGATATATAGTTCGTAAGAATTAGTTTATGTAGGGTTATTGCCAGTCATTGTGCCAGTCATTCCGTTGGGCTAATGATAACTAACTTTGTATAAGTCATTAATAATTCATCGCGCAGAATGGCCTTTGTTCGAGGGACATCATTAGTTTTTTGAATATATTAAGGTCGCCTCATTAGAAATTCAATGAGTTAGATGTTGGTTATATGATTGGCTGAAAGGAAATCCCTTCTGGGAGTTGTAATTTCCTGGTCATGCCGTACCGCACACAAAATTAGCTCAAAGGAAAACCGTTCTGGGAGTTGGTTTGATTGCTCAATGCGAGTGTAAATTAAACTAAGAAACGCTTTGGATCCAACGCTTTATTTAAACAGTTCTAAGGGGCCGACCATTTGACTTTTGAGGGGGGGATGGGTGTTCTTGTCTGTGCTCGATTTTTTTTTCTTTAGGAGTGTGGTTGCACGCATTTTTTTTGCGAAAAAAGCGGAGCCAGAACAAAGCTTTTCCGCTTGCAGGATATTTTTTTTCAACACTAAACAGTGTTGATTCTGGTTTTCCACCAGGGCTAGACTTTAGAATACCCTGTCACTTTTTTAGCTACCATAAAAGACTGGCACCGTGGTCCGCAGTCACGCAGTCGACTGATTAGCATATTTATCAACTTCACTGCGGGACTGCGGACCACGGTGCCACTTAGTTAGCTGCCTTATTATAAATTCAATCACTTCACTGCGGCACTGCGGACCACGGTGCCACTTAGTTATATGCCTTATTATAAATTCAACAACTTCACTGCGGCACTGCGGACCACGGTGCCACTTAGTTAGCTGCCTTATTATAAATTCAACAACTTCACTGCGGCACTGCGGACCACGGTGCCACTTAGTTAGCTGCCTTATTATAAATTCAATCACTTCACTGCGGCACTGCGGACCACGGTGCCACTTAGTTATATGCCTTATTATAAATTCAACAACTTCACTGCGGGACTGCGGACCACGGTGCCACTTAGTTAGCTGCCTTATTATAAATTCAACAACTTCACTGCGGCACTGCGGACCACGGTGCCACTTAGTTAGCTGCCTTATTATAAATTCAATCACTTCACTGCGGCACTGCGGACCACGGTGCCACTTAGTTATATGCCTTATTATAAATTCAACAACTTCACTGCGGCACTGCGGACCACGGTGCCACTTAGTTAGCTGCCTTATTATAAATTCAACAACTTCACTGCGGCACTGCGGACCACGGTGCCACTTAGTTAGCTGCCTTATTATAAATTCAATCGCTTCACTGCGGCACTGCGGACCACGGTGCCACTTAGTTATATGCCTTATTATAAATTCAACAACTTCACTGCGGGACTGCGGACCACGGTGCCACTTAGTTAGCTGCCTTATTATAAATTCAACAACTTCACTGCGGCACTGCGGACCACGGTGCCACTTAGTTAGCTGCCTTATTATAAATTCAACAACTTCACTGCGGCACTGCGGACCACGGTGCCACTTAGTTAGCTGCCTTATTATAAATTCAATCACTTCACTGCGGCACTGCGGACCACGGTGCCACTTAGTTATATGCCTTATTATAAATTCAACAACTTCACTGCGGGAATGCGGACCACGGTGCCACTTAGTTAGCTGCCTTATTATAAATTCAATCGCTTCACTGCGGCACTGCGGACCACGGTGCCACTTAGTTAGCTGCCTTATTATAAATAAGGTTAGGGTTAGGTTAGGGTTTAGGGTTAGGTTAGGGTTAGGGTTTAGTTAGGGTTAGAGTTAGGTTAGGGTTAGTTAGCTGCCCTTTCGTGTTAAAACTCGTGCTCTCATTTTTTCACAGCGTGTTAACATCGCATCTCAAGTAATTCTAAATACACATTCTAGGAAGCTGTAGCTTTAAAATGAGATGTTATTAAAACTTATCCGTGCCCTAGAAATCAAACAAAATCGGATCCACAAAATCACCCACAAAGAAACTGAGCTACAGTTGTTGTGTTCATGCAACTCACGTCGCAGCGGGAAAAATGCCGGTCGGCAAAACGGCAAACAATGTTCCAACTCATTCTCAATTTTCTCCCAGTCGTTTTCAGATTGCATCGCAAATATTCTAGGAAGCTGTAACTTTAAAATGAGACATCATTCAAGCTTATTCCTGCCCTAGAAGTCAAACAAAATGGCTCAATGAAACTGAACTGAGTATAGTTGTGTTCAAACACAACTCGCGTCGAAGCGGTAAAATAGCCGGTCGGCAATTCCAACTGAGATTGTCTAATCGGCGCGGGTCGCGGGTAAAATGTCGCGGGTCGCGGGTAAATTGTCGCGGGTACGAAAAAATGTCGCGGGTGCCAAAAAACATCCCGTTTTGGTAAGCGGTACGGGAATTTTAAAATGCAGTGTTTGACTGAGTAAATGGTGTTTTGGTGTCAGCTTATGGTAGGTGTTCGTTTGCGGAGGTTCCACTGTATATTGATTTATAACCTCTACATATTATTATATAAATAAAATGTTTAGGCAATGCTTTGTTCAGCACTGACCATTGATTAGTAGGTTCGCCCCTTACTACGTTAGTGTAATCCGTCCAATGCAATGTACCGAAATACATACTAATATCAACGTTGTTGCGGGAAGAGGCTGAGACGGGGAAGGGCGCTTATTCGAAGGGGGTGCGCTTATTCGAGGGGACGCTTATTAAAAATCTACACTTCTGTACTCATTATTTTTGTTTTAAAAAACAGCAAGGACTACTGAGGACTCCTGGCGGGCCAACTCATGAATGGCGACGGCTGTAGAGCGATTTCTTCTAAAACTGGAGAACGGATAAGGATGGTTTCTCTCCATTTGCTTTCCTCTCGGTCGGGTTGCCTGTGTCTCCTATTTCTGTGATGAAGACCGTAGATCAAGACCAAGAAGATGCATCTTGAAGCCCCAATCCCTACGATCGGCATAATGCTAGTGTAAATCAAACAAGAAAATCTTCCGGAACACGAGAAGGCCGTTACAGACCTACTCGTAGCAAAGCATTTATTGACATGCTGCAAACAGCCAAACGAGAGAAGGAAGAACTCAAAATAAAATCGCTGGACTCCTCGACAATCCATCCAAAAATCTACACCGTAGTAAACTGTGGAAAAAATCAAACTATAAAGTAGAAATCGGAAAACGGCCCTCGTGCGATTGTGAAGATTTCGTAAAAAATTCTAGTAAAGAGTTATGTAAACATATCATATGGACAATGCTCAACATCTGCAGACTGCCAGAGAACAGTGATTTGTTGCAGCAACTGTTTTTGACAGATGAGGAGGCATTGTCTGTCGTTGGTAACTCATACTCTACTATCCCGCAAAATCTACTATATAACAAAAACACAACCAAAACAAGAAAAGAAAAACAGGAACTTCTTCCAAAAGACCTCCTTAATAAGAACGAGCAAGTATGGACTTTGGAAGTAAGGAAAAAGAAAAGAGGAGTAACCTAACGTTAACACCGAGATGTCGAGCATGCAGAGCATTACGAAGTGTAGGGGAATTTACCGTCACTGTTAAAGGGCTTTACGTTCCCTACGAACAGAATTTTGCTACGGAAACAACGTTTTATTTTTGTCCCAAACAACCATGTATTAGCAACGCCCCACCTTGGACTAATTTAAAACCACCTAACATAATCAGAGCGGACAGCTCACTTGGTGACGCAATAGCAACCTTCAAAGAGAGTGTAAAGGATGGATGTGATGTAAAGTCACGTGGTAAGCTGTAGTGCTGTAGTGCTAAACCCTTGGTGCGTTTTATGGGGTCACGGCGATTATATATGTATATGTAGTTATGATAGGAAATCATGTTTGCCGCGTAGCACTAGTAAGTGTAAAGGATGGATGTGATGTAAAGTCACGTGGTAAGCTGTAGTGCTAAGTGTGCACGCCCTACGAGAGAAAGAGAAAAAATATCTGACCCAAGTGGGACTCGAACCCAAAGACCCACGATTGCTCTCATCTGACTTGATAGCTCAGTTGGTAGAGCGCCAGACATGTAACCTGGAGGTCGTTGGGTTCGAGTCCCACTTGGGTCAGAGATTTGTTCTCTTTCTCTCGTAGGGCGTGCACACTTAGCACTACAGCTTACCACGTGACTTTACATCACATCCATCCTTTACACTTACTAGTGCTACGCGGCAAACATGATTTCCTATCATAACTACATATACATATATAATCGCCGTGACCCCATAAAACGCACCAATACCCACGATTGCTCTCACCTGACTTGATAGCTCAGTTGGTAGAGCGCCAGACATGTAAGCTGGAGGTCGTTGGGTTCGAGTCCCACTTGGGTCAGAGATTTTTTCTCTTTCTCTCGTAGGGCGTGCACACTTAGCACTACAGCTTACCACGTGACTTTACATCACATCCATCCTTTACACTTACTAGTGCTACGCGGCAAACATGATTTCCTATCATAACGACATATACATATATAATCGCCGTGACACCATAAAACGCACCAATACCCACGATTGCTCTCATCTGACTTGATAGCTCAGTTGGTAGAGCGCCAGACATGTAACCTGGAGGTCTTTGGGTTCGAGTCCCACTTGGGTCAGAGATTTTTTCTCTTTCTCTCGTAGGGCGTGCACACTTAGCACTACAGCTTACCACGTGACTTTACATCACATCCATCCTTTACACTTACTAGAGCTACGCGGCAAACATGATTTCCTATCATAACTACATATTCAAAGAGAGTGGTTTGCCTTTGTAAACATTAGTCTAGCATATCATTATACACTTTTAGTCTAGTGTATATCCATTTAAATAATAGTAAAAATAATAGTGCAAAAGTTACCCCAAAATAATAACCCGTCCTCTTCCACTATTTTTTGCACCCGCGACTTTTTTTCATACCTGCGACATTTTTTCGTACCCGCGACATTTTTTCGTACCCGCGACATTTTACCCGCGACCCGCGACCCGCGCCAATTAGACAATCTCATTCCAACTTGTTCTCAATTTTCTCCCAATCGTGTTCAAATCACGTCGCAAATAAGTCTGAATACAGATTCCTAGGAAGATGTAGCTTTAAAATGAGATGTTATTCAAGCTTATCCGTGTCCTAGTTTATGGACATCGTATTCGGATGTGTTATTCATGTGTATCAGTCAAGATCGCAGATGCGTTATAATGATAAACTCAAATGCACCAATCTTGCCGGCAGAATTTCATAGTTTCTTAGCAACGCATTTCCCACCAATCGAGTTAAATTTCGCGCTCCTTCCCTGTCTATTCCCAGAGGGAGTACTTATGTGTCACCTCCATGACAAGCAGGAGTTCATTTGTTGTTCTAATTTCATTGAATGACATAGTAGGTTTTTTCCGACCAATTTAAAAGAGTAACATATCATTTTTAAGTCTATTTCTAGGGCTACCAGAAGCCGATGTTGACTTTTTTTAAAGTTTCGCGCTTGACGAGAAAAAAGACTAAGAAATTTGCTGTTCAGACTTTTTCATACAAATTTGAAATAAAAGTTGCCTTTATTCAGAAAGAACACATAGTAGGTTTTTTAAAAAGAACTATACGTAAGGGTCAATTGGTGTTCCTTTAATAAAAGGCCGATGCTGACTTTTTTATAAAATGAAACGAAAAATACCAGTAGCTACTTTTATCAGACTACCTGACGCAAATTCGGCCATTTTCTCTGTATTTGAATCTTCCGCTCAGCAGTTAATGAGCTTGACGCGTGACTGATTTCGGCAGTTAATGAGATGTGCATATCGATATGTCGAGCCATTCTGGGCAATGTCGTAAGGGTGCTAACCAATCCAATCGCAGCATTCGAGTGACATGAATACCACTGTAAACCTACATATAGAAATGACTAGATATTCAGTCCGTATTTACTCCGCCCGTACTTAATGATTAATAGAACTCTGGGACACCAGCATGGCGGCAATAAAACGAAAATACAAATAAACGGCTTAATTTCCCATCAAAATTATTGGGCTTCACTTCAAAACTCTTTGAATGCAACTTTTAAAGATTTATCGAGCTAAAAAAATTGACACAATTACATAGATTTTTATGCCTTCGATTTCTGATGACGTCACATGAAAACCAAGAATTGTTCCCAAAACCAAACGTTTCGCTGACTTTTACAACTCATTAAACAGGGACTTTAAGCAACCAGGACGGCGACGACAATGACTACGGGACGTAGAAAGGTGTTTTCTCCCGAAATTTGGTGTCTACTATTTCCCTTGTTCACCTTGAATTGTTTTTCACAAAACAGACTTTAGAAATACGAAAAACGGATTGATTTACTTTCTTACGTTCGCGTTCTCTTTAAAACGTACAATTTGAGGGTTTCACGTTGTGTTTTTGCAGAGAACGGCGAATGTACGTAGGCGACTGCATGCATTTTCATGTGCAGTTATTGTATTTTGTAAATTGTTTTATGCCGTCGTGGTTTCTTAAGACCATAATATCAGGACCATTTCGCGTATTGTCCTGATTAGTAATTGTAGTAGATGTGTTGTAATAATGTATATTGACCTCTCCTTGTAATGCAGCTAATGCTGCAAAAGGGCTGATGAAAAAACAATTATTATTATATTATTATTATAACCATAAAAACTTGACAAGTCGACTTCCGGATCACAACAACTCACCGTGAAGTTACTTTCCCTGGAATTAATTAGTCCGCTGCACATCACATTGCTCGAGCTCCTTTGTGAATCCAGCAATATCCCTGATCGACTCAGGCAGTATTTATTTCTGAAAAGAGAACAGCTACTTCAGATGTCACGCCGCGAAGATAAGGAAGAACGGACCACAAATCCTAGCCCAAGAACGGCTGTAAAGGTAGCCTGCAATGCAGGCGTTTTATTTGGGAAACCACAATATATTTTGACGAGGGAAGAATGGCGCGAGGACAAAAAGGAAGTTCGCTCCATTCCTACTCGTCTGAAATTCATTCACGAGCGGAAAACGTCCACGAAAGCGGGGAAAACCACTAGAAACGCCTGGGGCATTGCAGGTTACTGCAAAGGAGACTAATTTGAATTCAGGCTCATTTTGAAATTTCAACAATGGACCGGAAATCTGAAACGAAGACTGAAATCAAATTTCTAATAATGAACTTCATTTCTGGCTCTAGGGAGGAACGATTGACCTGTTTCGACTATAAATGAAGGAATACCAAGCTGAAGATTAACAGCATGACCCAAGCTGTCGACAGTTTTACTAAAAGTGACAGGCGCATAATTTGCATAATTTTACCCCCGCCCACAATGGAATAGATTTATGCAATTGTTGTACTTCAAATGTGCACCACGTTGCAATTTGCATATATGCCAGCTTCACCCTTAACTCTTTGTCGTCTGATCGTGTGAGAGCTCAATTGGTGAAATCCTCAGTGCTAACTCAACCCTCAGTTCAAGTTTGGCTAGCCCGGGCTAGTTAAATACTGCTGACTTTTTAAGCCGAGGGCTCAAACTTTCTCCACAATGCCATTCGGGTGAATTCTACGAACTGGTCGACGGTAGGTATTGCAACTTCTGTAGGGTTTCCAATGAAATGTGCTCTAATTTTGGAGAAAAATGCCACTGTCAGAGAGCTTGAGGAGATCATTAAGTCTGAGGAAGGCTTTGTGAGGGGATTTCACAGGGTTTTCCTGTTGTGTTTGTGCTTTCAGACACAGGAAAAAAATATTCAATGAAATCCTTGAAATCCTGCAGTTGGCAGTCTTATACCCCTGCTCAACTATTAGGATGTGTTTTTGTCACTTTAAAGCAACGGCTTGAGTCCAAATCACCGCTCTTGGTTGTAGGGGCTACCCTATCGGAGTCCCAGAGGGGGGGAGCTCTTGTGGAATTTGTGTCCATTACCCAGCATGCAATTGGAGGTGGGTACAGGAGAGCGTGGTGGAGAGAAATGCAGTGACAAGAATAGCGCGGTTCACAGTCGCTTGGTGTGTTTTGTGCCAAAAAACCTAGTGGTTGGAAAGATTAAAGAAGGTACTGTAACGACTGAGTGCTGATTTTGTGTTTGCTTTTGATTTCTAGTGCGAATGGGAAGGGTGTTT
Organism: Actinernus sp. WN-2022; assembly: GCA_030867875.1. NCBI lineage: Eukaryota > Metazoa > Cnidaria > Anthozoa > Actiniaria > Actinernidae > Actinernus > Actinernus sp. WN-2022. The sequence continues at coordinate 97,093,393 of JAOWCC010000019.1, forward strand.
TGAGCCGATTTTTAGCTCCTTAAAATTCGTGAAAATCGAAGAAACAAAACAATCGCCAAAACAAATGAGCTTTTCTCCATAGTGAAAGAGTCGAGCGATCCCTGTTATAGCTCTGACTTTGAAGCCATACATCCCTTCGCATAATATCGCAACATCGTCTTTCCAGCATGTCTAGATGTGATGCAATAATTTTTCTAGTAACGGACTTATGCGTCTCCTATTTACAGGCTCGGACGGTAAAGAGTTAAGCTATATACTGTATCATAACTTACATCCTATGTTGAAATCTGCAGATACTAAATAATGTTGTGCGTTTCTTTTCTCTTCATACATAGTGGTGATAAGCATTCCTAACGTACAATAGGCCCTTTGCAGCTAACAAATCACGTGGTTGTACTGGAGAGCAAAAAATACCTGACTTCATTTATTCAAAGGTCTTGTACGAGATCGGTAGTGTTATTAGTAGTTTGTAAATGCTATTTTCCACCTCCAATCGATTGTCGATCTTTCTAAAACTGTATTTTTAAAGATAGCTTGCTCTCCAGTATCCACGGCAACGCCTTTACCAAGGGGACCACGAACTCAATTCATTCGTTAATGAAGTATTATATCAGCACGTGACTGTTAGCTGCAAAGGGACTATTGCTGACCAATGCCGGTTTGCAGTTAACTGAAGGGTAAATTGTGTTTAATTGCAGCTCAACCTCATTTAAAACCCGAGATCAAGGTGGGTCATGAGAAAGGTATTACTCGTGCTATGACGCTGAGCATAAAGCTACTGAGGAGAAAAGGAAAGTGCACACCTGGGAGCAATGATCTGAGGAGCATTCTGTCCCCAATTGCAATAATTAATAAATATAATAATAATGGAAACTGAGAATCAGAATCAAGACTCCGCAGAATCAGATCATGTAGAACTCATACCAGGACTCAGAACCAGGAGAAGCTCATTTACACTTTAATTGATTCAGTAGAATCAGATCATACTGACTCAGCACGTAGTCAGATCAGGACTCAGACTTGCAGAACTCAGACGGCAGGACTCTGCAGAACCAGGAAAAAGCTCTTAAACTGACCAGCCCACTGTAATCAATAAGTTAAACAATCTCTTTCGAACTCTGCATGAGTGCATTTGAACTGTTCAAACTCCACCTTATTCCATTTTTTTATATTCAAACTAACAGCCTTATGTTCGTAAATATCGCAGCTCACGTTCTGGAGGAGATGTTACAACAGGGACCTTAAAGGGCTATGTCATGGTACTGTACATGTATCGAGTAATCGCTCGGTTGGTGGCTGTTAATTGGTACAAACAGTTAAACTTCCCTCCCTCAATACTTGATTGTTCAAAAGGATTTTCAATATTTTCCCTGGAGACTGTTTATATACACTATTTGTTTGTCATTTTTGAATATTTGCTTTGATTTTAAACATCCCACATGGCCGAGAGGTTCGTCAGTTCATATCAAAATCGGTAAAAATAAACGTTTCCGGCCCGGAACGCAAATGTACAGTCTATTCCCGTGACACAGCTCCTTTAAGCAACCACTGAGGACGGCGACGGCAGTGACGACGGGACGTAGAAAAACATTTCTACCAGAATTTGGTGTTTACTATTTCCCTTGTTCGCCTTGAATTCTTTTTTTACAACCAGATTTTAGAAAAATATAATGACTATAGAGTTCCGTATACGCGGAACGAAAAATGATTTGATTTACTTTCTTACTTTCACGTTCTCTTTAAAACGTACAATTTGGGGTTTTCACGTTGTGTTTTTTCAGAGAACGGTGAAAATGTAGGCGACTGCGTGCATTTTCACGTGCAGTTATTGTATTTTGTAATTAAGGCTATTGGTTTATGCCGCCATCCTAGACGTTGCCGTCGTTGCTTAACTTACGGTCCTTAACATGCCTGTAAATGCCGTGAATCCCACGTGAATATATTTTAAACACAATCAGCGAATATCATATATGCTTCCAAATAACTGATGGTAATATGCAAAGAGAGTGGCTGCTTTAGTACATATATAAAAAGGATAGAACAGCCCTGTTCAGAGTATGAGTATTCAGAGTATTATTGGGTCACAATCGACTCTTGTGAAATTAGATATCTTCGTTTCAGATCAGCCGCCAGTGCATGTAATAGAGGAGTAAATGTCGACCAATTTGTCGAGCTTATCAGGTTGTAAGCAACTCCAGTCTTAAGAATAAGGCGTGGCCTAATTCCTCACTGCACTTCCAATAAAATGCTCATGTATAAAGTTTATTTTCAAATGAAATAAATACAAAATGTGAAACTAGTCATTTTGTCGTTTAAAGTTTACTGCAATCAATCATGTTCCTAGCGAGCTAGCTGTTTGGATATATCCGGGTAAATATTTGCCAGATTTCTTTACTGAAGTACTGAAACGCACATAACGTATGGTGCTGACATAGGTATAGTTCATATAATAACGTAAGAGCTTTCAAAGTCACTACACAAGAGAAATGGAAACAAGTAGAAGCGATGAAATCTGAATAGATTACAACTAAACATTTACTGTAGCTGTCGATGAAAAACACTCCAATGAATCCGGCAACACTTAATTCTGAGGACGAAGTCGCGTATAAGATTTATTTTACGTCGAAGATACAGGAAGCCGTTACCGGGTCTCCCAAGCTTATATTCAAGTTTTTCGACGAACTCCAGGATCGAATTAGAATTAGAATCGGCTCTCGGGATGGAGGTAGCAAATGATCAGCTTTGATAATGAAGGTTTGTTTACGGACCAATACACGCCCACCTCTTTCTAACGAAAGGAAGTACTTCTTGGTGAACCGAAATGCGCGCTCTTCATTAATGTTCAAGTTAAACACACACGAAACTTAAAGAGAAGTGTAAACTACAAGATGAGCACTGCAAGCTACGACAAATAACAAGAAGCAATATTCCTTTTGAAATGTCCACAGTGGCAAAGATGGTTGGCATGGCTTATTTATGAATCAAAACACGCCCTCTTTCTGCACGGTTGCGGATTGTTCAGTGAAAATATTTGAAATCCTTGGCGAATATTATCAGAGTAATTACGTAGAAATTAGCGCACTTCGACGGATTTGAGTTAGTATTTTGTAGGTTTGTGGTTTGCAATAGTTGAGCAACGGTCACAACACGTGCGACATAACAGCGAGTACCAATGTTAGCTGGCTCAGTGTCGTTTTTGGATACCAGATAGCTAGATCAGAGAAAATCAACAAATTGGTGAAAATAGAGAACACGTACTCTACTTCTCTTGCTGTAGGAGTCTCAACACACTTGATCGAGCATCTTTAGAATTGATGGTTTTGCACGTTATGTCATAGCCGCCATGTTGGTGTACAGTTAACAATAGATTCTTCGTTAGCTTCTTTTGTTCTGTACACCAACATGGCCGCCAGCCCTTTGTCATTTCAATCTCTGGGGATTGAGTGCAAACTCAATCCCCAGACGGCATAATAATTCCTTGCGGCGGCTTCAAACAAAATGCTGAAGTAAAATTTATTTTCAACTGAATTAAATACAAAAGGTTAAAAAGCTATTGAATAAGAAGTGCAAGTCACTTTGTTTACAAACTTGGCTGTAATTAAGCATTAAGCTAAACAATCTCTTTCAAACTCTGAGTGCGATTAAACTAGTGAGACTCCACCTTATTCGAAAACTGATTTTTATTCAGACTAACAACCAATGTGCGTACCTCTCGCGGGTTATGGAAAACTTTCACCGACGTTATCCTGAATTTTTCTGCTTTCCATAGATAAAGGTCATTCTTTTGTTTTCTTTTTTAAATACATATATTATTTGTGTTTGATCCAGGAGCAAGAGCTCATCTAGGGATCTTACACAACATTCCTTAACTAACAATTAGTGAGAGAAACGAAATGAGGAAGCTGTCATGGCGTGTCATGACAAGTCTAAAATGGGAAGTAAGTAAAAATGGACGTGCCATGTGACACCCGAGTTTTCTCGGGTCGATGAATATTTATCGCATGTTAAACAAAAGAACGATTTGACAGGACAGACAAAGGACTATAGAGAGTTACTCAAGCGAAAGGCTATGAGTGACAGATAATTGACGTCTAAGCTCTCGACGGTCGTGGATTCTTAGCCAACATGAATAGACGGTTTAATCAAAAACACAACTGATCAACTTGCGGGCCGATTTTCCAGGAACTTTATTTTGTAGTTCGTCCGTTCATAGAATCCTGTTCACACACAAATGGCAGAGTTTAATTCAACTCGTGAAAGTGTGAAACGAGCAGAACCTTTCTATTGATGGTTTGCAATCAATCCCAGGAGAATCAACAGACAAAAACATGCTGGTGGACGAACAAGAGACGCTAATGAATACTGGTGGACGAACAAGAGACGCTAATGAAGAATCTTTTGTTTAACGTCCACCAGCATGGCCGTCCTGACGTCACATGCAAACCAAGAATGTGTTGCGGGCCGATTATCGACCAAGTTTATTTTGTAGTCGGGTCTGTTTATAGAATCCTGTTCACACACAAACGGCAGAGTTTAATAAAACAGACAACTCGTCAAAACGTGAAACAAGCAGAACCTTTCGCTGTGTATGCGGGCCGATTCTCGACTAAGTTTATTTTGTAGTTTGTGTGTTCATAGAATCCTGCATGCATGTTCACACATAAACAACAGAGTTTATAATAATAAGACATTCAACTCATGAAAGTGTGAAACGAGCAGAACCTTTCTCCGTGAAGCGGGCATATTCTCACGTTCAAGTAAGTTTATTTTGTAGTTAGTCTAGCCAAACCGAGGATCAAAGCGTTTCAAAAACGAACCATAATAAATTAAGCGTTTGAATCACACGTTATAAATAGGAGTGCTTTCAACAGGAGACTCGGAAGAATCAAAGAAAGGAGGCGGGCCGCAAAAACAAAAGCACTAGAAGTTTAGAAAGTAAGCGGGAAACGCAATCCAATGAAATTTTGTACTTCAAAGTTCGCGGGTTTTCTTTTGTATTATGCCAGAGCCAATCATAAAGAACATTAAGAGTAAAACAAAAGGTTGGCAGAACAATACTTAATTCCCAGTTTAGACCGAACACAAGTCGTAATGTCCATGTCATTTAATGTGACAATGAAATAACGATTCCCTACGAATCAGTATAGTTCATTAAACTATCGCTCGTTAATTAAAAAGCCTAATTTCCCCTCGCTGAGGACCGGCGAACTGTTAGATTCTTTAGCACCTTAGTTCTTCTTTTCAAGACTGTCAGTCAACGCCCACTGCTGTTGGACCAGGGGGTGGGAGAGAATAGTGCAAACACGCGTGTACAAAAGTATATATCAGTCGTTTCCACACCATCGAAGCGGTATTAAGCGTGTTACTTTGGTTGGAGTTTATAAATCACTTTGCAAACAGATTATTTGGCGCCCGTTTCCTTGATAGTTGGGTCGATAAGAAGAGAGGCAATTAAATGCTAAATGTAATTACTTCAAAATTTCAACAATAGAGTCTGCAAAGGAGATTAAGGAACAAACGGTTATATTCTTCGTTTGCTGTCTGATATGTCTTGCCGCCATCTTGGTGGGCGTTTCGTTCCACAAACTGATGGCCACCGTCTTTGTCATTTGAATCTCTCGAGATTGACGATTATCGGTCGCACACAACGTAAAAAGGTCGGCACTTCACCCGTTCAACGTTAGTCATCTCTGTCAACTAGCTTTGATCGAACTTTGGAAGCTACACTCTTCAGGTAACTGTTTATATATTGTTCAGCTTTCTTAGTTTGAGGAAAAAAAGCAAAAAAGTATCATATCCAAACCAGTGCAATCTGATTTAATAGTTTTATGTGCAGGAATGTTTACTGGTCCCTTCAAGCATTCGAAGCAGTTTATTCCAGTGTATTAACTGATTTGGCTCATGTAACCAACTGAAATCGTTTTAGAAAAATACTTCAGCCTTCTCAACTCCAACCCATGTACATGTTGTAGTTACTGGACTAGTGAAAGTGCTATCATAGATGAACAATGTTCAGTCAGGTTTCAGTAAGAACCGAAGTGTACCACAGTTTGCCGGTCCGTATATATGTTGCATTGTTTGGCCCAGTTGTTTAGGCTTTCCGCGGCCAATTTGTTGTGCACTCCTTTCAAATGTCTAAGCATCTATCTCTTTGCGTTAACTGGGACACTTGGGAATTGAAACAGAGGCTATTAGATTACTCACCCGAAAGAAGAAGAAAACAAGAGCTTTGTGGAATATAAGCTTAACTCAGTTTAATTACTTCGGCTCATACTGCAAACATCTCACTGAACATCTTAAAGGTAAGCGACAGTTTTTATTACCTTTTTATTATTCTATAACTAACCCAAATATATTGTAAAATATTAAGCTTCAGTTGGTTAAATGGGCCAACCGCCACATAGCGTTTTCTCCTTTTACATTTGCAATTCTTCACAACTTTAGATCGAACGAATGGTGCAGGAGGGGTCGCTTTCTGATTCTCTACATATTTTGTATAGTTTTCAAAGTGCTTGACAGCAAAATAGTCTTTAATTGCTCTCTAGATCTAGTGCCGAATCTTCCGAGCTACCCGTTGTCAGTGTTTCCTCTTCCGTACATGAGTTCGATACACACGTCAAGTTCCGACGGCGCAACCCTAAAATCGAAGCCTTTGCCATGTAACAGGTGAAGGCGGACATTGTCTGTCAAAACGTATAGGCTCTTACGTCATATAAGCCCTTATTTGAAGTAGAGCCAAAGGGAGTCTTATTACCTAGCCATGTTCAAGCCCCTTTTACTGTATGGAAGCTCGATATGTCATCATGAAGTAAAGAGTGTGTGAAAAGAGTTCTAAGAATGTACTGAAAAACGTGCTGCACGGATCATGCATACTAGCATGGTCAAGCATGCACTACTCCGTCAGTGACAATGTTTAACATGCAACAAGGCTAGGTACCTTTCTATGCAGAAACTTTTATAAATCGTTACGTTCTAGCTTATAATGGTGGTAACACACCAGATTACATTAATGTACTTTGAGTCAGAAACTCAGGCATTCATGCAAGAAACACTCGATAATTAACTTGAACCTAGGTATGTTGCCCTCTTCAAAAAGACCTCATTGTTGGCCGAAGGTGGCCGCACGTTTAGTCAAGAACAATCAAGGACTGGAACAGATCTCTCACAGTTCTAGCAAGTCAGAACACAACGCTAAGATTTCAATAGCCTCTATAACTTTCTAAATATGGGGAAGAGGGGTGGGTCGGAATTTCAAATTGTAGTTATTTAACTAACACTTTAGGTTAATTCATGAACTTTAGAAGTTTACATTTTAGCTGTTTCATGTTTCAATTCTGCAAGTTGTGTATGATTGTTATTAGTAGAATTAGTGTTATATAAATTGTATATATCACAGTTTAATAATATTTTTAGCTGACGGAGAGGGCCGCTAGTTTACCAGTTTAATCTTACTGCATGTCATGTGTAACCCTCGTTAAATAAAGTCGATTGTACCGATATATTGTACAAATTTCTCGTGAAATATTCGCCGGTATTCCATAGAAAACCATGAAATGACCACATTATCCTATAAATAACAAATTTACGGGAAGATTTATCACGAAAACAAATTAACTTACGGGACGATAGGCTGCGAATTTTCTCGCCGGAAAACAAAAGTTTCAATTGACGGACGCGTCTGCAGACTAATTATGTATTCAAAATCTCGAATTCTTATTGGCTGATAAAGAAAGGGCGCGAAATTTCCTGCACTTTGATTGGCCTGATCTTGCCATAAAATACCGCTCTGTATTTCATAGAAAAACCATGAAATGCCGCCCTGTATTGCTCTGATTGGCTGAAATATCAGACTAGGATAATGTATCGTATTGCATTGTATTGTATTGTATTGTATTGTATTGTATTGTAGAAGTGGAGTAAAGCGTTGTAAGAACTCTTAAGAGCTCTGTTGGCTAATTTCACTATCATGAAAATCTAAGACGGGAGATGACTCAGATTAAGGTAAGGTCTTCCGCAACGTTTTGAAAACGCTCCACAGAGTGGAAATTTTTGAAAACGCCGTTTTCCTGTACTCGTACGTGTGGACGGCTGAAGACGGAGATTTTCGAATACGCTGACGTCACGGTATCGGATCCATTCTTTTACGTGCGAGCCGGATTATTTCAACATGGCGGACGAACGTATTATTCTTGTTACACTGTTACTTGGACTTCTTTCCAGGCTAATAGCGTGCCTTCAGATTAACATAGCTTTACTAAATGTTCAAGTTGATTACGCGAGGAGGCGGCTAAACATTTATCAGGCTAATTTCACTTTCGTCCTCGAAAGCTGGACGCCTTAAACAACTGAAAAGAGGTCCAAACAAACGACTCTGCCTTATTCTTTCCCTTCGGTTTACTATTTTTCTGTCCTATTTGGAACATCTTTTTGGCTCTTTTAGCTTCTCAAGTTAGAGTTTAGTTCGAAAGCAAACAAAAATGGCGCCAATCTTTTTCGCGGGCTCAAACTATTAGAATGTGCGCATGCATGATCTGTCAAGCCTCAGCGTTTTCAAATCGTATTAGCGTTATCGTGTGGACGAAGAATACGATTCGTAAACGCTACGTGTGGACATGATTTAGCGTTTATCCATCGACAGATAAAATTCAATTTCTTGTTGCCATAACTTATGGCAACGTGTAACCCTCCTCAAAGTCGTATTGTCATTGATTTAGAAATGAGAAATATTTTCTATTCGCCTGAGCGTAGCGAAAGAGAATAGAAGTAAGGTTTTTTGTAATGCTCCGGCTAATTTTAAGAACAAGAGCACTAAACGGCGATGAAAAAAACTCCAATGAATCCGGCAACACTTAATTCTGAGGAAGAAGTCGCGTATAAGATTTATTTTACGTCTAAGATATAGGAAGCCGTTACCGGGTCTCCCAAGCCAGAGGCTTATATTTCAGTTTTCCGACGAACTCCAGGATCGAATTAGAATGCTCTCGTGATGGAGGTAGCAAATGATCAGCTTTGATAATGAAGGTTTGTTTACGGACCAATACACGCCCGACCTCTTTCTAACGAAAGGAAGTACTTCTTGGTGAACCGAAACGCGCGCTCTTGCTGCGTGAATGATCAGTAAGTCTAGGGAACTACTTTGGCTGCGTTCATTAATGTTCAAGTAAACACACACGAAACTTAAGAGAAGTGTAAACTACAAGATGAGCACAGCTGCAAGCCACAAGAAATAACAAGTAGCAATTAATATAACTTATATTTATGAATCAAAACATGCCCTCTTTCTGCACGGTTGATTGTTCAGTGAAAATATTTTAAATCCATGGCGGAATATTATACTAGGCCTACCCCGGGTCCTAAAGTTGCCGTAATTTTGGGTAACTTAAGGCGACTTTAGGCGATTTAAGCAAAATCGAGGTAAAAAATGTGGAAACTTAAGGCGACTTGATGCGATTTAAGGCAACTTCAGGCAATTTTGGGCGACTTAAGGCCAACTTAAGGCAACTTAAGGCCAACTTAAGGCCAACTTAAGGCCAACTTAAGGCAACTTAAGGCGACTTAAGGCGAAGCAAAATCGTTATTGGGAATTACTCATTGCCGCACCCTATTGTTGTCTGCTCCTGTTGTTTGGTGAACCATAAAATTTTAATGTCTTTAGATTTCATGGCTTCTACCTCGTTTCCATTTCCCTTGTGCAGTGTTTTTTAAAGAACTTAAGTGATAGAGAAATCTCGATCAGTTTCAATTCAGCAAAGCCCGGCGTTGCTTGAGCTAAATTTCATTACGATGACATAACGGATGGATTTCAATAAAAAAAATCTCAACAATTATTTGTGTAGAAATAAGGCTATTGTGCATATTAGCATCAAGTATATTAGTCACCCCTTTTGTCGAGCACGGCTGTGGGCTAATTTTACTATCATGAAAATCTAAGGAATACTCAGATTAAAATTTCCCTAGTTAGATAAGAACTACCTTTATCAGCACTACACTTACGTTCTGTGCGGTTACAGCCTAAAGAAATCTGGCAATTATCAAGTACACGGTTTCAAAATGACCCAAATAGCAAGCTCACTAAGAACATGAGTTCAGTCCCGTCAGATTTAACTGAGCTTACAATGATGCAGGCTATCTTAGGAAGGAATCCTGTAGCTTTTACGTAGCAAAGAAATGAAAACCTAGCATGTACGAGTCAATTGGTGAGCAACTAAATTTGTATCAAGTAAACATTAGTCATCATTTAAAGATTCCGATCTTTAAAACTGAAGCAAGGAAAATGTTTTAAGGTGGCTCGCCTGGGTTTTCCAGGGACGCACCATACCCACTTTGAACGGTTGATACTCCACCCATTTCAAGAAGTGACGTAAAAAAACGCACGCGTAACACGTGATTGTTAATAATGTCAAAGACAATGGAAATCACGCTGTTATGTCACGTCACGTCAACTCAACTGATCTGGAACGACCTTTGGAATTTTCGCTAGCACGAAATCTAGAGTTAATAGTTTTGTAATTTGCATCAGTTGAGAAGTTCAGGATTTAGAATCGTATAAATTTCCCACTGGACCATGTATGGTATTGGGGATAATAGTTTAGGAATCCACTCGGCAATGCCGACTCAAAACAAACAACAACTTCTGTGTGAATTATAATATTCCATTCTACTGCAGTTTCGCGAAGTGAAAGCGAAACTACGGGGAAACTAACGTTCTGACTTCATAGTTTTGAGGCTTTGTGATTTTAGGATGAGTTGTTGTACAACTAAAACAGCGCTTCCACTACAAAATCGGGGAATAAAAGAGTTCGATTTTGCTAAATAGCGAGGCCTTGAACTGTACCGAGCGAAGGCCGTGTTGACACTTCGATAAATGCACGCGAATTATAGTACATTCAGCGACTTACGAGCAGAGTAAGTGTCTCCCCTACATTCTCACTGTCTCCAAGATTCCTAGGCCGTTCATTATCTCCCTCTCAAATGCTTTGGACGAAACTACCAGGAGACGGAAGCTTTCTTGTGTAGCCATTAATTCCACCGTTCGACGAACCGTCCAAGGGCACTTAATTCAGAGTCAAAAATACTCGCAAAAATTAAAGAGACGAACGAAATACCATCTTAAATCCTAGGATATAAAACTAAATTACTATTCTAAATAGGTATAAGGTCAAATGAAACTTAGGCAAAGCCGATGGAAGAGGATTTCTTTCGCGTATCAAATCTCTCCCCATCTTTTGATTTCTGGATAACCCAACCAAAATTCAAACATTCGCGCATGCGCACTAAGCATGGCACTGTTCCTTTAATGTCAACAAAATGGCGGCGCCCAGGTCTTCGCGGAGCCAAGTTCTCTGAAAAAGTTTAATCAAATTTTAATACATTTTCTGAGCAATGTCTTTTGAGCCCAAATGTGTTTTTCACTCGGGTATCCCTTTAAAAACGAGATTTTGTATTAGTGATATTATAAAGGTTTTGTAAATATATATTATAAGTTATATTATAACAGCGTTGCAACTGGCAGCGTGACAATGATAATTGCATGTCATTGTACTAAGAATATAATTTGCACGAGCGGTCCGGCAGTAGCGAAGCGTAGCAAGCGTCCATGGTAAACTTGTTAGTTGAAAAGCACACAAGTATGTAGAATCTAGACAAAAGAGAAATAAGCTATCAACAAAATGATACAGCAATTAAGCTTGCGTGGATGAACGTAAAAGTTCCCTATGTTTTTGTTTTTATTTCGCGCCCTTAAAATGATTCAATGCTCTTGAAATTTACAGGACCAGGGTAGTACATGTTGAATTTCAGGTGAAAAGATTAAAAAATATATTTATCAAGTAGTTTTCCTCAGCAAATACGTTACTATTTTGAGTGAAATGAGCATATTTATGACATTACTTATGATTCCATAAACCGAAATCGAATAAAGCAAATGAAATGAAATTTTCATGGGAAGTATTCCTATGCCACAGGTATGAAATGTGTTAAAAACATCGCTTGAATCGGTCCGGAAAACACAGTTCTCGTCGACTAAACAGGAAGTAAGGCGAATTGTTAATTATTTTAACGAAAATATTCAACCCAATTTGTCTCGAAAACGCTCTCATACATTTTTTCTAAACTCTGCAGTCTTGAAGGCCTACAGTTAGACTACAAGGGATACTAGGTCGTTTTAAAAGTTTAGGTCTATAGATTTCGAGAAAATTGATGATATGTAAAATACATGACGTCAACGCTGTGTTGCTATGGTAACACCGATGTCAAACAAACCTACATTTTTGAAAAGTTTATTCTATTTCTAGTAAATGGGTGAAGTGGCTTGCCCGACCAAGCTCTGACAGTGGAGTAACAGCCGTTCAAAGTGGGTATGGTGCGGTGCGTCCCTGGAAAATCCAGGCGAGCCACCTTAATATCCCAAAATTTTACATTGATTCACTTGGGAGTTTCAAGAGTTTAATCACACTCAGAGTTTGAAAGAGATGGTTTAGCTTATTGATTACAGTCAAGTTTGCAAACAAAATTACTTAATTCTCATTCGATAAGTTTTTGACATTTTGTATTAATTTCAGTTGAAAATAAATTTGTGACTCACTAGTAATTTCACTAGTATTTTTCACTGCATGGCTTAAAGGGACATCCTATTCTCTTTCGCTGCGCTCAGTCGAATAGAAAACATTTCTATTATATACAGCACAATGAGACAGGTGGAGGGAGTCGCCCAGCAGTCGTTTATTTGCTAAGGTAGCTAGGATAAATAATTACAATTGATGTCAAGTCATAAATTACATTAATAGTCACGCACATACAGAAAAAAACGTGCTGAGCCGGACACGAAAACCAGTTAAAACCCTCGCAGGGAATTTTTTGGGAACGTGCAGTCTCCAACCCAATGCTGCAGCACAACCTTTTGGAGGTTGGCAGGTACTAAATTACAGTGGAAGACAAAGTTGGATCTAAACGGTAACACTGAACATTAAGGCTAGACAAAATCCTTCTAGGAAGGAGCATGCAATAATTGCCTGTCAATTTACGTAAATAACAAATAAACTATGTAAATTGAAATCTCAAAAAAGGTCAAAACGAATGCTGGTTGCGACGTCAAGGTGGTGTGATTATGCAAGGAGTGGTTTATATACGACCCGTGAAGGTCCCAAAGGACTACAACAATATAAATAGTGCTAATGACTAAAAGAAAATTATTTGTCAATCGAATTGAACCTTCAAGTTTCATTAAATGCATTAAATCAAACTACTAAAATAACACCCTGAGAGATATACCATGTGAATGTCCTGATACGATTTTCAAACTTCGCGTCGATATATGGTTAAGTATTTTAGTAATGTGTATAATTGTTTTTCCTTTAGGTGTATCCTCAAGCAATGTTACCCATCTTCATAGTGGTCCTTGTGTGCGGGGCAGCTCCCCTAACTCACGCTCAGGACCATGTCCAGTGCTTCAACATCCACTACAATGGCCCGATAGCAGAAATTATTAAATCTCAACCAAGCAAGCTGGCATTCGGGACTACGAAGGCTTCCGGAGCGGCTCTGGAGTTTGCAAAAAAATTCGTGACACTGAAGGCGATTGAAATGGCTTCTGCTCAAATTGAAAATATTCCCGTGGCAGGTGCAATTCTTGCTTCACTGTTTGGGGCACTAATTGAAAAGCTGGGAGGGGGGGAAGACGTCGTAGAAACCGTTTACAAAGAGCTGAAGGCCGAGATCGATAACCTCAGGAAATACGTCGACCAAAGAATCGAGGTAACCATAAACTTACTTTCTAACAATAACCTCTTTCAAACAAGGCCACATTTAAATTAAACTATATATAGCCAGGTCATACATTGCTGAATTACTCTTACCGCGTCGTTGTGATCATCATCAGGTGTTGAGCGTGGATATCATCAGGAAAGCATTTGGCACAGAACGAGGTGGCATTCTGGGCTATGCAAACCACTGCCAAAAAACCTACAAGGGCGACACAGAGGACATCGTCCACTGCCTCGAGAATCTACGCGCTATGTTAATCCAGCAGTACCACTTCTTCATCCCAGAAAGTGACGACATTGCCTCGTTCGAGAAAACTCTTCCCCTTTTCCGCATGTATGGGCAGCTCGTTGTGGACACGCTCCTGGAACAGATATCTGTGGCCGAGAGAAGAGGCAAGGTCAGCCAGGCAGCAAGTCATGTAGAAGCTTTGAAGAAGAGAGTGGCCGAATTTAAGAAACACACCGAGAATGCTGTGATGAAAATAGTAAGGGACCAAACTGTCGTCCACGTATCCCCCAAAAAGAACAACCCCGAATGTGCTGGCGGCGGAAACATGGTGAGCATCTGCATTTGCACCGTGGCAATTGGACCAACCGAGTTTGATGTAGTCGACAAAGATGGAAAACCAACGGATAAAACGAAAAACTACTGCACAGGGATTAGCGTTAACACTTATGGAATTTGTGGCACGACCATAAATATGTACAAAAAAGATTTCCGCCGCCCACACGCCGAGGCCATCTTGACTTACTGGAGGAAGCAGCTGGGAGATGCGGTGGACAATTGGGAAAAGACTGCGAAAACGGTGGGCAAGATTGCAGAGGAACACAAGAGGTAAAGTACAAATCAAATAACCTTTCTTGTTACTTTGCTACTTTGAGGTAATATCTTTGTGCAGTAAATACACTCATAACTCGAGCACTTCTGCATATTATCGATAGTCTATCGACTGTTAGAGGTACAAAAAAGGCCGTTTAGGATATTCCACTTCTGACTTCTTTATTAGAGGTTTACTACATCTTCTCATGCATATACACTACTGAACTACAGCAATTATTAGCTTTCTCAGTTAAGCTATCGGACAGACAGTATACCCACGGGAGTCCTTAGATTGCATGCGTAACTTTTGAGGAACTATCTCCTTTCCCTTTCATAATTTTCAAACAAATAAGTTTGAATATAAGTGTTTTGATAAAGTTGTTAAAATAAATGATGCCAATTTAGTTTAGGCGATACTGCCTGTTCCTGAAGTGGCCAAGGCTACAAACTTAATGTCGAGGCTACAAGCCCAAGTTTCAATCAGTGACTTGCATTACCAGCTAGTCGTAAGATTCCCAACTTTTTTATATTTTGTTTCAGATGAGGCATAAAAAGCGTAACTAAGAATCGGCTACTAATTCAAGAATGTGACTGAGGACTCATGGTGTCACGAAGTCGTTTTACTTAACTAGGAGAAGCACGAAACTGAGCTCATTGAAACGCCCAAAATCAACTGCGTAGCCAAAAATGTAAACTAAGCGCAATCTAAACATATTCAGCAAGTTTTTCCTAGTTCCAAAGGTTGCTCATTTTTAGACACTAGCACTTGAAGACTGTCTACAATCGATTAACATGATATTCATAGTAAATTAAGTTTATTTAGGATATGACTTCAATGACAAAAATAGTAGAAATTTAAATTGCGTGATTATTGTCACGTAACACGACTTTACTTTACCGTTTTCATTTAAGTTTCGAAGGAGTGGGTGAGATATACCCAGTGCATTGCATTTATGTAGTATAATTACTGCGGGAATTAAAACATAATTAACAGGTTTTGCCCCATCTCTAGCTGCAACTGAAGCAAGTAACATTTTGAATTTATGTGAAACATTTCACAGCTCTCTGAAGCTAAGTGGACGGCCTAGCTAACACTTCCGTTGTTCAGACTGCCAAGTTCTGCGGGAAGTCGATGATTGTCACCTAGTTGATATTACCAATTCTACCACCATTCAGAGAAAATTCAGTATATTTAATTTGTCTTGGATCAGCTTCCTTCTGCAAGCAAGCATTATTGTCATTCGACTCACTCTCTCATCCCAAATTCTGATGGGTTGATTCATCAGCAAATTTTGTAAAAAGGGCGGTAACAATCTCGTTCCCAGAGCCCGCGATCTTTGTCGAATTATAAAACAATTATTTAACTAGACTATCGCAAACATCATGATCTGTCAGTTTCGTCATTGGCAGATAACATTCTTGACCTCAGACCATTCTCTTATTTCTTACTGCGCATGCTCGACGAAGTTCTATTTCGTCGATCATGCTCAGTAAGAAATAAGAGAAGGGTCTGGGGTTGAGAAGGTGGCAGATAACTAACTATCCTGGGTACCAGAGGTTCTAACTTCTAGTACTCTCTAAATTAAGGCGGTAAGCGAAAGAATCTCTGGCCTCGGCCGTTGAGAATCTCACTTCCGTGCTGAGTATAGGTTCAGCCGGAGTTTGAACCTCGGCTCTGATTCGATAATCTGCTCATTATGATGTAACGGTTTTAATATCCAAAATGCTAATTACATAACGTCAGAGGAGGTATCTGCAATCACTTCTTAGTGGTTTTGAATGGGCGTTTCTACTGATAGAGGAAAACAAATTTGTTTAATTGTAACAATTTTTTTTGTATAATAAATCGATGCCTCCCCTGACGTCATGTAATTAGCATTTTGGATATTAAAACCTCCTTAACTCAGCGTCAGAGCATTCAAAGCAAGATATATTGTACCATTCTACTATTCACTTGATTTAGAATTGATATCTAAAATAAAATAAAAAAGGTTCATAGGCACTTTAACTTAACTGATAAACAGGAAGTTCCGGTATAAAAGGGCCATTGACACCTTCAGTCATCACTTTGTGGAGTGCACATCTCTGACGTTCCACTTGAGTGCTTTCTACTGATTGCTTAGCGCGCGAAATTAAAATCAAACACAAAAAATAATTTCAGAGTAAGGGCACGGCTCATTCACATTTCTATACGTTTCAGCGTTCTTCGCTGCTCTGTAACTTGAATTTCAAATGTCAAGTTCGCCATGCGTGAAAAGAGGAGGGGCTTACATTTTTATGCGGAACTTCTTGTTCAAGCATTATTCTCAATTCCATTTACTTTTCTATTCAAGGTCCCTTCCTTTGTTAGAAAGGATCCAGTTTGAAAGTGACGTGGAGAGCACCATCGCGAAGGAGAATCAGATGAGGAAAAGGATGGTGTACAGCAATCCGGCTTAAAGGCTGATGGCCAAAACCCATAGTTAGTTGTCTGAGCTCCTGTCCAAAACACGTGTATTTTCTTGTTAGAAAAGTGTACATATTGTGTGTTTTCGTCATGCATGACTAGTGGTATGTTTAGTACATGGGGTTTTTGCACACATTTTTCCAAACTGTAATTTACACATTCTGTTTTACGCTTGAGCACAGGGAAAGTAACAGACCGTATGCGCTATGACGTCTACTACTACCAGAATCCTTTTCGAACTCTTATTCAGATTTGGAAACTCCTGACAATACCAAGACAATGTCTAAGCGGACCGTTCGATTGACCGTATTCCGGAATAGGAATAGATGGAATAGTCTCTGGAAATCACTGGTTGAGGTACAATTTAAACTGTAAGCTACAAATGCTTGCTGACATGATATTCAGGATACAATAAGTATTCCAGTAGCTAAAATAATCCAGTATAAGCGATTTGTAGTGATCATTCTGTTTATTCTTATTCTGGAATACCGTCAATCGCACGCACCCTAAATCATTTAGAGCAACAAAAGAAGCAGCGCAATGAATTCTGGTATAACTGCCGTCATAGCGCATACGGTATTGGCTTCGTTTGCAACTGTCGTCATGGCGGTCATGTTGGATGATTCGGCAATAGATTATTTTGTTATTGATCCAACATGGCCACCACGTCTTTTGCTCTTAAATCTCCGGGGATTGGTTGCAAACAAAGAATATTGTGTGATAATTAATATAAGTGTTAAAGAGGTTGACAACTTTTACTGAGAAAACGAGGAGACCCGACTGATACCGCGTATCTTAGTCACGTAAGAACAGAAATTAAGTACAAGTTATTTTCTTGCGGACCTCGATGTATCATGAAAGTTGATGAATAAATAAGTGTGGTTGTTATTGTGTGCTGTCTTGCGAAACGACCAGAATTGACAGACAGACAGATATGACACAGACCGAGGCCGTCCGAGACAAATACAGAGAAAAACTAGACAGACAGACAGATAAACAGATGAAAAGAGAAAGGGAGGCATATATAAAACCTACTGCAGAGGCCTCTGCCTACATTGCACATATGAAATTTAAAAGTAATAGATACAAAATGAGCGGGGATGTTGTATCAGCCTTTCTAAAATCATTAATAGTCAATGAGGCAGTCAGCCAATATATCCCGATATAACACTGATGAATAAAACATCTGTGTCTATAGGAGATATAGACAATGCTGTTTCATCGGATATAAATCGGATATAAATGTTTTTATTCATTAGTTCTATATCCGATTTATAGACACTGTGACCCGGATGAAACACCATTGTCTATATCTCATGTAGACGCTGATGTTTTATCAGTGCTGTATCAGTGTCTGTAAACACACAGACCTTCCAAGCCAGTCGGGCATACAATGACTAGACCTGGGAATGAAAAATATTATTTCAGCATCGAACTCGTAACCCATGGCTGTTACATCATTTAATAAGATCTTCTGTATCTCAAGCACTCGAACTATTAAACTGGAAACCACTGTACCTTCGACGGCGCTCTGTCGCTATATTTCTATCTTCAAATGCTTAAATAGCATGGTGGACTTCAACTTTAATTAAAGAAGAATCACGACTTTCGTACATATAATACACGCCGTCAGCACAATCTACATTTACCATTCGCACGTAGGAATTGGGGACAACAGAAATGTACCTACCATGCACTGTTAGACTGGAACTCTTTTGACTCTGAAATTATACAATCAACTACATTATCAATTTTTAAATCTTCCTGGCACATAACTTAATTTCATAATAATCCTTCTACTATTTCTATTTTATTTCAATCATTTATCTTTTCTGTTTTCCATATATTTGTGAAATATATATTTTAATACAGGACCTCCCTGAAAATCACAAATTGTGAGTGGAGCTTTCCTGTCAAAATATTATTATTACTCTGGCCAGGCCTTTGGCCGGCACGAGTCGGAAATCGCAAGTTGTTATCCTTTATTTTTTACTCGGGCTGCCTGTGGCAGGCACGAGTCTTAATCTGCAGGCCGTTTTTTTTTGTTCCGTGCAGCAAAATTTCTGCGCATGCGTTAAATTATGCATTAATTGGTGGCGCGAAAAGATTTATCTCCAGTCCAGTCGCCATCTTAAGATACTTCTGCGGACGCTATCAGCTTGTTTGAGGTACGTTTCGTAGCCAGTTTTAAAATTATGCCACATTTCATCACATTTCATTTTACTCTCGCTCGTAATGCATACCAGCGCAAACACCGTGATCAGTAGGCCAACACTAAAATAGGCCAACTCTTATGATCTCTCTGTGTACGCCGTTATAGACAGGTTTACTGAATAGCCGATTTATAGCGAAATATAGCGATTTACAAGCAAATATATATACTGTGGTTGAGCAGTTATGGGTTACTATCCTCTATCGAAGTCTGAAGACATCTGAACTCCTGAACTGTAAGAGCAACTGACTGTCGCTCGCCAACACGAAGCCAGAAATACACTCAGCACAGAATAATTTATGATGAGCCAAGCAATATTCAACTCTCAAGGTAAACTTAAACAAGAAACCTCTCACGGCCGAGGTTTTGGTTCAAGAAATTAAAGGCTTCCAACAATTCCCTTTATAGTTCTGTAATATAATGAGCAGACTGAAGTTTTGGGGATGAGGGTAAAGTTTTTAATTAGAGATCCAACAGGCATTTCAGTTAATAATCTTTAATCCAACAAATACGAATATGGACTCATAATGGCTCATCATGTATATCAAGAACAGCAGATAAAGTTACACAGAGGCACAAATTGACATAGCTCCATCACAGGATGGACAGGATACAACTTATAATATGGTACAAAAAAATATAAACATACATTTGAGACAATCATGTATTAGTACTCGGAACCTGCAGTATAACAGAACAGCAGACTGAATTGTAAACGTGTGTTACATGAATAAGTAGTGTTTAAATTAAAAGTTCAACTTCTTTAATTTACATACGAGAAAAACACAATATTAAATTACATATATACTAGGGGAGCAGAGAATGAAAGTCACCGCGCTACCGGCTACTCCTAAAGACTGCTAAATTCAGCTAATAATTATTCCCTTTGGTTATTACTAAGAGGATTTCAAATGAAAGTGTATTTCATCTTCAATCTCATGTTGCCCGACTGAAAGCCCAGATGTGCTCTTGTTATTTTTTGTGTCGAGATTTTGCGCCGTCAACCAATCAGATTGCACCTTCTTTGAAGTTCTTTTCGCCACCGTACCAATCAAATTGCACTGTGCTGGTTACGTGAACAATGGACAACACAGTGCTTGTTTTTCAAGATGGCGATATTTTAAGTAAACCAAAGGTTTCTTCAAGTGAAATGCGAAGATTTTGTGTTTTTTCTAAAGCTGAGAGGAGTTTCGCGGGCTTTGGCCCGGAATTTATCACATATCCAGATCCGACTCGTGACAGTCTGATAACGTGATAGATGGCTGAGATGTGAATAAGACTAAGAGTGAGACAACAGTTTGTAAATGTAAGTAGCTATAAACTGAACATGATAACGTTTATACCAATTGATGTCAGCAAAAAAAAAGCCTCACAAACTCTGTTAAATTAAGCTAAATTATGGAGTTTTCAAAAAATTGCCATTCCTTCAGTTTTAAAGATATGAACCTAAATCTTGGGCTTTTTACTAATTTTGGCTTGCTCTTTCCATTTCTGGCATTCATGTTGTTCTAGCGCCAATTTTTTTTATTGACAGGCTAAAAAGGTCACATGACCAGGTCCTACAAAGGGCCTATTATCAGTAAAACTTTGTAATTGGAAGCTCCTGTAAGGGACCGTGACCACCTTTGGGGGTTGAGAATTGGAAGAAGGTGGAAAATAGCATTTACAAACAGGTTTTGTTAATAACACTACCGATCTCATACAAGTGCCTTTAAATATCTGAATTAAGATTTGTTTGCCCTTCTAGTACAACCATGTGATTGCATTCCTGCAAAAGGTCCATCCATTATATGTAAATTATCATGAGTAGTGAATCAATTATCCGCTTCCCTTAGCACAAACCATGTATGGCACAACAATATGCTACTGAGAACTCCATGTATTAATTAACCTAATTCCGACTACACTGACAAGAGACTTCGTAAGTACAGTTTATTGTGGGATAGTCGCCAGACAACTCCGTACTAGATAATACAATTAACTAATATTGTATTGTATTCCTAACTAATGGAAACTGCCAGATACGAAAAACCGCTTAAACCACGAAAAAACCACCCTGGGGTTGTGGCCAAAAAACGTGGGGAAATGCGGAAACGTACTCCTCGACCTAATGCAGCAACCCGGAATCTCCGAGGGTTAGAGAACTGACTATTCACTATTAAGGTTACCGGATACCTTCAAAACGAAAAAGATGGGAAAATATTTTTTTCGCACAGCAATGTAGTTTTAGTAGTAGTGTCTCGTATACCAAAAACTCCGTTCAATAAAAAATAATATTAACGGAGAAATACCAAAAGGAAGTTTTTAACCGGAAGTAAAAGGTTCTTTTTGATTGACAGCAGATCAATAAATACATGACAAGTGCTCACTCGCCAGTAACGACGGTGTGGGAATAGCACATATTAAATTCATTTCATTTTCCAATGTTTACGTTTATTGAAAGTTTTTCCACACACAATTCCACAATTCCATCGGTTGTTGGCCATACATCTTACAAAAAGCAGGCAGGATGCCCTTAGCTTGAAAAACAAAGAAAAAAGCAAAGCAAAACGAGGCCAAACAAACTCGAAAAACCCGACAAGCGTTCCTATTTTCACTTTCAGACAGAGTGCCTAGTGGTCCACATCTGAACATATAAAGACTGGAATTGATAAGAGCCAGCCGAGAGAATATTTGTTTCCAAGAAAGCTTAGATGGAAACGTAGTCTGACGGTGATCCTGAATCGGTTGAACCACGATCTCGCTATTGCCGTGCTGTTTCAGACGCCTACAAATCGCTGTCTCCTCTACTAACTATGCTGGCATTCAAGGCGTCTCTATAGTTGTTCACCTTGGCTTTGCCCCTCGAGGTCTTTTTGTCTTTCCAATTTTTCTAGCCTGGGAAATCAGCCGACTCTTGCCGCTATCATTTTTCAAGTCGCACATAAAAGAAACATTTTCTGGATGCGGCGTGTAGCGGCGGGAAATCTTGACAGATAGTTGAACTGTGATGAGAAATGATTGGCCAAGAGCTTGCTAATTGTTGGAGAGGCGGGGCTTCAGATTCACGCACAACAGACGGGTAATTTTTTTTAAGTGCTATTTTCTCGCTTTCGATTTTCAATCAAAATAGAGTTTTAAAAAAGCTCCCACACAAGAGAAATTTATTTGATTTGTGCGAAATTTTCACAAAATGTCAATTGATATCTCAGCTGCAAAATAGTGTCGGGGAATTGGGAAATTCAAAAAAGAAAGCTCTTGATGACGTTTCCCGCATATCAACTCGGATTATTTTTCGCCTTTTAACGGAAAGCATGATAACTTTTGAACTAAATCGAATTTTGAAATTCCCCGACATCCTTTTGTAATACGATTCCTCTGAAATACGACAAAGCAAACAGATTTTTAAACTTTAAAATATTTTCGGAGTCGGAGCTTCTGAAAGCCATCTCACTAGATCGGAGAAACGGGATGGCGGAAAATTCGAGATTTTCAAAGAACTCAAAACTTTTTATGTATTCTTGTAGCCAATTTTATAAGCTTTAAAATGATACATGAATGATTTATCTACGATGTTTCCTCGGGGCGCTACATAATTTAGACTGGAAACGCACCCTGAAGGTACCCGGTAACCTTAACTTAAGGTTACCGGATACCTTCAAAACGAAAAAGATGGGAAAATATTTTTCTCGCACAGAAATGTAGTTTTAGTAGTAGTGTCTCATATACCAAAAACTCCGTTCGATAAAAAATAATATTAACGGAGAAATACCAAAAGGAAGTTTTTAACCGGAAGTAAAAGGTTCTTTTTGATTGGCAGCAGATCAATAAACACATGACAAGTGCTCACTCGCCCGTAACGACGGTGTGGGGAATAGCTATCGGCACATATTAAATTAATTTCATATACCAATGTTTACGTTTATTGAAAGTTTTTCCACACACGATTCCACAATTCCATCGGTTGTTGGCCTTATATCTTACAAAAAGCAAGCAGGATGCCCTTAGCTTGAAAAACAAAGAAAAAAGAAAAGCAAAACGAGGCCAAACACAATACGAGTCCTCGCAAAACCCGACAAGCGTTCGTATTTTCACTTTCAGACAGAGTGCCGAGTGGTCCACATCAGAACATAAAGAAGAATTGATAAGAGCCAGCCGAGAGAATATTTGTTTCCAAGAAAGCTTAGATCGAAACGTAGTCTGACGGTGACCCTGAATCGGTTGAACCACGATTTCGCCGTGGAGTTTCAGACGCCTGCAAATCGCTGTCTCCTCTACTAACTATGCTGGCATCGAAGGCGTCTCTATAGGTGTTCACCTTGGCTTCGCCCCTCGAGGTCTTTTTGTCTTTCCCATTTTTCTAGCTTGGGAAACCAGCCGACTCTTACCGCTATCAAGTCACACAAAAGAGAACAAACATTTTCTCGATGCGGCGTGTAGCTTTGATCGGAAATCAACATTGGCGGGAAATCTTGACAGATAGTTGAACTGTGATGAGAAATGATTGGCTAAGAGCTTGCTAATTGTTGGAGAGGCGGGGCTTCAGATTCACGCACGACAGACGGGTAATTTTTTTGAAGTGCTATTTTCTCGCTTTCGATTTTCAATCAAAATAGAGTTTTAAAAAAGCTCCCACTCAAGAGAAATTTATTCGATTTGTGCGAAATTTTCACAAAATGTCAATTGATATCTCCGCTGCAAAAGGGTGTCGGCGAATTGGGAAATTCGAAAGATGGAACTCTTGACGGCGTTTCTCGCATATCTACTCGGATTATTTTTCGCCTTTTCACGGAGAGCATGATAACTTTTGAACTAAATCGAATTTTGACATTCCCCGACATCCTTTTGTAATACGATTCCTCTGAAATACGACAAAGCAAACAGATTTTTAAACTTTAAAATATTTTCGGAGTCGGAGCTTCTGAAAGCCATCTCACTAGATCGGTGAAACGGGATGGCGGAAAATTCGAGATTTTCAAAGAACTCAAAACTTTTTATGTATTCTTGTAGCCAATTTTATAAGCTTTAAAATGATACATGAATGATTTATCTACGATGTTTCCTCGAGGCGCTACATAATTTTGACTGGAAACGCACCCTGAAGGTATCCGGTAACCTTAACTGGCCTAGAATGACTACTTTTCCCGCTCGAAGCATTATATATGCTCGAAGCATTACCCATAATGCTATAGGCTCGTATCTATACCTCTCTACCGTGCCGGCAGAATATCAATTTCTGACTGTATCGCTCCTGTGTCGCTCAAACCGTCAGAAAGCCTTGTTTTCAATGTGTGCGCAACATCGTACGTGAAAATGGCCAATAGCAGCTATGCAATTTTGTTAACAACATTCCAACATTAACAAACAACAGCCGCTGCTGATTGCTGAGCAATTCATATTCAAATCCATTTCACAATCAAACATCGGTTTTATTCCTTTGAGATTCTGTTTGTCTTAAAATGCATAATTTTGTTCTACTGAGCGCTTTTGCGAAAGCGAACCTGAAATGTTCTTTTAAAATCAAGTGTTTTTTTACCGTCTTATAGCAGTATTTCAGAACATTGTCTTTGGAAAGGTTTCAGGTTTTTAGACGGTCTGTTAAAAAACTCTCAAGATGAATCCTACGATACTCTCGAGCACTCTGATGGATCGATCGTTCTTTAGGGTAGCCTCCTTTGCAGGCGTTCTTTGTGTGGGTCCTAAAATGGGGAGCCTGAGAGTTTAGGACCGACACAAAGAACGCCTGCAAAGGAGGCTATCTTTAGGGAGAGTGTCATGTAAAGTGGTAAGCTGTAATGCTAAGTGCATGTGCACGCCCTACGAGGGAAAGAGAAAACATCTCAGTGACCCAAGTGGGACTCGAACCCAACGACCTCCAGGTTACATGTCTGGCGCTCTACCAACTGAGCTATCAAGTTAGATGAGAGCAATCGTAGGTATTGGTGCGTTTTATGGGGTCCTATCTTTAGAGAGGCGTCATTGATTTTTTCACGAGAAACGTTTTCTGCGATAACTGACACCCTCTACCGCCTGCAAGCAGGCTATTTCACAAGTCTTATTTATCAAACAACGAGTGTCGATTTAGAGGTCTGGGACCGAGAAACCACCATTTTGAATGTCCTAGCAGTTCTAGACTGCTATATCAGACGTTTTTTCTCACTCTGTAATTTTTTCGTCGAGTTTAGAAGGGTGAAAAAAAACGTCTGATATAGCAGTCTAAAGCAGTTCTTCCAGATATGGAATTTTCCTAATAAGGAAGATGCCGCAGGGAAGTTAAAAACGACACTTTTGCTTGCTGTTTTATTGATGAGTTTAAAACATTCGCATGGGTGTGCAGCCTTAACAATTTATATTTTTTAGCTCTTGCATTTCTAGGTCTTTCATTTCTAGAGGGTCTGAATGGGGTTAACTGACAACTGACATGCAAACGGCCTTAAAAATAACTGTCAACGGCCGCTGATAAATCACGATTTTTTTAATTGTTTACTGACAAATATATCTTAACTGTTACCTGAAAAAATGGTGTTTGTGGGTCAAACATTCTAAATTTTCTCTAGTAATGATTAACTTAGGGCTAACTGTCAACTGACAAATAACCAAACTGACAACTGACATGTAGACCCCCCTCCCCCCCCCCCCCCCCCCCCCCCCCAATTCAGACCATCTTTCTTGGTCTTTGTTTTCTATACTACCTTTGAAAAACGGCAAATACATTCATAACAGTGGGCAAAAGTCGCTGCATAAGTCGCCAGGGAGTCGCTGCAAACGTCGCTGCGCATGCATACGTCGCCAGGGAGTCGCTGCATGCATAAGTCGCTGCTTAAACTGGTAATAGATCGCAGAAAAGTATCGCGCTTTCCACATGTCACTTCATGCAGGGCCACCGTAGAATTTCCAAGATTTTTGTCGCTGTTGTTGTATCCAAGATTATTTTTTACTCATCATTCTCGGCTGGTTTTTGCAGCGTTTTTTACCCCCGCAAAATACAGTAGCATTCTCTCTAATTGGTCAGCTGAATGAGAGGTAATACCTGATTGGTCAGCTGAATGAGATGTGATACCTGATTGGTCAGCTGAATGAGAGGTAATACCTGATTGGTCAGCTGAATGAGATGTGATACCTGATTGGTCAGCTGAATGAGAGGTAATACCAGCTGATTGGTCAGCTGAATGAGATGTGATACCTGATTGGTCAGCTGAATGAGAGGTAATACCTGATTGGTCAGCTGATTGAGAGGTAATACCTGATTGGTCAGCTGAATGAGATGTGATACCTGATTGGTCAGCTGAATGAGAGGTAATACCTGATTGGCTGAGTGAAAGATTGAAAAGGTCCTTTCAAAGTTAGGGTAGATTTGGTGACTGAAAAGGAACCTCTGCAATAATCCATGCGGTTTTCTTTTGAGAATGCGCGCCGTCTCCTTGGAAACCACTGACGTATTTCACACTTGTTCTTCGGATAAACCAGCTAAAAATCTCACGCACCACACTCCCTAGTTTCCTTCACACAGCTGTTCTTAATGTCCGGTCAGTCCCATAGTATGGGCCCGACTTTTTGGGTCATCGAAAGGAGAGCCAAACTCAACGCAATTATGATGCATATAGTCAGTCTAAATGCCAGTGCACCAGATTGTCTGACAGCTCTATTCAACAATGTCATAATTCTCATAATCTTAGGGGCTCATCCACAAAATTACATACCCCGCCCAAACAGATTTTATGAAGAGTTTTAGTAGTTATATTTGGGGCAAAAATGTGGAATAAGCTTCCCATAGATATGTATCACCTTCTTCATAACTGACTAACGCGTCGGGTAATATATATATTTATATATCATATTTTTACTATTGTTATCTACACTGATTGTAGTGACACGGCTTTCGTGTACACCAATGTAGTGTTGTTGAAATTCAGTGTTTGTTTAAAGTGCCCCTAAACCCTTTTGCAATTTTTATTTGTATGAAACTTTGAAAGGCTTCGAGTACTTCTGCGAAGAAATGTTTGGCTTACAGAGAATTCTCTATGTTCAAGGCTTGTTTGAAATGGTGAAAATGTGACCTCTCCTGTCCCATTACCGTGTAAGAAAAAGCCTGGGTCGATTCCTTATCTTACGTCACCTCATTAATGCATTATTGTCCATGGTGCCTTTCTATTACAACAGCATCGATATACATGTAGAGAATATACACAGTCTGAGGTTTTAGTAAAGAAAAGTTATTTTAGACAAAATGCTAAATATTTATTCAAGTTATTGCCAAGTCGAATGAATTGGGGGCGTAAGATCAGGGATCGACCCAGTCTTTTTCTTACATGGTCATGGGTCAGGAAAGGTCAAATTTTCACCATTTCAAACAAGCATAGAACATAGAGTATTCTCTGTAAGCCACAAATTTCTTTGCACAAGTACTCAAAGCCTTTCAAAGTTTCATATATAAAAAAAATGCGATAGGGTTTAGGGACACTTTAAATAAAATATTGATCGATGGATGGATTGACACTAAGAACGGCTGCGAAGAAGACTACACATTCCCTGCATGGTGGTCTTCAGCATATTAATGCCCGGGGGGGGGGGGGGGGGTTCTCCAAGGTAAAAAGGGTAGGGGTGACCGTCGAAAAACACCCAAAAGAATGCCAAACCGTGAAATATTTCCCACGATAAAATGTACCTCATGGTCTAAAAACCATGACGGATTGTTCAAGCAAGCAACCGTGAACGACAATCCTGCTGGTGTACGTTGGATCAAACTAGTGATCTAAACGGCTGTCAAATAAAAAATAACTATAAAGAAGCAAAGACCGATACAACGTAGAAATTTAAAATTAGTGGTACAATATTTCGGCTGGCCACACCAGCCTTCTTCAGGTACAATCTTTAAAAAAATTCTAAACTCGCCGATTTCAAACCCTAAGCGGCCAACTAATATAATGGGAAGTGATAAATATATATATACATTTGTGCATTTTAAATCAAGCAAGAACAGATGACATGGCTTCACTTTGACGATTTCAGAATCTATCTGATGTCCTATCCCGGGGGAGGGGAAGGAGACTCCCTAAATACGTTGCAGATCTAGACAGGGAAGTATAAGAACTCACATTTTCAAATATTTCTATTGTTATAAAATGGGGTACAGGTCTGAAAGGGGTATGGATAATCTAATATGTTGATCTGAAATTAGCCTGCGTCGCAAGCGTTTCTATTCCCCCCCCCCCCTCCCCGGGGTTTTCGCTTTTTTGGCTGTGCGAGAATAGGGCGAGCGCAAAATATAGAGGGAGGGAGGAGGGGAAAAAGGAAACTCCTCCCTCTATTTTTTTGCGCTCGTCCTATTCTCGGGAAGACCCCGGAAAAAAACGAAAAAACAACAACACAGAAACGCTTGCTACGCAGGCTAATCTGAAATTAATAGGGTCAGGGTTTGCAGACCTGGGAGAAGCACCCCCGGGGTATAGGACACTGAAAGAAATGTGGTAGGAAAATGACCTATGCTATCAAGTGACCATCACCTAGGTGATGGTCTCTTGATACTATACATGCAACAAAGGTGCTTTTTGTAGGGATTTGGTGTACAATGTATGGTCTTATATTAGAGCATGTTTCGAACTACAGCATTGACTACAGCACGATTATCGTACGGCATGTCGTGACGTTGAAATGGTTTCCCATTGTTTTCGTCCTGCTGATCCAATCATATCACAGTTACAGTACAGCACGGTTACAACACGGTGACGGACATGCCGTAGTTTGTCTGCCATGGGTGCCAGAGGTTCTACTGCCCTCTCTACGCGAAGGAGTGAATCGACGAGAAGGCTGACAGTAGAACCTCTGGCATCAATGGTATAGTTTGTCCCACTCATGCGAAATCTGCTCTATTTACATGACTTTGTATGAAGTATTATAATCATAGCGTACAACATTGAAGTCGTGCTCTGTAATAATTTATTTAATTTTTCATCCCAGCAACAGCCATTTTAGTAGTCCATATTTACATATCATAATTTAGTCTAATTGTGCAGTTTTACTGCTGTGCGTTATACAATGTTTCTTAAAAGGAATCATCAGATGTTCACATTTAAAAATCAGAATTAGTACACTTTGTGTTAACTGACCCACTACTAAAATACCAGAAGCACCTACAGTGGCAGATCCAGGGCGATGCTATGAGAGTGGGTTTGAATGAAGGGAGCATTCAATAGGTTCAAAAGGGGGGTTCGATCAATTGGCAACTTCTTGTTTTCTTTATAAAGGGAGATAGAGAAAGGGGTATTCCATCAAGAGAAAGGGGGTTTGATCGAACAGAGGAGATTGAAACCCCCTTTTATACCTCTGGATCTTCCCAAGCACCTGATACCGTTAGTATTATATCAAATTTTATAAGTACATGTAGCTACTGGAAATTAATGGTCCAATTAAAGTTAGATTGCTGCTTGAAATATACACCACCAGTTAAGCTTATTGAAACAACGACCGAAACCAGAAATGTTTCTTAATACTTTCTGTTCTGTCAGCAGTAGACTTCATAGGTAGACTATCAAGTACAACGATGAACGTTTTTCACAATCGAGCATGGTCATCTGCGTAATGCAGTGGTTTACATAATTGTGATGTTTGCCTTACAGGTGGAAGGTCATGGGTTGCAATCCTAGAAGGACCAACAGTTTTTTTCTCGATTATCTTCTTTTCCTGTTTACTTGTGAACTCTAACCACGAATTAGCCCTAAATCCTCGTTGTTTATCTGGGAACTTAGGTTTACTGACCAGTTAGGTTTATTTTTATTTTGGGGCAAGCTGTTGTATTATGATCAAAACGGAAATACTCAGATGTTTACTTGTGAACTCATAGCCACAAATTAGCCTTAAAACCTCATTGTTTATATGGAAATTTGGTTTCGGAGTGGTTATAGGGTATTGCTATGGTTAGGGTTAAATGTCGGTTATCATGTTACTGTATTATATTGGTTTCCGAGCAGAAAGTATCTGAGAAATATTTCTGGTCTCTGTCATTGTTATCTGCTGATAGTGCTCATCCTGGCTATATTCTTGGTTTGCAATCAATCCCTGGAGATTCAAAAAACAAAGACATGGCAGCCATGTTGGAGGACGGAACAAAAGACACTATTGAGGAATCTTGTTCCTCCAACATGGCCACTGTGACATCATGTGCAAACCAAGAATACCAGCATAATTTATAGTTATTTCGTATTCATGATCATGATCTCTTCTTCTAAATTTCCTACACATAATTTTGGGCAAAGTTGTCCCTTCTCCTTTCAATTGATAAATACAAAAACAGTTTCATCAATAATATTATTATATAACGAGATACACAAATAGTAATAATTGGTCATTCCTGTTTTTTTTGCACAGAACCATAATTAAGCTGGAAAAATAATTATTCCCCAACATCTAATTCTCCTCCACAATAGACTTCCATACTCCTCCAGTTTGACTAAATTTTGTTGAAAACAAGGGTAGAAAATCGATTTTCTTAGCCATAGGAATATATTTCTCTGTCACTTTCACTTTGGATTGTTTCCAGCTAGGAAGACTACCGGTTCTTGGAGCTGTTTGGTATCTTGTACTGCCACATTGATTCACATCAACAGGTCTTATTTCAAGAGAGTCTTTGATGGCAATGTTTGGCTTTTTAGTTGCCATACTGTCCACCGCCTCTTTTACAACCAGGAGTTTGATATCACAAACTTTCATTCCTGTAGAAGCTCTGGAACTTTTTAATCCCTGGCGCAAAGAAGGATCTCTATTGGCCGAGTATGGCTTACATATACGTACACCAATGTTGTTCTGTGTGGTTACAGTGCTGGCTGCATCTATACTGATGTGACTTTTGGATGTATCCCTCTCTCTGTTTGAAAGAGCAGCACTTTCAGTATTTACTTCACTCTTCCATTCTTCATTATCTGTGGTTGAGGCAACTTTCTCTTTTGCTTTGATTGCTGCAATGCTTCTCTGTAGGAAAACGAATGCTCTCGACACATTTTTGTGTACATTACTCATGTACCCTTGCCCATGTAAATAAGGAAGACCAGCAACTAAGTGCAGCCTGTCTATCACATCTCTCAGGTGGTCTTTCTGTGCCATGAGGGTTCTCTGAATTTTTGATTTTCTTTTCTTCTTTCTTATTACCAGTACTTCTGTTGAAAGTGATCCACATTCTGAAATTATATTTCAGTTATATTAATTTTCATACATTAGTGGAATAATTGTAAATTCATACCTGTAGATTGTATCTAAAATCAATAACCTGCATAAATTAAAAGTCACTACACGAATGTCTAAATTTAAAGTAAAATGTGCTAACATTAATTATTTTTGTCTACTAATGTTTGTAATAATGGTTAATTAATATAATCTTTACAACAGCTAGTAACTTAGTTTCTCATTTTCTAATTGGCTTATTGCCATGGGAGACCACAGACTGCATCACTGCTCACGCCACAGATTACACAATAGCACATGCTAGAATCACTTTTCTCTCACAATTTCCCTCGTTTTCAAGGCTATTCCTTTTGACTATTTCCCATTTGTTGTTAGTGCTGAACACATTTACGATCATAGTTTACCGTTGTATGTCCACTTATTTACCATGTTGTTTTTTCATCTCATGGAGAAAAAGTGTTGTGGTTAACTCGGTTAGCAGCTTGTAAAATTCACAACAATTTTGACCATGCTATGATGTAAAATGTGGGAAATAAATTTCATATGTAGGCAAGCATATACATGTATACATGTAGGTCAGAGGCAGATGAAGCTCCAATTAGGTCAGAGGCAGGTGAAGCTGTGGCTGCATGACTTCTAAGAATTGTCGTTTACTGACTACATTCGTAGCTGAGAGATATTTCGGACAGAGGGGTTGAAGCAAGTGTTTCGGTCGATCACTTTGAAAGGCTATGATACAGGGGATGAAGTGCTGTCCGATAGCCCAGGGCTAGTAGTTCAGCTTGGTGGGCTAGTCACAGATTCCCATTCACAGGTTGCCTGACAGGGCAAGTAACATTATTTTGCTTCTTTTTCTTTTTATAACTTCACAAAGGTGTGTAGCAGACAGTTTTTGAGAGAAAGTGAAAACTATTATGCAAATATTGAGCTTGTATATGCACCACTGAATGCCTGGTTACTAAGCTTGTAGAATGTATGCACTTTGTGTTGCAAAAAAAAACACCTCGCTTTTGGTAGGTAAACTTCAGAAATGAACAAAAATACTACATGTAAAAAAACTGGTAAAGAGTAATTTACTTTGCAATTAAGCGTTGTTCCTTGGGCTAGCTTGCTTCAGGCTACTAAACCCAGACAACCGCTTGCCTGAAAGGATAGCTGCTTTTTTTGTCATGCCCTGCATGTACACAATGTATATATTTTTTTTATATGATTATCCAGTGTACATTTCTTTATAAAAAGTGACATCTTTGCATGTGAAGATAGCTTTTACAAATTTCTTGGCTTCTTAGTAAGAGATGAAAGCTGGTATGTCATGAAAAATTATATATAAAACAGAACATTACATGGCTGCTTGGAGATACACATTTTATCTTCTCTTGTTGATTAAATATCTTACTTGTTCACTGAACTCACTCATAACATATTTCATCAATACTCAAAGATAAAATCTGTATCTCTGTGCAGCCAAAGGAGACTAAAAAAAATTTGTCCAGTAACAAAAGAAAAAAAAGTGCCCTTGGCAAAACTCAAACCCATGACCTTACAAATGCTGTGTGGGCATTCTGCTGTCTAAACTATCAAGACATAATCAACTGCGAAAAAAATACAAAATGTAAAAAATTCCTACAAATATTACAAGTAGAACACACTGAGGGATGCAGGATGCGGTCGGATGGAAGCACATGCAGCAATTTTTTCGATCAATCACTATATATATGGTGCTTCTTTGGCCCGTGCAGGAGCTGCACTAATAACCTGGAACAAATAAAGAGGCACTGCAAAAAAATGCAAAAATGGCACACAATAAAAGTGAACTGAATCCAAGGGAAAATAATGTTTTACAGAAACAACAGTTCTCCTAATACACCTGGTAGAATACATATTATGGGATGTTGAGGCATTTGACAACAATATAGTAATTAGATTACTGATTAGCACTTGGTCTTGGACAAATTATTACTCTATTATTACCTTTCGTATTCGGCGTAAAACATGCTTTCTGCAGTTCCTCTTTGACTGGGCTCTTGATGCGATTACGTATTTTATTCTTTGCAAAAAGTTTGTTCTTGTTAAAGAGTTTAGAGTCTGGTCGCTTTTTCTTTACAAAGTCGTTGTACCTGAGAGTGAGAAGAATTTACAAAACTCGAGATAAGGTTTAACAGTTGTTTCACTGGCGAGGTTTGGCATATTGATACACGTTTCCACGATAAAGTGGAATTTAGAAAAAAACATAGTTGGCAGTTTTACTTAACCCTATCAATAAGCAACACTTACAATTGGTCAAACTCCTCCTTTAGGGTTCTCTTCCTCTCCATTTTCCAAATACAACCATTTTGAGCTCATAGCTGACCGAGAGGAGGAAGAAAGGTCTGAGTACTACTGAAAAATGTCCCGGATCACCAAATACGCTTTCCGCTGACAAGTTCAGAGCCTACGCTAAAGATTCAAAATGGCGGACGACCCTATCCTTCGAAGGTTCACTGCACACAGCGTGGAAAAATTTGCTGAACTCGAAGAACTTGCGGGAGAAATCCTAACAGATAAACGACAGGTACCTTAGGCTTGTTTTTAGGTTATGGTCGATTTGTTTCGACCAATGCATAATGTGGTGTATTTCATTTCCATGTCCGCACACCCCTAATTTATGCCCTATCGACTCAGGTCACGACACTTGACAGGATAGATTATAAGGGGGGTTTGTTGGTGTTACCGATCACCACATGACGTAAAACAAAGAAACTATTGTCTTCTAAAGCAAAACAATACCCTGAAATACAAAGAACCCTAACCCCAGAAACTGAATAAAATTCAAACAAATCTGCTACACCAAGAAGTACCCATTAATAAGGAACATGAGCAACTGCAGAATACCCCACAATTGATAAATATACCCCAAGGGTCTACAGACCTTAGTCTAAAAGTGCCCCTAGATCCCTTAGCTCACTGTAGCTAAGGGATCTAGTTTTTTTACTGTGTTTTCAGATCATAGAACTCGACAGGAAAAGAAATAGCAACAGAGAAGCTCTTACAGCACTGAAGAAAAAGACTCAAGGTATACTGAAGAGGTTTTTCTCCAGGTTCTCCGGTTTTCCTCCCTCCTAAAAAAACAACCTAAATTACAATTCGATCCTGGAGTTCGTCGGAAAACTTAAATATAAGCCTCTGGCTTGGGAGATCCGGTAATGGCTTCCTGTATTTTCGATGTAAAATAAACCATTTATTATTATATTTATTATTTATTTGTGTAAGCTAGAACAGTGTATTACATGTATGTACCAATCAATTCGAAACATCAACATCCCCCCCCGGGCAATCCCCGGGCATTTGAATTTTTGGAGTTTGCATTAATTGTTCAAATTCCCGTCCCCGGGCCAAAAATGATTGTTGTTCAAATGCCCTACCCCATCGTCGTATTAGCCGATCAAAATTAATGTCCCTACCTCTGGGACTTAGTATTAGTTGTGACACCGCATTTTGTTTTTAACAGACAGTTTAAATATTCGTAAGCAATGTAAAGTTAGATAGACACCTTTATTTCAACAGGGTAATTCTTTCAGTTACAAAATGTTACTGTTATCAATAGGAGCCCTGTTTTAAAATATTGAAATGGTAGATAAAACTAATGTTAATACTAAGATATAAATACAAACTATTAACTACTCATATATGCTAATTGATCACTAAATTGACTATATAAACCTAACATATCTAAAAATCATTTAAATCGTCAAAATCTATTAAAAATTAAGATCGAAATCCATTATAAACTATACATCCATGATAATAAAAACTGTGCTTCGCGATTTCTGTTCTTACTCTAGGCAAATGCAAGAGATGGCTTTGTCTAGTTTCGCGCTGTGAAACACTGCTATTAAATGTAAAATAATTCATAAAAAATTGCGGACAGCGACTACTTATACATTTCTTTACTAGGTTGAAAATGTGATTTTAATACCTTCAAATACAGCACAAAGCTTTTGGAGTCCCTTTGCTTTAAGCCAGTCGCTTACAAAATCAGAATTTTGTCCTTTTTTGAAGTCGTCTAAAGTCACCTACGGAGCCCTGTAAAGGCCATCACAAACACAAAATGTTATGAAAGAATATCACACAATACTGCTTTACTATCGCGTGATGCTGTTTTATTATTATCGCGCGATAATATGTTATTTTAAAATACAATGTACATACATTACTTAGCTAGACACCATGGCGGTGAACACACTACGTGATCTTGATAATACTTTTCTCCTTTATGTTTCTTTTACTTCCAACAACGAATTTGGCTTTACACGAACACTTACCGGTGATTCAAAATGATATTGAAAATAACAGGGATGCATTAGTTGAGAAATATTGTTATATTGACTAGGTCAGCCAATCTTGTTATATAACATATAACAATCAGAATAAAGGTGAAAGAGAAAAATATGCCCTGAATGGGATTCAAACCCACGGCCTCGGTATATTAGTCCGATGTGTTAACCACTACACCATCAGGACGACCACGCTGGCAACGCAGCCGACTTATTGGTTTTTGTGGCACCGTGAGTTTTCCCAGGCTTTTTCTCTTTCGGGTTCGGGATGGGAAAGCCCATAACCTCTCAACTAAGCTTTCAACCTAAGTATCATTATTGATTCACAGGCACATACGTCCAACCTAGGAATTGCTTAGCCAGAAGGATCCGAATGGATACAAGCTTATTTTAAATTTATATATTAAGTATATAGAGAGAAGAAACCCATCCCTAATATTAACAATCAGAATAAAGGTGAAAGAGAAAAATATGCCCTGAATGGGATTCAAACCCACAGCCTCGGTATACTAGTCCAAAAAAGCCTGGGAAAACTGAAGGTACCACAAAAACCAATAAGTCTGTATATACAGCAATTTTCATAAATTCTGACCCCCCCCCCCCCCCCCCAACTATATCGGGTGCATTGTGGGTAAATGACTGCCAATCGAGCCTCAGCAGAAGTACCAGTTTACGAGATGTGGAGATTTCATTATCAGACCAGTAACCAGACCAAACGTTTAACCAAGGATTTTTCTATATTAGATTTTGACAGATTTCCTATGTTTATTTTCTAACACAAACTCTTCAAATAATAATTATTATATAACAACAAATTTTACTTATTTTAGATAGCTGTATTCTGACGCATCCAGTGCAAAGAAATATTTAGCGCTGGAACTACGCTGTGTTTACAAAAAACAATAGTCCTGGACTACTGATGTAATCTTGTGGGCTTTAAAAGTAAACAAAGTGCACTGGAATTTTATCAAACGAGTCTCACATCTCTGAATGTCACAGAAGAAAAGAATGGAAAGAGTCAAATATAGAGCTTATAATGTAACACAGAATTAAACGCTAGACAGCTGCAATTTATTAACGAATCAGAATTTAAATATTTCCGTTCATGTGCGTACATTTATCATTTGCTGGCTCCGAAGCTTTATGGAGCACACAAATGGCAGGATTCTCTTCAAAACAAACCAAGAATGATACAAGATATTGTTATTTTAACCTGGTTATTTTAACCATTTTCTGCCAAATAAATCGTATTTTAATTAAAATGGAGCCTCTTAAAGCCATGAAGCAAATATAAATACTACTTATTTTAAGCCAGCAGTTAGTAGAAAATAAATATCTGTGGAGAACTGAAACTGAACTGAGAACTGAATGCAAATCGCGAGTTCGATAAAGTGAAATAATTAATGTCAAAATTAAATCGTAAACCATAGAGTGGTTATCTTTCTGCAAACTGCTATTCCACCGTTCATGTTTTTGTCTGAGTGTGCATAATATTTGCACATCGGAACTGTGTCCCTTTCCCTCCTGCACCGCCCGTAACCGCCCAACAGGAAGCATGTACCTGGAGAAAATTATTGCATCAAACCTAGACATGCTGGAAATACGATGTTGTGATATTATTTCAAGGGATAAATGACTTCGAAGCCACAGCTGTAACGGGGATCGCTTGACTCTCCCACTTTGGAGAAAAACGTATTTGTTTTGGAGATTGTTTTTCATTTCTTCGCTTTTCACGAATTTTAAGGAGCTGAAAATCGGTTCAAAAAACCCTTCCCATTCACACTTGAAATCAAAAGCAAATACAAAATCACCACTCAGTCGTTACAGTACCTTGTTTAATCTTTCCAACCAGCAGGTTTGTTTGCATAAAATCCACCAAACGACTGTGAACCACACCAAATACCAGAGAAAAGTCAGGATGTGACGCAGGCTAATGTTTACACTGCATTTCACTCGACCACATTTACCTGCTCCCACCTCCAACTGCATGGGTAATCAACAAAAAATTCACAAGGGGTCTCCCCCTCTCGGACTCCGGTAGGTTTTTTTTTAGAAGTCTTTTACCCCTACAACCATGAGCGGTGATTTGGACTCAAGCCGTTGCTTTAAAGTGACAAAAACACATCCTAATAGGTTGAGCAGGGGGAAAACCAACTGCAGGATTTCAAGGCTTTCAGTGAAGAATTTTTTCCTGTGTCTGAAATCACAAACACAACGTAAAAACCCTGTGAAATTCCCTCACAAGGCCTACTAAAAGCAAACCAAGTACTTTTCAGCCATCCTCAGACTTAATGATGTCCTCTAGCTCTCTTGCAGTGGCTTTTTTCTCCCAAATTAGAGCACATTTCATTGGAAACCCTACCAAAGCAGCCATCACCTACCGCTAACGAGTGCACAGAATTCTCCCAAATGGCATTGAGCCCTCGGCTTAAAAAGTCAGCAGTATTTAACTGCCCCGGGCTAGCCAAACTTGAACCGAGGGGGGAGGGTTGAGTTAGCACTCAGGATTTCACCAACTGAGCCAAACATGTCCAGTAGGGAAAGGGTTAAATTTGGTTTTGAAAACCACATTTGATATTTTTCATTGAAAACAATAACTCTAATTAACGTTCTGAAAAAATGATTTTGCATGCAATTGTGTTATATCAGTGCAGAGAACTGTACGAGTAAAACATTTTTAGATCATATGGGTCCATCAGTTAAAGAAAACAAGTGCTATTTTCAGTTTTAGTTGCACTAATTTATTCCATGCATTTGCCACTGGGTCCGGTCAACCGAAACGCTGCTATATGACTTCAAGGAACTCACTGTATTCTGAACTTTACTTTCTCCACGTCGCACTAGCTAGGTTTATTCTATTTCCTTAAATGAGGTTGAAGTATTTATTTAAATTGCATTCAAACGTTTAAGTTTATTATCAATTTGAAACATGTTCTATTTTATCTTGTGGTAGTTCAAGGGCACCCAACGAGTACTTTTTGAAATTCGTTTGAAACCAGCTGTCTGCAGCTTATCTAGCCATTTTAAGGCACCTATTATGTCTTTTGACGTATTCTAGGAAGCTATTAGCTGTTCGGATTTTCTAGGTGGAAATCGCATCAACCGAAAATACTATGGCAATTATATTCCCGGCCTACGAATTTGTTAGCAGTCTAGAACAGAAACAAGAATTTTCTAGCCCAAGTAACTTAATGTTGCAAAGTTTTGTGGAGGTACAATTTTTTTAGGGATTCTTTTTCCTTCAGGCAATTCTTAGGGAATGAAAATGTGTTGTTCTGACTCTATTGATCAGACGAATTGAGACGTACAAATATTTTAGGGGAAACCTTTGGCTTCACCTCTGGTTGTTAAATCTCATACACACCTTGGTAGTGGTACATAATATATATTTACTTACCAAGTCTTAATACCAATTAATTACCATTAGTCTTTACCAATTACCATTAGTCTTTACCAGTTACCAAGTCTTCTAGGCATACACATGAGTGCGAACATGCATGGTACTGAGCACTAGTGTCTGAACATTAGGTTCCTTTTAGTGCCCAGGTACAGTGTCCCAGCATGGACACCAAGTCTGAACGGCAGGCCTAAGTGAATTTTTATTTTCCCTCATGGCATATTATGTAGGTAACAAGTCATGGGTGTGTTTAGGGAACATGTTCATAAAGCTGCCCAACTCAAGTACCAGAGAAATGCTAACACAAGGTAACTTGGACAAGCTTGATTCACTGTCAGTAATAATAAATAACAATAATTGAAGGGATGTGTGCAATAAGGGCATAACTAACTCCTGATCACATAAATTTCTAAATTCTCCCTTAGAAAACTTAGAATGACTTAGAATGACTTAGAATTTAGAATGTTATCAGGAGTCACTTACGCCCTTGTTGCACACAGCCCTTCAATTATTGTTCATCAAATTTAAGTTACTGGGTATCCCTGATTATGAGGATTTTGTCTATATTAATATGAAAAGTTTATAGCAAGATAAGTAAACATTAATTATTTTGCATGATGTGCAGCTCTACAACTATATCTAGTAAACAAATTATCCTATATCTAAACAAATTATATATCACAGGGGAAAATGTCAAAAAAACCTTAATGGTAATTTGCCAAAACCCATCAGACATTAATGGGAAGAGTTCAACTTTCCCAGGAAAAGTTGAACTCTTCATTAATATCAGATGGGTTTTGGCGAATTCCCATTAATGTGTTTTTGAAATATTTTTTTCCTTGTGATATGCAGCCTAGCTGGCTCAATTAACCTGCAGATTATTAATTAGCTCATACTTATTTTAATGCATCTTTTTCACATTATTCAGGGTCCGAAATTGGGCCTCATTTGGCACCAATGCAACAAAATTTTGAGCGTTGGCGACCAAAATTTCAGAGTTACATGTAGTCGCCAGCTAGCGACTTACCTAAAGTCTTTACAATGTTCCGAAGTCACACATGTTCTAAGTAATTTAGCCAATAAAACATGCCAGCAAATGTTCTTTGTCGCGTGTTGCTTAGAATGTGATCAGGACTACAGACGCATTTAGGGGCCGTCGACATATTCGAAATGCCCCGCTTAACCCACAATGGACGTTAAGGTCATACCCCCTCCCCCCCTCCCCCTTAACGTCCACCCATTGTTTTATGCTTTTTTTAGGTCAGGAAAAACAGTAATGAAATACACGGGAGTTCACTTATAAACAAAGTATAAAGCAATGAACTTTATTATTCTGCAATAAAATAAAGATGCAAAATTTGGTTTCATAAACACTTTAAAGCTTTAATAGCTGCAACTGTACAGTCAGTCAGTACCTCGAATTTCCGTACGAGCTCATTTCGGATCTTGACTAAAATACTCATTCGGACACGACTATAAAACTGAGTTTCACTTACCTGGAGGTTTGAGGTATTTCATGATACTTATAATCAAAAGACCTTGTTGAAATCTCCGGGAAATTCAACAGAAATTGCGCTCTAATGTAGATCTCGATCTAGCTGACTAGAAATGTTTGATCAAAAAGTGTACTTCTATTGATGAAAAAGTGTTTGTTCTAAATGCCCCACGCTAACGTCCATGCTAACGTCCGTTGTGTGTTAAGTGGGGCATTTCGAATATGTCGACGGCCCCTTACTCAACACTAGTCTCATTCTGATGTTAAATATTCATAAATACCAGCGAGAAGATGGGTTGTTCACAACTCTATGTATCGTTGTAGTTTGATCTTGTGCATCTTCTTGTTGGTATTTGTGAATATTTAACATCAGAATGAGACTAGTGTTGAGTAAATGCGTCTGTAGTCATCGCATCCAGCGGTCATTCTTGAATGCGAAACGGGTCTTTTGGTGACTAAACAATTTTGGCTAGTTGCCAGTTGGCGCCTACGTGAAAAAGTTAATTTCGGACCCTGTTATTGTAAACGTTTTTTTCCCTTTATGAGTATGAATAAATATTGTTGTTGTACAATGTATTTCACAGGAAAATACATGTATGCACTTCCTTTGCCAGAGCGTCCATGTTTGGTTAAAATTAAAAACAGATCTGTGTTTGGCCATGCACAACAATCACTCAGGCCCCCATCAGGCTTTATACTTTGCAATACATTTATCAAGTCCAAAATAGCAAACAGCCAACACACTATAAAACTTTGAAGTGCGTGAAGTTTGGCTGTTTACTATTTTAAAGGAAGAATATTTTAAGGTATCAGGAGCCCTTCAAGAGCGCTTCCCGAAAACTTTCAATTGTGCGCGTTAAATAAAAAAAAAACCTACAAAGTATATATTTTCTGAAAGCTTAATAAACATAGATTCTAGAAAACAGCTTGATTTTCCTCATTAGTAAATACTCTTTTATTTATTGTGATTTTAATCCAATTTGACCATACCTTATACCTGGAGCTCCTGTCCCTCGGGAATTAGACGGAAATCCGCGCTGAAACGACCTTCATAAAGTAGAGATATTGATCTAAAAAAGGTTGTCTCAGTTTTCTGATATCTTATTCCGTCGCGAAAATAATCAACTGCAAAGATCCGGAACACCTTTATTTGGGGTTGAAGAACGAAATATGAAAGTATCTCAAGAACAAAACAACGCATAAAAAAACTGAGACACCCTTTTTTGTCAACATATTGATCTAGCCATATGCCAATTTTCAATCCGATCTATTAAAATCTAGAGGGACAGGAGCTTCGAATACATGCTACAAAACTTGCATTTATAACGCCGTAAAAAATGGTTTGAAAGTTTCCTGGCATCCCACTGAGGTTTGTTGACACAATTAACTTATCTGTCATTAAGAATGTCACTTTTCCAGTATTTGATGTTGAGCAGTAGGTATAGGGGAACACGATACCATGTTGTTCATGAAAGGCCGCATTTGATTTTGCGCGCTTCTGTGAAGGACTACGCAGACCACGATAAGTTTGCTCTTCGGTGCGATATCTTCGGTTTGAATATCGCAGTAGACAAGTTCAATTTTAGCGTTACCATTGTCATGGTATTTCACAGAAATCATGAGTGCACAGAGAAGGCAAAGAAGAAGAAAGCGTAGAGAAACAGCCAAACCAGTACAATAACTCAGTTACGGAAGATCGTGTTAGGTTTCTGTTGTTCTTCGTCTTCGGCTATCGAAGGCGAAGTTACAGTCGAAACTTCGGGCCGAAGTTTATGGGCACTTGCACTCTTTCAACTTGGAATTGACTTTGCAGAATCTCCAACTTCTGCCCACTGATTATCTTGGTTATAATATGAGCCACAGCGTCGAGACCGACTTTCGTTTCTTCACGGAAGAAAACGAACATAAGCCCTCCCTAGGCAGCTAGCTTCAAATTACGAATTGAGCTATATATATATATATATGGTGAAGAAAAAAGACAAATAAACTACAAGTTCATCCTTACAAGCCTGTTTCGTGGTTGCCCACTCGTCAGGGGATTTAATAAGAGTATACTTTTACCATCGCTTATATACAGAATGATTTACATAACAATAGTATTGATGACCTAATCAAACTAGCCTAATATATGCAGCGCGGAATTTAACAGTTCGATTATTACGTAGGAGGGCTTTGTTTCTGTGTCGGCAGGAAGACACGAGTTCATTACGTTTGTTTAGTGTGGACAGTTCAGGTCGGCAGATGATTAGAATTTTTTCTTTGAGGCATAAGTTACATCTTTTACTGGAGCTACTGTACGGCGAGTGCGACGAGAGAATGCGCCAGGAAATAAAGTGATCAATGTTGTTGTCTTTCAGATTCCAAGTGTATTTGCTGAGTTCGGTAGAGTTTTTGTGTTTAGCGTGGCGGAATGATGCGGTGTGGTTCCTGTATCTTGTTTTGAATTCGTTTTCCGTAAGTCCGATGTATGTTTCTGTCTTGCTGTTGTCTTTATGCGTTATTGTTGCTTGGTAAATGACTGATGATTGTAGGCAGTTTCCGTTGAGCGGGCAGGCGTTCTTTTGCCGGCAGTTGCAGTTTGTTTCTATTGGTAGTGTATCATCAAACAAACAACCTATTTCATGTGGTGTCCCTCAAGGTTCAGTTCTTGGCCCTCTTCTATTCCTTATATATATAAATGATTTTATGAACTGTTCAGATCTTTTCGACTTTCATCTCTTTGCAGATGATACTAATCTTTTTTATGATAATAAGGACATAACTGTTCTAGAGTCAAATATTAATAGTCATCTGGAGTATGTCAGTACATGGTTAGCCTGTAACAAACTCTCACTTAATATAGATAAAACTGATTTTGTTATCTTCCACCCCCCTCAAAAGAAAATCCTCTTTCCCATCAATTTGGCTATTCATCAAAAAGTAATTACACAGAAACAAAGTCTAAAGTATTTGGGTGTTTACTTAGATTCAAATCTGAATTGGAAGAGTCAAGTTCAGCATATATCTGCTAAAATTCGTAGAGGGGTAGGAATATTATCTAAGATTCGTAAATATTTAACTATAAATATCCTAATACAATTATATTATTCTCTGATATACCCTTTCTTAACTTACGGCTTACTAGTATGGGGAAATACTTATCATTCCACATTAAAGCAAGTCATCATTCTTCAAAAAAAGGCAATGAGAATTATGACTCACTCTGACTTTCGTGAACATA
Source organism: Actinernus sp. WN-2022 (assembly GCA_030867875.1). Lineage (NCBI taxonomy): Eukaryota > Metazoa > Cnidaria > Anthozoa > Actiniaria > Actinernidae > Actinernus > Actinernus sp. WN-2022. The sequence continues at coordinate 97,137,209 of JAOWCC010000019.1, forward strand.
GTAGCCCCCTATTCAAAAACCTTAACATTCTAAAACTCACTGATTTGATAGCTCTAAGCAATGCATTATTTGTGTATGACTATTATACAAATAAGCTGCCTCGTGCATTTTCATTTTTTTTTACCAAAGTTGATAAAATTCATAATTATAACACCCGACTGGCCTCAAGAAAATCTTTTTATCTTCCCTCCACTAGAACTAACTACGGGAAATTCAGTTTACGCTTCACTGGAGTCAAAATATGGAATGAAATAAAAGAAGATTATAAATCCCTAAAAAAATCCGCATTTAAATATAATCTAAAATTAGATTTTTTGAATTGCTATTAGTTGAATTGACTTATAATTATTATTGTTATTTAAAGTTTAATCTCCTCCATCTCCTGATTTCTATATATATGTGTGTATGTATGTGTGTTTATAAATATTTGTTTCAAACGACCTACAAATTATTATCTTAACAATGTAAGCTGTCTGACTCGACTAGCTCTTTAGCTATTTCAGACAGCTCGTGTCAACCCTGTTATTCTCTTTCGCCATTAAGTATCACTTTGTAATTCATTGACACAAATAAATTATGTTGTTGTTGTTGTTGCATGTCTTGTTTACTTCAGTTGTAGTTGCGGTGGCGGTATCATTGGCTTGTGAAGGCGATAGTATACTCTTGTTATGTTTATCGATAATCTGTTTGGTGTTGCTCATGCAGCTGTAGCTAATCTTGATAGTGTTGCGGTTGAAGATTTTGTGAAGGTTGTGATCTTTGGGGAAGTGTTTATCTACTAAAGCGAGGAATTTGTGCCCGATGTTAGTGCTGACGTTCTTGCTAAAGGGAGGGTTGTACCAGAGTATGTTGTTGCGTTGGCGGTTTTTTCGTTTGTTAGGTGTGGCGGGTTCGTACTGAAGGGTGTAGTTATATTCGCTTTCGTTGAGAGCCTTCTGGTATGGAGGGGCGGCTTGGTCGAAGGACGCTTTGTTGGAAGACAGGGATGAAAGTCGTTTGTTAATGCCGGCGGGAATGTTTTTTGTAGTGACGGGCGGATGGTTACTTTCACGGTGAACGTATAGCAGTGTAGTATTAGGCTTCGTGAAAGGCTGATAAGTGCTTTGGTTAAGGTTGAATGTAATGTCTAGGAAGTTGATGGTCTGTTTGTTGGCTTCTATGGTGATGCGTAGTCCGTTGTTGTTAAAGATGCGGCATATTTCCTGCCGACTAATCAACCCGACGAAACCCGAAATAGGCAAAGTAAGCAAAAAGATCCTTGACCGCATCAACAGTAACATCGCCCGCAAATGCAGCTTCAATCAATGGAAAAACACCGCATCTGTAATCGACTGGTTTAACGCTACCAAGGAAAAACAGCAATCCAGCTTCATCTGTTTTGACATCGAAGAATTTTATCCATCCATTAGTCAAGACCTTCTTAACAAAGCACTCGACTTCGCCTCCGCCCACGTCAACATCACGGCCGACGAAAGAAACATAATAACCCACACAAAAAACTCCATCCTAATTCACAAGCAGCAACCCTGGCAAAAGAAAGGCAACACAACATTTGACGTCACAATGGGCAGCTTCGACGGAGCGGAAACGTGCGAGCTTATAGGAAGCTTTCTTCTCTCGCAGCTCCAGCACCTTAACATAAATGTAGGACTTTACCGAGACGACGGACTAGCCATCACTAACGCTACACCTAGAGACACAGAAAACATCAAGAAGGAAATATGCCGCATCTTTAACAACGACGGACTACGCATCACCATAGAAGCCAACAAACAGACCATCAACTTCCTAGACATTACATTCAACCTTAACCAAAGCACTTATCAGCCTTTCACGAAGCCTAATACTACACTGCTATACGTTCACCGTGAAAATAACCATCCGCCCGTCACTACAAAAAACATTCCCGCCGGCATTAACAAACGACTTTCATCCCTGTCTTCCAACAAAGCGTCCTTCGACCAAGCCGCCCCTCCATACCAGAAGGCTCTCAACGAAAGCGAATATAACTACACCCTTCAGTACGAACCCGCCACACCTAACAAACGAAAAAACCGCCAACGCAACAACATACTCTGGTACAACCCTCCCTTTAGCAAGAACGTCAGCACTAACATCGGGCACAAATTCCTCGCTTTAGTAGATAAACACTTCCCCAAAGATCACAACCTTCACAAAATCTTCAACCGCAACACTATCAAGATTAACTACAGCTGCATGAGCAACACCAAACAGATTATCGATAAACATAACAAGAGTATACTATCGCCTTCACAAGCCAATGATACCGCCACCGCAACTACAACTGAAGTAAACAAGACATGCAACTGCCGGCAAAAGAACGCCTGCCCGCTCAACGGAAACTGCCTACAATCATCAGTCATTTACCAAGCAACAATAACGCATAAAGACAACAGCAAGACAGAAACATACATCGGACTTACGGAAAACGAATTCAAAACAAGATACAGGAACCACACCGCATCATTCCGCCACGCTAAACACAAAAACTCTACCGAACTCAGCAAATACACTTGGAATCTGAAAGACAACAACATTGATCACTTTATTTCCTGGCGCATTCTCTCGTCGCACTCGCCGTACAGTAGCTCCAGTAAAAGATGTAACTTATGCCTCAAAGAAAAAATTCTAATCATCTGCCGACCTGAACTGTCCACACTAAACAAACGTAATGAACTCGTGTCTTCCTGCCGACACAGAAACAAAGCCCTCCTACGTAATAATTGAACTGTTAAATTCCGCGCTGCATATATTAGGCTAGTTTGATTAGGTCATCAATACTATTGTTATGTAAATCATTCTGTATATAAGCGACGGTAAAAGTATACTCTTATTAAATCCCCTGACGAGTGGGCAACCACGAAACAGGCTTGTAAGGATGAACTTGTAGTTTATTTGTCTTTTTTCTTCACCATATACTTCGCTCTACTCCCATGTATTGAGCACTGTTTTACGGAAATCAATCCTACACTTTATATATATATATATAAGGATTCGGAGTATTTAAATTCTTGGTTGATTCATATTTCGCTCTACAATACTGTTTCGTGGGGACCAAAGTCCTCACTCATCAGGAGTTACTTCGTGAAATATGAATCAACCAAGAATTTAAATACTCCGAATCCTTAGCATTATCGCTCTACAGCATTGTATCGAGCACTGTTTGATAGAATTAATCGAAACATTTATATATATATATAATAAAACTATATTTTAGATATGATTTCTGTGTGAAACGTAAATGAATATTTGCAACTCAACGGAGACGAGTGAGCGTGTTTCGTGTTTATTACTCGGGCCAGGCCTTTGGCCGCCCGAGTCAAGTTTTTATCCTTTAATATTTTTTGTGTCGACCCGGAAGTCGCCGCCAACCACCGAACCAATCCGATTGCACTGTTCACGTGGCGGCCATGTGACATTTTATCGACTTCCGGGGCGGTCAACCAATCAGCTCGCGGTTTTTTTTTACATTGCCATCGTTACGTCAACTGCAGTTTTTTTTTCTCCCAAGGCCAAGGCCGCTATGAGCAATATCACACTGGATGAGTTGTTGTTGTGGATAAATCGTTCAATCTTTCATCGTTTTTCTTCATTCGGAATTCTGTGCAATTGATTCTCCTACGGATTGTGACAGCAAGTGATTATAACACCCTAAAATTTGTGAGAGCAGTTTCGATGATTGTAATACGCGGGGGTCGAAAGCTAGCCAGCCGAAGATAAAGTCTTAAAGACTTTATCTTTAAAAATATTTATGAATTTTACAACTTTTCTGACATTTTCTTTAATGACTTCGTTCTATTCACATGATTGCGGCTACTCTTTGTATCAATATTTATTTGCATCAGTTTCAACTTCTCTCTTCTCTTTTTCCTAAATTCTAAAGTATACATTTTAATATGTACTACTTTAATAATTACAATGGGGAGTTGGGGTGGCACACAGGGAGCTGGTGTGGCGCAATGGTTAAGTGCCTCGCTTCTCACCTCTGTGGCCTGGGTTCGATTGCAGCACCAAATGTGAGTTGAGTTTGTTGCTATCTAGGGTTTTTCTCTGGTTGTCCTCCCAGGCTTCACAAAAACCAACATTCTATCCAATTTGATCTGTAGTTTAGCAAGGCTCTGACTTTGATCAGCCCTATGGTTGTTTCAGGTTTCGTTAGAAATTGAGAGGTTTTATTTTATTTGCAATGTTTTCTATCTGAGGTGGTCCTGGCTTAAAGTGCATTGTATGTCTAATTTATGCATAGGGTCCAAAGGGCTCCAGGCTTAAAGTGCATAAATTAAGCCCAAATTAGTTATTTGATATTGATTGTACACGAAGTGGAAGTCCAAAATAGTAGAATATTTCTTGATTTGGGTGTTGCATCTACGAGATATAAAGGTTTATATTTCCAGTATGCTAATAGACCCATTCGAAAAATGGCATCCAATATTTAATTAACTGTTGTTTAGGACTGACTAGCCTCGCTTACATGGTCAAAATCTTTCGTGTGGACTGACTAGCCTTGTGTTCACGTTACCAGGACAATAGCTTTTTAAATTGGACGCCATTTTTCGAATGGGTCTGATGTGGTGTCATCACTGACATTTGCTGAATTTCTTTGTGCTTGTGAATTAAGCTATTTTCTAATTTAGATTTTGTTGTTGTTGTAAAATCACTGACAAGTTAGAATTTAAAAATAGGTAATTTGTCTCTACCAGCATGCTTTTGTATAAAAGTGTGTCAGTGGTGACACATCACTCATTAGCATATTAAGGACCCACCTTCTCATCTCCTCTTGTTCATTATTGATTACTTGAAAATCAAACAAATCTACATAGATGACTTTATTTCACAATGATGTAGAATGACACATTCCCTAAATATTCACAAGGAATAGCAACATTACATGTATGTGGAATTACGACTCAAATTTTAACCATTGCACTTCAATCAACAACACCCATACCAAGTTTATATAATTTTAAAGATCCTCAAGGAACTATTATTGAAAAGAAAATAATATTAAACATCATACTAATTGAAAGAAATTGTGGCGAAAATGTACAGCATGTATGTATGTGTGTTGTGTATGTATTATGGCTCTATCATTTCCAAGCCTGACCCCCCCTTCCCGGCATACCTGGGGCATTTGGCATTTGTAGTCCCATTATATATAAATTGTCACAAGAGCATCAGTAATTATTAATTAACAAGAGCCCATCTGGGCTTTCACTCGGGCCACATGAGATTGAAGATGAAATACACTTTCATTTGAAATCCTCTTAGTAATAACCAAAGGGAAGAATTATTAGCAGTCTTTAGGAGTGGCCGGTAGCGCGGTGACTTTCATTCTCTGCTCCCCTAGTATATATATACATGTATGTAATTTAATATTTTTGTTTTCTCGTATGTAAATTAAAGTAGTTGATCTTTTATTGAAAACACTACTTATTCATGTGTGTATGTATGTTCAGACTACTATCGTGCAGCTAGCTAGAGTCTTGAGATATCTGTCAGCAACTCGCAGCTAGTTAATAAATTAGTACTGTTCAGACCTAGTAACTTAGTAGGTTTTACTTTTTGTTTTTCCGTTCCAGTCGTAAACAGTCCGAGTTTGACCAAAGTGAAACGATCGAGCTGCTCGCGTCCGTAGATATATATTTCTTCGTTTGCACTTTTGACATGATATAATTCTTCAAATGGCACCATTGTTTTATTTCTTATGTTTAATAATACAGTTCTCAGCTGTAAATAAAATAGAACATTCTATGGAAGATTTCTTGTCCTAAAGTTTGGAAACGTAACACATGCATTTGACGCTAGAAAGTTCAGTACTCGCAAGGTCAATTTACTAGTGGCAGTTTACTAGTTTGCACTATCGGCTGTTATGGAATGGAAACATACTTTCACAGCTTAATATGTATGTCGATTGGTCAGAAGGATATCTTGTTTAAATGCTACGGTCCTTTCGGCATCAAGAAATTTTTAAACGGGAGTTTTCGTACAGTATTTCAAGCTATGCTGTAGTGCGAGTTCAGTTACGCCACAAATGTCGGTGAAACTAATACCGTGTTCATTATTATCGGTTTTCTCTATGGGTTCTCATGTATTCAATAATTACTTCTGGAGCTTCATATTTATGTCGATTGGTCACAATGATTTCCTCTTTCAGTTTTTCCCTTTAGTTTGGACATTAGGGATATATCCTTGGAGATTTCGTACAGTTTAGCGACCGTTGTGTCGAAAGTAGAAACGTTCGTTTGTCATGAAAGTGCGTAAACAAACTGTCACAAGCGGTTTCATAGCAGCTCGATGTTTGACTCCCATATAGTCGATGATAACGTATATAGCTTCATATGTACGTCGATTTCTCACAAGGATTTCCTCTTTCAGTTTTCCTCTCTCTTTGCTGGCAGTTCATGCTTCTTGTTCGGGTAGTTGCCCCACTGAGCCGTAACCACAAAACGAGCACAGCATTTCAGTTGGCATACACTGCGTACATCTGCTTAACTAATTAGATTTGTAAAAATCTTAGCGGATCATGTAAATATTCCGCTTGGCTCAAATATGAGGGTTTCTGCCGTCAAAGTTCATTTTTTGTTTCAGTTTTCCCCATATTAGCAGACTTGTATAATGTCTCGAGCTCTCCGAATCCAGTAGAAAGACTCTGGTTATTCTGTCGTAAAACATGGACCTGACCCAAATTTAGGTTGTATTGCATCATTGCCCACCCACGATGGAATAGATTTCTGACAATGACTATTTGAAATTGATATCTCCTTGTCTCGCCTCGTCTGAGAGCTTTGAGCTTTCTTATCTGAGCGCGCCTGAGGAAATCTAACCTTTGTTTGCGTGACCAGCATAGTGCAATCTGATTGGTTGGAATTTGACCTTTAACGCATGCGCAGAAGCCGTCTGACATGAAATAAAAAAATAAAAAATAATAACCACTTGCATTTTAAGACTCGGCGCTGCCACAGGCAGCCCGAGTAATTAATTATTCTCTGGCTCCCCTAGCACAAACCATGTATGACAAAATATGCTAGAACTCTATGTATCAATACCTTGGCCTAGATGGCCCGAGTTCAGGCCACTCAGGGCCTCTTGTTTATAAAAGTTCACGTGTTTTTTCGCGGTTTCCATTAGAACGGGTCACAAGTGCTAATAAGCCGTTGACAGCCTGCTTTCCCATCCATATTTCATTTCACCGTAATTTCTCGTTGAAAATAAAATGTTTTGGAATTATATTTTCACTAAACTGTAGAATTCACTTTGAACATTCTAAAAAATCAATAATATTTTTTTCACAAAAATGATCGCATAAAGGGCTCCTGATACATTGTACCTTAAACAATTGTGTGTATTCCACAAGGTTCCTTGCCAGCCCATTCCTAACCCCCTGAATATTTTGCAATTTTGGTTGATCCACGGTCGGTCCTCAGCCAGCAAGAGACAAAGTCTGTTCTCACTTACAATTATGTAACATTTGGTTACACTGTACATGTGCACCTAAAGTATGTCTTCACATTAAGAACTACTAGTATATTTAGGCCATGCTAACATAATTGAAGGGGTGAGTGGAAGAAAGAGTTAAGTGATTACAGATCAAGTTTTCAATTCTTCCTAACAAAACAAAGAAGATGAAGGAGAACTAAGTTGGAATTTGATCTGTCATCACTTAATTATTTCTTTCACTCACGCCTTCAATTATAGTTTAGTCTATCCATGTTTTTTTAGATCAGAAAACAGTAGAACAAGAAGTAGATAATCTGAGGAAAAATCTCAAACCCAAAGTTGCTAAACTTCATAAACTAGAAGGTGAGTGTTGGTCGATTGATAATTACATGTATATTATATACATTGTATTGAATGTTATTGCTGGTAACAAACTTATCAACAACCATATTGGATACGTGGGACAATTATTTCAATGTTTGTAACTCAATTTAATTAGTGTCTTATCCTGTACACAGGACAATTATTATTTCAATGTTTTTAACTCAATTTAATTCCTCTTACCCTAAAAAACTCTGCCACCTTATTGGAAAACTACTAGTCGACACTTATAGTACATGTATATAGTATATTAATTTCAAGCCCTGCACTACATTTCGTCTATGGTAAACAAAAAAAAACAAACAAAAATAATAACTGTTAATAAAATAATGCATGTTTATTATTTTTTTATTACCAAAATCATTAATAATTCATGAAGCAAAAAAACAGGAAATCACTGAGCAATATAAAGTGATCTGTAAATCTGATACAGATTTCATCCCGATTTATACATAAACTTTTGCTTCAATTTTCCTAGCCAAAATAAGTTCTTTCGCCAAAATAACTGAAAACATTACTCTATGGGCTTTTATCACACTGTGGCTATGTTGAGTCCCAGGAGAATAAAAACCTTTGTTTTTGTCCAGTAAACTTGTTCTGAAACCCACCAGTGTGAGGCTACCAGGGCCAGATACAGATACAGAATTAGTGTCCATGCATTATCACATTATTTTACAAACTCATGCCTTCAGCTCGAGTTTTCAAATCCAATAATGAAAGCAATTATTGGTCACTAATTATTCTGTATCTATTACTTAACAGGTCACCCAGAAGTTAAAGGCTTCAGTCTAACAGCTCTGTCACAAGAAGAAATGGAAGATGTAATTGTAATGCATTAAATGAAAGTATGATCACACCACTAAGGTTTTCATAGCTAAGAGTCAGTGGATTGATACATAATAAATCATAGAATATTTTATACCGGTATTAAAGAATAATATATTATTCAGGTTACCATTGGGTAGCCTGTGTAACAGCCACTAAAAAAACTCTGAATTTCTAACGAGACCTGAAACAACCATGGGGGCTGATAAAGCCAGGTCCCGGCTAATCCACAGATCGAATTCGAATGTAGCATGTTTTTGCAGAGGGAGGAAAACCGGAGAACCCGGAGAAAAACCCTCGGAGCAAGTATCTGCTTGTCCTCAAATGTTACATTCATTAATCTTGTTCCGAGTAATTTATTCACACACATTACCATGTTCAATAGCCCACTTCCGTGATATGCTTTACTTGTCACACACAAAGGTTTCAATACGAGGCCCCGTGCAAAATTTAATTTATTCTTTTCTCTGTGAAAAGAATAAATTTAATTTAGCACTGGGCCTCGTATTGAAACCTTTGTGCGTGACAAGTAAAGCAGATCGCGGAAGTGGGCTATTGAAGGGCTGTGTGCAAAAATGGTGTAATTGACTCTTGATCACATTCTAAATTCTCCCTTAGAAAATAAAGAAAATGAAGGAGAATTTAGAATAATAATAATAATAATGCACTTATATAGCGCAAATTAGCATATGGAAAATGTTCAGATGCGCTTTTACAAAGTCTCTACTTTTAAAATAAACTAACAAACTAATAATTAACTAACCAATTCATTAAGAATAACAGTCCAATAAAATGCTATTACTACGAGTAATGATAAAATTTAGTCGATAATAGCGATAATAAAACCAGTTGTAAATAGTAGCTAAAGGCTAAAGACTTCTCTGAATAAGTAAGTCTTGAGCTGCTTCTTGAAATAGTCATAGGATTTGATTTGCCTAATACTAGCAGGTAATTTATTCCATAGAAAAGGTGCGGCTGATGTAAATGACCTATCGCCAATAGTAGACAGTGATGTAAAGGATGGTACGATCAGCCGTAGCTCATTATTAGATCTAGTGTTATAAAAAGAGCGCCCTCTGACTTTAATTAATTGAGAAATATACGAAGGGCACATACCATGGATAGCTTTGTAAGTGATAGTAAGTATCTTAAAGATTATTCTAGTTTTGACTGGAAGCCAGTGTAAGCTAATGAGAACCGGAGTAATATGTGCAAAACGGGAAACCTTACATATGATTCTAGCGGCAGCATTTTGAACTCTTTGAAGTTTTGCTATTTGGTAAGCAGGAAGACCATAACATAAACTGTTACAGTAGTCAAGGCGACATGAAATAAATGCATGGACAAGGATAGTGCAAGACTCAATGGTTAAAAAATTTCTAATCTTTCTAATGTTATGTAAATAATAAAATGATGATTTACACGTTTTATTAATGTATGTCTCTAGAGACAGCCTTGGGTCCATCCAGACTCCAAGATTCCACGAGACACTCCGGGTCCATCGAGACTCCAAGATTCCACGAGACACTCCCTTTTTGCACACAACCCTTCAATTACCCCATATTGCATTACCGTGTTCATTTGGAAATATTGGTAAAGTCAACAACATATTGCCTTAAAGTATTTCTTTTATGGTTTCCTTTTCTCTATGTAGGAGACTTGTTTTGTTGCTGTTTTGGAAAATAAACTGAAAGAATGAAAATATTTCCCCTCAAAATGATTGCCATTGTATTGTATACGGTAAGCTATTAAAGGCAATGCAACAAAATGAATTGAGTCACTGAGCAAGTTCAAAATTTCAACTTAAAACCACATCAAAATTATCCCTTGCTGGAGAAAAAACCTCTTGATCAGTACTTTAGGAAAGTGCTAGCTTGTGAAATCATTCTGGAAAATTGAAGCTGAAAAACGTGAAGAACAATTTTGGACTGTTAGGTGCCGAGTTTGTGTATTGTATGTTGTTTCTAAATGCTCCTCTCAGTATTCAATGCTATACTGTAGGCAATTTAGTAATCACAAGGCCAGGAAATGAACTATAGTCATCCAATTCAGGACTCTAAAGTTTTAAGGTATCTGCATCCTGATACAACATTTCCGTCCTTATATTTTTCAACAACAGGAAACCGGAGAATACAAGAACTCAATTTAAACTCACATCAGGTAAACTGGCAGTTGGCAAGTAAACAGTGACATGTTTGTTTTGCCAATCAAAGACCAAGAAGTTTGATATGTAATGAATTAGGGTTTACCAAAAATCATATTATGCATTTCCCAGTTTTCTGGGAAGATCGATCCATGTGACCTATCTGGAACACGATTAATGAACGTAACTTGCAGACGCTCTCTCCTGATTGTTTATGGTGAGCAGCAGCAGTACACAGGCTAACCACACCCTACATTTGTGTTTGGGCCTTGAAGGAAGAAATGTTGGGTGAGAGCAAGGAGACTCTAAAAAATAAAAAAAATATGGGAACCCTGATTATCAATTTCATTATGATTATTTACAAATTGTATCTGTTCATTGTCATCACCTCATAATAATGATTACTTTTATATAATAAGGCTTTTTTATCAAATACATGTAGGTAGAGAATCTGGTACACTTTCAACTGAGCTTAGCAGATCGATGCATACTTGCTGGTTACTACTTACAATAGTAATTCAATTTTCACTGGATAAGGATACTAGGTACATACATACATGTACATTAATTGTATATAAACCTGGTGTGTAATCTCACTTTATTTAATAGTTAGACTGGCATGCATGTGTAATTATTGACAAATACAGGCATGTGTGACTGTACAATGAATGAATAATAAGCAATTAATGCATGAGGCAGAATCCAGTATGAAGACATTAATATTTTTGAGTTCAAATTTGTACAGTCAGTATAAAGTGCCTGTAGTTGTAAAAAACAACACAAAGTCTGACCCTTTTAATATTCCACTGAGCACACAACCTGCTGTGGTCATCGATAAAGCACTGTTATTAGCCAATCACCTGCTTGGATCTCATACTGTGCATAAAGTTGGAATATTAATATGCTGTAATCATCGGGTATCTAATATTTTATTTCCTGGAGTGTGTCTATGACATTCACCATGGAAGGCCTTCTTTCATGGTCCTCCTGAAGACACCTCCTGATAAGGTCCCTAAACATGTGATTGGTTACTAATGCCACCTGTTCTTCTCTGCGTTCAGTGTCAGGAAATTCACGGATGTTCATTTCACACAGCAGAACACCAAAACTGTATACATCCAGCTGCAATAAAGGCAATATTTTTGATTAATTATTTTTACACCAAATGTTACATATTTGAAATATAAATTTGGAGAAAGAACAAGTAAGGGTGAAAAAAAAATCCAAGTGATGTCATTCTGTCTCAATCTCTTCCCTGGTGTATTTTTGAGACATCACATTGTGTGTCCTTCACTATTCTCTGCTATTTTGGACTAGTTTTAATTGGTTTTAGAGAGTTTTCAATACTTGATCCTTGATCCTACAAAAGAATAATGTCCAAGGCTGAACAGTCCATTGACCAGGTCAAGTCATTCATAATGCAAGAAATTTCACAAACATAACTCCAAAAATACACCTCCTGCAGATGAAAGTGTTCTGGTTGGTCAGTCATTATATAGTCACATGAGGTCTGACACCCCCTCCCCCTTTCATCTACCATGGTGACTGTTGATTAGCCTAGTATTTAAATAAAACAAATACAGATACCTACTTTCTATTCATAGCCACTTACTCAAAGATTTATTGAAATTTAAGCACTGGTATATTGTGGTATCAGTAGTACTCGAATCATTTGAGCAGATCTACATGTACCAGCATTGAACTGATCAATTACCTTAGGTGACTGTCGGGAAGTCTGAGCTTCTGGTGGAGAGTAGACAATGGCACCAGGACTGATTGTCATGGAGTGATGCATGAAGTTTGCTGTTCCATAATCAGATACCTTGCCTCGCCAGCTGTCATGGTGTTTCCATAGCAACACATTAGAACTACTAATGTCACGGTGGATGATTGGGATTGGCTTGTTAAGATGCAAGTAGTTCAGCCCAATAGTGACATCAAGGGCAAGGGTCTTTATTTCAGTAGGTGTTAAAACACGCTCATGTAGAACAGCCCTCAGACTTGTGTCTAGCAGCTCAGTCACGAATAACGGACTTTGATCATCATTTGTTGCCCCAATGAACTGTAGCAAACATGGATGGCGACATCTAGATGCTATACTCATCTCTCTCTCAAAGAGTCTCCGATTATGAGGGGACAGAATCAACTCATGAATTTGCTTTACAGCAACTTTACATTTACGAAATGTCCCTTCCATTACTCGACCCCAGGCCCCTACACCAATGACTGCCTCAGACAGACATACATGTATCTCTTGCCGCTCAAGGACCCAATCACATGGCTCTGAATGTCGATACTCTTCCAGTGCATGCTGTGCCACTGAGAGGGTTATCTCTAGTTCATTAGACCGTTGCTCACTTTCTGTCAGCTGTCCTGCTAGTTCCTCTACCCTTTGTTCAAGTTCTCGACATAAGTTTTGTTCCACTTCCAGTTCTTCTTCAAGCCGTTCTTGCTCCTGTTGAAATGCTTCCTGCTGCTGCCTTGATATTACTCGTTCTTCTACTAGCTGCTGCTCAACAATGATTCTTGCAACCCTTTCCCTTGTTAACAGTTCTTTTACATGTCTTATTTCATCATCTGGTTCTCTTGGGGAGTCACCTGTTGTTTTTTTGTTTATTAGCAGTGTTCAATCTAGGCAATTAATATCATCATGCTGCATTGTTTCAACCTTATACTATATGTAATATGTAAAACACGAAGAGCTGTTTTAGATGAGATTTCTACAGTGAGAGGAGGTTGAAAATCAAGTCAAAGCAGAGGTTTTTCAACCCCCTCTCACTGTATTTAGAAACTCGCTTCTAAAACAAGCTCTGAGTATTTTACATGGCTTTTCAAATTCCACTTTAATCATGATAAAATTAGTGATCTGAATGTCTTGAAATGCGAGCTGTATTTGGAAACGATTTTTAAATACTCGTTATGGTCAAGATTTCTATTGTATTCACCTGATGAATTATTAATAGTTTAAAGATATCTATTTCAAAAAGGTTGTCCTGGAAAATGGAAAAGGATAAACAACAAGCAATATTCTCAAACCAAAAGGGTTTGTGGTTGTAGCTGAATGTCAGGAGAATTCATTTCTTTTTGGGGTCAAAACTAAACTATAAGACACCAATATTTATAATTATTAATGGTCAACTGCGAATTGACTTTCCGAATTATGCCGTTATCCATTTGGCACAGCTGCACAGTTATTACCACAATCCATTTTAGTCTGGGAATGTCGCTTGTCATTTGACCAGGACAACCTTTTTTGAAATACTGGTGTAAACTCATAAATGGGGCAATACAAAGACCTTCTTGGCCAATAAATAAGGGTGCACAGGGTTAGAAGAAATACAAAACTAAAGCTGGCCCTTCAGGCTCATCCTTATTCCACGGGTCTTTCAAGCTTGCCCAAATTATAATTTAAGTAATGGTCCGCGTAAGAACTATAGTAAAAACAATAGAGCCGCGGCAATGAACATATCCTCACGGTCGATTTTGCGTGAATATGACTTAAGTGTTGTATGAGATGACTACAGTCCAAACTACACCTAGAAAATAAAGTAGTTTTTATGATATGGGCTATTTTTACTGTGAAAACTCAAAGAAGCCACCATCCAGCCAATTGGAAAGGGAGAAAACAAAAGATCTTTCAATCGAAAATTTGATAACTTTCCCCAGGGTTGATATTCTTCGAAATTAAACCATAGCCATTTTGATCAAAAATAAATTAAAACTTCAAAAAATATCATATAAAAATGTATTATTTCGATGGTTTTCTATTGAATTTATAAGTATCAACCAATTAAATTACGAGAGAGAAGAATAGAAAATTAACACGTTTTTACATTCCTTGCCGTTCAGTGCTATCGTTCTTAGCCGGACCACTACTTAATTAACTAAAAAAAATTAAGAGGCCCATTTTGGTTCCTTGCCCATCAGGCAAGTTGTTATTATGCACCTATCAATGTTAAGGTGCATTGATAGGTGCATTATGAATCTACTAGCTCGACTGGGAAGTCCAATAGACCTGGGCTATCTGATAGCACTTTTGTCACACCCTGGTGCATCTGAAATTTGGAAAATGGAGTAGAATATAGGCAAGACAAAAATTAAGAGAAACACCTGCAAATTATATTGGCTAAGGGTTTTAATCTCCAGGGGTGTTTTTTTATTTACTGGTAAGAGATACATGTGTCACAATAATATTGTTACAACTTACCTGTTGAACTGCTACAAACTGAATCTGATTTTGATAATCCTACTTTATCAATCATTTGTATCCATGAAGGAGAAAATGTAGCATTTGTCAAAGGGGTAATGAGAGATGGACCATCTCCTTTTCTTCCCCACTGAGAGAGTAAACTAGACAGGCCCCCTGGTTTTAGAGAATATGTAACCCCATTTGAAGACTTTTGTTTATCCCACTCTCCAAGACTGATTGGAGGTGACAAAGGTACCCCTGGTAAAGTTTTCAAACTGGTTGAATGTGCTGAAGACAAGTTTGTGTTTGCTATGGAAACATTAGAACCATTGCTGTCAGACCCTACCAAAACAGGATCTAAATTAGCAGCAATAGTGGATTCTGTCTTCCACGATTCAGGCAATGTCATATTTGTTGCTAGATTTCCATTTAGTGGCACATTTGTGGGTCCAGAATGTTCCTGTACACCCACCACACCATTCAGTTGAGCACTGGTATCCCCTCTAGTACTGTTTGGGTTTGTACATAAACCCCTTAGCCTCCCATTTGGTCTTGCTGTTGGTGTTCTTGGTGTAGTATCCTGATCTGTTCTTCGACCTCTTGGCATCTCTCTATTTTAAAAATCAGGTCCAAGAAAACAAATGTGAAATACTGAACTTACAGTAAATATTACAAATTATGTAGTGAAATACCAGATAACGTTTTGCCACCGTAAGGCATAACTATATAAGGTAACAAATTTTCTGACAGCAAATATTGTACCTTCTTGAAAACATATTGCCTGATTTTGAAACGGTCGGAGGTCATTCGCTGGACTACAAAATGTATCTGTATTTTCTACCCCGATTTTGAGAGACACCCAAAATTCAAAAATAACAATACATGTACGAAAATACAGTAGTATCGTTGTGTACTGTTGAGATCACAGGTAACCCAAGCTCTGTAAGTGGCTTTATTTACTAACATTCGTATGGATTTTTTTTAGTCACTAATATTGAATAAAAAGCGACAATACTTACAGCATGTGTTTATTTGTCCATGGGATGTCTCTAGTTGCAATTTCAACGTTTTTCGGCAAGTTTTGACCCCAGCAGTTCTGCCAGCTGTATACCATACAGTTAGCAGAACTGCTGGGATCAAAACTTGCCGAAAAATGCTGAAATTGCAACTAGAGACATCCCATGGACAAATAAACACATGCTGTAAGTATTGTCGCTTCTTATTCAATATTAGTGACTAAAAAAATCCATACAAATGTTAGTAAATAAAGCCACTTACAGAGCTTGGGTTAGCTGTGTTGAGATCCGTGGGGAATCACACCTCGCGCGCTCGGAGGGTTGTCGTACCGATATTATAGTATATATTATACTATAATAGAATTTTTATGAACATGCTAATGAAGTTGATATAAATCTGGTAAAAGAAACGATTGCAATCAGCGAATTCTCTCGTGGTCTAATGGTTAGGGTTTGGGTTAGTGGTGGGTTCGAATCCCGGTTCAGGCGGGTTTTTTTTTATATAGTGAGGATAACGTATAATCGTTCTAAAATTTCTAAGTGTCGATTCGGATGTTCGTATAAAATTTCTGAGTCTCAAATTATTCATAGCGAACGTGGGTAACGAAGGGAATTTTATGACGCAGTTGGTTAAACGGTACACGACGATACTACCGAAAATACAGATACACCCAAAAATAACAATACATGTACTGTTTTCTTACAAAAAAATAACAGCAACGTAACTGCCAAAGCGCCCGTGAGCACCCAAACTCCAAAGTTTAAAGTGTTTGTACCAAGCCAGTGGCAGTGGCAATAATTGCATTAGCCAACTTTATAGTTTATAATTCGATCGCTCCACTTTATTGGAGGAACGTAACTTTATATATTATACAATCTGCAATTTTGTTAAGCAAATCGACAACATCAAGTCGATTATAATTCCACAGATACTTACATTAGCACCTAATTCCTTGAAAAGTAGCAGTAAATATCAACATCTACATGTACGAACAGACCGCCATTTTGACGAACGAATTGAACTATAACCAACCTGGAACGAGGTTGCCCCCTAACCTCATCCCCAGGGTCTTCTCGGTCACATCCAAGATGGCGGCTACTCCGAGAGCAACCTTCCCAGGGGTCTTTACGCGCCTAATCCCAGTTCGCGGTTAATTCCGACATTTTGAAAGGGGAGCAAACATGGCGCGAAATACAGTGTTCGTATGGGAATACGATGCCAAATAAAATCCGTCGAATCGAAAATTTACAGAATATATGGAAAACTGAAAACACGATTGAACGCTTCCCCGGCAGCACAGATTTCGGTCAGTTAATCTTTTACCTGTACCTGTCACGGTAAGACTTTACATTCGTTTTTCCGGGCCGGAAAGAGATATTTCCACCGATTTTGATATGAACTAACGAACCTCTCGGCCATGTGGGATGCTTAAAATGAAAGTAAATATGCAACAGTATCCTATTCGCATCATTCCCTTTCAGCTCGTGCAATAAGAATGGGTCGGTATTGTCCCGGGGGGGGGGACTCCCTTATGTGAGGGGTACATGGATGCTCGTCGTACCTTTTAGGGGTCAAAATCAGGAGTTTGGTACCACTTAGGGTATATCCACCATCAAACACAGACATTTCTATGTAAAGCGGTACCTTTTAGGGGTCGGGTGTCAATTGAACAAAAAAGCTGTTATCAATTTACATTTTTATTATCTTTTAGGGATCAAAATAAGCTTGAGCCACGCCCATTTTAGTACCTCTTAGGGGTCAAATCGAAAATGTCCGACGAGCATCCCTACCCCTTCTATATGGGAGTCCCCCCCCCGGGGGTATTGTCGCCCACGCGAGATCAGGGAACTCCATGACTCATACCCCCGGCCAGCTAGGGAGAACACCCATACTCAAAACACCCATACTCACCACACCCAGACTTATACGGGATAAGCGGTTTATGCGAGTATCAAACGAATTTAAACTGAATTCGAGGCCGGGGAAGGAAAGGCATTGACGTAGTCCTTCAAGGTATTATCTAATATGTCGGAGTAGATAGAAGAGGAGCCAGCGGTAAGGGTACCCCAGCGGAAAGCAACTCAGTCGTACCTCCAGGGCGTAGGAATTGGGCCAGCATCAAGTAATAGGATGTGGTGTGGGTATTGTGCCAGCCCACATGACTCATCATGTCCGCCCAACAAACTAATAACTAGCAGTATAAAGATATAAAGTGGTAAGCTGTAGTGCTAAGTGTGCACGCGGCCTACGAGGGAAAGAGAAAAAATCTCTGACCCAAGTGTGACTCGAACCCAACGACCTCCAGGTTACATGTCTGGCGCTCTACCAACTGAGCTATCAAGTCAGATGAGAGCAATCGTGGGTATTGGTGCGTTATATGGGGTCACGGCGACTATATATGTATATGTAGTTATGATATTGAATCATGTTTGCGACTAGCAGGTCTATTCTGTAGGTCAATACAGTGGCGGCACCATCCAGAGTAAAAGACAGACAAACCGGCAGGGAGTAAGGCTGGAAGGGAGAGAGGGTATTATGGGGGAGCACGACCAGAATAGCGGCCAGAGGCAAGCCGGGTTAATTGCAGTGGAATGTGGGGACGCGGGAAACCCAGGGGATGGCAGCCTGAGCGTCAGTAATCCGACTAGGGAATTAGTATCCGGCTTTCACGCTGCCATGGGGAATAGGGCGGAGTGGGGGAGGGGTGGGGAGGTGATGGGGAAGGGGTGGTCGGCGGAGGGGCACTGAGACAGCATAAACGCTACAATACGTATACTCCCAAAATGAATGAAATAAAACAAATAGAACATAAAGACTGTAACCCATCGAATAAAAACAGCACGGCACAAATGGAGCACGTGTGCGCGAATTACTCTGGCAACTGATGCCAAATGTACGGATGAATGTGGAATAAAAACTAAATCATGAAAGGTGAACCAACTCAGTAGTAATACCAATGGCGTAATATAAACCTGTATAAGCGTTGAGCGAGAAAAAAATGCGTGAGGAACAATAGGGTCATGGCAAACTACATGCTAAACGTATGATGACAATAACACTTAGCCCCAAACTCCGCGTATGGTAAGTTAAGCCCGGGCACGAAATGGTCGTAACTACACATACAACGTGCACTGCAAATAGAGTTATAATGGAACAGAGAAAGATGTAAATTGAAACAAATGAATGCTCCACAAAAAACACACTTGTACTCGAGAAACAAGCACCCATGCCAAAAACCCATACTAAAAAAGGAGTGTGCAAAGAAATAACAAGTCGAACGACCAGGAGAAAGCACTAACCGAGGAACATCAATAATATCGTAGGAATCCTTGACCGTGAGGCAAACCCGTATAACGACCATGTATCAACTTCCGAGCACTACGTTAGTGCATAACAGTGCATGGTGCCCATATGTCAAAGCAAATATATAGATATAAATTCTAAAAGGAAAAGATATGGCAACACACTGAGTACCAAACTCACGGCAGAGCATGCCAAAACGTGGAAAAATTGAATACTAAAGCGAAGAATAGAAAAACGAATCAGAACATTACGGCATCAGTACAAATCTGTATTTGTGAGGCCAGCACGGAAGCTCACGGCAACACATGTGCCAATTGCAAACTCACGGCAGTACATGCCATGCAACGTGCAAAAATAAAGAATTAACGAAGAATATAGAATTAACTGGAACATTTATACCGCACTACACAAATCCGTATTTGTGAGGCCAGCACGTAAACTTATGCCAACACAAGTGCCAACGGCAAAATATGCCAAACGTGCAAAATAAAGGACTACAAACGAAGAATAGAAAATTAACTAGAACACTTATACCGCACTGCACAAATCCGTATTTGTGAGGCCAGCAATGACGTAAACTTATGCCAACATAAGTGCCAACGGCAAAACATGCCAAACGTGCAAAATAAAGGATTAAAAACGAAGAATAGAAAATTAACTAGAACATTTATACCGCACTGCACAAATCCGTTTTGTGAGGCCAGCACGTAAACTAATTCCCGACACAAGTGCCAACGGCAAACCATGCCAAACGTGCAAAATAAAGGACTAAAACCGAAGAATAGAAAATTAACTAGAACATTTATACCGCACTGCACAAATCCGGCGTTTTGTGAGGCCAGCACGTAAACTAATGCCCGACACAAGTGCCAACGGCAAAACATGCCAAACGTGCAAAATAAAGGACTAAAACCGAAGAATAGAAAATTAACTAGAACATTTATACCGCACTGCACAAATCCGTTTTGTGAGGCCAGCACGTAAACTAATGCCCGACACAAGTGCCAACGGCAAAACATGCCAAACGTGCAAAATAAAGGACTAAAACCGAAGAATAGAAAATTAACTAGAACATTTATACCGCACTGCACAAATCCGTTTTGTGAGGCCAGCACGTAAACTAATGCCCGACACAAGTGCCAACGGCAAAACATGCCAAACGTGCAAAATAAAGGATTAAAAACGAAGAATAGAAAATTAACTAGAACATTTATACCGCACTGCACAAATCCGTTTTGTGAGGCCAGCACGTAAACTAATTCCCGACACAAGTGCCAACGGCAAACCATGCCAAACGTGCAAAATAAAGGACTAAAACCGAAGAATAGAAAATTAACTAGAACATTTATACCGCACTGCACAAATCCGTTTTGTGAGGCCAGCACGTAAACTAATGCCCGACACAAGTGCCAACGGCAAAACATGCCAAACGTGCAAAATAAAGGACTAAAACCGAAGAATAGAAAATTAACTAGAACATTTATACCGCACTGCACAAATCCGGCGTTTTGTGAGGCCAGCACGTAAACTAATGCCCGACACAAGTGCCAACGGCAAAACATGCCAAACGTGCAAAATAAAGGACTAAAACCGAAGAATAGAAAATTAACTAGAACATTTATACCGCACTGCACAAATCCGTTTTGTGAGGCCAGCACGTAAACTAATGCCCGACACAAGTGCCAACGGCAAAACATGCCAAACGTGCAAAATAAAGGACTAAAACCGAAGAATAGAAAATTAACTAGAACCGTTTATACCGCACTGCACAAATCCGTTTTGTGAGGCCAGCACGTAAACTAATGCCCGACACAAGTGCCAACGGCAAAACATGCCAAACGTGCAAAATAAAGGACTAAAACCGAAGAATATAAAATTAACAAGAGGCTGGGAACAGCCTTAACTCGGGCTGTATACACATAAGCGTCACCATTCTATATTTTTATTTTCTACATTCTTTACATTCCATACATTCCATTCTGAGGCGTGGTCACAGGGGAGGGGTACTCCACTCCTATTATTTATTAGGAGTGGGGTAGGGGAGGACTTTCTGCTCTATGCTCCCCAAGTACATTTACGTAATTTAATATTTTTGTTTTTCATCATATGAACATTAGATATGTTTTTCTTGTATGTAAATTAAAGAAATTGACCTTTTACTGTAACCACTACTTATTCATGTAACACACGTCTACAATTTACAGTCTGTTCTGTTGTACTGGAGGTTCCGAGTACTAAAATATGATTGTCTCAATGTTTATATTTATCCCATATCATAAGTTGTATCCTGTCCATCCTGCTGATAGAGCTGCACTATATTTCACTACTGTTCTTTCTACAGTCATGTTAATTGTATTCGTGGTTAATTCGTGTGCCTCTGTGTAACCGTTATCTGCTGTGTTCATAACTGAAATGCATGTTGGTTATCTCTAATTAAAAGCTAAATTACCGTCATTCACAAAAAATCAGTCTTGTCACTGGTGTATATTACAGAGTTACATAAAGGGAACTGTTCGAAGCCTTCCTCGCTCGTGAGAGGATTCTCGTTTAACAGCTCTAACGAAAGTTAAGCATGCGCCAATAATCTCGTCACTCGTGGTCTAGCGGTTACTGTTTGGGATGTTCGTGGTCAATTCGTGTGCCTCTGTGTAACTTTATCTGCTGTGTTCATAACTGAAATGAATGTTGGTTATCTCTAATTAAAAGCTAAATTACCGTCATTCACAAAAAATCAGTCTTGTCCGTGGTGTACTATATTACAGAGTTACATAAAGGGAACTGTTCGAAGCCTTCCTCGCTCGTGAGAGGATTCTCGTTTAACAGCTCTAGTAATCTCGTTACTCGTGGTCATCTAGCGGTTACTGTTTGGGTAGGATTGTGTCAGTCATTCTATAAATCTTAGCTTCCTGGATTCGATTCCTACGCTGAGCGTAGTGAATTTTTTTTCAAGTAGAGGCTCCCCAATCCCTTGTAAAATTTATAAGTGCCGCTTCGGGTGCTCGTGAAATATTCTAAGTCCCAAATTATTCATAGTTTACAACAAAGGGAGTTTTGTGACGCAGTCTGTGAGGTTGTTACACCGAGGTAAAGCCCCTATTTTAGAACTCTCCACTTACAACATCTAGGCACCAGAAGAAGGCTAGTTTGGCTAGCCGAAATATAGTACCTTTAAAACTATATACACGTTGTTTCAGCTTTGCTATAGTCCTCAGGATAGAGTAAAAACTCTATCCGCAGTCTGTGGCTTCCGGTTGACCTTTTCGTCATTATGCGGCGCCAAAGCGGCGCGGTGTTCAAGTGTGTGCACTTGAACTACTTGAACAGCGTGAGCTGATTGGTTGGGGGCGAAATACCTCGACTTGGAAAATAAAATGATTAATAAACACTTGCGATTTAAGACTCGGGCCTGCCGCCCTGCCCACAGGCAGCCCGATTAACTAGAACATTTATACCGCACTACACAAATCCGTATTTGTGAGGCGAGCACGTAAACTTACTTCAACACAAGTGCCAACGGCAAAACATGCCGAACGTGCAAAATAAAGGACTAAAAACGAAGAATAGAAAATTAACTAGAACATTTATACCGCTCTGCACAAATCCGCATTTGTGAGGCCAGCACGCAAACTTATGCCAACACAAGTGCCAACGGCAAAATATGCCAAACGTGCAAAATAAAGGACTATGCATGTAGCAATACTTACTGTGACGTCACACAGGCTAGTCACGCCACATTTGTCGTATTCTGTGGTTGGAAGAAACGAAGCGTGAACGCAGTCAGTTGCTTATAAAATATCACAGGTCGGTGCTTATTCATCGCCAAATTACGTTCTTGTTCTTCCAAAATGCAAGCAAGCCCTTTCATCGAAGCTTATATGCTTTTAAATATAAGTCTTATAAACGAATTAGGATATGGAAGCAGAATTGAGACTTTAGATGTATTTCGTGAGGCCCAAATCCCCCGGGGGGGGGACTCCCTTATGTGAGGGGTACATGGATGCTCGTCGTACCTTTTAGGGGTCAAAATCAGGAGTTTGGTACCACTTAGGGTATCTATCATCAAACACAGACATTTCTATCTAAAGCGGTACCTTTTAGGGGTCGGGTGTCAATTGAACAAAAAAGCTGTTATCAATTTACATTTTTATTATCTTTTAGGGGTCAAAATAAGCTTGAGCCACGCCCATTTTAGTACCTCCGAAAATGTCCGACGAGTATCCCTACCCCTTTTATATGGGAGTGCCCCCCCCCCCCGGCCCAAATCGCTAGATGCTTATCATTATTTAAATCAATGTACTCCAATGAC
This sequence comes from Actinernus sp. WN-2022, assembly GCA_030867875.1. Taxonomy (NCBI): domain Eukaryota; kingdom Metazoa; phylum Cnidaria; class Anthozoa; order Actiniaria; family Actinernidae; genus Actinernus; species Actinernus sp. WN-2022. The sequence continues at coordinate 97,160,831 of JAOWCC010000019.1, forward strand.
TCAGCCGCTGTAAAAGTTAACGGTCAAGTATCAGAAGAATTCCATTGCTTCTGTGGAGTTAACCAAGGATGCATTCTTTCACCAACGCTTTTTAACTTATTCCTACATGATTTACCAGAGAAAATTAATGAAGCAACTGATGCTGGGGAACACGTCGAAATTATGGGACACAACATCAGCTGTTTGCTGTACGCCGATGATCTCGTTATTATGGCAAAAAGCAAAGTACAACTGCAAAATTATATCAATCAAATACAAATATTCTCTGATGAAAATGAATTGGAAATTAACTTAGATAAAACCAAGATATTAGTATTCAATAATACTGGTAAGGCTATGAATAATTACCAGTTTTCATACCGAACAAAAGAAATTGAAAATGTAACATCATACAAGTATCTTGGGATAATGCTGAGTGCCATTGGTAACTTTAACTTAGCTAAAATAGAACTTAAAAAGGTAGCGCTTAAGGCATTATTTAAATTAAGAAAGAGTATCATGGGTGAAAACTTCAGAACCAACGTAAGACTAACTCTAAAGCTCTTTGACTCACTTATTAAACCAATCCTGCTCTACGGTAGCGAGATTTGGGGAGCTGAGACGACTAAGTCACTAGATAAAGACCCAATAGAAATTGTACACAGTAAATTCTGTAAACTCCTATTGGGAGTTAACAAAACCGCCACAAACACAGCCTGCAGAGCAGAATTGGGAAGGTTTCCACTAAAAATAGAGGCAAAATTAAGATCTTTTCGGTTCTGGTTCAAGCTTCTCAGAGCAGAGGGAAATACGCTGTCACGTGATACATACTTAGACAGTATTAACTCGAATAACAAGACAGATTGGTACAACAAAACAAAATACAACATAGCCGAATTAGGACTTGCCGATTTGTGGATCATGCAGCCCGATGAACCTCATGAGCAAAAGTATTATATTTTAATGTTAAAGCAGAGGCTGGAAGACATTGAATATCAAAACTGGTGGAGTGCAATTCATAATGATGACAGAAAAGATAAGGATCAAAGAAACAAGCTGCGAACATATCGCACTTTTAAAATTAGCTAAATACTCGAACCTTATCTTTTGAATGTTCACAATATTGAACACAGAACTGCACTTACGCGCTTTAGAATAAGCAATCATTGCCTTGAAATCGAGAAAGGGAGGCATGAAAAGCCATATCGGAAAGTCGAGGACAGAATCTGTCCTAAATGTAAAAGGGAGACTGAGGATGAAAGACACTTTTTAACTAAATGTCCAACGTACGACTCTCTCAGATGCAGTATAATCAGTATCATTAATGTTCAACGAAAGTACAACTCAACAACACTAAATAACAACACTGTAGTAACCTTTGCTTGAGGCTTAACACGAGTTCCGTTACACACAGAGATCCCAACTAGTCAGAGCACACACTCGACCCCAGGCCACTTCATTCCTCCCCACTAAGTCGATAAACAGTATTGACAATATAACAATGTAAACTAAATGAACATAAACACAGTTCAAAGTTCATAGTCCCTTAAATATGCAGGTGTCTCCCGCTTGCGTCCAGAGCATCTTCTTGTTAACTCTTCAGCTTGTTTCAGATGACCTGGCTGCTCCTCCAGTGTCGGTGCCATTGGTCCTTGTAGCATGGTATCCGGTATGTCAATATTCAGTTTACTTTGGCCTGAATCAGTACGGCGGCGTAGGTGGTCCTGATGACGTCGGATGACTGTACCATCTTCTAGCTGTACCTCAGGGCCTGACTTCTTGACGATGGTTCCTGGTACCCATGCTTTCTTCTGTCTGAAATCTCTAGCATAGACGACAGCTTCCTCCAATGGTAGTTCTCTCTCTCGGGCATGATAATCATGTCTTGTCTTTTGCTGAGACTGTTTGGTCCTGACCCTCTCTCTGATATCCGGTTGTAACAGATCGAGCAGAACACGTGGTTTCCTCTTCATGAGTAACTGTGCAGGTGGAACTCCCGTTGTTGTGTGGGGTGTTGTACGGTAACTCAGAAGGAATCGGGACAACTTCGTTTGCACACTTCCAGATTTCATCTTCTTAAATCCTTCTTTAAATATGCGCACAGCACGTTCTGCTTGGCCATTAGAAGCAGGGTGGTAGGGGGCAACTCTAATGTGTTTGATGCCATTTCTCTTCATGAATTCAGCAAATTCAGCACTTGTAAAATTTGTCACTCACTACCGTCTCTGGCAATCCGTGCGTAGCAAATATCTCTCTCAGCTTCTCGATGGTCGCAGTTGATGTGGTAGATTTCATTACGTGCACCTCCAGCCACTTAGAGTAGGAGTCCACTACAATAAAAAACATTTCTCCCATGTAGGGCCCCGCATAATCTATGTGGAGTCTGGACCACGGTTGTCCGGGCCACTCCCAGGGATGCAGGGGGGCCTCCGCTGGGGCTACCTGATGCCGTTCACATTCCTCACAGGTCTTAACCTCCTGCTCGATTCCCTGGTCCATCCCTGGCCACCAAACGTAACTGCGTGCAAGATCCTTCATGCGTGAGACTCCCGGGTGGGCCTCATGTAGTTCAGTTAGTACCTTTGACCTTCCCTGGGGTGGGACAACTACTCTGGACCCCCATAACAAACACCCTTCTTCCACACTCAACTCTGTCTTCCTTTGGAAGTATGGCTTGAACTCATCAGAAGTACACTCTGTAGGCCAACCTGCCAAAGTGAACTGTACTGCTTGTGAGATGATTGGGTCCCTTGCGGTCCAATCTCTAATCTGACTGCTACATACAGGTGTCTCTTCTAAGTGTTCCATTAATAAGATAGTCTCACCTGGTAGTGGCACAGCCTCTGGCATAGTGGGCAATGGGAGTCTGCTCAAGGCATTAGCATTTCCATTGGTTGAGCCTGCCTTGTATTCGATTTTGTACTCATATGCTGCTAAGGTGAGGGCCCATCGTTGAATTCGTGGTGCTGCTTGACAGGGGATTCCTTTCTTTTCATTGAGCAACCCTTCTAATGGTTTGTGATCCGTCTTAATTATGAAGGTGTGTCCATAAAGGAATTGGTGAATTTTTTTAACACCGTATATGATTGCCAGTGTCTCCTTCTCCAGCGTTGAATAGTTCCTTTCTGCTGCATTGAGAGATCTAGAGACGTACCCAATGGGCCGTTCACTCCCATCTTCCATCCGGTGCGATAGAACAGCGCCCACTCCATAATTGGAGGCATCACTTGCGAGGATAAGCTCTTTCTCTGGGTCAAAGTGCACTAGTAGTTGGGCTGATTGCAGAAGTTCCTTTGCTCGTTGAAATGCTGCTCGTTGTTCCTTTTTCCATTCCCACTTTACTCCTTGTCTAAGAAGTTCATGGAGTGGCTCCAAAACTGTGGCAATGTCTGGTAAGAATTTATGGTAGTAATTCAACATACCTAGAAATGCTCGCAGTTGGCTCACATCCTTAGGCTCAGGAGCATCCTTGATGGCGTCAACCTTGTCCAAGACAGGTTTGATGCCCTGTCTATTGATTACATATCCACAATATGTAACTTCTGGCTGCATGAAAAAGCATTTCTCCTTTCGTAACTTTAGCCCTGCCATAGACAGTTTATCTAGCACAGCATTCAGATTGGCCAAGTGCTCCAAGTCATCTTTACCACTCACCAATATATCGTCGATGCGTACCACAACATGAGGTATCCCTTGCAACAAATTATCCATAGTGCGCTGAAATATTCCGGGTGCTGAAGAAACCCCGAAGGGTAGTCTATTGTACGTATAGAGTCCCTTGTGTGTATTGATGGTTGTATATTTCTTAGAATCCTCTTCCAGTGGCAATTGTTGATATGCCTGTGACATGTCGAGCTTGAATTTGTTTCCTCCATCTAGTGTTGCAAGTAGGTCTTCGGTCTTGGGAATTGGATAATTATCCAGTTTAGATGCTTGATTAACCGTGCATTTATAGTCCCCACATATGCGTACTGCTCCATTGGACTTGACGACAGGAACAATTGGGGCAGCCCATTCACTGAATTCAACAGGAGATATTATGCCTTCGCCTTGCAGCCGCTCCAACTCCTGTTCTACCTTGGCCTTGAGGGCGTATGGCACTGATCGGGCTTTCGTGTACTTGGGCTCTGTATTTGGTTCAACATAAATCTTGGCTTTGGGTCCATTAAGAGTGCCTAGACCCTCTCCAAAAACTTCCTGATGGCTGTCCAGCACTTGGGTTAGACGAGTGTTACTCTCAGTGACTTTAAAAACAGTGTTCGAGTTAATCTTGACCTTTTTAAGCCAATCTCTTCCAAGCAAATTTGGGCCTTTGGTCTCAACCACCATGGCTGGCAATTCATGGAGTTGCCCCTCATACTTAATGGGGACAAGTGCCGTCCCTTTAATGGGTATTTTCTCTCCTGTATATGTGGTTAGCACCGCCGTCGTTGTTTGGAGGGGTTTCAACTTGTCGCGTAACCTGTTGAATGTCACTTCATTAATTATGGTCCTTGTCGCGCCCGTGTCAATTTCCATTTTAACTGGTTCTCCGCAAAGTTCAATGTCTAGTTCATAAGCTTTTACCTTCTCTTCGTTCACATGGTACATCGTGTAAACATCTCCGTCACTTGCTTCGTTGAGTTGATTCGTCGCTTGGCTGCTCTCCTTGTCAGCCTTGTTGTTCTTGCTTTGGCCTCCGTTCGACCTGTCCTTGCACATTTTCGCCAAGTGTCCTTTCCTGTCACACTTGAAACATCTGATTTCTTTAAATCTACACGAGGAAGCTTCGTGCTTCCCCCCACAACGATAGCATACGTATGCTTGTCTGGCTTGATTTCTGGAGACTACTCGATGGAGATTGTTCGGTGTCTCGGGTTGCTTGTTCATTTCAACCACGTGTCTGGTGGCTGACTCAAGTGCTAAACTAAGCTCTACGGCTCTTTTTAATGTCAATCCCGGCTCTGCCAACAGCCTTCTCTGGATTTTCTCATCCCTTATTCCGCAAACTAGACGGTCTCTAAGCATATCCTCCATTGAGTCTCCAAATTTACAATGTTCGGTTAGTTTTCGTAGTCCCGCGACAAACACGGCAACCGTCTCGTCCTCTCCTTGACTTCTGTTGTGAAATTTAAACCGTTCTACAATCTCGCTCGGCTTCGGTGAATAGTGCTTTCCCAGCTCTTCTATGATCTTTTTGAAGCTCTCTTCTGCTGGTTTTTTGGGTTGTAGTAGGTCTCGTATTAGGGCATACGGTTTGGCGCAACAAACACTAAGAAGAATCGCTCGTTGCTTCGCTTCGGCTTTCACGTCGTTGGCTACGAAATATTGCTCTAAACGCTCCACATATTGGGTCCATGTTTCTTCCGACTCCTTGAACTCACCTACAGTACCGTAAGTAGCCATTCTACTCGAATCTGGAGAAACTAACTAACTACCTCGTCGCCAATGTAGTAACCTTTGCTTGAGGTTTAACACGAGTTCCGTTACACACAGAGATCCCAACTAGTCAGAGCACACACTCGACCCCAGGCCACTTCAAACACCCTCTTTAATTAACATTACAATGAATCCACCGCTTGCACTCCTAAAGCAAGTTGCAAAATATGTACATGCACGTGTGTTTTAAAGTACGCAACGAATCATAGTGTTGGTCCCTCAAATGACTCTTCCTACTTCCGGTAATTAGACTCTTTTATATTTTAGGTTGTTATTAGCGTACTTGTACCCTATACAATTATATCCTTATAGACCTGCAAGACCAATGTACAAAATTGTATACGGTGCTAATAAATATGTCTATGTCTATGTCTATGCCAACACGCGGTTTTTTTTGCCAATACATTATATATGCAAATATATATGCAAATATATAAATGACGTCAGTGTTTACAAACAGTAAGTATGGCTATATACATCAATGCAGCCTTTTTTTGGCCCCTTGGTTGTGCAAGGCAGGTTTTTTCTTTGATATTTTGCGTTCCAGGATTTGTATTTTTTATTTTGGACTACCCTTCTTCAGATTTCTGATGGTGTGTTCCCAATGTAATGACTTTCATTCTCTGCTCCCCTAGTATATATGTAATTTAATATTTTTGTTTTTCTCGTATGTAAATTAAAGAGTTGACCTTTAATTTTGCTGTAAACACTACTTATTCATGTAACACACGTTTATAATTTAGTCTGCTGTTCTGTTATACTACAGTTTCCGAGTACTAATAGATGATTGTCTCAAATGTATGTTTATATTTGTAGCATATTATAAGTTGTATCCAGTCCATCCTCTGCCTCGCTGCTCTTTCTCCGCGGCTGAATAAAGTTGCGAAGTCCTCACCGTCTACTTATCGATATTGTTGTGTAAACCGATAAAATAATCTCTGTTGTTTGGGAATTTCTAGAGTTCACAACTAGTGTGTCCTTCTGTGATTTCCCTTTCGATAGGAGATTAGAGGTTCATTTGCAAGCCAGTGGATTGACTTTAGTTTGACATACCAGTGCTTCATTAGAACTCTTTCCAGATTCAGTATTGCTGGTTGTAACGAAAGTTAAAATTCCCTTTCGTTTTGTGTTGTTTAGTTTCAAGCGCTTATCGTGTGAGGAAATTGGACTTTGACTGTGTTTTGAACGAGATCATAAGCGGATCCTCTCCTTTAAAAAAGCCACTTTGGAAATCGCGTGAGTTCTAGTCAATTTTTTCCTTCCTCGGTAAAGTTGGTTCTCAGTAATGTGGGGGCTTCTCCTGTTATGAATCCTTTCTTACAACTGAAAGGGTGTGGCATGAGGAGAAATATGCGTACTGGAACGTTTTAGTAGGCTTGAAATGTGTTTCAACATCAAGTATGTGTTCAGCTAAGAATCTTGGTTCTTAGTAAATGCTGATTTACTCAGTTGGTCTTTTTATGAGCTTGGTTTGCGAGACTAGTTTCGGATAAGTAAAGTTATCGTTCTTCAGTCGCAGTTCTGTGACCGTTCTGGTCTCAAGGTTGAATAAAGTTGCGAAGTCCTCACCGTCTACTTATCGATATTGTTGTGTAAACCGATAAAATAATCTCTGTTGTTTGGGAATTTTAGAGTGCACAACTAGTGTGTCCTTCTGTGATTTCCCTTTCGATAGGAGATTAGAGGTTCATCTGCAAGCCAGTGGATTGACTTTAGTTTGACATACCAGTGCTTCATTAGAACTCTTTCCAGATTCAGTATTGCTGGTTGTAACGAAAGTTAAAATTCCCTTTCGTTTTGTGTTGTTTAGTTTCAAGCGCTTATCGTGTGAGGAAATTGGACTTTGACTGTGTTTTGAACGAAATCATAAGCGGATCCTCTCCTTTAAAAAGGCCACTTTGGAAATCGCGTGAGTTCTAGTCAATTTTTTCCTTCCTCGGTAAAGTTGGTTCTCAGTAATGTGGGGGCTTCTCCTGTTATGAATCCTTTCTTACAACTGAAAGGGTGTGGCATGAGGAGAAATATGCGTACTGGAACGTTTTAGTAGGCTTGAAATGTGTTTCAACATCAAGTATTTGTTCAGCTAAGAATCTTGGTTCTTAGTAAATGCTGATTTACTCAGTTGGTCTTTTTATGAGCTTGGTTTGCGAGACTAGTTTCGGATAAGTAAAGTTATCCTTCTTCAGTCGCAGCTCTGTTACCGTTCTGGTCTGCCAGAAGACTAAAATCTGTCTGCCTTTATAGGCAGATGGTAAAAGTGGCTTGCTTGTTATTGGTTCTTAGTATTCGGAGTTGACCAATGATCGAGTAGCGACTGTATTTAATGTGATCCGAGTTGAAGTGACTGCGGCTTAAAGCTCGTGTTCACTGAACCTCGGGTGATTATGTAAATCGCTGTTACGATATGGTTGTCAGTCAGTAAGTTTTCACTTAAGGATCTGATCTCAACTCTCTGTTTAAAAACCAAGTCAGTATCGGTATTAATTTAGCTGTAGGCTTGTTAAAAGAGCCCGTTGCTTATGCGATAAGTAGAATGTCCCGAACAGCGGCACGTTTTGTTACGGGGGCCGGCATTAAAATGATAACCAAGGTTGAATAAAGTTGCGAAGTCCTCACCGTCTACTTATCGATATTGTTGTGTAAACCGATAAAGTAATCTGTTGTTTGGGAATTTTAGAGTGCACAACTAGTGTGTCCTTCTGTGATTTCCCTTTCGATAGGAGATTAGAGGTTCATCTGCAAGCCAGTGGATTGACTTTAGTTTGACATACCAGTGCTTCATTAGAACTCTTTCCAGATTCAGTATTGCTGGTTGTAACGAAAGTTAAAATTCCCTTTCGTTTTGTGTAGTTTAGTTTCAAGCGCTTATCGTGTGAGGAAATTGGACTTTGACTGTGTTTTGAACGAAATCATAAGCGGATCCTCTCCTTTAAAAAGGCCACTTTGGAAATCGCGTGAGTTCTAGTCAATTTTTTCCTTCCTCGGTAAAGTTGGTTCTCAGTAATGTGGGGGCTTCTCCTGTTATGAATCCTTTCTTACAACTGAAAGGGTGTGGCATGAGGAGAAATATGCGTACTGGAACGTTTTAGTAGGCTTGAAATGTGTTTCAACATCAAGTATTTGTTCAGCTAAGAATCTTGGTTCTTAGTAAATGCTGATTTACTCAGTTGGTCTTTTTATGAGCTTGGTTTGCGAGACTAGTTTCGGATAAGTAAAGTTATCCTTCTTCAGTCGCAGCTCTGTTACCGTTCTGGTCTGCCAGAAGACTAAAATCTGTCTGCCTTTATAGGCAGATGGTAAAAGTGGCTTGCTTGTTATTGGTTCTTAGTATTCGGAGTTGACCAATGATCGAGTAGTGACTGCGGCTTAAAGCTCGTGTTCACTGAACCTCGGGTAAATCAGCATTTACTAAGAACCAAGATTCTTAGCTGAACAAATACTTGATGTTGAAACACATTTCAAGCCTACTAAAACGTTCCAGTACGCATATTTCTCCTCATGCCACACCCTTTCAGTTGTAAGAAAGGATTCATAACAGGAGAAGCCCCCACATTACTGAGAAGCAACTTTACCGAGGAAGGAAAAAATTGACTAGAACTCACGCGATTTCCAAAGTGGCCTTTTTAAAGGAGAGGATCCGCTTATGATTTCGTTCAAAACACAGTCAAAGTCCAATTTCCTTACACGATAAGCGCTTGAAACTAAACAACACAAAACGAAAGGGAATTTTAACTTTCGTTACAACCAGCAATACTGAATCTGGAAAGAGTTCTAATGAAGCACTGGTATGTCAAACTAAAGTCAATCCACTGGCTTGCAGATGAACCTCTAATCTCCTATCGAAAGGGAAATCACAGAAGGACACACTAGTTGTGCACTCTAAAATTCCCAAACAACAGAGATTATTTTATCGGTTTACACAACAATATCGATAAGTAGACGGTGAGGACTTCGCAACTTTATTCAACCTCTGGAAGTCATGTTAATTGTATTCGTGGTCAATTTGTGTTCCTCTGTGTAACTTTATCTGCTGTTCTTGCTATACAGACCTATACATGATGAGCCATTACTAGTCCATCTTGGTATTTGTTGGATTAAAGATTACTGAACTGAAATGCCTGTTGGTTATCTCTAATTAAAAGCTTTACCCTCATTCCCAAAACTTCAGTCTGCTCATTATATTACAGAACTATACATGTACCATCTTGGGTACATGTAGGTCAGTGTACTTCGTGCAGGCCTGAATATAGGAACGCTGCCATTCTTATTTTGTCAGGTGATTTGACCGGCGATCTAAGATGACGGCCAAGCTAAATATGGGAATAGTATCATGACGTCTACAAACGTCTACAAACTGGAGTGAGCGAGATGCGGCTCGAAATGGAGTTTACTTGGATAAAGAAACAGTGGAAGGGTATCACAATGCTACCAGGATGTATCTAAGCTAGAAGAGAATCTTAAAAAGCCGTTCATTTTCCGTTTAATAGCGTTCAAACGAACGGCACTCGATAGATTTAAATGGCTTTTCTACTGATGAAACTTACAAGAAAACTACCCAGTGATACACTTCATCAGGAGCCCATTACCAGGAGCGTCCATATATACTATACCCGTGAGTCAGCGTATGACCGGTTTACATGACACTCAGGAGCCCATTACCAGGAGCGTCCATATATACTATACCCGTGAGTCAACGTATGACCGGTTTGAGCTATTTTTAGAACATGTTTCCCGGGTAACTGCCTTCTGACTCTGCTGCGATCGTGAATATGCTTGCCGTAATTATCGAGATTAAGAATGATCTATTGTTCTTTGAGGTGATTTTACTAACACTGCATTGTCCTGACTATGGTTTGATTGGATTCCAAAACTCCCGTGAGATCTGTTCTAAATATCCCACAATCCGGTCATACGCTGACTCCCAGACCCAGTATGGCAGATGGACGCTCCTGGTAATTATGGGCTCCTGACTTCATTTATTTCTCTACCCACACAACGTGTTTAAGGTTATTTAGAATCGTTTTATTGATAACATTTGAGCAATCGAATCTATAAAGCTGCTTTAAAGTAGTACCTATTAAATCTGCTTCATTAGATATTTACATAAAGTTTTTAGTAATTGTAATTTAATTTAATTAGCAATTAATGTAGTTAGTAGTTATAGCGTCATTCACATTTGTAATTTATTATCTTAGCATGGATGTTTTATTTTTTTATTGTATAGAAATAATGGTATTAGGTATTATACACGGCTCTCTGGAAGAGCATTGACTGCAAATGATGGGATACCGTGTTTTAAATAAAGCTGATGATGATGATATACAAGTTTATCTCTCTGGACTCAGTCCGTGGGGCCAATAAAAGCATTGTAAGAACAACCCTGCAGTGGTTAAGCGCTTCGCCTCTCACCTCCGTTGCCCAGGTTCGAATCCCGGACGCGGCGCCATATGTGAGTTGAGTTTGTTGGTATTTCGCCCGGGTTATCCGGTTTTCCTCCCTCCTCAAAAACCAACCTAAATTCCAATTCGTCGGAATACTTACGACGTAAAATAAACCATAAAAAAAATATTATTAACCCTTGCGTCAAAATCGAAGAGCCAATCAGAATACGTGACAGTTCAGCGTTTACCAACTTATGTTCACTGACCGGTTACATTAGGGTTTCACTCGGAGTAGCCGCCATCTTGGATCTGACCGAGAAGACCCTGGGAACGAGGTTGATCGTGACCTAGCCAAGGCCCACACCGCGGCAAAACGGTATGCTCCGCTGACAAAAATAACGAAGGCTCTGCTATCAAATACAAATTACCGAGGTTTTCGACTTTTTTAGTAAATCATTTTATAACTTAGTAAACTCACAGTGAATCACAAATTAAGAAAACTTCAACCTGTTAAAGTCTTAGGCTTAGCTTTTAAGTAGTTTTCTTATTTTTTGACAAAACAGTTCACAAATGGATACTTTTAAGCAGAAATTTTAAAATCACGGCATTTGCCTGTTGTTCAATTTCAGTTTTCGCGGGAAAATGGGGGCGGCCGCGCGCCGACAAGAAATAGCAAATACGCATGCGCATGACGTTTTGCCGCTGTGTGGCCAAGACCTAGCCGAGATAAGACCTGGTCACGTGATTTTTTAGCCTGTCAATCAAAAAAAATTGGCGCTAGAACAACATGAATGCCAGAAATGGAAAGAGCAAGCCAAAATTAGTAAAAAGCCCAAGTTTTAGGTTCATATCTTTAAAACTGAAGGAATGGCAATTTTTTGAAAACTCTATAATTTAGCTTAATTTAACAGAGATTGTGAGGCTTTTTTTGCCGACTGGCTTGCTCTTTCCATTTCTGGCATTCATGTTGTTCTAGCGCCAATTTTTTTTGATTGACCGGCTAAAAAGGTCACGTGACCAGGTCCTGCAAAGGGCCTATTTATTCTGTTTGGTACAGTGCTTCGCATGTGAAAGCACAGGTAGCCCACACATGATAACAGGGAGCCCAACGCAAGATTACAATGCGTTCTCCTTCGTCGAACGCAACAAACATACATACAACTCGTGAATATAGAGTAGTACGTACGTGTGCTGCTGCAGACGAGCCTAGCACCACCAATAGAACTATTATCACAATTATCATTATCATATGTTTTCTTTGTCAAACCCGGAAGTTCTGATAACCCGATATACTCCAGAGCCAAAAGCTGTAGCGCGGTGACTGGGGAGTGCAGCATTGTTCACTCGTTGATTGATCTGCAAACACGGAAGTGTTACCGTACTGTAACTGCTGTGTAGTGCTGTTATCGTACAGCCGGTGTACTGTGCAGCGCTTTAACGAAGAAGCCAGGGATTACTTTTTATGACAGTGCTTCACTTCTCGTAGCTTAAAGTAATATAAATGGAAGAGGAAGGACGTAAATACATTTTACGTAGAAACCTAGACGGGCCCGAATACATTCTACCGCCGACTGGGAGTCTGTTTCTCCGGCGTTTATCGTGGAACTCAGTTCCTACAAAGCTACAGAGGGGAGAAATTCTCAAAGCTACCCAACCGCAAGAGAATCTTGTATCTTGCTGGAACCCAAAATGAGAATCTTCGGCTTGAACGTCGCACATCTGATGTGGCAAGACTAACAGACGAAGATACAGACTTGCTCTGTGCTATTACAAGCGCGGAGGAGAGATATCAAATGTTCGAATTTAAGAGAAACCGTTTGGACTGTGGTAGAAACATTTGTGTTGGGAATAAGGTTCTTGTCAAAATATATGAAGGACTCAGGCATGTTAAGGCCTGGTTCATTTAACGGAAAATAGATGTACGTTAAAAAATGTTTTCTGACAGAAATAACAGTTTAAACAAAAACTAATTACACCGTAATACTAATATAAACTTATTTTTACGTCCGAACAATTCGTGTTTGGAATAAATTACCAGTTCACGTAGCTAACACACCGTCATTGGCATTATTTTCGAGCATCATTGGCCCTGCAATCAAGTCCATGAAGCCTCCTCCATATCTGAGGCATTTATAATTTGTTTATATATTTATTTATTTAAAATAGCTACATTTACATGACTATTTATTATACCTGTATTTAACTATTATTGTCCGCACTTGCACTATTTTATTGACTTTGTACTTCACCATTGTATTGTAACTAGCTTTAAGCTTCCTTATTATTTTATGCACCTTCCGGTATTAGTGTATACTATCCAAGGAAGTAAAAATCTAAGATCTAAGATCTTAAATTCGTTAAGTGAATGGTTGTGGTATCACGTGATCGATGACGTCATAATTATATAAAATCGTTTAAGTGAAATGCGGCTGCGACGATAACATATTAATATAAAGTAACCCCGCTGAAACATTACTCCTCCTGCAGTGTTTCAGATCACGCTTAGAAAACATGACTATCGTGTAAAGCTAAGGAGATATTAAGGATACAAAAAGTGACGTGACCTATTTTGCATATGTTCGCCTTAATTACTCGTTAACGAAACATTGTAGTCTTCTTTTCTAAGTTGATTTAGGTAAAATACTTCAACCTTAACTAAACATAACCACTCATCATCCTAGCTGTTTTAAACTCGGAGCCGCGTTTTTGATTTACTGATTTCGCGTTCTAAGTCACGTGACAGCCCATGTGACACGTTTTACTACACACAAACTACTTAAGGTTGTCAAGAATGGCGATACCTATTATCGTTAGAAACTTGGCGTACTTACCATACTCGGCTGTGCTGAAATAAGGAAAACAGTTTTTACCCGAAATTTGACCCCTGAACCAGGCCTTAACATGCTTGAGGACTTGATGAGGAGGTTTCTGGCATTATACGGTATAAAGACTGTTTATCTAACACGAACAACCGTGGAACCATGTTTGGTGTGGAACTTGTATCAAAGGTGAGGACATGTTTAGATCTATAGTGTTTGTGATGTATTAAAATTAGATGAAAATACAAACAGATTGAAATAGTAATGAAACTTTTATTTGCCATGAAGCGATTTTTCTTTGTCACTGACGCACTAAGGTAGATCGGTACAACATATCCTCGCTCTACAATTACCAATAATCAGTAAATGGCTTTTGCTCTTCAATTATCAATAATCGCTAATTCTGGAACGAAAATTAAACAATGACATTCTTAAAACCAGTCAAGGATAAAGATAAACAATTGTCCAAATCAGAACGGCGGTAGACGCGCTTAGTGTTGTGGGCGCGACGCCTGCACTACCAAACACAACACGCAAACGATTACGAGTTCGAGCCCGAGTAGGAGCGCTCAATTTTTTTTTTCAGTCGTTTACCCTCTCTTCTTGTTTACCTGTGAACCCTAGCTCTAGGTGAGTGAGAACCCGTCGTTTACCCGTGAACTCGTCCGATGGTTAGGGTTCGGTTTATGGTTCGGGTTAGGATTTGTCGTAGAATTACCAATAATCGGTATTTCAAGCGTGTTTGCCATTTACTGATTATTGGTAATTGTAGAGCGAGGATACGTTGATCGGTAACCCACAGGCTTCCCAGACTCCACGTATATTTTCCGCTGGTCAACCTCGTCCCCAGTGTCTTCTCGGTCAGATCCAAGATGGCCGCAACTCCGAGAGAAGACCCTGGTAAACGCTGAGAGATGAATTTCTATACAGATTCGATTGCTCAAATTTTATCAATAAAGCGATTTTAAATAACCATGTAAAAGTCATTAATAATTAATAAGGGTACTAGCCAATCCCATGTGCTGGATGACACCACATGATCGCCTCTGTATACCCCCGTACAAACCTGATTAATAAAACATCAGGTTCTGTATCGATATACAGACCTCATGGTCCGTTATAGCTATAGTAGTATTCTGTATCAGGTACAAAATACTAGCTAAGCTAGTGAGGGAAGTCTCACGACCGATCAGCTCGGGAGGGGTGAAATGACAAAATACATCTGCTCTCTTATTATGTACACGCCATCTATTCCATGTATGACCTGTTATTCTGCACGCTACGCTCTGCTCTCTTATTGCATACACATTGTCTCTTCGATGTGGGATATGTTTTTGTGAGAAACTAATTCATCCCACATCGATAGCAAGGTGGGAGAAATCAAAGGTTAAAATGTTATGTCGTGCACATCATATCAATGGATTTTAGTTATCTATTCATTTTACAAGTAAGAAGCGACTCGCCATTGTAAATGCCCATACAGATCACCCGCTCATATTTTATCTACTACTTAAAACAAGTTGTGAAGGAAGAGCAATATATCAGTGAAGTGCATTACCCTGCGGGTAGTTTTCTGGTAAGTTTCATCAGTAGGAAATCCAAACCTGAACATGTGCTATCGATCGCTTTGCTTCAACGCTAACGGAAAATGAAGGGCTTTTTAGGATTTTCTTCTAACTTAGATACATCCTAGTAGCTTTGCGATACCCTTCCACTGTTTCTTTATCTAAGTAAACCACAGGTACCCCAAGCTCCCTATATGTATATATACTTAACTTAAATTTGTTTGTAAATTTTAAAATCGATAAATATGAAATAAAGACACCTTTTTATCCAAATGTGTTTTCCTTTATTATCTCTTTCGCTTTTGGGAGTCTAAAGGCCATTTGAAGGATTTTATGATTTCACTTTTTCCATAGTCTTTATTTCATATTTATCGATTTTAATATTTACAAACAAATTTAAGTCATGTTTAAATACATATAGGGAGCTTGGGGTACCTGTGACCGTTTAGTAGACCTGTTTTCACTGCATCGTTCGCGGTGTGGAAATACCGTTAATCTCTTCTCGCTCACTCCGCATTGGGATGGTCGCGGCTAGATTCCAGGTCGAATTGTAATGCACTGCACTATTTTCTCGATGTTATATTTCTAGGGTACAAATTAAAGCGGCACTTAGAAATTTTGGCTTCCCTCAACTATATATAAAAAAATATCGGCTCCACGAAGACTCGAACCGAAACCCTAACCCATCTATTAACCGAAACCCTAACCGTCACTATCCCTCACGCCACGAGGGATTTGCTGTCAACAACCGCTTTTTTAGAACTTTTATACTGCATGCTGTTTGATTAGCAGGCGTTACTTCATTAGACACCAGTTTCTGCTCTAAATGGAGTATTTTAGTGCAGTGCATTTTGGGATTGCGTCCTTCTGGAGAATGGAAGTAGCCATGACCGATTGGGATACCTATGGCTTGTACACGTCATGAAATATTCCCATATTTAGCTTGGCCGCCATCTTAGATCGCCCAATCACGTGACAAAATACTCCCAGAATATTTGATCACGTGATCCAGCGTTTACCAGGGTTTTCTCTCGGACGAGCTCCTTAGGAGAGGAATCGCTCACTTAATTAATTCATGAAATGACAATATCATACCCTTAAAAAAATAAAAAAACCGGTCAGTAAATAAGATCTTACCCACCTAGGGTAAGGGTTCTCAAGAAAAACTTCTCAAGAAAATGGTGAGGTAAAAAAAATTGAGAGATTTTCTGGATCTCGAACCCGGCTCCGCCTACTCGTAACTGGCAAACGTCGCAACCACTACACTAAACAACGATCGTCGCTCAATTGCTGTCAAATTTGTACATTTTAAACCCACTGCTAATTTATGTTAGTTTATATGGTCATTTCATGAATTAATTAAGTGAGCGATTCCTCTCCTAAGGAACTGATTCTCTCGGAGTAGCCGCCATCTTGGATCTGAACGAGAAGCCACTGGGTACGAGGTTGCTTATTAGTCTGCTGGGTTACCCGCACACGGCGGCAAAACGTAATGCTCCGCTGGCCGAAAAAAACGAAGGCTCTGGAGTACAAATACAAGTTTCCGAGGTCTTAAACTTTTCAAATTTAGTAAACTCACAGTGAATTACAAATAAAGAAAACTTCAATCTGTTAAAGTCTTAGGCTTAGCTTTTAAGTATTTTGTTTTTGTTTTTCGCGAAAGATTTCACGTAAATACGCGTACGTAGTATCATAAGCGATCTCAGAAGAGTTTTATACATACTTACTCCGTGTGATTTCTCTTTTCCGATTCCGACGAAATAAAACTTCAAAAATAAGAGATTGATACCAAGAGAGTATAACTAAGAGAGCCGATCTGGCCATATCCCGTGACCAACGTGAATGTTTCAAAATCTATTTTTAGATTCCGCAGTTAAAAATAGAAAATTCGGTCCCAGGAACTGCGCGGTTCGGTATATAAAAGTGGCGCGTAACCGAGTCGAAGGCCGTCGGGTGGACCGAGGAAAAGCTAAATTAGCATCCTTATAACTAATCTGCTGGAGATGAGACAGAAAGGGAAAAGCATTCGCCTGATATTTTAAAGGAATCACCAGGGTAAACGGTGTTAACAAACCAGGTGAAACTTTCGCGAAGAGACTGTGGACTTTGGTCTTGTGGAAGCTGACAGAAAAATTATCGGCCATCGGGATTCGGGTGTTGCACTCCTCCCGGGACTCCTGCAAAGGCTTGAACATATTATCACAAGAAACTGAGCTGGAAGTAATAGTGCCAGGAACATACATTGCCTTCCTGTCACCAAGGTTTGAAAAGAATTACTGGAAGGAAACTGGCTCGATCTGTCTTGTTGACATCGCCAAAGTAGGGAAATTATATCGAGGTCAGCGATGTCAGGTCAAGGAAACATGTCTCCAAGACCCTCCAAGATCACTGTGAACTCTTTGGATTTCCTGTGACACAGTAGTGCCTACTAGGTTGTTAACTTGAAGGTAGCAATGCTTGCACGTATTTTTTATGGCTATTTGCATGACAAGAAACGAATCCAGTACCCTGCGAGCATATCCTTCTTTTCTTTGGTTAAGAATATAAAGATCTTCAACAACACATCCACTTCAGTGGATAACAGCCATTAATATAACTTTAGAAACATTATAACAATCTGTATCTACCATACCTCCCAAATTGGTGGGAAACTCTTGATGTTTAATAAGTAGCAATCTACTGAAGCATCATCACCCTGCTATCTAAAAATAGTAGTTATATGTTTAACAATTAAGTGGAGCTTGAACCCTCAGTCCTATCCACTACACTATATGCCATATTTCCCTCCAGGCCAATAACCCTAAGCAAAGAAACGTTAAATCAAGAGTGGATATTCATCGTATATCAGGAGATTAAGCATTGCAATTACTATTTACCGGTAATCCCCATATACGTAACTAGTAATTAGTTGGGATTTCTTCATCCATACTTAACTAAGGAAAGTACATGTAAACAATTATTTAAATTAAACTAAGCTGAAGAAAGAATAGCTGGCTTATGTGCTGCATAAATACCTTTCAGTTGGAAATTGTGACAGAATTGCATACAGTGTTTGAAATAATGCAACAGCTTTCCAGCCTTATAGGCCACACAGCTAGAACAATGGTTATGTTTTAAATAACAAAAGGCTGGTGAATGAAAATAAGTCTTAGCAGCTCGCATCTATTTTTCTACTGGCAATGCATGTGCAACATCATCAAAATGGTCAATTGGCATGGCATGGGATCACTTCTGCATGCACAGTGCTTTTAATGTTTTTGTACAGGCTGCCTACATGTGACACTGATATTTTAGGGTGTAAACAGACTTAGTTAATATTATAATATTAATGTACGATATGCAGTAATTTATGTTACATTAAACAGGTTTCTAGGGTAAAAGTAATAAGCCACTAAAAATGAGGTGGTAGTAAAATGAAGAATGCAGTAAACACAAAACTGACCCAAAAACAGGTGGTAGATGTATTAAACAAGGGCATAATGAGACACTAATTATTACTGGTTAATGGCTCCTATATATATATATATACACACACACCCATTTTCAAGAACATTGCACTGCAAATATATATATATACCTTTTGTATTCTTGTCAAATTTGACAGCTAAAACTGGAGAACAAAAGGTATATATATATATAAATTTTCATAGAAATGTTTTTGAAAACAAGTGACTATATATATATGATGCATGTATTCAATTGCCATTTTTTATTTCATCAAATAAAAATAGTGCTTGTTCTATCTTTCGCTCCTGAACCGGCTGTAACTGGCCAATATGAAGCATGTACCTGGAGAAAATTATTGCGTCAAACCTAGACATGCTGGAAATACGATGTTGCGCTATTATTTCAAGGGATTAACTTCAAAGCGAGAGCTACAACAGGGATCGCTTGACTGTCCCACTTTGGAGAAAAACGCATTTGTTTTGAGATCGTTGTTCATTTCTTCCATTTTCACGAATTTTGAGGAGCTGAAAATCGGCTCAAAAAACCTTCCTATTCGCACTTGAAATCAAGAGCAAATACAAAATAACCACTCCATTGTTACAGTACCTTGTTTAATCTTTCCAACCAGCAGGTTTGTTTTCACAAAACACGCCAAGCGACGGTGAACCATGCCGATGTTTACACTGCATTTCACTCAACCACATTTTCCTGCTCCCACCTCCAATTGCATGCTGGGTAATCAAAAAATAAATCACGAGGGGTCTTTTATCCCTTCAACCAAGAGCGGTGATTCGGACTCAAGCCGTTGCTTTAAAGTGACAAAAACACATCCTAATAGGTTGAGCAGGGGTAAAAGACAACCAACTGCAGGATTTCAGTGAAGAATTATTTCATGTGTCTCAAAGCAGAAGCAACAGAAAAACACTGTGAAACCCCTTGCAAAGCCTACTAAAAGCAAGCCAAGTACTTTTCAGCCATCCTCAGACTTAATGATGTCCTCTAGCTCTCTTGCAGTGGCTTATTTGTCCAAAATTAGAGCACATTTCATTGGAAAACCTACAGAAGAAACCATAAGTCTGTAGAATTCTGCTGAATGGCATCATGGGGAAAGTGAGCCCTTGGTTTAAAAAGTCAGCAGTATTTAACTAGCCCGGGCTAGCCAAACTGGAACTGAGGGGGGAGGGTTGAGTTAGCACTCTGCATTTCACCAATTGAGCCAAAACACCTCCGGGAGTGAAAGGGTTAAATTACTGCCATACTCTTGGATTTGCATAAAGATGTTGAGGAGATCGAGCTATTACATTTTGTGGATGAGGAAAAAAGTAGAGGGACCAGAGAGCTGCTTTAATATATTTGAGCAAATGCCACCCTCAAAATTCATAAATTGAATGCATAATATTTTTCTTTTAATCTTTGATAATCAAGATGCCAATGCCTGACCACCTTGTAAAGACAGTGGTAGCCTGCTATCTATTTCATTACTGACAACCCTGCACTTTTTGTTGGGCAGTATACAATGTAAATGTTTCAGTCTATTCCAAACCCCATGAATGCCCCCACCCCTGGGTATTTAAATTTCAGATTTAAAAAAATTAAATGTTTCACTAAGGGACCATCAACATGTTCTTAGTGTTCTGTTTAACGTCCAATGGGTGTTAAGGTTGGACACCCCCTTAAAGTGCCAATAAACCTAATTTTTATCAGTGAAATAGATTCTACATATAAAGTAAATAGGTGATTATTAGAATATTTATTGATTTGAATATTGCATCTGCAAGTTAGAGGTTTTGATTTCCAATATGTTAATTACGTAATGTCACAGGCTTTATTTATTATACAAAAATGTGCTGGCAGATACATTTTTTCTACACAACACATTATATATGGGCCTTATAGCAGTTATTTTATCAACTATATTATATAAATCAGAAGTAGTTTCATCCTGTGACATCACATAATTACCATATTCCAAATATAAACTATTATAACTTGTAGGTGCAACATTCAGATCAAATATTTTACTATCCACCTATTCACTTGTTGTAGAATTGATAAATATTAATGATAACAAATTTGGGCTTATCTATAGGCACTTTAACATCCACATAAGTTACAATACTGTAAAGACACTGTACAGAGAGCTCAGTCAAATATCAGAGTGAGTTTAGTTGATTAGAAGCTTCAGGCCACATGTATCGATCAATTGCTTTCTCAGTACTAGGTCTGGGAAAACATCTGCATGTTGGTTGGTTCTGTAATTTGTGTTGAAAGTCAAGTTTGCTTCAACTTTAAAGCCATGTGCCATGTTGGTTCATGAATTTGCTCCAATCTCGTCCACACCTGGATCCACTCCCCCTAAAATGTCCGATGGTCCCCAACAAGTCAAAATATCCCACCAATTGAGATGTGATTGGAAATTTCCAAAATACTTGTCAAACCCAATCAGGTCATCCCATTTTGGTCAGGTGCATGTACCTTGATACACAATAAAACTCCACATGAAGAACAGATCTCCAATCAAATGATAGATGAATCTTGATCTCCAATGAAATGCCAGATCAAGGTTGCTCAAATGAGTTCAAAAACTGATCAAGACACTTGCAATTTAATAAAGCATTACATCACAGGAATGGTGAGAAGTAAAGGAAAAGAAGAAAATAAAAATCCATGTCTGGAGTGTGACTCGAACCTTGCTTGCAACCAGCTGCTAGTCCACTACACTATCAGTCTGTTTGTTGAAATGACCATGAGAAAATAACAGTCACAGCCCTTGTAGTCTATAATTACATGCAATAAAATACCAGGCAAACTATTTTCTAATGATTTATGAATGCAGGCATTGAGTCATATCAAAAACTCTAGTTTTGTGTTTCACCAGGGGATCCAAACACCTCGAAGCAATAAAAGCACTTGGCCGAAGCAGCCTCGTGCTTTCATCTGTTCTTGCTGTTTGGATCCCCTGGTGAAACACTGGCTTTCATTTTTGAGCTACATGTATTCCATCAACAGTTAGGGCCTGATTACATGAGGCAGACTCAGAACCGGTTTGGAGAGCGCCTCATGTAATTTTTAGTGTCTTTCACAGCTAAAGCAAGCCAGACCACCAAATCCATCAGCCTGGTAAACTGGGCCAGTCCACATCATGTAATCAGGCACTAGCTTACTCTACTGCCTATTGACAATAATAGAGAGGTATTCTTGGGTTGAAATGATTTTAAAATATTTATTTCCAAATGAAATAAAATGTTTTTGAATTGAAGAGAGAGATCAAAACTTAATCACTGGAACAAATTTTGAAGTAGAAGAGCATTTTGTTTTAGAGTTATGGCCAAACAAATATGAAGGATGCCAGATGGTGAGAAAAAGTTTTGATCTCTAGCTGGCCTCATTGTCTTCTCTACATCCAAATCGTGTAATTCACCACTCTCTCTTCTAGTTCTAGTTATATCCTCTCCAGGTCGTCGACATTTGTGATTTTCGACGCGTTGCTTATTTTGCCTTAGGCGAAGTTTTACTGCAAGGCGGCTTCAGCAGGCCTTTTTTAGAAGTTTTACGAGATTCGTCTTTTTCCATACCTGGGTAAAAATATTATTTAGAGGAGCTAGAGCTTGAAGATCAACGAAGGAATCCGATAACTGAGACTGATGGCTGTCTTCAAGTTCAAGACTCTTAAGTTCCGAGTCGCTATTCATCTGATTCTGAATCACCACTTTCTGCTACAAACCACACTGGCGTTCTCTTAGCCGTCTGAATTTTTCCTTTCGCCACATTTCGTCCACAAAGGCACTCTTGCACTGAAAAATGAAGGCACAACTATCACTGCACTGGAGTTCCGCCATGTTTGTTACGTAGTCACGTGACTAAGCGATGCAATCCGATTGGTTTCTATTTTTGTACATAAGGTCTAAAAATAGATTTTGAAACATTCACGTTGGAACAGACCCATGTATTGGAGATCGGCTCTCTTAGTTATACTCTCTTGTTGATACTTAATGAAGTCGTGTGAGTTTTTTTTTTGGCGATTTTGGGCCTTCTAAAGCAGTTTATTAGGCCTCGAAGTATTGACAGTTGGCCAGCGTGTGTAAATATTTAGAAAGGTGGGCAACTCGACCTCGCTAAAGCACAGACTTACCTTAAAGATCACCCAAAAATCGGCACTTCTTCATCACTTGCTATTCAGCTTTCGGCACAGGAGGGAATAGTTGAGGGTCTGAATGGGGTTTACTGACTACTGACAAACGGCCTTAAAAATAACTGACAAATGACGATTTTTCTTTACTGACAACTGACAAATTTGTTTTTTGTGGGTCAAACATTGTAAATTTTCTCTAGTAATGATTAACTAGGGCTAACTGACAAATGGCCAACATTTTAACTGCCATCTAGACCCCCCGGTATATAGAAAACAACTTTGCCAGAGGTCTTGAAAACGGCGCTTGGCCTGCAGGCTAAGTCTTCTTGGATACTCACGTTAAAACTTTCATCTATTCCTCGATTACTTTTTCCTCCACTTATGAAGCTTTTTACAGACAAAATATTATTGAATGTGCTTATATCGATGTTATATGTAGCCTGTTCCAGGCTCCAGTCTTCGACCTCGTCATGCATTCATAACGCCCGGCTTCCTGTTCCTCTTTTGAAAGCAATAAGTTGAAACCGGTACTGTGGGGCGAAGATTTCCCGATTATCGTTCTACAACGAGCTGTAAGGCAAAGAGCCTTTAATCTAGATATGTACATGTGTAGGATGCAGTCTTCGCCGGAGGGCGAAGAATGACTTAGAAGATTTATTTTTTAATTCAATATGTCTGAGTTCTGGAAGAGGTTGAACGAGTCAAAACTGACAAAGTCGACCACAAATTCACTTAAATTATTTTATTCACTCGAGAGAAAGCTCAAATTTTGTCAAATGGCAGCGTACAAGGAAGCCTTGGCTTACCGATTATTAGGGACCGTCGATATTCTTAGTGCCCCGCTTAACGTCGGACCGGCGTTCAGTAAGGTAGGACCTCCTCCCCTCTCCCCTTAACGTCCACCCTTTTTCTGATCGTTAACTTACGATCAGTATAAAAAGTACCGAGAGCTCAGTCGAAAATCACACTGCATGGGTGTAGTCGATAAGAAGCTTTAGGACACGAATCGGTCGATTGTGTTCTCGTTACCTAGTCTGTGGAAACATCTACATGTTTGGTTGGTTCTGTAATTTATGTAGAAAGTCCAAACAGTTTGCTTCAACTTCAGAAGCCATAGCCGCCAGGGGGGAACTAAGCATATGTCGACGGTCCCTAACTTCTAGCATTGCTTAAATGCTTGTGAAATCCTCCATTTATTGTGTTTTGTATCAGAACAGTTCTTGTTTTAATGCAAGACTTCTGAGTTTGTGCTCGGCAACTTTTGAGCAACTTTTGGCGTTTTGAGCAACTTTTTGTGTTATGAGCAACCTTGAGTAACTTTCGCCTTTCGGAGCAACATTTGGGCAACATATGAGCTTTTTGGAGATTTTCAGCACGAATAAAATTTAGATGCAAAATCTGCCAATTACCAAAACGCTAATTGTGTCTGTCCTTCAAACTTGATGATATTGAAGCCCACGAACATAACAGCGGTTATAGAACTAAACCGCCGCCCATGAACAACACCCCCAAAGTGAAAATCAACCGTGAGTCGAGTGTAGTGTGTCCAAAACAGTTAATGAAGTGGGGAGTGCCGGAGGAGTAAAAGCAGGCCCCCACCAGCTGTAAGCTGAACTACTCAGCCTGCTATAACAAATAAAAGATTTAAAAGTGAAATTAAGAAATTAGAGGTTCAATTATTGAATTTGTGTTTAAATGCCCCATTCTTCAAGCATTTTTCCAATTCAAGTTGCAACTATTTAGTTTTTTTGAGCAACTTTTTAATATTTTTGAGCAAACTTATTATTTTTGGAGCAACTTTTTTATTTATTTTATTTCTTTGAGCAACTTTTTAAGTTTTTGGCAACTGAGCAACTTTTGGAGCACCTTTTTCCACTTTTACTAGCACAATCTGGAAAGGCCTACTTCTGAGTTCTGAGAGAACTAGTCACAAAATCTGCAGACTGAACCAAAAATTCTCCGAAAATATATTTGCTCGACTAGAGAGAAAACTGAAATGTTGACAAATGGCACCACACAAGGAAGTTTGACTCACCGATTAACTTCTCCCAGTGCCGATTAAATTCTTGTGAAATCCTATTTTTTTTGCTTTTCTTTACCCAACCTCTTCAAAGCACTTCGAACGCTCCCGCTGCAATGCGGGTGACGTCATTTTCATCGTCCGTAGTTATAGTGGAGCTGAGCACCATAGACATAGTACGAGAGCAAAAATCCGCCCACTTCCGGTTTCCATCGCGCTCGAACCTCGAATCCGCCCGAACGCCGAACCGGCCCGACGCGCAGCGCGCCTGAAAAAGTCTACACCTGCGCGCACACCACAGGCTAACCATCCTCTCATTTTTTGTATTTGTCACTGATATTAATCCATTATTTCTTAGCAAATTGTGAAATAAAATACCTTTTGATTAACGCGCGCTCATAATACAGCTCGGGCCAGTAGCAGTAGTGATAACCTTTTTCTTTCTTTTTTTTTCGTTTTCCGTTATCTTTTTTCTTCTAAACCTTTTCCCCTGATTTCCCAGTCTACCAGTTATGTTAGTGTTTTTATCTTTGTTTTCTTTATATAATTTATCGTTTTTTGGGGTCGTTACTTTCCGCTTGTAGGCTTGCCTAAATATATATATTATTGATTATTCGCAAGAGCCACCTATTCTGCAAAACATGCCCAATTCCTGGCCGCCAACGCCGCACAAATCTCGTTCCTCGGTGACTAAGCGATTTAACAATAAACTAAGCTGCGCCCTTGGGCATCTAGAAAGGTTATCTGAACCTTCTAAACATCTAAACATTCGATAATATTTCCGTAAATCCCGAGTATGGTAATCTTGAAATCTGAGTGTTCTGATTATAATAATATAATAAATAATGGCCATATTTATATAGCGTCATATCACCACAGTCTCATTGGCGCTTTACATATTACTGACATATCCCGTCAGTGAATTATTTCGGACTGCTTTACAGCGCTAATAGCGGCCACGCAGTTTACAATGTTGAGTTTGTGGTTAGTACAATGGCCAGGCTGCTGTACCGGGTGACAATCCCCTGCTCTTTTTCGAGTAGTACAACAGGTTCTTTCACGTCCCCTTCAAATACTGATTAGAAGTAGAAGGAGACAAGGCCAACGGCTTATAAACGTCCCTGCCCAAGGACGCGGCCGAGATTCGAATCCCCGACCTCCCGCACTCTAGACCGTGCTCTACCAACTGAGCTAACCAGTGAGGCGGTAACCAGTGATTGGTCAGTCAATTATCGGAAAGTGCGCAAGTAATAATAATAATAATAATATTTATATAGCGCTTATACATTTCTGTTCTAAGCGCTTTATAATACAAGTAAAAATCAAAAAAATGTGTTAATGACTAACTATACAATCATAGAACTAATTATGGCTTAAGCTAAGAATTAAAATAGATTTAAAATTGAACGTAAACAATATAACAAACAAATTGACTATAAAAACTAGTAAAAACACAAGCTATAAATTATATGCACGTTTAAAAAGATATGTTTTAAGCTTAGATTTAAATATGTTCACATTGCTACTCGATCTAATGTCTATTGGTAGTTCTTTCCATAAGCTGAAAATGCTCGGCATCCATAGGTTTTTAAATTATAGTCTGGTGCAATAAGACGCCACTTGTCAGACGATGACCGTAATTGTCGGCAAGGACGATACAATTTTAAAATATCTTGTATATACTTAGGTGATTTATTAGTTAAAGCCTTAAAAGTGATTAAATTAATTTTAAAAACAATTCTATGCTCTATAAGCAGCCAGTGCAGTTCCCTCAGAGTATCAGTTATATGGTCATATTTACGAAGACAAGCTATTATCCGAGCAGCTGCATTTTGTACGTTTTGAAGTTTGGCAATCTGATATTTCGGTAGACCATACAATAGTGAGTTTGGAGGTGACAAATGAGTGAATTAAAATCTTAGTGGTGTCATAACTTATGTACTTTCTTATTTTTGCAATGTACTCCGATTGCATAGTCTGCTCATATTTCAGAGGTGCGTGCTGTTCGCGCGCAAGTATGATGTCATGCATTCTAGTAAGTATAAACATAGTTAATAGAGTGGAATGGTTATGAAACCCGGCAAACTTCAAAGGGGCTAACGAAGGCGCTGCGATTTATGTTGGAAGGGGGCAAGACAAAAGATTGTGCAGGGTCATAGTTCATTAGCTTCCCCTGAACGACTGAACTCACACGTTTCTATTGGCTGATTGATTAACACATTGGAATTTCTATAGTGTTGTGTGCAGGGTCACGGTTGAAAAAAGCTAACAAAGACATATAACAAAGAAGGTCGCTGGGTTTCATAACCATTCCACTCTATTAACTATGGTATAAATAATAATTGTTGGGCGAGTTCCCGTGTTTGCATGGGCCCGTGCGCTGTGGTGATAATTAAACTGACAATATTTAAGAACAGATTGAACCAAAGCATCAATATCTGTATGAGCAAGGTTCGGCACTACCCTGGGTACCATTCGCTAAAGTTAGGCGCTAAAGTTAGGTACCCAGGGTAGGTTCGGCACTTGAACCCTGAACAACATTTACTTCAACAACACGACAATAGTCGTGAGGCTTCTGCATTAAATGTATTACTACTATTACAACGTTACACTCAGTCAGTATAAGTTTGTTACATTCGTTATCCTTTCAGGAAGGCAAAGGCAAGGGAACAACATTTGGGATGTTTGAAAATCAACAATACTTCAGCTGTTCAGTTAACTGTGGTGTGTTTGTAGCACTGGATAAAATACAGGAACATCCTACAAGTCAGATACCGTTATCAGGCGCGCAGAGTCCTATCGAAGGACAGTGTAAGTAGTATTTCCAAAACGAGAGCGAGTGTTTCATCAGGGGATCACAACACCAAGAAACAGATGAGAGCACGACGCCGCAGGAATCCTCTGATGAAACACGAAGCACGAGCTTTGACTGAAAATTGCATCAAACACTACTTAATAATTCATGAGGTAAGTAGCCATCCAGAGGTCTCGATTTGTACCACGTGCAGTACTTTGAAAGGGCCATCCTGTACCGCTTCAAACGAGCCACAGCATTGGCTTTCCCAACAATACAAAACTTAGAAAAGAATTTCAAAGTACTGTAGGCAAATACATTGAACAAAGAGAGATCTCACGATTGATCACGAACTTCCCCAAGCGGTAAAAAATGTGACGGTACAATACCTGTCTTGATGCATACAAACCGTTTCTCCAATGTGGGACCTGTTTTTTTGCACACCGCCCCGACACTGCGCATATCCGTGACGCCAACTATAGTGCCAAACTATAATGTTTTCATCAAATTTCACGCCAGGTTGTAAACACGTACTCCCACGAGAACAAGCGCATAATTGTCAACATTCCGTCTTTTCATTAACAATGGACGTTTGATTACTTAAGTCAAACAAAGCAACGATATGTAAATACGCAATTCAAGTACAACCTACAAGTCTGAAACATCGAAACTCTAAATGCATGAAGTTTTAAAATCATTTTGTTGTTTATCCCATGCACAACCACCAAAAAAGCATGAACTTATTAAGTAGTGTTTGATGTCGTTTCCATGCTCACCCGGAAGTAGTTGAAGATCTCGACCTATTAAATGTTGTTTCCTGCATTTTGAGGCAAAAGTTAAATGAAGGTAACTAGTAATGACCGGCTTGTAAGCCTGTTCTTATTGGTTGCTACGCCCTTGCCGGTGACTTAAAAAATCATTCATGTCTCAGTTCCCTTGCCTTTTTTTTGTGAACAAGCGCTTGCATGATTATTTGTAGGACCTTTTTTCCTTGCTCGAATATTTTATTGGGGAATTGCATTTCTCATTGATATAGCGTTTTATAATCCAATAAATATTTTCCTCCTACTTGATTGGCGGAATTGTGTCACGTGACACGATAACTGCTCCCCACCAGATGACAGTTATCAGTAAATACACCCCTATGAGCGTAAAAGAAAACAAACAATAACCTACTTTGTGACTTTGAAATATGTACTGATATTTGTCCTTCGACATTATATTTTCCTAATAATATCAGTTGACAGCCGCAGACAAGTATCTGGTTTTTTTTATCTGAAAATAATACTTTAATACTATTACAAGTAAATATAACTATGATCGGTTATATAAATAAATTTAGGCGCTCCCTTTTGTCATTACTGTTGATAGATCTCAAGGAAGACCATAAGAATAAAAGAGAGAAGTCAGAGGAAACATCCACACATCTCGAAGAACACGTACAAAGTGAAGATGATGAACAAATAATCCAAAGGAAAGAACAAATGGTGGCGGAAGACCTTGAGAAAGGGAGTGAAAACGAGGAAGAAGAATCAGATGAAACGGCAACAGATATTAAAAGCGAAATTGAAGATAATGAACAAGTCATCACCCAACACAGAGAGCAAAAGGCGGCCGCACACCTTGAGGAAGGGAGTGAAATTTTTGAACTAAACGAGGAAGAAGAATCAGTTGAAATAACAACAGATATCAACGGCGAAAATGAAGATAATGAACAAGTTATCACCCAGCACAGAGAGCAAAAGGCGGCCGCACACCTTGAGAAAGAGAGTGACATTTTTGTACTAAATGAGGAAGAAGAATCAGATGAAATAACAACAGATATCAAAGGCAAAAATGAAGATAATGAACAAGTTATCACCCAACACAGAGAGCAAAAGGCGGCCGCAGACCTTGAAAAAGAGAGTGAAAACTATGAGCTAAACAACAAAGAAAAGCTAGAGGAGTATTCTACGAATATAACGAAAGGCAATGAAAATGAGAAGCAAATTGCCATGCAAGATGAACCGCATTATGTTACGGATTTTGAAGAGAACAGTGAAAGTCTCAACCACAAATTACAACTTGAACAAGATGCTCGGCAAGAAAAATATAAAGATGCTACAAATTTTCAAATTGAAATTGAAAAGCTTCGTCAAGAATTGAAACTTGAACAACGTACAAGGCAAGAAGCAGAACGAAATGTTGAATATTTTTGTACGCAGCATGAAAGCACTCAACAACAGGTTTCAGACCTTGAGAACGAGTTGAAAGCTGTTCAAAATGAACTGAGTAGCGTTCGCAAGGAACTGGTCACACTTGAGCAGAATCGAAAGCAAACACAAGAGCAAGATCTACGTAATAGTAGACACTTTGAGGAAGATTTGAAAAGTGTTCAAAATGAACTGAGAAGTGTTCAAACTCAACGGAAACTCGAACAGAACCGAAAGGAAACACAAGAGCGAGAACTACGTAATAGTATACAACGAGTTTCAGATCTTGAGGAAGAGTTGGAGAGTGAACAGACTCGAAGAGAAGAATATGAGCAAGATCTACGTAATAGTATACAACAAGTTTCAGATCTTGAGGAAGAGTTGGAGAGTGAACAGACTCGAAGAGACGAATATGAGCAAGATCTACGTAATAGTATACAACACGTTTCAGTTCTTGAGGAAGAGTTGGAGATTGAACAGACTCGAAGAGAAGAATGTGAGCAAGATCTACGTAATAGTAGACAAAAAGTTTCGGATCTAGAGGAAGAATTGGTACAAACTCGTCAGGAATTAGCAACTGTACGACTTAGGCGAACGCAGACTAGACCGAGGACCCAATCTCGAAAATCAGGCAAGTCTAGGCAAAGCCATGCAGGGCTAACGGCTGAAAATCCGGACGGAGAAGCTGCAGAGGAGTGTGATTGGGTCCTACAGCGAGATGAAGTCCACCTTACAGATGTTGAAATTGGTAGAGGTAGTTGGGCACGAGTGATGGTGGGGACATTTCGCAAGTGTAAAGTAGCTGTAAAGGAAATTCATCAAATGATTCGTTCCCCTTATTATCGGAATCTCTTTGAGAGGGAGATGAGTATGGCATCTAGATGTCGGCATCCATGTTTGCTTCAGTTCATTGGTGCAACAAATGATGATGAAAGTCCGTTATTTGTGACTGAACTGATGGAAACAAGTCTGAGGGCCGTTCTACTTGAGCGTGCTTTAAAATTTTTGGAAATAAAGAACCTCGCTCAAGATGTTGCCCGTGGATTAAACTATTTGCATCTTAACAAGCCAACTCCCATCATCCACCGGGATATCAGTAGTGCTAACGTGTTGCTATGGAAACATGCTGACGGGTGGCGAGGCAAAGTATCTGATTACGGTACAGTTAACTTCATGAAAAAGCTAATGACGCCTAATCCAGGCGCTGCCGTGTACGCTCCTTTGGAGACACAGACGGACAAACAGTCAACAAAGGTACCATTGATCAAATGGTTGGGAACTATATCATGCTGCTCTTCCTTATCTGTTTCCTTGTTTGCCACTGAGCAGTACCAGCTGATTCTGCCCCTGCGCTTCCGGTCTGAATTAGTAAATCAGCGCCGTTTCTGTCGCATTCTCAGTAGTTCCAGTCATCAGTCTGATTGTCCACAAATTTCAAACCGGTGGAGAACCTACTCAGAGAATATCGTCGAAGAAAGGGGAAGTCGTTCATGTTCACTTTTGTGAATGAGAAAGTCACTTTGAGTTAACATCTATGACCGATGTTGGCTTTGACGCATAATCCTTTGCGCGCTCCGGGGCGGATTGAGCTGGTGAGGTAAGCAGAAAGGGGACTAGTAGTTTAAAGTATTTTGCATGCTATACCTTTTAAGTAGAGGAAATCGAGTGAAATACTCATGCTATACGCGATTTATGGGCACTGAGTGCTATTTTGAAAGTTCTGATAATAGACCAGTGGCGCGAAATACAGTGTTTCTATGGGAATAGATGGGAATCCGATGCCAAATAATATCCGTAAAATCGAATTGATGAAATATTCTTCAGATACAAACTTAAGATACCAGATAAAAGATTAACATATCGAAATTTGAGGGATGTAGCTGTGCTGGGAAGCGTGCAATCGTGTTTTCAGTTTTCCATACATTATCTGTAAATTTTCACGCGGAATTTGACTCGTTTTACAGACAATGTATGGAAAACTGAAAACACGATTGCACGCTTCCCAGCACAGCTACATCCCTCAAATTTCGATATGTTAATCTTTTACCTGGTACCTTAAGTTTGTATCTGGAGAATATTTCAGAAATTCGATTTTACGGATTTTATTTGGCATCGGATTCGCATCAATTCCCATACAAACACTGTAATTCGCGCCATGTTTGCACCCCTTTCAAAATGTCGGAATTTACCACGAACTGGTCTATTGGAAGAGCCTTTAGACAAGTGCAATTTGAGAACTTTCAAAATATCACGCAGTGGCTATAAATCACGTACAGCACGAGCAGTTCATGCGAATTTTTGTTTATAATGATACCGAGTAAACATTTGCTGAGAGCGTGCAACTGCATGTGCACTCTAAATATAACCATTTTATGCACTCGTTATTGACCAATCAAAATCCAGATATTTTGCTGAATATTTAAATAATATCATTTCTTGTGAAATTTTCGCCCGTATTCCATTAGAAAACCATGAAATAACCATATTATCCTATATATAAATAAAACATTTACAGGACGATTTATCACGACAACAAAGTAACTTACCGGACGATAGACTGCGAAATTTCTCGGAAAACAAAACGTTCGAGTTGCGGACGCGTCTACAGACTAATTATGTATTCAAAATCCTCGAATTTTTTTTGGCTGATAAAGAAATGGCCCGAAATTTCTTGCATTTCAAGTCATGAAATACTGCTCTGTATTCCATCGTAAAGCTGAGCTCTGATTCGCTGAAATATAATATTTATATGATAAATATATGTTATTTACCGGCCTTGCTCGGTCCGTATGGAGAAAAACTTTGCCAGGCCTTGAAAACGGATAGAGGCCGCACCGAGGCCACAGGCAGCAGGCCACAGGCAGCAGGCCACAGGCAGCAGGCCACAGGCAGCAGGCCACAGGAAGCAGGCAGCAGGCAGCAGGCCACAGGCCAGGCAGCAGGCAGCAGGCAGCAGGCCAGGCAGCAGGCAGCAGGCCACAGGCCGTGGGTCGTTTTCAAGACCGAGGGAAAAGTTTTTCTCCATTGTAAATGCCCATACAGATCTCCCGCTCATATTTTATCTACTACTTATCAATTCAATTTATTGTACTTGTTTTCAGTTAATTCAGTCGCGCGCTCGCACAAGAAGCGATACATTGGTCCGTCTTGAGCGTGCGATCTTTGTTTCAACTCAAATTACTGGCAATTTTCTGCAGTTTTCCCTTATTTGAAAGACTTTCAATACAACGTGTTCAATTCTAGGGTAGGATTACATAAGAATCACGTCAAAAGTTTTGACTTAACCGGTCCGGATGAGAAGAAACGGATCGGGTCGTAGCCAATCAGAGCGCGATTTCAGTGGATTCCGGTCAGGAAAAATAAATTATAATATGTTGTTATACTTGACAGTGCTCTATAATTCGTTCTGACTATAAATATTTTATAATATCTAACTTTGGTGGCCTAGCTTAGGTTAGCTTTTATAGTTATTCTAGGCCACCCAGCACCGTGTCTATGTCTTATTATCTTATTTCCTATTTCCTATCTTGTATTATTTTTACATGTTTGTTGTTTTGTTTTCCCGCGTGTTCTCGGATAAGGATTTTCGGAGTGTGATTTTGAAGAGAAGCGTAGAATAACTTAATTTTAAAATAATATTGCATTATTTTCGGTGACAAGGCACTTACCGGTACGGTTAAATCAAACTGCTACCGTCTGTTCTTCTTTATCACTTATACGAAATTATTCGCTGTTCTACTAAGTTAATGTCGATTGATAAACTTGTAACTTGCAATCTTGTTTGAAGGGCATTCCTGTCTTTTTCTCTTCCTTTCCTAGCAAATATTATTTTACTTCCTTTTTCCTAAGGCCAGAAAAAAATGTAAAACAAACTTGTCTGATAAAGGCTTGGTTCACACTGGCGACATAGGCAAAAAGATCGCATCAAAAGTCGCCTTAATTTGCATTCTCGAATGTTTTATAATGCTCCTTATTTCTTCCAGCATCATTAGGTATGTTAGTATGCTAATAGGTATGTTAGTATATGATTTTAAGTTATAGTGAAGTCTCTTTTCTTCGATTATTTGTTCATCAACAATTCTATGAACATACCGACCTTCAGTTTCCTCTAAGGTTTGCACTTGTTAGTTAGTCGAGGCAGTACTGGACAGCGTTCTGCACGTAGCCGGTTCAGTTTTGATTCAATAACAACTGCTTTTCTACGAAAACCAACCAAGAATAGTTGCTTTAGTTGAGAGAAGCCCATCAAAGTAAAATGATCCTTTTCGCTGGTGCTGAATCAGGGAAAACACAAAGAAAATTATCTTAAATCTCAAAATTCATAAAATGGAATAGAGTATGATTTTGACATGGAAGTATGAGACCACACGTGTTCTCTTAGTTTCTCTTGTTATTTTCTGACATTGACCTTCAAAATAAATTGAAAAGGAGAACAAACCAGGCCGACGGAAAGCACATTGGGTTAGATGACGCGATTAAAGGCAGCTTTGAAATAGGATAAGGAAGATATAGTTTGGTCTGAAATAGGGTCAGCGTTTTGAGACCTGGGCCCCCACCCAAAATTCCTGGAAGTAACCCCCCGCGGGGGAGGGAGGTGTTTCCTCAATAAAAACTGACGATGTCTTTCGTGATTTGATATCCTTCAGGTGGACGTGTACAGCTTTGGTGTGCTGCTATGTGAAATGAACATCCGGGAGTCTCCAGATCCACAACGCAGGCAAGAACAGATAGAATCAGTAAAGAGTCCTAGGTACAAAATAGTTGTCACAAATTGTCTGAAAGATGACCCAGATGAAAGACCATCAATGGAGGAGATAATTGATAATATGGACTTCAACTGATATTGAACAGATATAGATTACATGGCCGCGCGGAGATACGGATTTTTATCTTCGAGTGTTTTATCTTAGATATATTTCATCAACATGAGAAAATAAAATCCGTATCTCCAAGCGGCCATGTAATGTTCTGTTTAATATATAATTATCGATGAAATACCAGTTTCAATCTCTTACTAAAAAGGCTAGAAATCTTTGAAAGCAAGTCATATTTTCAATAGTGATATCTTCACGTGTGAAGATAATTCGTGAAGATATCACTTTTTAGAAAGAAATATACACTGGTATTTCATCGAAAATTATCAGTTACTTAAACTGCCGTCTAATGGTGCCGGTCCAACGGCTGATTTAGGCACATGAGTGCCTCGCTCGAGCAGCCGGTAAACAAGATTCTTTACTTTTATATAGTTTCCGTCAGTAATGTTTTTTTTTCTGTAGCTCGATTCTTTCTTGTTGTGATAGGCACGGCGGGTTCAGCTCGTGATAATATATTATTTCATATATTTTTTGGTTGCTTTCCGGTGTTACTATTTCATAATAAAGTCATACATATACCTTGGCAACTTAATTAGTTACATGATATTAAAAGGACAAGTTGCTCAGCGGCAGAACGCCATACGATGATTAATTTTAATAGACGACGAAACATTGCAAATATTGTCGAGTATCCTAAGTTATCAGGTAAAATTATTAAAGAGAACATTGCTAGTGTCCTCAAATCTACAGTTCAGCTTTTGGAAAG
This sequence comes from Actinernus sp. WN-2022, assembly GCA_030867875.1. NCBI lineage: Eukaryota > Metazoa > Cnidaria > Anthozoa > Actiniaria > Actinernidae > Actinernus > Actinernus sp. WN-2022. Next base: position 97,196,158 of record JAOWCC010000019.1, read on the forward strand.
ATCAGTCGCTTTTATTGTCATTGGTGGGTTGTTTCGTTTTTAGCAATTTAAATATAGTTCGATAACTAGAGGTTTCTAACAAAAGTGAAGTGCTGCAAGCAGTATACTATATGAAATTGTAGTTTAATAATCTGACTCCTAGCTAGAGCCGTGTGATATTAGGGAGTGTTCACTATTTATGGGCTGGGGGGGGGGGGGGGGGGGGGGGGGCATTTCATCTGCTTCTCTTGTTAAAACTTTTATGACCCCCCGTATGAATGAATTAAATCTGATCGTATCGTCTGTTTACTCTGGTGAGAAAAGAATCAAACACAGAAACTCTGCTCGGATACAAGCCGCATTCACCGAGGAAACAGGGTTTTCTTTCACAACCCAAAGCAGTAAACAGCATCCTAATGTTTTGATAGAATGTTTCAATAACTTTTTGTGCAATATCCTACTTACCTAAAGCGATAGAAGCGGGGATTATTGTGGGTATAGTTGAGGTCTCATTCGCTACTATGCCAATGACAAATTATGAACCGAAAGCGCGGTTGTAGTTACCAGTTCTCTGCTCCGATGAAATGATAACGAGGAATAATGTAGGTCGAGGAACCCAAAGGAATGCATACGAACTTCGGTATCGGCACATCAAAGACATCCGAAATAGGTTGCTGCTCGCTGCGCTCGCAGCAATTACTGGTTATTTCATGGTTTCCTATGGAATACGGGCGAATATTTCACGAGAAATTTGTATTATTTAGTATACAACGAGCCTTTAGGCGAAATCAAAACATTAGGATGCTGTTTACTGCTTTAGGCGAGTTGGATACCAAAATAATATGAATTTCGAGTTAAATTTTCGCCAGTATTGACCATATAAAACCATGAAATAACCATATTATCCTATAAATAACGAATTTACAAAAAGATTAATCACGAAAACAAAGTAACTTACCGGACGATAAACTGCAATTTTTCTTGCCGGAAAACACAAATTTCGCCGGAGTGGCGCTGCGCACGTCTGCAGACTAATTATGTATTCAAAATGGTGAATTCTTTATATTGGCTGATAACAAGAGACCATCACCTAGGTGATGGTCTCATGCTGATAAAGAAAGGGCGCGAAATTTCCTGCATTTTGATTGGCCTTGATCTAGCCTTGAAATACCGCTGTCAAATTTGGGATTTTGACTAACTTCGAGGTGCTCTTTTCAGCAGTATCGACGGTTTTGTTGTTATATACGTATATATCAAAAGTTCAAAAAGGGGTATATTATGCTAAATACAACAGTATTCACTTAAAAGACCTTTAGAAAGTTGTAAAATAGTACTTAACAGATTAGCGGACTCACCTATAAATCATTTTTTTGCTGTCATGAAATGCTTGAGAATTAAATCCTTATTTGTTCGGTTTTTTTAGCAGAAGGCATACTGAAAATTCTCGACAAACTTTGACCAGCGCGAAGCCTGTTGCTAGGCAACTTATCGACCAGTCAAAAGGTAGAAATTTTGCTCCGAATTAAGAAAAAAGTTATCCTTGATTAGCCAATCAGATTAAATAAATTTTGCCCTCCATGTTATAAACAATAGAAATAGGTACAATGTAGTGTATTTGTACTGATGTACATTGTTGGTCATACAGTGACATTCTATCATATATCAATGTAGCCATTTACAATAGAAATAGGTGCAATGTACATGTAGTGTATTTGCTCGTTTTGGATAATCGAACGTGAAGGAAGAAGCAAATACAAGGTATGAGTTGGAAAATCAGTGATTTTCCTTAGCCAGTAGGCCGTACTGAGAACACATCACGCCGCTTCAAGAACATGAACAGACTTTGTCTCGTTTATTTTGAGGCAAACTCATTGTTCAGTGTTCAGCACTGTGAATGTGTATAATCTGTCAAGACTCGTGAACCGGTTTGTAACATGATCTCAAGATGGAAGCCAATCAAAATGCTCCTTTGATCCGAATGCCTCAGTTTCCATGACGTACATTGTAGGTCATAAAATGACATTCTATCATATATCAATGTAGACATTTACAATAGAAATAGGTACAATGTAGTGTATTTGTACTGATGTACATTGTAGGTCATACAGTGACATTCTATCATATGTCAATGTAGACATTTACAATAGAAATAGGTACAATGTAGTGTATTTGTACTGATGTACATTGTAGGTCATAAAATGACATTCTATCATATATCAATGTAGACATTTACAATAGAAATAGGTACAATGTAGTGTATTTGTACTGATGTACATTGTAGGCCATACAGTGACATTCTATCATATATCTTATGTGGACATTTACAATATAAATAGGTACAATGTAGTGTATTTGTACTGATGTACATCGTAGATCATACAATGACATTCTATCATATATCAATGTAGACATTTACAATAGAAATTGGTACAATGTAGTGTATTTGTACTGATGTACATTGTAGGTCATTCAATGACATTCTATCATATATCAATGTAGACATTTACAATAGAAATAGATCCAATGTAGTGTATTTGTACTGATGTACATTGTAGGCCATACAGTGACATTCTATCATATATCTTATGTAGACATTTACAATAGAAATAGGTACAATGTAGTGTATTTGTACTGATGTACATCGTAGGTCATACAATGACATTCTATCATATATCAATGTAGACATTTACAATATAAATTGGTACAATGTAGTGTATTTGTACTGATGTACATTGTAGGCCATACAGTGACATTCTATCAAATATCTTATGTAGACATTTACAATAGAAATAGGTACAATGTAGTGTATTTGGACTGATGTGCATTGTAGTCCAATGACTAATTTGCATATTTGTTGTATTTGCAAACGTTTCCAAACACAGCAAATAAGCAAATCATTTCTAGATTACAGTTCTAAAAACAGTCAGTAATAACTACATGAAAGAAACATAAAGAAACAGAAACATGAAACATATAAACTTTAACGCCTCTAGAAGTCTACTTACTTTTTTGTCTACAAATTAGACTGCTAGCAAGTCCCGTCTACTGCGCATTTTTTTCAGAATGGCTAAACATGACATTAGACATGGTACGCATAGTTGTCTGGTCTGTAAGTAGAGACGTCTGTAAGTAGGGACTGCCGACTCTTTTGTAAGTTTTGTACCGACCGTTGAATTCCCCGTCAGCCCAGCAACGGGAAATACGATTGGTCAGTGTTTACAGATCTGTTGGCGGCTCGTCAAAATGACTCTAGTCAGTAATCACAGTCGGGAGTTCATGCAAGTGAAACATATTAATACTAGAGATTGCTGCCCTTAAATGAGCTTCTACATCACCTGACTTAAGGTTATCGTATAGCTTCAGAACCGAATTTTTCAAAAAAAATGTTTTTCACGTAACAACAAAGTTTAGAGTGTTAAGTATCCAACAGAAAAAAATTGGTTGAATTTTTTTTTATCTAGACGCAGAAATATCAAAAAGAAACATTTTACCGGAAGATTGCGTTACATATTTTGATTGACAGCTAATACACCACATCAATCGTCATGAGCATTCAACCGTAGCTAAGCGCGGGAATCATTGTTTATCGTTCAGTTCGAAGTTCGCTCTGTGGCTTGTTGTCAGCGTTCTATCGAATCTTTTCTCACATAAATATGTCATCGTAAATTCGAAGCGTATTCGCTAAAATTATCCGTAGATGTCTTCTTCAAAACAAGTATCTGGTCCTTGGAGTTCACGAAAGAGGAAAAAATCAAAGAAATGTTCGGGTAATTTATCTGTTCTCGTGCTTTTCTTTCGTCTTCCGCGTCCGTTTGGTCTGCTTTGGTTGCCTTCTTGTCTTTAGCTGGTTTATCCTTTGCCGTTGCAATTGCCTTATTCTGGCGTTTGACCGGTTTATTCTTGGTTTTGCCCATAATGAAGAGTAATTGAAAACGCGAAACTAACTCAACTGAGCGCGAAGACCTTCGATTGTGGAGACAAACTAATATAGGAGCCAGGATCCGAGCCAGGATCCGAGCCAGGATCCGAGCCAGGATCCGAGCCAGGATCCGAGCCAGGATCCGAGCCAGGATCCGAGCCAGGATCCGAGCCAGGATCCGAGCCAGGATCCGAGCCAGGATCCGAGCCAGGATCCGAGCCAGGATCCGAGCCAGGATCCGAGCCAGGATCCGAGCCAGGATCCGAGCCAGGATCCGAGCCAGGATCCGAGCCAGGATCCGAGCCAGGATCCGAGCCAGGATCCGAGCCAGGATCCGAGCCAGGATCCGAGCCAGGATCCGAGCCAGGATCCGAGCCAGGATCCGAGCCAGGATCCGAGCCAGGATCCGAGCCAGGATCCGAGCCAGGATCCGAGCCAGGATCCGAGCCAGGATCCGAGCCAGGATCCGAACCAGGATCCGAGCCAGGATCCGAGCCAGGATCCGAGCCAGGATCCGAGCCAGGATCCGAGCCAGGATCCGAGCCAGGATCCGAGCTCTGGCACCACTGGTATACAGGGTATGAACGTATTCACAACTCTGTCTCGAACAAATGATATGATAGCTGGAATCACCTTGAGTTCTAAATCGTTTGTTGACAAATGAAGTCAACCAATCAGCTCCCTTTTTGACATTCCATCGTTTATACGTCCACTGTAGGGTGCAAGGCCGCTATTCTAGAAACAACCGGATGAGTAGTTGTTGCTGGATAAATCGTTCAGTCTTCATAGTTTTCTTTTTCATTCTGTGCACTTGATTCTTTTAGATCCGACAGATTGTCACGGCAAGTGTTATAATGCCCTAAAATTCGTGAGAGCATTTTCGATCAATGTTTCTCTGGGATCGACAGACGACAGCCACGGGAAATCCAGTCAAAATTTAATTTTCCGCAAAGGGAAACGTCGGAAACACTTTACTAATGTACCTAATATGTAGGAGCTATCGATCTGTCGTGATTTTGCGGGATGAATTTTTTTTATAGTCGTGTTCATTCGGGTCGTGTTATTCCCTTGTTTCAGTGTTTGCTCAAAAGAAATGCAGCTTTGAGGAGATTACTCATTCAAAAAAACTGAATTAAAAGCAGGCATAAGAGCAAGAGGTCGTTTGGTGAATAATAAAGGGAGGCTAATTAAATTGTAAACATCTATAATTCACTGAGTGGTCTGAGTGACTTCATGAAGACAGAGATTTTTATGCGGAATGGCGGAAACTGCGTGTAGCTTCTAGCAGTTTCTGCTGTCAATGTTTGTCTTTTCGTCGCGTTCGTTTCTCCTAAACTATTACTCCAAATGCCACTATTTTTTTTCTTTTGCATGTTTGGGATCTGTGTTCTGTTGTGCGCGAAAATGAGAATATTTTGTAAAGGATTTCATTTAAAAAAAGTAGGAAAACTGAATGGTATCGATGTGTGCAATATCAAAATCATTTCGAAAAATTAGAAATACTAATGCACCAGTCAAAGTAAACCCCCACCCCCCCCCCCCCCAACCCGGGATAGGGTGGGGATTAGTGGGGATTTTGCCTCACAGGGAAAGCAAAAAACAGAAAATGCCCCACCTATTGCGGCAATTGTGGGCAGTAAATGCAGGCAAATGCCCCCACCCCAGGGGACAAATCACTAAAAATAAGTCATTTTTGTTTTACAAACTTCACACATTTTAGCTTGCAGTGGTCTGGGTTGTGTCTTTTATTGCTCAATAGGGTCTTGATCTACATGTACTAATGAGATTGAACACAGAAGAAGCCAAACAACGTGACAGTATTGCTGAAATTCGTCCTGAACTATACACGGAAGTAGAACAGAGAAGTCTGCAGTGGCCTGGACTGTCTTCTATGAACAATTCCCGCCACATTTTGCCCCACGTTGGCCCCACAGTTCCCCCACACTCCATAGTGGGGCATCAAATAACCGATTTTCCCCCACCCTCTGGGGCACTCTACCGTGTCAAAAGCGATCGCTTGCCCCACATTTGCCGCACCCTGTCCCGGGTTGGGAGGGGTGGGGGTTTACTTTGACTGGTGCATAACTGATACTTACGTTGGCAATAGCAAAATGTCAAAGTTTCAAATTTGAGCGTATTTACGCAAAGGTTCTAGCGGTTTCTTATACTGTTCGGTCTATCGGCTCTCGCGCAATGGATAATCACTTTTAGAGCTTATTCTGTACGTATGAGTCTTTTGTCAATTGCTGGGGTTATTTATGCGGGTATCAGCGGCCATCCCGAGGGGGCGGCCCACGGGCAACCAGGGGCTTAGCAGGGATTTGTAGCAAAAACATGCCCCACACGTGGGGCATTAGAGCGCTTTTGCATTTTCGTGAAAATAACCCGGGCACGTAATCTGGTAATAAGTTCATGTCCTAGATGAGTGTACCTAAATGCCGAGCCAGGATCCGAGCCAGGATCCGAGCCAGGATCCGAGCCAGGATCCGAGCCAGGATCCGAGCCAGGATCCGAGCCAGGATCCGAGCCAGGATCCGAGCCAGGATCCGAGCCAGGATTATATGCTAGAACTAAGAGTTAGGATAGCCTTGTGAACAATACTCATACGTTTCAAGCTCTATTAAAAGTGATTATACACTGAATGACAGCCGATTGATTTGAACAGTTTACTAAGTGCTAGAAACATCTACGGTTTGCATAAATTGATACGCTAAAATTTGAAACTTTCATATTTTGATTTCCTACTTTTTCAAAATGAAATCCTTTACCAAATATTCTCATTTTCGCACACAACGTAACACAGATCCTGATCATGCGAAAGAAAAATATTGGTGGCATTTGGACAAATAGTTTAGGAGACACCAAGGCGACAAACATTGGACGGCACGGAAACGAGGCTGATCAGGCAGCTGCAACCATGCTCTGAAATTCTAGAATATAATGCGGGTATCAGCGGCCATTCCCGAGGGGGCGGCCCCCGGGCACCCAGGGGCATTTGTCACAGCACCCATGACAAATACATGCTAAAACCCCTCGGGTGGGGCAGAAAAATTGTGACAAAAAACCCCCACCCCTGGGGCAACCTGGGCAACATATAAGTATTAGAAGCTAAACGTTTTAGAAGTGTCAAAATCTTAATAGTTTTATACAAATATTATCCTTTATTTCTTTGTTCTGTCTTCCCGACAGTGAATGGCTTAATTTTATCTCTTAATTTGATGACTTTACCTCAAGGACAAAGAAGAAATCGAAGAACGTCGATCGATATCGAGCGATCGAGCGAGTCCTGTGGCGAAAAACCGCTGAACGTTGAGACAGCAGATTTTTGGTAATAAGTTCATGTCCTAGATACAACAATAGGTTAATTACGTTCTATTATGTTTCGGTCATAGAACGTCAGTAACATATTGGTGTATCTAGGACATGAACTTATTACCAGATTACGTGCCCGGGTTATTTTTCACGAAAATGCAAAAAGCGCTCTAATGCCCCACGTGTGGGGCATGTTTTTGCTACAAAATCCCTGCTAAGCCCCTGGTTGCCCGTGGGCCGCCCCCTCGGGATGGCCGCTGATACCCGCATAAAATAACCCCAGCAATTGACAAAAGACTCATACGTACAGAATAAGCTCTAAAAGTGATTATCCATTGCGCGAGAGCCGATAGACCGAACAGTATAAGAAACCGCTAGAACCTTTGCGTAAATACGCTCAAATTTGAAACTCTTGACATTTTTGCTAATTGCCAACGTAAGTATCAGTTATGCACCAGTCAAAGTAAACCCCCACCCCTCCCAACCCGGGACAGGGTGCGGCAAATGTGGGGCAAGCGATCGCTTTTGACACGGTAGAGTGCCCCAGAGGGTGGGGGAAAATCGGTTATTTGATGCCCCACTATGGAGTGTGGGGGAACTGTGGGGCCAACGTGGGGCAAAATGTGGCGGGAATTGTTCATAGAAGACAGTCCAGGCCACTGCAGACTTCTCTGTTCTACTTCCGTGTATAGTTCAGGACGAATTTCAGCAATACTGTCACGTTGTTTGGCTTCTTCTGTGTTCAATCTCATTAGTACATGTAGATCAAGACCCTATTGAGCAATAAAAGACACAACCCAGACCACTGCAAGCTAAAATGTGTGAAGTTTGTAAAACAAAAATGACTTATTTTTAGTGATTTGTCCCCTGGGGTGGGGGCATTTGCCTGCATTTACTGCCCACAATTGCCGCAATAGGTGGGGCATTTTCTGTTTTTTGCTTTCCCTGTGAGGCAAAATCCCCACTAATCCCCACCCTATCCCGGGTTGGGGGGGGGGGGGGGTGGGGGTTTACTTTGACTGGTGCATTAGTATTTCTAATTTTTCGAAATGATTTTGATATTGCACACATCGATACCATTCAGTTTTCCTACTTTTTTTAAATGAAATCCTTTACAAAATATTCTCATTTTCGCGCACAACAGAACACAGATCCCAAACATGCAAAAGAAAAAAAATAGTGGCATTTGGAGTAATAGTTTAGGAGAAACGAACGCGACGAAAAGACAAACATTGACAGCAGAAACTGCTAGAAGCTACACGCAGTTTCCGCCATTCCGCATAAAAATCTCTGTCTTCATGAAGTCACTCAGACCACTCAGTGAATTATAGATGTTTACAATTTAATTAGCCTCCCTTTATTATTCACCAAACGACCTCTTGCTCTTATGCCTGCTTTTAATTCAGTTTTTTTGAATGAGTAATCTCCTCAAAGCTGCATTTCTTTTGAGCAAACACTGAAACAAGGGAATAACACGACCCGAATGAACACGACTATAAAAAAAATTCATCCCGCAAAATCACGACAGATCGATAGCTCCTACATATTAGGTACATTAGTAAAGTGTTTCCGACGTTTCCCTTTGCGGAAAATTAAATTTTGACTGGATTTCCCGTGGCTGTCGTCTGTCGATCCCAGAGAAACATTGATCGAAAATGCTCTCACGAATTTTAGGGCATTATAACACTTGCCGTGACAATCTGTCGGATCTAAAAGAATCAAGTGCACAGAATGAAAAAGAAAACTATGAAGACTGAACGATTTATCCAGCAACAACTACTCATCCGGTTGTTTCTAGAATAGCGGCCTTGCACCCTACAGTGGACGTATAAACGATGGAATGTCAAAAAGGGAGCTGATTGGTTGACTTCATTTGTCAACAAACGATTTAGAACTCAAGGTGATTCCAGCTATCATATCATTTGTTCGAGACAGAGTTGTGAATACGTTCATACCCTGTATACCAGTGGTGCCAGAGCTCGGATCCTGGCTCGGATCCTGGCTCGGATCCTGGCTCGGATCCTGGTTCGGATCCTGGCTCGGATCCTGGCTCGGATCCTGGCTCGGATCCTGGCTCGGATCCTGGCTCGGATCCTGGCTCGGATCCTGGCTCGGATCCTGGCTCGGATCCTGGCTCGGATCCTGGCTCGGATCCTGGCTCGGATCCTGGCTCGGATCCTGGCTCGGATCCTGGCTCGGATCCTGGCTCGGATCCTGGCTCGGATCCTGGCTCGGATCCTGGCTCGGATCCTGGCTCGGATCCTGGCTCGGATCCTGGCTCCTATATTAGTTTGTCTCGTCCTAGATACACCAATATGTTACTGACGTTCTATGACCGAAACATAATAGAACGTAATTAACCTATTGTTGTATCTAGGACATGAACTTATTACCAAAATCTGCTGTCTCAACGTTCAGCGGTTTTCGCCACAGGACTCGCTCGATCGCTCGATATCGATCGACGTTCTTCGATTTCTTTGTCCTTGAGGTAAGTCATATCATTATCATTCAAATTAAGAGATAAAATTAAGCCATTCACTGTCGGAAGACAGAACAAAGAAATAAAGGATAATATTTGTATAAAACTATTAAGATTTTTGACACTTCTAAAACGTTTAGCTTCTAATACTTATATGTTGCCCAGGTTGCCCCAGGGGTGGGGGTTTTTGTCACAATTTTTCTGCCCCACCCGAGGGGTTTTAGCATGTATTTGTCATGGGTGCTGTGACAAATGCCCCTGGGTGCCCGGGGGCCGCCCCCTCGGGATGGCCGCTGATACCCGCATTATATTCTAGAATTTCAGAGCATGGTTGCAGCTGCCTGATCAGCCTCGTTTCCGTGCCGTCAATGTTTGTCGCCTTGGTGTCTCCTAAACTATTTGTCCAAATGCCACCAATATTTTTCTTTCGCATGATCAGGATCTGTGTTACGTTGTGTGCGAAAATGAGAATATTTGGTAAAGGATTTCATTTTGAAAAAGTAGGAAATCAAAATATGAAAGTTTCAAATTTTAGCGTATCAATTTATGCAAACCGTAGATGTTTCTAGCACTTAGTAAACTGTTCAATCAATCGGCTGTCATTCAGTGTATAATCACTTTTAATAGAGCTTGAAACGTATGAGTATTGTTCACAAGGCTATCCTAACTCTTAGTTCTAGCATATAATCCTGGCTCGGATCCTGGCTCGGATCCTGGCTCGGATCCTGGCTCGGATCCTGGCTCGGATCCTGGCTCGGATCCTGGCTCGGATCCTGGCTCGGATCCTGGCTCGGATCCTGGCTCGGATCCTGGCTCGGATCCTGGCTCGGCATTTAGGTACACTCTCGATTGTGTTGCTTTCATGCCGCTGAGAAATTGGTGGGAAGTTTTGACAGTGACATTTCCCAGTCACTGGTTGAACATCATTGGCTGCTTTATATAGAAGGTGTTTGATTGCTGTGAAAGAGGCGGGGCACCAGAATCAGTCTCGCCGGCCGGCTAAAACTTTTCAGAGCGTTTTCTTGACTTTCTATTTTCGTTCTAAACATAGTTTGAAAAAAGCTCCAACTCGACGCGAATTTGTGCGAATTACTTTAAATTTTCACAGATTGTTCGCAATTATATCAGCTAAAAAAATAGTGTCGGCGATTTTTTATTTTTTTAAAAGAGAGGCGCTGAGAGCGATTCCCGCATCTATACTTGGATTGCGTGTTAGCAGTTTCACGAATACCGAAATATCTTCAGAACGGCTTCAAATTTCCACAATCGCCGTCACGGTTTCGTGGGAGTCCAGAAAAGCAAACAGATCTTAAATTCATTAAATTGCCGTGGAGTTGGAGCTCCTGGAAACCAACTCGCTTGTTCGGAAATGAAGTTTATTTAAAAATCGCACTTTTATCAAAATTACAAACCTTAGGTATATCGTTGTTGCCAATTTTATAAGCTTTAAAATGAGGTATAATTTATCTAAATATGACGAATATTCGAGACGCTACTTAATTTTCTCCGGAACAGTACCCCGAAGGTATACGATAACCTTAAAACACTAAATTTGTAGCAACCTGCTAATTCTTAAGCACTCCATGCTTGGTTTAAACTTTGCGTCAAACTGTCAATAACGTGAACGTTCTTTGTGCAAGATTTCACCGAGTTCATCGACAACAATCGGCCTGTCATGAACCCGGGATGGATGCTCAGGGCTGACCCGGGCTGACCCTTCTTCAGTCAATCTTCTGCAAACGTTTACATGATTTTAACTTCCAACCCGGGTCAACCCCCCTTGCCGGGTAACCCCTTTCGAGACCCGGGTTGACCCGGGTTGAAGGATTCAAAAATTGTTAAATTTACTCATGTAAACACGGGTTGGTCTGACCCGGGTTCATGTAAAGTGTCGACGAAAAGTCAACCCGGGCTGAGATTTTCGCGTCGATAATATAGAGCATGCGCAAACGTACTAATTATATCAAAACAAGATGGCGTCGAAAGACAAATCAATGTGGCAGTGGAGTAACAAAATGATAGAACACTTGATAACGAATCTACAAGAGTAAAAGAGCGAGATCGACTATAAGAATGTAGACTTCAATGCAGATGTAGTTGCTTTGTATTCGCACTTACGTGAGCGAATGGCTCGGGTATTTGACAAGGAGAATCACGAATAACCGGTGACTGTGAGCCACTTCAAGTTGTTTCTGCTGCTGCATCAGCATTATCAGTAAAATGCCATGCATCTGTGCACAAGCACACAACATGGGTAAAATGGCTGAGAGCAACACCACCCCCAATTTCCCCGCCATTTTCTTTTTTTAAATAAAAAATAATAATGCACTGGATACCAGATCTCTGACCGAGCAGACATAAAAGCTGACCCGGGTCAGCCCAGGGTTGGATCAACCCCGCCGCCTCGAATGACAGGCAACCGGGGTTCATGTGAAGCAAAAATAAAATCAACCCTTGGCGGTGACCTGACCCGGGTTGGCATCCATCCCGGGTTCATGTAAACGGGGCCTAAAACGCAGGTAACGGATAACAGGTAACGGGTAATGGCTAGGTTAAGTTTATTTGTTTTAGAAAAATTCAAAGAAATGTCCGGTGTTAATAAAAAAAAAGAAGGAAAAATACCGGCTTTGATATACACCATTATCCTGACCCAGTGATAATCATAATCGGAAATGGAATGAGTGGGTGCGGTTAGCAGCTGTTAGTGGAGGGGCTAGCGTTACGCGACGACCCCCGCTAAGAACGGCTGTGAAGGAGCTACAATCATAGATAAAAAATGTTGGGACAGTTGACAAAAATTACGATTATATGAAAATAAAAATACCTGACGCAAAATTAACACAGCTGCAGCTTCCTAAACCCGAAAAAGATCAGATTGAACGTGCTCTTATAACCACATCGGAAGGGGGGCCGGAGTAGGGGTTAATTTAATGGACACTCTATTAAATATTAAAGCGTTGCTAAGATACGGATTTCGATACATCAATAACACGTTTGTGACCCTGATAAATACTTCCAGCTATGAATAAATATGAATATACTATGAATATACCGTGATTTTAAAATTTCTGCTTAAAGTGAACTGTTTAAAAAAACAAAACAAAAATACTTAAAAGATAAGCCTCAGACTCTATTAACAGGTTTTAGTTTCCTTTACTGAGGTAAAACTCGTGAGCTTTCTTTACTACAGTAAACCTACCCGACATGTCAAATGAAAAGATAAACAAATTACAGATGTGTTTTGTGCTGTACTGTTGACACACTGGTATCTAAATAAACGGAGTGATGACAGTTCTCTGTTCTACGCTAATTTTAGCCTTCAAGTTTAGGCATTCGCAAAAGGCTTAGCGATGGAACCAGTGTAGTTTTGCTCGTTTCTCTTCTTTTACTCATTATATATGCTCACTAGGAGAGCTAACAGAATTCGCTTCATTTTAATGTTTGTTGATGTATATTCCTTCAAGGCAAACTTGCCAATTGCAGTTAACTCTATCTATTGTTTTGAGAAGCATTTTCAACTTCGCCGTCGTGCATGAGTTCGGAACTGACTTTATACACGCACAAAGCATGGGCTACCCCCGGGGGGGGTACTCCTGTTTGTGACGTATTATGTATGTGCCGCCCGGGTGGGTCAGGGTTTTGAGCTCCGTTTGGGCAGGTAGGGTCAGGGTTTTGGCCTGATTTGGGCAGATCAGGGTCAGGATTTGAGTATAATTTGGGTGCAGTCAGGGTCGGGGTTCAGTATTTTTTAGGCAGTTAGGTTTTTTTTAGCTACTATGTCAAAAAAAGACATTCTGTTGCCGCATTTTGATCGCCTGCCCACATGCAAGCACTGAGGTTCCCGTACTTCAGTACTTATCTATGTACTTCATCTGCTGATTTGTTTACCCAATGCCACGTCCCGACTTGAAATGTTCCGTATTTTGCATGCAATCCCGGTACGCGGTATACCGGCCGGGATATATATCCGACCTTGTTTTGAAAACAATTTAAAGAAGGGGCATTCAGGTTTTTTTTTTCCCAAAAGGGGGCAATCAGGGTTTTGGAGCTCGGATTCGGTCAAACAGGGTCAGGGTTTGAGCCTCTTGGCCTCACATACATACCCATTTTTCATGTAAGTACCCCCCCCCCGGGGGGGCTACCCTGGTTCCAGAGGGGCTCAGTTACGAATATACTGTAATATGCCGCGATCGAAAGAGTATTGATTCCCCGAAGGAGTTTTGTTTTGCGTGACGATCGCGACTCGTGCTGAAATCTTGATTTAAGCTGGTCTCGCTTCGCTCGCCCCGACGATTTCGAGCCTCTGGTATCCAGGGTAAGCATGGGCCGGCTCAAGGATGGTTCGAAGAGACATATCTATCGTAACCTGGCCGCGGCTCTTTCCACGCTCTGCAAAAAAGATTTCAGAGTTTCAAGTTTTTGACTATATTTGTGGACTTGCTGAATCAAACTGACTTTGTGTATGTAACTGATGCCGCATACATGGGCATACATGTATGTGTAATGTGCCTTTCTTCCAGTGTGCGTTCCAATCTGCAGGCTTTGTGCCTCTGTAACCGAAATGACTCAATTAGAAAGAGGTTGAAGAAAGTAAGTTTGCCGTGAACAGAGTGAATTGCAGAGTGGATGTCGCAGTTCAGTTCTGTAACCAAAATTCATGATTGGTTTTGAATGCCAAGTACAGAAAAATATGTTAGATGAAAAAAAATACACGCAAAGGTGCCTTGAATTTACTGCTACATCCCTGTCGCTGTACATAGAAGAAACTAGCTCATGAGGCGGCCGATGCATGTTAAAATCCTCCTAACACTGATCGCGTGAACGCAAGGACTGAACGGCATGAATCTGCTTCTGTGCAGATACGAGTACGTGATTGCACTTTTCTAATTAAACCTTCAAAAAAGTTGACACATGTCACCTAAATCAACAAGGTTTAGATTTACTCCGAGATATACCCACCCTTTTCAGGTAGGTTTACTGCAGTAAAGTTTCTTTTCATCCTCCCGCTGTTTCTATCGTAACTAACCAGAGATAAGTTTACTACGGTAAACTACGAAAAGGGGGTCACATTCGAAAAAGGGTTTACTATAGTAAATAGCGCTTTACTGCAGTAAACTTTGGCGAGTGTGACCTCAGCCACTAATATGTATAACGCCAAGGCAAAAAAAACCACCAGAACACTGGCCAAACCCCTGGGACTCTTCGCCTCTTACCGGCCTCCAGGTAACCATATTTGTTATTTTTCTTCTTGTCGGTCCCGCGCTTAGTTGTCAGAACGAGCAGTCCAATGTCCATTCTTTCACGTGTCGGGCGAGAATGCTCAAGACCGGTCTATAAGCATTTCGAAACACGTTAAACCCTGCAGCAATCCTCTCCACGGCACTTTTTCCGTTCTACACATCCCCCTTCCTCCCCTCTACTACTCCCCTCGGTTTATTATACATATTCCCTCAGTTTACTCGGCTTCCCCTCCAAGCTTCAGTGTTTTCTGTATAGCATCCCGCCCAAGAAGAGATTGCTATACATGATATGGTGGGCTCACATTGGACTTGCTCTATCCCCTATGAGCTCACTAGGGTCCCCATCCCCTTAGCTATCAATATCTTCGTTATCTATTTATTTATGTATCTATTTATTGTATTATATTAATAATAATAATAATAATAATAGCATTTATTTAAACACGGTATTGGCGATACTGCAGCATTCAGAGCTGATGTGGCCGTGATAATACAAAAGAATTGAAACGATAAAGGAATCTAACTAACCTCATTGATTATGTAAATTACAAGTTTTTGATTGAAAGACTATTGCATTATAAGATATTGGAATGATACTAATTGAATAGTTGGAAGACTAACTAATTGACTAATAACTTAATTAGATGAATAAGCGAGTAGTTGTGTAAATGGATAGGCGGATGTCTAATAAATAAGTAAACACTTGGACGAGTAAACATGAATAAGTTAGGCATGCATAAATAAAACATATTAGTGGTATGAGAACTTATCAGTGTTGATCCTGACATTTGGTTGCAGTGGTATGGAGTTAATATACTTTTTGACAAGTTTTTTAAAGGTCGAGTGTTTTTTATCTTTAGGAGATCCAGTCTAGGTAGTTCCACAGTACGGATGCTCTGTACGTGATTGACTTGCGTATAGCATCTGTACGTGGATGTGGGATGACTAGCCTATGAACGCCTCTTAGAGAGTGTGTATTGTTTCTTAGTGTGAAGAGTTTATTTGGGAGTTTCTCTGAGTTGAGCGATTTGTGAACAAACGTTGCTAGCTTATATTTGTAATTCCAGAACAGCGGATTCCAGTGTGCCTTGTTGATGACGTCTGCACTGGGAGTGGTCCAGTCACATCTGTGGATGATCTTGGCAGCTCGAACATGCATCCTCTCAAGATCTTGAAAGAGGGTCGTGTTGCAACTGCCCCAGATAATCAGTCCATAGGTGATGGAAGGCAGGATCACTTTAAAGTAAAATATCTCAAGACTACTCAATGGAAGAAACCGTAGTGCTTTAAGCAGATTAAGTTTCTTGGCAAATGATTTTATTGTCTCTTGAAGATGCATGGTCCAGTTCAGCTTATTATCTATGTTAATTCCGAGGCATCTAGTTGAGTTGACTATCTTGATGTTATTGTTGTTAATTGTTAATGCTGGAATGGGGCCTACGAATTGCTTTCTTGATATAAGCATTGCTTCACATTTTTTAGGGTGTAATGTAATATTCATGCCCCCTTCCCGGCTCACAGTCTAGGATTGCTATCTACCGCTAGCCACCTTCGTCATTTTTCGTCATTTTACGACCCTGAACTAATTACACATAGTTTGCCCTCCCCACTCCTTTCATTCCGCTTTCATCTACGTTTTATACGACCGTTTTCTTCCGATATATTCCCTTATATTCTCCCACATAAGTACGACTTTACATATTGAGCAATCCCGTAACCGGCCCGCCCCTTATATTTGGCATTTCTCAATTCCCACATTCCTCCACAGCAATCAAAGCTCCTCCTCTCCCCAGGCCTAGGCAACCCCTCATTGGTTTATTCTCCCCTTCTGTTATACTACGGATACATTTCCACTTTTATGTCCAACTACACATTTACCTTTGATCATAAATGTCACTTTATTCATTATTTTTTCCTCTGTGTTACCTACACATTTCAGTATCTTAATTTATCATTTTTTCCACTTATTACCCTGTTTTCAATAACACCAAGATACACTGCTTTCATTTAAATAGCTATTTATTTTTCCTCCGGGCTCACTGCTTCCATGCTTCTCCTCCTTCAATTTCCTCATTTTCATGGCTTTTTCTTTAGTCCAGGCTCACTCTGTGTTTTCTCTACCAATTATTACTCGGGCTGCCTGTGGCAGCACCGAGTCTTAAAATGCAAGCCGTTATTTATTTTTTTGTTGGGTGTCGCAAAATGTCTGCGCATGCGTTAAAGGTCAAGTTCACCACCAATCTCGTACCCAGACCCCATTTGTTTCTTACTGCGCATGCTCGAGCATGCGCAGTAAGAAACAAATGGGGTCTGGGTACGAGATTGGTTCACCACCAATCAGATCGCACTGTGCTGGTAACACTCGCCAGGTTAATTTTTGTACAGAATTTAATACAGTATAATCAAGATGGCCCTCGGACTTGACGGACGGCTGTACATAGGCTAGTTTGAGGTACGTTTGGTAGGTTTTATGCCATATTTCATTTTACTTTCGGTCATAGTACATACCAGCGCAAACACCGTGGTCGGTAGTCCAACACTAAAATATTTTGACCGTGTTTTTGGCCGGTTTACCGATCTCGTATAAAGACTTGTGTACGTTATACTATACAAGACTGAATAGCTGATTTATAACGAAATATAGCGATTTACTAGCAAATATATACACTGTGGTTGAGCAGTTATAGCTTACTCTACTCTATCGAAGTCTGAAAACATCTGAATTCCTGAACTGTGAGAGGAACGTTAACAGTATACACGAAGCCAGAAATATACACATTCCGCACAGAATTATGATGAGACAAGCACTATTCAACTCTGAAGGTAAACTTAAGTTTAAATTAAAGATCTACTTTGGTCTTTTATTGTGGATTAATGTGTATGATTGTAATGTGAGTAATCTGTACAGGGTGTACATGCTCAAATATATTCTAGTATTCTGTACGTTGTGTTTTTTAACAGCGATTATCTGTTTGAATTTGACGAAGCTTTGCCTGGGAAGAATCTTAATCTTATGGGAAATGCAACTTGTATATATCTTAAATACCAACAAAACATCCGGATCGGAGGCTGAAGAAATGGTAAACATAAATTTATATGAACACAAAGTGGATAAACAGCTTAAAGAAGATTGTAGATCTCGCTACGCGAAATTCATTGCTAGTACTGGTTGTACTGAGAAATTTAAAAGGAGAAAACATGTCAGGTCACGTGAACCAAGTCGTCTGCCACTGAAAGGTCTGAAGCGTGTTTTTCACAAAAGTAGAAAGTTCAGGAAACCTGTTCGCGTTTACATAGCAAAACACTATCCAAAGTCATCGAATATTCACCAATACACCAAGGTTTGTAAACTTAATAGGAAGGAGAGTTTTAATAATTATTTCTCGAGCTCTCATCAGAGAATTTCGAGAATGAAGCAATCGAAACACAATAAGTTTAAATTGAAAGGCACAAAGGTTTTTATGAAGACAAAGCATACAAAATCGAATAAGCAGAAACTAGTCAGTTATGTTATGTTTAAACAAAAGTTAAAATCTTGCATTGAAATGCATCATTGTACTAGGAATACAATACTCTATATTTACAAAAGTAAAAACCACAAGAAAAAGTATTGTAGAATTGTATTATGCCATGACATTGAAACCGAACCCAGACCTGTTCTTATACACCCAGATATGACTGTTGTAGCACTTTATTGTCAAGGGAATGTTTCAGTGTTTGATCATTATACTGGCTATAAGATTGATACAGGTAATTGGGTCAGAAATGTAGAGGGTGAAGCTTCTAGTAATAGCAGTTTACAAGTAGCTGTTTACAAGAATCTTAATCACAGAGTGAATTATTGTCACTTCTGTCTTTCTAGAGATGTAGAAAAAAACCCAGGTCCTCATATTAATCCTAGTAAGACAATTCATGCATCTTACTGCCAAGGTAATGTGTCCGTATTTGGCTTGAATGCAGGACAACAGTGTGTTGCAATGAGTTTATGTGCTCTTATCTACAACAATAGATATTCAATCACCTCGTCGAAAGACTTAGATCAGGTTATGAATATTGGTAATGAATTATATTCTAACTTATTGAGATTATCTCATCAGTCATATTTAATGCTAACAGAATTACCTACTATGGTAACAATGTTTGACTCTAACTATCGACTTCAGTACAGTGAAAGTTATACAGGAAGGTTACATGGTGCTTCTTCAATCCCACACTTTCCATACTGTATGCCATTGGATTGTGCTTTGCATTCTTTAATTCAAGAAACTTTTAATTCCTTTGTTTTAACAATATGATCTGTGGCTGTTGGTATTTATTGTACTTTAGATGGTAAATTTAAAATATTTGACTCCCATGGTAGAGATTCATTTGGCATGATTCATAGCCAAGGAACATGTGTACTGTTGGAAGTGCAAACTTTAAATCATTTAAAGGAATATTTCCAATTGCTATATACAAATGGTGTTTTATTTGAGCTTAAAGGTGTGCATGTTGAAGTTATAGCAAATGAATGTGTTTCAAGTGCTACTGAACAACATATTGCATCAACTGACCAAAATGTTAATATAGACAATGGGAACATACATGTTGGACAGATTCAACAGTGTTGTGCCATATCATTTTACTCAATATGCTTTGCTATCATCAAGCCATGTGGTTACTGGAATTCCGTTACATTAGATGCTATTTTTGAGCATGCCAATCTATTTTACAATGAATTGGTAAATAATGATGTAAATGAATTGCCAAGCACACTTAAAGTATATGATGCTCATATAAGTGTAGAATATAGGTCAAAGTACCAGGGAATACTGTCACATAATTCTGCTTCTAATTTATTTCTTCAAAGATTAATTGTAGAAAATACCAATGAGACAATAACTGGCTTTTTTCTATGCTTCTCAGACTGTTGCATAAGTTGTGTGCTGAGCAAAAAAAACAATGGCTTTAAGTATTTCATCATAGCATATGATGGCAGTCAAAAGATTAACAAGCATGACTTGGTGTGTGATGCTGACTCTCTTATTCAAACTCTTTTCAATATTGTAACAAACAGACCTAATTGTACTGAAAAAGCATATACCATTACTTTTTTATCATGTTTCTGTCAGTTGACAAATACTGAACGGGTTAAGATTATGAGGAAGCATAAGTCAAGAAAACAAAAAAAAGGAATAATTACAAAAAAAGAGTGCTGTTATACACAGATGGAACCTCCAAAGAAAAAGGTGATGCTAGAAAATAAAAGAGAGATATACAGATCAATGGATCCAACAGAAAAGGATAAATTACTCGAAACTTATGCTGAACAATACAGATCAATGGACCCAGCAGAAAAAGATAAATTACTTGAAAGTTATGCAAAACAATACAGATCAATGGACTCGGCAGAAAAGGATAAATTACTTGAAACTTATGCTGAGCAATACAGATCAATGGACTCAGTAAAAAAGGATAAATTACTTGCAACCTGTACAGAAAAATACAGATTATGCGATTCCAAAATGAAAGAACAACAAAAAATTGCCAGACAAACCAAAAAGAGCTTTAACTATGGCATAGATCATTACATTTCAAATTTTCAGAAAAAAATAAAGGAGGGTCCATATTATGTATGCTCTGTGTGCCACAGAATACTTTACAGAAAGTCGGTGATTGAGTTGAATAAAAGTAAGTATAAGATTGAGCATGCTTTCACTGATAAAAAGTCATTTGATGACAGACATTACATTTGTAAAACTTGTCATTTAAAGGTGCTGAAAGGAAAAACACCATGCCAAGCTGTATCTAATAAAATGACTGTTGATGAAATACCTCCAGCACTTGCAGTCTTAGAAAAACTTGAACAAATACTTATAGCACAGCGAATTGTTTTTGAGAAAATAATTGTAATGCCAAAAGGCCAACAAAGAAAAATTAAAGGAGCTATTTGCAATGTCCCTGTTGAATGTGAACAGACATGTAATATTTTACCACGTCCTCCTGAAAGAGCAGGTATTATCATGTTAAAACTGAAAAGAAAACTGGAATTCAGAGGTCATGTGTACTTTCAAGCAGTGCGTCCTCAATTTATACTCAATGCACTTAACTGGCTTAGAATACACAATGCATTGTACAATTCAATAAGAATAGACATTGACAATATAGACATAACTCTTACATCTTTACAACAGAGTGAATCTACTTCAGATGTACCAACAGACATTATTTTGAATAATGAGGTAAACCGTGTAGATGATATCGCTGAAAAACAGCTAATTACTATAGATAATGCACATGAAGAGAATGATGATCCTCTAAATGAACACAGAGCACCAACTAATGAGACATGTCTACAATCTGTCTTACCAAATTATCCTGTTACTGTAGACCAAAAGGAAAATGTTTCAAGAGGGACTGAAATATATAATATTGCACCAGGAGAAAACAAACATCCTGTATCATTCATGATGGACAAACAATGTGAAGAGTTAGCATTCCCAGTATTGTTCCCTAAAGGAAGATTTGGTTATAATGCAGAAAGAGAAATTAAGTTGACACCTGTAAAATATTTCAATGCACGACTGTTACATTATAGTGGTAGATTTGCAACCAATCCAGAGTATCTTTTCTTTGCACAGTTCATAATTGAACAAAAGAAAGTGTCAGACAGTATTAATATTGCTCTAAAAAAAATTAGTGGACACTCACTAACTGTTTCTCAATTAAGATCAAATACCCAAATCTTACAAAATCTTATTTGTCAAGATCAGGCATATTTATTTTTGAGACAAATTCCAGGCACCCCACCTTACTGGCAAAAGTTTATGTATGAAATAGTTGCCATGGTAAAACAGCTTGGTATTCCAACATGGTTCATGACCTTATCATGTGCTGATCTTAGATGGCCTGAGCTCTTTCAGATTATTGCTAGAATAAAAGGCATGCATATGACTAATGAACAAGTTGATGCTTTATCTTACAACGAGAAATGCTCAATGCTAAATCTGAATCCTGTTGTGGTTGCTAAACATTTTCAGTATAGAGTTGAAACATTTTTCACACAGGTTTTACTTAGCAATGCAAATCCAATAGGTAAAATAGTTTATTATGCTCTTCGTATTGAATTTCAAATGAGAGGCTCTCCTCACTTACATGCATTGATATGGACTTCAGACTGTCCAAAACTAACACAAGACAACAAACAAACCTATATAGATTTTATAGATAAGCATGTACAGGCCTATCTACCAAATGAGGAAATTGATCCTCAACTGTATAAGCTGGTTAAAACTTATCAAAAGCACAACCATTCAAAAACCTGTAGAAAATACAAAAATGTTCGATGTAGATTTAACTTTGGTCAGTTTTTCACAAACAGAACAATTGTAGCAGAACCACTTTCTGATGATCTAGATGAAGAAATAAAGGAAAGATCCCTTTACAGACAAAAGGAAATCCTTACTTTAGTAAAGGAAAAAATTGACAATGTATTGAATCCCAGTAAACCAGATTATGACCCCAATTTAACTGAAGCTGATATTTTCAGTTCTATAGGTATATCAGAAGATCAATATTATTGGGCATTATCAATATCACCTGATTCTGACTATGAATTGCACCTCAAAAGGCCACTAGACAGCTGTTTTATTAACAACTACTTTGTGGCAGGTATAAAGGGATTTAATTGCTGCAAATGTTGACTTGCAACCGGTGTTTAATCATTACAAATGTATCACATATGTATGCTCATATTTCACAAAAGATGAAACTGAATGTTCACAAGCTATCATGAATGCAGCAAAAGAGGCCAAAACTTCAAGTATGAATATCAGAGATGGTTTGAAAAAAATAGGTGCTGCTTTTCTCTCAACAAGAGAAGTTAGTTCACAAGAATGTGTTTACAGATGTATGCCTGAATTGTGGTTACGAAAAATCTTTCCAGCGACAGTGTTTGTTAGTACAGATTTACCAGAGAAAAGAATACGAGTTGCAAAGACCCAACAGGAACTAGATGAATTAGATGACAATAGTACAGATATATTCAAGTCCAACATAATCGAGCGTTACCCTAATAGACCAAACTCTATGCCTGTAGTTGATAAACTTTGTCTAGCTGAGTTTGCTGCCTACTATTACAAAGAGTATAGAAAAGACTGTGAGCTGACAAATGATACCCAGCCAGAGGTTCTCACTGATGAAGTCATTGAATTACAACATTCTACTGCAAATGACAATTTACTCCCACATCGAATAAGATTGATGAGTACTAATGAAGTCATGAAATGTAGAAAAATAAAAGCTGTTATAAGATACCACACCCCAAACAAGACAAAAGAACCTGAACACTTTTTTCACCATTTGCTGATGCTGTATTACCCATGGAGAGTAGAGAATAATCTTGCAGGTGCAAATCAATCATATGCATCAAAATTTTATGAGGCTGATGTTAGAGCAGTTGTAGAACACAATAGAGCAATATTTGAGCCTGATGCACAGGCTCTTGCAGATGCATTTGAATATCTAAGACAAAACCAAGGTAATATCACACACTCATATGATGCAATCAATGATCAAGAAAATTCTGATTTTTATGCAGATGAACAAGATGACTCAGTACCTGAAGAATCATTTAATGAACAATTACCTTCAGATCTTGCTTCCACGTTTGAAGCTAACCAACAATTGTCATCAGGAATAACAATACACAACCAACCTGCAGAAATCGCTGATGACACACTTAGCTTCGTGACTCTGTTAGATCCTTAAACAATGAACAACGATATGCCTATGATAATGTTCTCTCCTGGTGTAGAAATAAAATGAAAAGTATGAATAGCCAAAAACCAGAAAAAGTGAAACCAGTCTATCTATTTGTAAGTGGTGGAGCCGGTGCAGGGAAAAGCCACTTGATTAAAACAATTTACCACACTGCAATAAAAACCTTCAGACATGCTCCTATCAACCCTGAATTGCCTACAGTTCTTTTAATGGCTCCAACGGGTGTAGCAGCTATTAACATTAATGGAACAACAATAAATACTGCTTTAGCAATTCCTAAAGAAACAGGAGATAATGTACCTGCAATGTCAGATCAAAAGAAAACACAGCTAAGACTGTCATTAGCGGAACTGAAACTGATAATAATAGATGGGATTTCCATGGTTGCAAATACTACCTTACTTAACATCCATCAAAGATTAAAAGAAATATTTGGTACCTCTAACTCTGAACTGTTTGCTGGCATAAGCATCATTGTTGTAGGTGATCTATATCAATTGCCTCCAATACGTAGGAAACATGTTTTTGAGGACTACAAAAATGACACTTTCAATCTATGTCATCCGTGGCAAGTTTTTACATTAATAGAGCTCACTCAAATTATGAGACAAAAAGATGACAAGGCATTTAGTGAACTTTTAAACAGATTCAGGACAGGTTCCCAAAGTGAAGAAGATATCCAGTGCATTCAATCTAGATCAATAACACCAACAGATGATAATTATCCATCAGATGCGTTACACATATGGGCTGAGAATAAACCTGTTAATGAGTACAATCTTACAAAATTAGAGCAAATACCTTCATCACAGTTCACTCTTAAGGCAATAGATCAGTACCCACAAAATGTCACAAGACAAGACATTGATAGAGTTTTATCAAGAGGAAGATCTGAAACAGGTGGACTTGATTCTGAAATACTTGTCAAACAAAGTGCCAGGATAATGTTGACTACTAACATTGACATTGCAGATAGACTCATTAATGGCCAAATGGGAACTGTAGTTAAAATTAAAATCAATCAAAATACCCAAAAGCCAACTATGGTCTATGTTAAGTTTGATGATGATGAAGCTGGAAGGAAATCTATTGAAAAATGTCCCAACCCTTTTGCCAGAGAAAACAGAGCTGTACCTATCGAACCTGTGTTGGCAAGAATAAAAGTAAGACCAGGGAAAGCCTCATCTCCAGAAATACAAAGAATACAATTTCCATTAACACTAGCATGGGCATGTACTATACACAAAGTACAAGGACTAACATTAAACAATGTTGTTATCAGTTTCAATTTAAATAAGCAAAGAGCATTCAACTATGGACAGATTTATGTTGCATTGAGTCGTTCAACCTCCTTAGCAGGAATTCATATTTTGGGACAAATTGAGAACAAACATATAAAAGCAAATTCTAGAGTTCAAGAAGAATATGAAAGATTGAGAAACATTTCATTGATAAGTATGCAGCCAGTACGTACATGTATGATCCTACCAAATACACAGCAAAATAATTCATCTGTTCTTACTATATGCCTTTTGAATATAAGATCTCTCAGAAAGCACAGCATTGACATCAAATGTGATGCAAATATTTTCAATAGTGATGTCATAGCTCTTACAGAAACGCAACTCCTCCCTCATGACAATGATAGAGAAATTAGAAATAATTTGTATCCGTTTACACTGTACAGGCAAGATCATGTTTCTGACAAATACTCCAGTCTAGCAATCTGTATCAACAATCATCTAGAAATCGAAGAGCAAGAATATTTCGCATTGCTGAATGCACTTAAATTTGTTGTTATTAATACTACGACCCAACAAACTCACTCATTTCTTCTTCTCTATCGGAAACACAGCTCAAATATCTTGCAATATATAGCTGGTATAGAATATCTTCTGAAGAGTTATTATGTTGATATGATCCTTGGAGACTTTAATATAAATTACTTAAATGAAAATGATATTAAACCGCTTATATCTTTAATGAATTCAATGGAATATAGACAAATTGTACAACAACCAACTTTTATTTCAGCTGGAAGTTTATTAGACCATATCTATTTAAAGCCAGCAGTCTTTAATATAATCCAGAATAGTGTTGTTAGTGTTTACTATTCTGATCATGATGCTATCAAAATATCAGTTATATTTAAGTGATCATAAAAAACTATTAAAAATAACATTACATAGCAAGTAAATTTGACATAACCCTAATTATATCATAGTAGACTTAAAGGGAACTTTGACTGAAGAATAATGTTGATTCTGCAGTGTTTGTTATGAATGCCTAAATACATTGTTGTGTTTGTCTACAGTAAATTGTACAATAATTAGATGTCATTTATGCACCAATATTCCTATCCATAAAACTCATTTGAATTTCTTGCACAGCACCATCTTGATTCTCATGATGTCACAATGTTACTTCTATTTTACATGTGGGAGATTGGCACTAGTTCATAAAAATGCAAGATGGTGGACCTCAGACCTACTCGTGTAAGTATACTTTCGCTAGAAAACCTTTATTGATTAAATGAAAGCGGTTCCTTGGAATTGTTCTTAGTTAATGAGGGAATAAAGGTGGAATAATTTTAGAGTAATTTAAAGACTGCAGGTTATTATAAAATATACACAAAAAATGACAAGACAAGTTGAACCATATTCGATCGAATGAAAGATGCAATTATATATTTATGAAAATCAAATGAATATGAGCGTTTATGAACTCCAACAAAATATTTATTTTTTGGGAAGTTCTTTTCCTAAATTTGGGATGCGGCTTATCTACAGATGCGGCTTATACAAAGGTCTTTGTTATATAAAAAAAACAGTTCAAAGGTTTCCATAAGTCTGTAGTTTAAAGTGCTTCTAACCCTTGAAATATTTCTACCTATAAACCTTTGAAACGTTTTGAGTACTTCTGCAAATAAATGTTTGCTTATTGATAATGTTGTATGTTCTATGCTTGTTTGAAATGGTGCAAAATTGACCTATCCTAACCCATAACTGCGTTACAAAAATCCTGGGTCAATTCCCGGCTCGACTTCATCTCGTTAATGCTTTATCCTCCATGGCGCGCCCTTTCTATCACAACAACATTGATTTATATAAAATATACATAGTTTGTGAGTGGTTAATAAAGAGTAAAGAAAATATTCTTGTTATACAAAATGCTAAGTATTTATTCAAATTATTGCAAAGTTGAATTAATGAGATGACGTCTACGCAGGATTCGACAGCCTTTTTCTAATGTGGTCATAGGTCAGGAAAGGTCAATGTTTCACCATTTCCAACAAGCGTAAAACATAAAGTATTCTTGGAAATCCAAAAACTGCTTCGAAAAAGTACTCAAAACCTTTCAAAGGTTCATTGGTAGAAAAATGTCAAGTAGAGTTAGAAGCTCTTTAAAGTTGTAAAAAAAAAAAATTGTTTTGTAAAGAGAATAAGAAAATCCAGCTTAGACCAAGGATATTTATTCAGTCATGTAGATGTTGTTGTGTACTTACAATAGTAACACAGGTATTTGATATGTATGTTCTCACATTTCATAGTCATGTCATGCTCTTATTTAGTGAATTATCATCAACATACTGTATGTAATAACAGTGCATATACTGCACTATCCATACAGTACACACTGCACCCAGAATGTTTAGGTGCTGAAGAAGTACATCATGGCCTACTTGTAGGTATGTGGTTAATGAACCTATGAGAAAAACCTCACCTTTTAAATAGAGGTATCATTAGTGATGATGTGGGTGGGCAATACTGTATAATGGACTTCACATGCAGCTCATACAACGTTACCATAGTCTGATGTAATGTATTGTTTATTATTTTCTCACATTTGTATTCTATTCTCCTTTACAGATTACTCAAATCCAAATCAAGACTGTGTATAAAACAGCATGAGTCTTCACTGCAAGAGATAATGACATACTATAGTATGAAAACTTCAAGGAAATACGTGTAACAGATACACCTAACCACACATTGATCAAATATGGTGTATGAAGAAACAGATTACATGCAAGGTTACATGTATTCATTAACAGAAAAAGATCAGAATATGTCATAATGAACTCTGAATAAGAGACGTGTCTGCTGCTTATGACCTAATAACCAGGAATGGAGTTATGGGCTATCAACAATGATCCACTTGAAAAGAAATGACACTTCATGATCTACTTGGAATAACTTGCCACATGCATGGATTTCAACTACAATGTGCCGTATAAAGTTAATACAAGAACACATGGAATAGACTAAGCTCTCACTGCCAAATGAAGAAAAGAAATGTGAAATACAATCACACCTACATGTAGCTATTGCCCAGATAAGTGTGAACCCTCACCAAACTGACATATGTGTCAAATATCTGCAAGTATCTGTCACATATCTGTGACAGTACTACATGTTATCTGCAATGGTTTTTCCATATCTGCAAAATATTTACAGATATTGTTGAGATATGTGGTAGTTCTCTTAAAATATCTGCAACTTATCTGCATAAGTCCACAGATATTCAACATATATGCAGAAAATTGGGAAAAATATACGTAATAATAAATTATTAATATAAAACCATCTGTTGTCATGTGGTCATATTGTACAGCTATAGCTAGTATTCTAACGGGCTACAGGAATATCTACGAGTGGTCTGAAGATAACATTACAATAAATATTCTAAAAATGTTTTTTATTTATATAATGTACCTATCAATGTCAACCCCCAAAGGCCGGGCAGATGTGGGGCATTTGACCATTCTTGGTGTCCCCACCATGGGGAATTTGAACAGGAGCCTGGACCCCAGGCTGGGGACATTTGACTTTTGGAAGAGAGGGACTGGTACTAAATATCGGTGCCTCATGTTTGTCAGGCATTTTGGATTCGTCGAAAAGGTAGGTTTACCGTCCAGTTCACATTAAAAATATAAATTAATTTAATACTTCTGTCAACGCTTCATTCCTATTAACTATAGATAATTCCAAATACTACTTGAATTTGTGTAAATCAATTTGATACAAGGGTTGGGGATTTGATCCGTTTTGACCCAGAATTTAGTCCCCAAGGTGGGGATTTTGACCAAAAATTCTCCTCAAAAGCCAAATGCCCCACATCTACCCGGGCTCCCCCTCCCCCCCCCCCCCCCCCCCCCCCCTGGGGGTTGACATTGATAGGTGCATAACACATACAGCAATCTCACAAAATCTTACACATGCAGCAGTAATAAAACAGCTAGGTCAACAATTATACATACACAAATTATACGCTTTGATAAACAAAAGTCAAACTGTTCTGTGTTCACAATTTAATATTATTATTATTGAGCACATGGTTTCGAGCACATAAATATACATCATAATGTTAACATCTTTCAAACAATCTAACGTTACTTACATAAGTCAGAAGCGTAGGTTTCATAACTCTCTCCGGGAAAGAGGAACTTTGGTGACTGGCTTATACATTGAGATTGATGCAGAAATGAAGTACAAGTTATCAGTTGCATGAGTTGGCCGGTAGTATATTTAAACTTGACGTCTACGAGGTGCATCCTCAGCGATCGATCGAATGGGATTTCTCGAGAGTCGAGTGGACTCAACTTCATAATAATATGTCATTTCCGTTAGAAACAAGAAAGTCTTGATACGAATCATTGCTGGTTGCACTATACTCTGCTCAAGGCTTCATATAGGATGGTGTAAAAGTTTGTGAGCCATCACAGGAATAAACGTGAGAACCATCGGCGTCGGGCATCGGGCATCCGCATCAACCAGTTCTGAAATTATCTGAGTTCCGACAGGTCCAGCCTCGGGCTCAGGTGATAAAATGTCCTTACGTGCTTTCTCAGGTAGACACAGCAAAACAGTTGAAGAGGAGTTGGTTGACCAGTTAATTCGTGTATGAGATTCCTCGAATATTCGCAAATTAATCCTCAGATGTCAGATGAAGCACTTCTACATCAAAGATGGCGGGTGTGAACTGATCCCAGGATGCATTGCTTATCTGAAGACCGCTGATGTAAATTGTGCGGGCACCGCGCGCCATTTTCAAAACTATAAACAACTTCGATTCGGCGTCACGACTGAGCAAAGGGTTTTCAAAACACATGGGAGATAAGAAAACCATAAAGGTAAGATGTAATCATTCAATTGTTGTGGATTGTAACAAGAAAAGGAAATATCATACTTTCAGTTTTAGTATAGTAAAAAAAATTGAAATGCATAATGTAAAAAAAAAGGCCAAGGGAACAAAGACTAACGTCAATCTTAAGGGAGTTCATATCTGTCCTTTTACATTTTCAATTATTCAAATGTCATGGATACTAATAACAGAAAGGTGCGTTATACGAGAAGACAACATCTGCTCGTGTGTGTTCACTTGAGAAGAGTATTTAGATCCATTGATGTATATTTAACGGCCCGAGTGTAAGCCCAGATGGGCTCTTGTTTTATTCATAATTCACACAGTGTACCCAGTGTTCACCTTGTCCTGGGATATCCAGTCCTTCCGCTTCTTGATAGTCCTCCTTCCTTTATACAAAAACATATTTTACTCCTTTCACCATCATTTATTGCATTTTTTCAATCCACTTATCCCTTAATTTCTACCATGCCTCAATTTTCCACATAGTTTTCCACCTATGGTTTCCTCAACAATATTACCCTCCACCCTCCTCTCTTATCCCCATTCCCGCCACTGCTTGATGTCCGGATATCAATACCGGCACTTGAACACAAAAACAACAACTGTCACAATTTTACCCTCTCTACCCTCTTCTCTCATCCCTGTTCCTTCACCCCCACCCTTCCTGTGCGAATACCCACACTGACACAAAAACAAAACTACATGTACAACTGTGATTATTTTTACCCCCTTCTCTCATCCCTATTCCCTCACCCTCCCTGTTTGATGTCTGGGTGCAAATACCCGCACTAACAAAAAAACAAAAAAAAAAAAAAAAAAAAAAATACCGGCACTTGAACACAACAACAACAACTGTAACAATTTTACCCTCTCTACCCCCTTCTCTGATCCCTATTCCTTCACCCCCACCCTTCCTGTGCGAATACCCACACTGACACAAAAACAAAACTACATGTACAACTGTGATAATTTTTACCCCCTCTACCCCCTTCTCTCATCGCTTTTCCCTCACCCTCCCTATTTGATGTCTGGGTGCGAATACCCGCACTAACACAAAAACATGATAATTTGAAAAAAATGGTACTTACCCGGCCACTTGAAATCACTGTTGAAATCGGCGAACGCGAAAATATGGTGCCGTTTCCTACATCCGGGATATATCCTCGGGCGTCAAAGCGAAGCGATCACCGGCCCGTGATCATGACCTCAAAATATTTTTCAAGAGCTTGCGAAAATGTATGCGTCTGGTCACCCTGTGTTGTAACGTCAAGTTTAGTGTTACTGCTCGCAACTTTTCTCTCCAATTTGGCTAGACACTAAGAAGAGCTGTCTGTTATTGAAGTATTTTCTTGATTATTAAACATATATAACGTCATAAAATTTAGCAGAAAAGCTGTTCGAAATGGCCGAGTAAAGAACGCTTGATTTTTGAACTTTTCAAACTGTTGCGTCCTTTGCACGTTGCATTGAACTGGCTTCCTGTCAAAACTTAGGTCACGCCAAGAGAGCATAAGTAAGAGAGGGAATCTCCAATACGCGCGCATGTGCAATGCTGATGATACTGTTTCCAATGATTGTTGTTGTAATTCGAAACTGTCTTTATTAATGTTTTAGTTGCTACTTTTATTAATTATCTATCTATTTATTTATTTTCTTTATGTTGAGGACCACGTGTATATTATCTGTATGATATTAAAGTGCCTCTAACCCGTCTTGACATTTTTCTACTTATGAACCTGAGAAAGGTTTTGAGTACTTCTGCGAAGAACGTTTTGGTTTACAGACAATACTCTATTTTCTACGCTTGTTTGAAATGCTGAAAAACTGACCTTTCCTGACCCATGACCGCGTAAGTAAAAAGCCTGGGTCGATCCCTGGGGTGACGTCATCTCATTAATGCATTATCCGGCATGGCGCCTTTCTAGCACAACAACATCGATTTATAGAAAATATACATAGTTTCTGAGTGGTTAGTAAAGAAAAAAGTCATTTTAGACAAAATCTTGAGTATTTATTCAAATTATTGCAAAGTCGAATTAATTATATGACGTCACCCCAGGGAATCGACCCAGGCTTTTACTTACGCGGTCATGGGTCAGGAAAGGTCCGTTTTTCACCATTTCAAACAAACGTAGAACATAGAGTATTATCTGTAAACCAAACATTTCTTCGCAGAAGTACTCCAAACCTTTCACAGGTTCATAAGTAGAAAAATGTCAAGAAGGGCTAGAGGCACTTTAAGTGTTGCCCTTGATAAATAAAGCAATATTATTATTGTTATAATGCCTAATAAAATCTATTTTTAGTAACCGGAAGCAGATGAGAAGTGCGCGAGTGCGCGATAATCTCATGGCAACAAAATATTTCGCCGGCGCGCCATTCTCGTTCCCAGTGCCTCCTCAACTATGGCACTCGGAACGAGAATGCCGGCGCGCCAACCTCGTTCCCAGGGGTCTTTACGTGCCTGATCAAAGATGGCGTCGAAAGTACCCCTGGTACAGGCTGGTCATGTGACCCAAAAATATGCCCAATATATGGCCATGGGCATATTTTGAAGCACATCCGCCATCTTGGATTCATCATCGCTGAAGAACGGTTTAGCAGTTGAAGTGTGATCACAATGAATTCCAACCGTACATTATTCTACTTGTACCCAGTTGCGAAGTGAGTATTAAAAAAGGCAAAAACGCTAAGTTCTGATGAATTTCTATCTGTTTTCAACGAATTTTGAACGCGCAATGCGAAAGACGACATCACCAGTTCATTTTTCAAATAAATAATGCACGCGCTATTCGAAATTCTCCAATCAGCGCGCGCAAAATGTCTAGCCAATCAGTGGCCGAATCCCACCAGCCTGTACCAGGGGTACTTTCGACGCCATCTTTGACTAGGCGCGTAAAGACCCCTGGGAACGAGGTTGCCGGCGCGCCATTTCGCCCCAAGAGACTGTTGTCGCGCCCGCGCACTTTGCTAAAGCTGGTTCCGGTTACTAAAACTAGTTTTTATTAGACTTACCATCGCACACCGCGCGCTACAAGATTCCCTCTCTTACTTATGCTATCTTGATCACGCTTATCCCTGTTACCTCTTTGTTTTACGATCCGGATCACCAGCTCAGCTGATGTAGAAAACCTCATTCGAAAGCTCAAACTGATTTCGCGTTCCGCTCATGCATCCCGACCGCGGTTTTTCAAGGCCTAGAGCATGCATTGTTTTGTTATAAAAATGATGAACCATCTTCTACTTGTTATTACTCGGGCTGCCTGTGGCAGCGCCGAGTCTTAAAATGCAAGTGGTTACTATTTTTTTTTTTAATCAGTGTCAGACGGCGTCTGCGCATGCGTTAAAGGTCAAATTCGAACCAATCTGATTGCACTATGCTGGTCACGCAAACAAAGGTTAGATTTCCTCAGGCGCGCTCAGATAAGAAAATTCAAAGCTCAGACTAGGCGAGACAAGGAGATATCAATTTCAAATAGTCATTGTCAGAAATCTATTCCATCGTGGGCAATGATGCAATACAACCTAAATTTGGGTCAGGTCCATGTTTTACGACAGAATAACCAGAGTCTTTCTACTGGATTCGGAGAGCTCGAGACATTATACAAGTCTGCTAATATGGGGAAAACTGAAACAAAAAATGAACTTTGACGGCAGAAACCCTCATATTTGAGCCAAGCGGAATATTTACATGATCCGCTAAGATTTTTACAAATCTAATTAGTTAAGCAGATGTACGCAGTGTATGCCAACTGAAATGCTGTGCTCGTTTTGTGGTTACGGCTCAGTGGGGCAACTACCCGAACAAGAAAAAAAGAGAGGAAAACTGAAAGAGGAAATCCTTGTGAGAAATCGACGTACATATGAAGCTATATACGTTATCATCGACTATATGGGAGTCAAACATCGAGCTGCTATGAAACCGCTTGTGACAGTTTGTTTACGCACTTTCATGACAAACGAACGTTTCTACTTTCGACACAACGGTCGCTAAACTGTACGAAATCTCCAAGGATATATCCCTAATGTCCAAACTAAAGGGAAAAACTGAAAGAGGAAATCATTGTGACCAATCGACATAAATATGAAGCTCCAGAAGTAATTATTGAATACATGAGAACCCATAGAGAAAACCGATAATAATGAACACGGTATTAGTTTCACCGACATTTGTGGCGTAACTGAACTCGCACTACAGCATAGCTTGAAATACTGTACGAAAACTCCCGTTTAAAAATTTCCTGATGCCGAAAGGACCGTAGCATTTAAACAAGATATCCTTCTGACCAATCGACATACATATTAAGCTGTGAAAGTATGTTTCCATTCCATAACAGCCGATAGTGCAAACTAGTAAACTGCCACTAGTAAATTGACCTTGCGAGTACTGAACTTTCTAGCGTCAAATGCATGTGTTACGTTTCCAAACTTTAGGACAAGAAATCTTCCATAGAATGTTCTATTTTATTTACAGCTGAGAACTGTATTATTAAACATAAGAAATAAAACAATGGTGCCATTTGAAGAATTATATCATGTCAAAAGTGCAAACGAAGAAATATATATCTACGGACGCGAGCAGCTCGATCGTTTCACTTTGGTCAAACTCGGACTGTTTACGACTGGAACGGAAAAACAAAAAGTAAAACCTACTATTGTTACTAGGTCTGAACAGTACTAATTTATTAACTAGCTGCGAGTTGCTGACAGATATCTCAAGACTCTAGCTAGCTGCACGATAGTAGTCTGAACATACATACACACATGAATAAGTAGTGTTTTCAATAAAAGATCAACTACTTTAATTTACATACGAGAAAACAAAAATATTAAATTACATACATGTATATATATACTAGGGGAGCAGAGAATGAAAGTCACCGCGCTACCGGCCACTCCTAAAGACTGCTAATAATTCTTCCCTTTGGTTATTACTAAGAGGATTTCAAATGAAAGTGTATTTCATCTTCAATCTCATGTGGCCCGAGTGAAAGCCCAGATGGGCTCTTGTTATAATATAAATTATGGGATCATCCTAAGAACGTGCGATTTGATTGGATGCTCAGCGTGCTTGATTTTGTTATAAATGCACGCTCGCGAAAAAATGAAGCACGCTGAGCAAAACTCGTATCGGTGATTGTTTTTCGCGAGTTTGTATAGCTAACGGAGATAATTTCATAGACTGGGAAGAAAGCATGTCCGACTTTGAGTTGTTAAGGTGTGTTGAAGAAGAGGAACACAAAAGTCGCTTCCCAAATCTAAAAGAAAATGATCGGCGAGAGAATTTAGCATCTGCTTCGTACTCTGAAGCGACCACAAAATGGGATGCTAAAACGTTTGAAGTTGAGAAAACCAATGTCCACATTCTAATACAGTGTTACTCATTGACAGTTTGATATAAAAAAATATTGAATTTAAGAAAAATGTGTTTTTTCTAAAAGCCGGTGTATTAAACGAGTGGAAAGTGACAACACAACAACAATTAGCATAATTCACCAAGAACTCGACGATAACTGTAATACGCCTGCTTTATGCTGAAACCTGAACAGTGAATTGCGAAGAATACAATGGGGTTTCTCTGGTTTCATGTAGAAATTCGTTTGAGAGGTTCCTGAATGTTCCTGAAAAACGGGCGATAAAACTTGCAAAGAACCCAGAACTAGCAGAATTTCAGAAGAGATCATCATTCGTGTACTGAGCGGCCATGCCAACGAATTGAGGCTCAACAGCTACGCAACACGGCCATCAGAGCAGCAGTTTAATACAACGCTGTTCCTGGAGATGAAGAAAATATCCTTCTTCAGACCACATATCATCAGTAATTAGTGTCAGCAATGCAGTTGTTGTAGAAAATAGTCGGCAATCCTCCGACTCACGACTCACGTGTCCAATTCAACTGCCGCTAATTCGCTCACATTTTCTCTGTGAATGCTTTTCCATCAGGCATTTTCAACATCTTGCACTATCTATGCTTATCAAACAGGCTCTAAAATACGATAACTGATATATTTATGTTCAGATCCATTATATATGTCTAGATACATATATAAATTGAATTTTACAATATCTATGTTGTATTTCACTATTTAAACATCTTCTTTTCATTTATTTCATCTTCGTTTTACATATCAGACTTCGTTTTATATTTTATGTTCTTTTCGTTTTGTATATATTTTTGGTAATATGCAAATGAGTTCACGACGTTTCGCACCCACAATGAAATCAAGGCTCAGGCATTAAAAAAACATGGAGGAAGATAGGATTGAGCAGATCGTTTATAGAAATATTGTCAGGGATACGTGTACACCACTACAAATTGGAATCTCAATAGCATGTCTGGGTCGCTTAGCAGCTCTTAACTAGTTTAACCTTCGTCATCTTCAGCGCGGCATCCAATCCGGGTGAAGTATGGTACCAAGCAGGATCGAGTCTATAGTTGTCCTGGCATAGATCGGAAGGAGAAGGACGTCAGACTTGAGATGCAGGTCATGATACTCCCTCATAAACTGGATGTTGAACTCTCTCCACACGGTTTGCGCGTGCTCATAATCCTCGACTGAGATGCCTTCACCATTTAGTTTGGAGTAGAACTCCTCGATCGAGGGTAGTGACGCCTCGTCTAACTTACTCAGGTTGTCGACGTGGTTGTAGTCATTTCACCGAAGTGCTCTTTTGTCTGGTGTAGATACCCATCCGTTGGTCTTTGGCATGGTTTCCCAACATCCAAGCAGTGCATACACTTCTTGCATGGTTTAATCGTTCTATGATGGACGATCTCTCCGTCTACAATCCTTTTCTTCAGACATTCTCCGTCTTGCAGCTTTCGCACATACCGCAATTGACGGTGTTCTCTACTAGCTGGCTCAACCGCCATGAACTTGAGGCTATCGATGAACCTAAGCCCACGTTTTACACGTACGTCCAACCCCTCGTCGTTAGTGAAGGTACATCAACGACGATCTGCTTTGTGAAGGAAATGTACTTCTCCTCGTTATTGGGGATACAATCTATGTTCCCCTTACTAACACCCAAGTTCTTAATGGAGAGGTGGGCGTTGTACCCGGGTAGGTTGTAGATGACTACAGGGAAGAACTTGGGCACCTTGTACTTGAGGTTATATTCGCCATGAGCCGCTTCTTTGAACTTCCCTGAGAGGTGACAGCGATCTCGAACCTTACTGTCACCTAACCAGCCTTCACATATGACAACGAGTCGCACCATTGAACATCACCCGATCAGACTCCGTGGACGCCATCTTCTTTGAGAACTTGAACTCGTCATAGATCGCTCTGATGTTCTACTCCAATGTGTGGACGAATGCCTGTGTGATGTCATCATCTTCGTCCTCCTTCGTAAAGATGAACGGATCTTGATCAACCTGATACGCAAACACCATCCTACTCAGAACGTAATGGATGAAGTAGGCGAGTGCCTGAGATCAAGGTTCCAATTCTTAGTCCATGCAGCGTCGTATACTCGAAAGGTAACAGGTGCCGTCAAGAACGCGCTAAAGAAATGGGGCGACTACGTAGCCACTAAGGTTAAAGTGCCTATCACCCTTTTGCAATTTTGATAGCTTATGAACCTCCGTAAAGTTTTGAGTACTTCTGTGAAGAAAGTTTTGGTTTAAAGTGAATACTTTATGTTCTACGCTTGTTTGAAATCGTGTAAATGTGACCTTTCCTGACCCATGACCGCGTAAGTAAAAGCCTGGGTCGAAACCTGGGTAGACGTCATCTCATTAACGCATTATTCCCCATGGCGCCTTTTTATCACAACAACATCGATGGATATAAAATATACACAGTTTTTGCGTTGTTAGTAAAGAAAAAAGTCATTTTAGTCAAATGATTGCAAAGCCGAATTAATTATATGACGTCAAGATGACGTCTACCCAGGCTTCGACCCAGGCTTTTACTTACGCAGTCATGGGTCAGGAAAGGTCACATTTACACGATTTCAAACAAGCGTAGAACATAAAGTATTCACTTTAAACCAAAACTTTCTTCACAGAAGTACTCAAAACTTTACGGAGGTTCATAAGCTATCAAAATTGCAAAAGGGTGATAGGCACTTTAATTGGTTTGCGGATTGGTTATCATCCACCGTGCTTAAGTCTATGAAGATGAATGTTGGCCACAGGCTTAAAAAGCTCAAGAAGCAGATTGCTGGTATCCATGTAAGGCTTAAGGTACTTAAGCCATACGAGAAGGAAATATTTTAGTGTTGGCCTACCGATCACGGTGTTTGCGTTGGTATGTATTATGACCGAGAGTAAAATAAAATGTGGCATAAAACCTATGAAACGTACCTCAAAGTTCAGTATATAGTTCAGAATAGCGTCCGCAGAATCTGGCGACTGGACTCGAGAGAAATATATTAGCGCCAACAATTAATGCATAATTTAACGCATGCGCAGAAATTGTTGCACCGAACAAAAAAAAAATGGCCTGCAGATTTAGACTCGGGCGGCCAAAGGCTTGGCCCGAGTAATTATAAAAACTTTTGCGACACGGAAAATAAATAAAAACGATTTCTGACTCGGCCGTGCCCAGCTTGCTGGCCCAAGCATAAACAAAGAAGTTCCCATGATCGCACCCCCATCGAACCCCCTCCTAGTCCAGACGCTGGTCTCCCCTTTCAACTTCTGGCCCGGGGGCCCACCACAGGCAGCCCAAGTCAGAAAGTGAAAGGGGAGACTAGCGTCTGGACTAACGCCCTCCCCTCCCTTCGGAGTATCCTGTATCCATCCCAGTGGGACTGAAGTGAAGGAAACCGATGTGATAGCGGAAGTTCTAACCGTTTGACTTTGTATGTTGTAGATATCACGGTCGTGTTTACGTAGTTTTCCACACGCAGTTTTCGATTTGGAAAGATTTCCCTTACTCCTTAAAAATGGATGAAAAACGATACAAATACATTTTACTGAATGATAGAGTCGGAGAGCACATTGAAAAAGGACTGCTTTCTCTGACACAGAAACCTGTCCCTTCGCAATTCCTGAGAGGTGAAATCCTTGAAGCTTTGCTCGAAGCTGATCAGCCAGAAGATCCTGGAGAAATTGTTCTTACAGGAATCACAAGGAAAAGTCGTCTTGAATGTCCTTCGTCTGATGTAGCAAGGCTAACAGAAGAGGATGCAGACTTGCTTTCTGCCATTATAAGCGCGGAGGATAGACACCGAATTTACCGTGAGAGAAACCGTTTGGACTCGGGTAGAAACATGGGAGTTGGGAGTAAGGTTTTTGTCAAAGTTAAAGGAGTTCATAAGGATGTCAGTGGAGTTATTTGGTTCAGAGGAAGTCTTCCTACAAATACTGGGACGATGTTTGGCGTGGAGCTAGTTTCTAAGGTAAAAGTACATGACTAAAATAATAGTAATGCAAAGACTTAATATCTGCATGTACATGTACACAGACCCCAATACATGTATAAAGCTACAACTGGGTCTGGTTGTTGCTTAACATGTATCCGACTGGATAGCATTATCCACCCACCAAATTTACCGTGAGAGAAACCGTTTGGACTGGGGTAGAAAACGTAGAGTTGGGAATAACGTTTTTGTCAAAGTTGAGGGTGTTCCTGGAGTCATTTCTGGAGTTATCCGGTTCATAGAAAGTGTTACTAAATCTACTGGAATGGTGTTTAGTGTGAAGTTGCTTTCTAAGGTACACGTCTGTACATGCTTTTCCACTTTAGAATCATATTTTGCACTGCATAGAAACTTCCTAATCCTTCTATACATTTTTAACTGGTCGCAGCGTTGACTGGTTAAATTATCGTTCAAGCCGACAATGGCAAACATACTCAGTTAAATTAAGGGCCAATTATAAATTAAGTATAATTGAAACACAAATATACACACTCCCTTGTAAATTCAGTAAAATGTTTATTTGGTTCTGCCTGTTACTGATGTTTCAAATTCTTCTGGTGTTGAACGAGAGGGTGTTCGGCTTCTTGTTCAGTCATACTTCTGTTATGTGCTGTATAGTTTTCAGTAGATGTTCTTGATGTCCTCCGAGCTCACCACGTCAGCCCCATCAGCCGTAACCGTGTTTGTCTGGTTTCAGAGGTCTATTTGTTGATCGTTATGAAAATTCCATGCATTTCTAGGAATTGCGATTTGAAAACAGATTTATTCTAATAGGCAAACTAACTTTATATAATTTCTTTCATTTAAAATATGACTAGTTTTTTCGAAAGCAAAGACTCCTTAAAGTTTCCAAATCAGTTGTCTGATAACTTAATCGAGTGGAGCTACGAAGTTAATCACCAACTAGATTTTATTATAAATTATATTAAATACATTCAATAATACGTGTGCTCTGATTGGCCCTATTTGTATGAGGCGATGTAAACACGGGCACAGTTTCAAAGAAGCCAACTATTTTAAATAAACAAGAGCCCATCTGGGCTTTCACTCGGGCCACATGAGATTGAAGATGAAATACACTTTCATTTGAAATCCTTTTAGTAATAACCGAAGGGAAGAATTATTAGCTGAATGTATATATATGTAATTTAATATTTTTGTTTTTCTCGTGTATGTAAATTAAAGAAGTTGACCTCTACTTATTTACGCACGCTTACAATTTAGTCTGCTGTTCTCCAGGTTCAGAGTATAGGAGTACTAATAGATGAGTGTCTCAAATGTATGTTTATATTTGTCCCATATTATAAATTGTATCCTGTCCACCTATGATGGAGCTATCACTTTATTTCTCTACTATTCATTCTACCCTGCGGCTCTTTATCGCAGCTCGCCCTCCTTCCCAAAACTGGTCTGCTCATTATATTACAGAACTATAAAGGGAACTGTTGGAAGCCTTTAATTTCTCGAACCAAAACCTCGGCCGTGAGAGGATTCTTGTTTAAGTTTACCTTGAGAGTTGAATATTGCTTCGCTCATCATAAATTATTCTGTGCGAGTGTTTATTTCTCCGGGATGGAAAATGAGGGGTGCGGAGTATGGAAAGTGCGGAGTGTGAAAAATAAGGAGTGTGGAAAACACGGAGTGTGGAAAATGCAGAGTGTGGAAAATGCGGAGTGTGGAAAATGCGGAGTGGGGAGAAAATGAGGAGAAATAATTATCCTGGATGAACACGAACACGGTTGCGTAAACAATCGAGGGAAAGAATGAGGGTGTATCAGGATATGAAAACTCACTATAAGCAAAAACTAATTCCACGACTCGAAAAAGCGTACTGACATGGGCAAATACCCGTAATTTCCGGTCGATTACCCGCGAGTTATCTGTTAATTTTTCACCAAACCACGGCTGCTGCGGATAATAGGGTGGTGCGGGTAATGTGTTAAATTGTAAAGACTAAAAACTAAAACTTTGTCACACAATGTTAAGCGATCGCCTTTCGCCCCTTATTCGACGGCGGCACACAGCGATCGCCTTTGTCGAAAACAACGAAAAGCGGTCGCCTTTCACTGGCGAAAATTTCGCCTCATTTGTGGAAAAAAATCGCTGTTGTCTCTTGAAAAAATTGTTGCCAAACTGAAAAGCCGCCGAGATTTTGCTAGCAATGATCGCCGTTAGTGGCAGTCAGTTTATCTCGTCCAAATCTTC
Organism: Actinernus sp. WN-2022; assembly: GCA_030867875.1. Lineage (NCBI taxonomy): Eukaryota > Metazoa > Cnidaria > Anthozoa > Actiniaria > Actinernidae > Actinernus > Actinernus sp. WN-2022. The sequence continues at coordinate 97,237,571 of JAOWCC010000019.1, forward strand.
TTAGCTTTGTATAAAACCAAAACATATAATAACTGAAACCGTTTCTGATCTAACAAACACTGAGGAAACCTGAGTGCCGTAACGAGAAACAAGAATTGCGTTACTACATATGTGTATAAACACCATCCCGCTAGTCTGTAGTCTCCTTCGCACTCGTTCTTAGGGGCGCCTCTCCCCCCTAGTTGGTGCCTTATCTCATCTGATAAACTTTTATATATACCTTTGTACGATGTAGATTCACACTTGATCCGTTAATCCTTCAGGATTTTAGCTGAAATCATCAGTGCTTATGTTTCAAGAAGCCAGCTTATCAAAAGATCCCATTCTTCTACCCTGAGAGCAGACGTTTCTCATCTCTCGATCAGCCTTTCCTAGCAGATTCTCTCGACATTGTCTGGTTTTTGACACAACAACACCGGAGTGTCACGCTCTGTGAACGAACTTTGCGGGAAAATGGAAAAGGTCCACCAAAGAAAATATTCTGGAGTTCTTTTTGTTAATGTGGAACCATTTTCAAAGGTGAGGAGGTTCGAGTCGTCTCTCGAATTCCACGACACAGAAGCATGAATTTCTCCACGAACTGATTTGAATAATCAATTAGTCGGCAGTGTTTGACATGCACCAAACATTTCCTGAAGACAAATTTTCGTTTAGAAATTGAGATACTTTCCGAATCGAATGTTTTTCTTTTATATTCGTTTCGTGTCTGAACAATTTTGCCTGATGCCGGAAATGCTTTGGGTCGAAGGTGAGTCGATTAGTTTATAAATTGCTGTGAAATCGCACCGTATACGAATGGATTTACGACTTCTATCTATCAACAACGTACACATGTTGATGTTCCTACGTCTACAAAGACATAACAATTAAAACCTACTATGAGGTACCGGTATTGTTACCTAAATTTACACTGAGAGGTGCGGGTAATCTGTTAATATATTTTTCTTTGAGACTCTAAAATCAGCGGGTGCGGGTAATAGGCCGGAAATTACGGTATGCAAAGTTCTCGAAAAATTTATAGGCGTAAAGTTTGAAAATTTATGCAGAAACCTTTTATGGTAGGCAAAGCCTTGCCTACAAAAAAATCCTCGCTACTCACGTGTTCGACAAAGTACCGAGATAACTGAAGACACTGAACTGTACGTATGAGGAGTTGTCAGAGGGGTAAATAAAAACTCGAGTCAAAAACTAATTCCATGGCTTGAAACTGAAAATTTGAAAATTTAAGCAGAAACGTACCTATACTGGTAGGCAAGGCTTTGCCTACCATAAAAGGTTTCTGCATAAATTTTTAAACTTTACGCCTATAACGTTTTAATTTCGATATGCAAGAAGGTAAAACTTTGCATTTGCCCATGTCAATACGCTTTTTCGAGTCGTGGAATTAGTTTTTGCTTATAGTGAGTTTTCATATCCCGATACACCTTCATTCTTTCATTCGATTGTTTACGCAACCGTGTTCATCCAGGATAATTATTTGATTATTTCTCCTCATTTTCTCCCCACTCCATATTTTCCACACTCCATATTTTCCACACTCCGCACTTTCCACACTTTCCACACTCCGCACTTTCCACACTCCGCACTTTCCACACTCCGCACTTTCCACACTCTGCACTTTCCATACTCCGCACTCCGCACCCCTCATTTTCCATCCAACCATTTCTGACAGCCAAAAACACGCTCAAAATTATTTTAGTGTTGGCCTACAGATCACGGTGTTTGCGCTGGCGAGTGAAATGAAATGTGGCATAAAACCTACGAAACCTCAAACAAGAATACCGTCCGATGGCAAAATCTATCAGCGCCACGAGGTCAACAAATCGACAAAAAAAATGCAGATATAAACACGCAATGATTTCAACCTCACCGTATCATGAAATACCTCAGTCAAACCTTGAATACCTTAATTCATGACCTGACAAGACACTGTTCAGTTTCACTTTCCCTCTCAGCTTTGCTCTTGAGTTGAAGTTGAGTTCGGCTTTGTTAAAGACTTCTTATTCAGTTGTATGGTATTGTGCAGTATATTTGAGTATACCAATCCACAGAGATTCAAATAACAAAGCCGTGGCGAAAGAGAAGCTTAAACGAGAAATATGTTGTCCTCCTAGAAAAACACAACATCTTGCCATTTCTATCGAAGAAGCCTTGGTTTCAGCAGCAAAGCAACACGCTAAATTCCAATTCGATGTGTGTGGATTAGCTGGCTTTGAGGTTGATCATGCAGCCCCTTCAGGTCCGGCATCGTGTCGTATATAAAATCACTGGCCATCTGGGTAAAAAACGCGGTCCTTCGGCTCCGACAAGAGCGCCAGTTGAAATATCCTGAGCCTGTTGGAAGGCTTTCGCACGGTGAAGTTAAATAAAACATGAAACTGCTTACATTTGAGAGATGGGACTCCAAATTTGAGAGAAATGCGACCATCTTGATTTACTGTATTAAATTATGTAAATAAATTAACCTGGAGAGTGTTACGTGACCAGCACAGTGCAATCTGATTGGTGGTGAACTTGAAATTTAATACATGGGAACAAAGAAAAAATAACCGCATGGGTCAAAAGTCAAAATTTTGTTGCACCAAACAAAAACAAAAAAATAACCGCTTGCATTTTAAGACTCGGTGCTGCCACAGGCAGCCCGAGTAAAAAGAAACGTTTTATGTTTACATAATTGAAATTCAGTAAAATGTTTATTTGGTTTGCCTGTTACTGATGTTTCAAATTCTTCTGGTGTTGATAATTAACATGATGTAACTGACAATGTAGTTTTGCATTACTTAATTGTAACACCCTGCAGCCTTGTGTGCGTCACCCAAACCAGTGGATTCGGAGGTCCAGTGAATAAACCTCTATATAATATCCTTAGGATAGGAATCGCTCAACAGACAACCAAGCTGTCCTTGGCCGCTAAAGTACAGGGTACAAATCAAGCACTGAGCTGAGTATTTATCAAATTTCGAGGGTGGATGTTCTCTTAGTATAGTGATTATCATGTTGGCTTTGATGACAGAAGGTTATGGGTTCGGAATCCATAAAAAGCACGCACTTTCGTCGTTTACCTGGGAACTTGTTTTTGAAGTGGTTAGGGTAAGTTTTATAGTTCGGGTCAGGGTTTATCAGTGTTTTAATACACAGTTCCATTGTTTTGAACAGGTCCTTATAAGGACCCGAGGAGACGTCTTTACTGTATCTGTTTATTTGATCGGTAAAGCTATTTGCATACTGTAGTCACCAATGCATAACAGCAGGTCCTTATTGCAACAAGAACCTGCATAGTTTGCATAATTTTATAAAAGATACATGGAACATCATTGCATTCATAAATTTATTTTAAGGTTTAACTGACTTCAAAGCTCTCTTGTTTTAGAATAAGCTATAATTTCTCTAATTTTTAAACCATTCAAGATTTGTGCAGGATTTTACCAATTGCACTGAAAATATAATTACTACTTAGGCGCGTAATTGGGGGAAACTGGGGGGTGGGAGGGGGGGAGGGCAGGGAAGCCAAAATGACGAATTATGGGACATTTTATTGATGACTTCTAACAGTTTCTCTTCTGGGATGAAGTGCGAGCCTTGTTTTGACAACATTCTCAATGAATTATCAAACAATGATTCACTAGTCGAAATCATAGATACATTTGCCGACTTGTAACCCCATTTCGTCGCTCTCAATCTCATACACGCCAGCACGGTATAAGCTTGCTAGATTACGTATTTTGTCATGTTCTGGTTCGTGGATTCCCTTCTTGTGCGCTTTCTCCAGCAGTACAACCGATTTCAATAGCAATACGTATATACTCTACTGATGTATTTGTTTGATAAAAGGAGAAAGATTTCCTGGCGGTATTATAATGCGGATACAAGCCTCGTAGGGGACTTTGAGTCCTATTGTTTGTTTACTGTCACGTTACGCCCAAATGTTGTAAATAAATAAAATAAATAAATATACCGGCGCAAGATAATCAGGCAATCATGATAACCGAAGAATCAGTCAAACCAAACTGAACTTAGAAGCGAAGCTAGCATAGCCATGGCCAGAACAGAATAGAACAGTTGAGAAATATTAGCCAATGAAAAGCCGGCCCCGAGAACGACTGCGTGGAGGGAAATTTCGAACAGTCAAAACGCGACAAAAACGTAAAATACTTAAAGGAAACCTCGGCTGGAAAACAATGTTTGCTCCCAAAGGTTCCTTATGGATGCCTCAATACATTGCTGTCTTTGTCTTCTGTGTGTCAGTTATGGACCGATTTTCCAGTCCACAAAAGGCATTTGAATTTCCTGCGCGCCGCCATCTTGGATTTTATGACGTCGCAGTGCTGCCCCTATTGTCAGAAAACAATAGCTCTTTTGTTGGGCAACGATAGGGCAACACTGTGACGTCATGAGATCAAATGACTTTTGTGGACAGGAAGATGGGCCTAATAAATAACAGCTCGTGTACAATTTACAGAAAACGAACATAGCAATAGATTTAGGTATCCATAAGGAACGTTTGGGAGCAAACGAACTGACAAAAATATCATAATAAAATTAAAGCTAAAGCATTTTGGTGTTACATTCCGGTGGACAATTTTTAAGTACGAAAGCACTTCGAAGATCTTCGAAGTTAAGAAAGAAAATATCGAAATTTTAGGTCTTTTTGGCCAATTTAGATATGGACGGGACTAATTCTTAACACATTTTTTCCATGTCTTAGTGACTTTGGAATATACTCTGATTCAAGGTATAACCTCTGTGGTATATATGTGATATATACGTGATATATACGTGATATATACGTGACATATATGTATGGCGGTACCAGATCCGGTTTTGAACCTAATTCCGATTTACGGGTCCGGGCTTTTCGTAAAAATGTGTCGAATTCCGGTTTTAGCCAATCACATTGTTGGATTTACTAGGTTATAGACGATTCAGAATAATCATAGAGTGAGAAAACCCGGATTTATTCTCACAATAACCTTTTTTTTTTTCTGAAAACCTGGCCGTCCGGTTCTGGACCCCATGGTCGCACATACCTACAACCCTTGCCATTTAAGTCGGACCTCTTCAGCAATTTCCGGCTATTTTTAACACAACCCCCCTCCACCATTTTAATGTTGGTTTTCGAGAAGACTGAAATGTTGCCATTCTATCCCAACATTATGAAGGGGGAGGGGGGACAAGCGAAGTCATAAAAAATGCCCGCGATGTGTCGGAGGAGTTCGTTCAGTGTTCTGAATAGCCTTATTTTGTCGGGCGGTCCGTACTTAATTGGCGAAGGTTATCCGAGGCGAGATTCTAGGTAGCTCATATGGTATAATTGTTAATAACGTCCAGGGAATTTAACGAAAACAGCTCAAAATGAGAGAGGGTAGTAAGCACTTGGTGGGAATACGGATGCGCTTGTCAATGCAAATTTGATGAAAAAGCCCGATACCCCGTGTAAAATAATGTCCGAGGGCGTATCCAAATATTTTACTTAATTGTTTTCGCACAATTAGGTTCAGTGATCACACTCAATGCTCAAAAATGTTGATAAAGGGGTTTCGTTTATGCTGTAGATGTATCCATTTCTACTGTTTTCAGTATTAATTCCGGTGCAGCATTAGCGTTTCATCAAATGTTGCGCTGTTCGACTCAGTCTAGAAGCATGCGTGTTTCACAAAGCCCTTCAATCTATATATAGCTACTCTGCTGTACTAGGAGCAGAATTCCACCGGATTCCGTCTCGCAGTGCTGACCTCAATCCGATAGAGAACTGTTTCAACATAATTAAGTCATCTTTAGAGAAAGACGCTATCAGAAACAGCAAATTACGCGCGAGTCGTTCGAGCAATTCAAAGCTCGTGTATCCCGGCATCTGAATAATATCCCACTACAGTTCCGTCGTTGACAACGCTATTGAAAGCATGCCAAAAAGATTGCAGACTGTTGTAGAACAGAAGGGACATAGGACCAGGTACTAGAGATGGAAAAGGACAACAACGGTTGCATATCCTGAGAACTGTCACTGCCAATTTATTCGTGGTAATAACCGTTATATACGTTGCCCACTGAGCGTAGTGTAAAACTGTTCTCGGACTCGGCCGATCAAGCCTGCTCTTACCAATATATTCATAACCCACTCTAAACTGTCTAATATATAACAAATAACACATTATATAAAATGTTAATCCGTTCCAGAACTATTGCTATACTTGTTGGGCTTTTTTCCCGTTCGGCCCTGCATTTCAGCCGTGTCACGGCAGCAGCCACACAACAGCATAAGCTGTTGTTTTCCATCAGCATTTCTCCTCTCCATTTCTCCATGCAAAGTCACTTATTTAGACGTATTTCCATGCACTTATACCGTTAAAACGTTTTCATAACATATATACTGTTTATGTTGTGTCATATAAAGCGTTCTAGAAGTACATAGGATGTGCCGAAATGCTGGTTTGAACATTTCTCCGTTGTAACGGTAAATAAATTCAAATCAGTTAGATGGAGTTTTATTTGCAATGAGGGGAGAAATGAGCAAACTCTATGTTGAAAGCCTGTATCACACAAAGTACTCAGTTCATCGTGTTCAGCGTCCAAAACTCATACTATAGAGCAAGTTTTCTTGGCTGAGGCTTGCAATTACAGCCAAAGTTGGGTAGGGGTGTGCCGCTGGGGCTCTGAAACCCTTACCCTGTTTAAGACAAAAAAACTCAAATTTCCATACCCTGGTCAAGACAAAGTGTTAACATTTTTGTATCCCTCTATAAGACAAATAACAAGTTATCTATACTTGGATGTCAACAACAACAACAATCTTTTATTGGCTCACACTATAAATTACAAGAATGATATAATATACATTATAAGTTATAAAAGGAGAAGACAAAGAAAAATAGAATGTTTGTTTGAGCCTAGAGGCTAAGGGAACCGTGAGGTTTTCGAGTTAGCCCCTAGTAGCTATCTAAAGTTTGAGTTTTTTTTTTATATCAGCAAGGAAGAGGAACTGGGACTAATAAATAATGTTTAGTGTAAAGGTAACTAATGACTTTTAAAAATGAAGAACGTATCTATTTAAGTTTCTTTGGGCGTTGTTCTGACAGTAAATAATGTTTTATTTCTTTGGTAAAGGAAAATGTACTGAGGTCTTTCAGATGGTGAGGTATCTCGTGCCAAAGATCAATTGCCTGGTAGGAAAACATTTGTTTTCCAGTATTTGTACGATCACGTGGTTTACATAAATTTAGTTTGGATGCATACCTTGTGTTGTATGTATGCCGGTCACTGGCATATTGAAAAAGATCATCAAATAGGCTTGGCAAAAGCCCTTTATGCCACAAATGCGTAAATTTGAGGGCGTGGAGGCGGTAAACATTATTTACAGTTAGAATGTCTAATAGGTTTAGGAGAGGGAGAGCGCTTTCAGTATTGGGTCCAGACGTTACTGTAAAAAACATTAATCTTAGGACCTTATTTTGCTTAGATTGTAATTTTTGTAAATGCGTTTTGTAAGCACTTCCCCAAGCTATTACAGCATATGATAGATAGGGGTAGATAGGGATAGATAGTTTTGAAACGATGCCAATATTCCGTGAAATACGAGAGCAAATGTAGGAAATGTGATATTTCCAAGATAGCGAATCGTCTATCATCAGAACACCGAGATATTTTAAACGATCTTTTTTCTCTAATACGTGGCACGATCCATCTGTGTTCTTTAACTTGATTTCTATATTTCCATCTCTTTTTCTGGAAGATTTTATTACCATGTAATTTGTTTTTGTAAAATTAATAGAAAGTTTGTTTACATCGCACCATTCCTTGATTTTTTCCAATTCAGAATTAACTAACGTTTCGAGGCTTTTAAGGTCACGAGCTGAGGCAAAGAGATTTGTGTCATCTGCAAATATTCTAAAAGTCAAGATCTCCGAGCAGTTGGGTAGATCATTGATGTAAATTAAAAATAGTAAGGGTCCTAATGTACTACCCTGTGGAATTCCACAAATCATCACTTGCTTTGGTGACTCTGTGTGCCCTATAGCTACATATTGTTGTCTGTTTGCAAGATAACTTGCAAACCATTTCAAGGAAATCCCTCTAATTCCGTACGATTCTAATTTCTTCAGTAGTATTTGGTGGTTTACAGTGTCGAAAGCTTTCGAAAAGTCTAAAAATACCCCACAAGTGTATAAATTATTGTCTATTGCTTTTCGTAGACTATCTGCAATTTCACTAACAGCTTGTGCTGTTGAGTGACCTTTCCTAAATCCAAATTGACATTGGAAAAGAATATCATGTTTTTCAATGTAATTAATGAGTTGCTTATATACAAGCTTTTCAAAGATTTGCGTTAAAGCCGACAAGGTAGAAATAGGGCGAAAGTTTGTTGGGTCCGTTAATTTGCCCCCTTTATCAACAGGGGTTACTTTGGAGACTTTTAAAACATCAGGAACAATGCCTTGTAACAAAGATTCGTTAAATATTAATGTTAATGCTTCAGAAATATGGTTTCCCGCAAGCTTTATACATTGCTGCGGAACACCAATACATGATTTTTTCAAATTGATATTTGCAATGGCGTCATAAATCTCCTGCGTACAGATTCCTCGAAACGTAAAGCTCATTTGAAATGATCGTGTAATGTAACAAGTAGGATTCGTATCCGTTCGTGGAAGTTTATCCGCCAGGTTGCAATTGCGTCCTACGTTTATATAATAAGTGTTTAGCTGGTGACATATACTAGCCTTGTCTATATAACATTTTGTTATTATAGATAAGTTTTTTGATTATCGGTTGTGAATTGGTCTTTCTGTTTATGAGCATTCCAATAAGTTTCCATGTAGTTTTTAAGTTCTCCTTATGCAAATCAAACTGTGTCCTGAAATAGTTCTTTTTAGATATCTCTTTGATTTTGTTCAACTTGTTATTATAAGCTTTGTATTTCTTAACCTTTTCTTGGTCTTTACTTAGGAAGTGCGTCTGAAAGAGTTTTTGTTTTCTCTTAATAGAGATCAAAATTGCATTTGAAATCCACGTTTTTTTTAATTGCTTTCTCTTTTGTTTAGACGCCTTCCGCACTGGTGCATGTATATCGGATATTTCTTGAAGTGTTTGTATTACTCTATTCATACTTTCGTTAACATCTTCAGTGACAAGGCTGCTAAAGTTAATATCAGCTAAGGCATTTAAAAAGGCTTCATTATCGAAGTGCGAAAAGTCTCTAAAGTACTTAATTTCATTGGTAATAGGAAGTTAATTTGCTACTGTACAAAATACAGGTATAGGTGGTCAGAGATGTCGGCTAAACATATTCCTGCTGTAATAATCTTTTCTGGTACGTTCGTATAAATGTGATCAATTAAAGAGGAGGTGTGATCTGTGATCCTAGTAGCTTTGGTTATGAGCGGCATGAAACCTAAATCAAGTAGCATGTCAAGGAAATCGGAGGTGTAGTTGTCAGCATTATATTTGAGGAAGTTAATATTTATATCACCTAAAATAAATACTTCATGTCCCTTGCTGTTTAGCTAATTGAGTCTTTAGTGTTTTGAATAAAATATCACGGTTGCTAGAAGGGTGTCTATACACACAGCCAATCAAAACACTCTTTTGTCTTTTTCGTGTTAGTTCGATCCAGCAGGATTCTACGCCGTCCGAACGTAAGTCAAGATCACGCCTTCTAGCAAAGTGTCTCTAATTCCTCTGAGACATAGAGACCAACGCCTCCGGCTGATGTTTTGGAATTAGTATTCAAAAATGTATAGCCAGGGATATTTATGTTCAGTCGGCTGTGTTCGTTTAATTTTGTTTCGGAAATAGCGGTTACGGTCGGAGTTTCTTTCACAGTGAGGAGAATATCTTGTAAGAGGGAAACGTTTTTACTTAAACTACGCATATTGCAGTGCAAAATGGAGAATCCATTTTGCTGATTAGCCTTATCGAAGTGCATGCCAGTTTTCTTTACTGAGCAATACTTATAGATTCGATGTAATTCTCATAAGAATCGGCATCTCTATTTGGCGATTCAATGGCATCCTTGAAAAGATCTTTTTCGTCTAGTAATCGACTAGAAGATGAGTGAACCCACGATCCCGTTTCCCTAAGGAACTCGTCTAGATTTAAATCGTAAAATGGAAGTTCATTCAAACTAGTGATATTATACGCCAGTCAGATTTAAGTAATAACTAAATATCGTATAGAAGATACTGCAGCACTAATTCTAAGAACGATCTTACTTGTAATATAACGAACAGGCTTAGATATCTTCTTTCTTTCACGTCCATGGCGGCAGGGAGAAAGTGAGTTGGAAGGTCTAGCTGTAGTGGGGCTCAAACTCGCTTTTGAATTTGGAGAGGTCTTCCGCTGTGTCGAAGCTATGCGTCGCAGCATTATATTCTCGCCTGCTTTGAGGAAGATTCTCCCATTTTGGGTCCATATGTACTTCCATTTCAGTCTCTTTTTTAGCTTGTTCACTTCGCCGAAGAGTCGCTTTTTGTAGGGCGTCAAAGACTCGGAGATATATATACTTTCTGTGGACGCCAAATCAAGATCGGGTAGATCGTTAGCTTTCTTGTTGACCAACTTTCTTCGATTCCCATAGAACCTATTTCGCGTATCCCTCCTGGTAAATTTTACGATTATCTTTGGAGGTGCCCCAGCTTTGTACGAAGGGATTGGATGAGTAATGGATATCTCTTCCTTTGTAATAGGGACGTCAATCGCTTTTCCGATGGAGTTGATGATATTCTCACACGTGCACGCAATAGTAGGCTCAATACCTGAAATTTCCAGGCAATCCCTACGCATGTATTGTGCGAGTTCTTCAACTTGGGACATAGCGTTTACAGCACACTTCTTCACTTTACCTAGATCCTCCTTCACAGCATTGATGCTTTGTGTATGATGAGATAACCAGGATAACTTCTCGTTTGTTAATTTTTTTCACTTGAGCGAGAAGGTCATCGTATTTGTCAGATAGAAAACTAATCGCTTTGTTGAGTTCTTCGGAATTAGATGATAAGTTATCAAGCTTAGCATTTATAGGACCAGTTTCCTTCCTTAGGAGCTCTTTTATCTCTATTAATGTAGCCATATTGGCGTCGTATTTTTGGCGGAGCACTAAAGCACGCGACCAACCGCCATAACGACATATGCTATATTTGTGATCTTGTATAATGAGTGTCATAACTAAATAGTCTTCATCAAGCATTAGACTAAATAAAGCACTAGATAAATACCATAACCTGTTCAAGATCTGTCGATGTGAAAATGGATACCCTGTCTAAGACTAGAAACTCGAAAAACCATACCCTGTCCAGCGGATCATTTCCGTATAGTCCATATATGGGAGTACCCCCCTCCCCGGAATTACAGGCAGAAATCATCGTTTTGTGTTGGTCTTTAACTTTAGAGCCATGTGATAGTGGTAGCGATTCGTTTCCAGATTTGGCACTTCAAGCTCTGCGTGAACCTCTAAAGAAACCACCCATTGAATAACCTTGTTGTTATTTTGCTCCCATCCTTCGATAACGGCTTCGGACTGAAAAGCTTTCTCTGTTGGGAAATTTCTCAGTGTCGGCCCTACTATAGGTCACTAGATATATTGTTCTCTGAATTCGGCCCTCGTGCTTCCGCCATTATTAGAAACACAGCTGATATGAGTCGCGATCGAAAGTTCGTTAGCCGTTTCAAATTTTGGCCCATGCGCGGCTTCAATAAATGAATATTCACAAGCTATTGTGACTTTGAAATTATAAATGTGTATCGGTATTAATAAATTTAGTAAAAATGTATTTAATTTAATTTTTTTAATTTTTAAAGCTGTAATTCTATATTTTTTTCATATGCACACCACCCCTACTTTTATGACGTCACATAGGCATGACGTCACATAGGCATGACGTCACTGTATGTATGGTCATATTTAGAATTTCATTAGGTGTCCATTTAGAAACAAACGCGGCTCAAAAAAGCTGGCACAATCTACTGAAGCTAATTAAATGCCCTGGACGTGGGTGCCGTTCGCTCTGACAACCGTTGCCATTTAAGTCGGACCTCTTCAGCAATTTCCGGCTATTTTTAACACAACCCCCCCCCCCCTCCCCCATTTCAATGTTGGTTTTCGAGAAGACTGAAATCGGTTGCCATTCTATCCCAACATTGTGAAGGGGGAGGGGAGACAAACGAAGTCATAACAAATGCCCGCGATGTGTCGTCGGAGTTCGTTCAGTGTTCTGAATAACCTTATTTTGTCGGGCGGTCCGTACTTAATTGACGAAGGTTGTACCCACTATCACACAAGTGCTCTCCCTCCCCCCCCCCCCCCCCCCCCCCCCCCTCCCCCGGGATATAAACCTGTCTCTCTGAATCTCAATTTTCTGTTTATTCTTCCTCTCCCTTGCTCTATCGTTTCTATTGCACACGCTTAAATCAGCTTTTTGTTACAGGAAGGTCTTTGCCAAGGTACAACTGATGGCATGTTCAGAAGCCAGCGCTACTTCACCTGCCCTGTGGACTGTGGTGTGTTTGTAGCACTGGATAAAATACGGGCACAGGAAGAGTCTGACACTTCGAAATCTCCTAAAAAGGAAGATCCTGTAAGTCTAACATTATTAACTTTAAAGGAAATGTTACTCGAAGCTAGCAGCGGAGCTGGCCCGGAGAGCAATGTAATATCAACTCATCACCGATTGAAAATCGAGCAAAGGGTTGTAACATTTCTAGATAATAAAGAAGTGCGTGGGGTTGTATGTTACGTTTCTGGTACACCAAATGAAGACGGAGTAACAACTGTTGGCATATACTTGGTGAGTGTATGTGTTAGCTTTACAGGCTTCAACGAATACTTAGCATAGGAATATGCAATCCTGCAATATAATTATTTATACTGTCAAAGTTCATGTATACACCTTTAGCAAGTTACACATTTTAATGTTGAAAGCAATGCAAAATAATTATTTATATACACTAGATGTTAATGATGTTGTAGCGGCAGGACGAAAAATTAGGGAGCTAAAGCATTGATAATGTCAAACGGTGTCCCGGATGTAACTGAATAAAGTCTACATCGTTTGGCGACGTTCTGCTGTGGAATGTGACATGCGCAGAAGAATGAAGATCGTGAGCTGACTTCCGGTCAAACGTCCAGGACGTCTACGTTCTCAATGCTTACCCTATCCGAGTGTGTAATTAACCTCGCCCGATCGGGCTTAACTTGATCATCTTAACTCGGCACGTCTGTGCGCGATAGTATATGGTGTGAGATATAAAGCTAGCGCTCGAAACTATTCTAACCAGCCTTGCGCCGCTACGCAAGCTAATACTGCCAACTTCGAAATCCGCCATACTGAAAAAGATGGTGGATATAAATATGACCACAATTCCTTGCGAGTCTAAATCAGTTAAATAACACCACAAGGCCAAAACAACACTTTGACATCATTTTCTCTTAATGACAATATATTGACAACGTCGTTTTTACTTGCGGTTATTTGACGGATTTAAATTGTTTCTACTCTCGGAGTGGATTGTGGGTAAACGTACGAGGCGCCACTTTTGTTGTTATACATTCAAGTCACAATCTCGTTTCTGATTGGCTGAAGAGAGTCCAAGAATTCTCAGTGGTACGTTGGATTATGATATCATTCTGCCCGTGTTTTGATTGACATCGCTAGCCTCTCGTTACTAATATGAACTAACATCCCTCCGTAAAATCAACCGTGAGTCGAGTGTAGTGTGTCCAAAACAGTTAATGTAGTGGGAGTGTGTGAGGAGTAAAAGCAGGCCCCCACCAGCTTTAAGCTGTAATATTCAGCCTGCTATAACAAATAAAATATATATATTTAATCATTCATTAGATAACAACAAGTGGTTTATTTCCTCTAGGATAAAAAGTTAGAAAGTGCAACTGGTTTAAGCAACAGTGACCAGTAGCTTGTGTGCAAGAAGGTCTTTGTTTCTGTAGATAATGTTATTCCAAATACTAATATAACAATCATTCATTAGATAACAACAAGTGGTTTATTTCCTCTAGGATAAAAAGTTAGAAAGTACAACTGGTTTAACCACAGTGACCAGAAGCTTGTGTGCAAGAAGGTCTTTGTTTCTGTAGATAATGTTATTCCAGAAGAGGATTTTAACGTGAAACCCGAGGAGGATCAGAGACTCTTAAATACTGAAGCAGAGCACATGGCTGCATTACTGGGGCATGAGGTCGAGGCCAAACAAACATCATGTAAGTTGTGAATGCTTCGTACATTCAATCTCAGTCAAGGTTTAAAACATTCTTTAATACAATTACATTCAAATTTATAAGGCTAAATCTTACTATCAATCTATCCATTTTTTGTAGATCGCCAGGGAGACAGTGGACTGCATGACATTAAGAGGGAGAAGTCACAGGAAAAGGCCACATATCTCAAGGAATACAGAGGAGATAATGAACACGTTTTCATGCAGGATGGAGAGAAAAGTGCGACGGAAGACATTAACGAAAAGAATGAAACAAACGAGAGAGAGAAAGAAGATACATCTATCGAGGAAAATAATAAACACACTTCAGTTGTTAGGAAAGAAACAGAAAAAAGTGGCGTGAATTCTGATGAAAAGTTTGAACATTTTAGTAAGAATTCAAAAAGTAGAGAAAGTATCAGAAAGTTTACTAATTTTTTGGGATCCCTAGGAAGCGTCGCCAAGAATTAAAACCGTCACAAAATGAAACTATGAAAATGACTGCAGATTTAGAAGGAACTGAAAATCTCCGTCAATTATTACAACGTAATCAAGAAGAGACAGAGCGAAATGATACGTCATTGATGATGCTATTTGAAAGCAGTCAAAAAGCCGGCCAGAGTAAAAGACTGGAAAAAGAGCACAGTGTATTCAGTATATTAAGGCAACAGGTTTTAGATCTTGAGGAAGAGTTCTTAAGATTTGAAAATGATTTAATACTCGATCAAAATCGAAAAAGCAAGAACTCCTTGATAGCAGACAACGGATTTCAGATCTTGAGGAAGAGTTGACACTTGAATTGAATCGAAGACAAGAACGAGAGCAGGAACAGTCTAATAACACTACACAGCTGATTTCGGAATATGAACAAGAGTTTCAAAGTATTCAACAAGGCTTAACACTGGAAATAAATCAAAGATTGGCAAAAGAGCAAGATCTAAGTTTTAGTAGACAACTGGTTATAAATCTTGAGCAAGAGTTGCAAAGTGCTCAAAATGAATTAACATTCGAACACAATCGAAGACAAGAACAAGAGCAAGAACTAGGTAATAGTGGACAACAGGTTGTGCATCTTGAGCAAGAGTTGCAAACTATTCAAAATCAATTGACACTCGAACAGAATCGACGAGAAGAACAAGAGCAACAACTCCTTTATAGCAGACAACAGGTTTCAGTTTTTGAGAAAGAGATGGAGAGTGTTCAACATCATTTCATACTCCAACAGAACAAAAGACAGGAAAAAGAGCATGAACTACGTAATAGTAGAAAACAGGTTTCAGATCTCGAGGAAGAATTGGAAAGTGTTCAAAATGAGTTGACAATTGAACAGAATCAAAAACAGCAAAGCGAGCAAGAATTACGTGACAGTAGACATCAGGTTTTAGATCTCGAGGAAGAATTGGAAAGTATTCAAAATGAGTTGACACTTGAACAGAATCAAAGACAAGAAAAAGAGCAAGATGTACTTGATAGTGGGCAACGGGTTTCAAATCTTGCGCAAGAGTTACAAAGTATTCAAGCACAGTTAACACTGGAACAGAATCGAAGACTACAACAAGAGCAGGAACTACACAGACAAGTATCACATCTCGAGGAAGAACGAACGAATGAACGATTGAGGCGAAACTATCCGAATAGGATGTCTACGGGAAGCCATGTACAGGCGACAGCTTCAGTTCCTTATAGAGACGCAGAGTCTGCGGGAGAGGTGACAGGGGCGTGCGATTGGATTCTGCAACGTGAGGAAATTAAATTAACAGGTCTTGTAATTGGAAGAGGGGCTTGGGGTCGAGTAATGGAAGGAACATTTCGTAAATGCAAAGTAGCTGTAAAGGAAATCCATGAAGCAATTCTTTCACCTCATAATCGGAATTTGTTTGAGAGGGAGATGAGTATAGCATCTAGATGTCGGCATCCATGCTTGCTTCAATTCATTGGAGCAACAAATGATCAAAGTCCATTATTTGTGACTGAGCTGATGGACACAAGCTTGAGGGCCATACTACGTGAACGTGCTTTAACACCTACTGAAATAAAGGCCCTTGGCCTTGATGTTGCCTATGGGTTGAACTATTTACATCTCAACAAGCCAACTCCCATCATCCACCGGGATATCAGTAGTGCTAACGTGTTGCTATGGAAACACCATGACTGCTGGCGAGGGAAGGTATCTGATTATGGGGCAGCAAACTTCATGAAAGACCTCATGACACCTGCACCAGGTGCTTTCGTGTACGCAGCACCAGAGGCACAGATGGACAGACAATCAACAAAGGTACCACTAAACATAAGTTAGTGATTCCTTTTTATTTTCGGCCCTTCTAAGTATGTAAAGGTCGAATGTAAAGGTCTCCATAATGCCGTGTTGATAGCCGGCTTCAGTAGTGAAACTTTTGGTATAATTAGTTGGTATTACTAGCAGGGACCCGCGGAACTTACATGAAATCAACAAGTATGATATAGTAACAAAGTCTAGTCGGCTGACCGACTCCTGGCACAATGCAATGCCGCCAGATTGTGTACTGGAGGTTTTTATGCACTTGTCGATGTTTAGCCCCAGGGGAGGGGGGACGGGCATTCCCAGGGGGATTTGACATTTCACCTCATTTTCATGTCAAATACCCTGCCCAGGGGAGAAGTGTTGGTGTCAAATGCCCTTCCTCCCAGGGAAAAGATGCAGTTGTAACACTGTCAATATGAACTCAAGTCGTCAAACTGCCCCTCCCTCGAGATCCCAAATTATGTCAAATTCCCCACCCATGGAAGAGGGGGTGGAATCAAATCCCCTGGGTATGCCCATTGCCCCTTCCCAGGGGCTAAACATTGACAAGTGCATTAGGGTGTTGATGTTGTATTTTGATAAAAAGGCAATAATATCTTACGGATCTCAGTTAATTTCTCAAACCGATGAACACAATGTTTAATTTACCTATTGTCGAAAAAGTGTCAAAACTGACGATCACAGGCAGCTCGAGTCATGAATTCGTGTGACGAAAACAAATATGGTCGCCGAAAGAGCATTGATCGAAGCAGGAAAACAGAATGAAAACAATAATCAAAAGCCAAGTTATTTGAATGTCTGGTTGTAGTGAGTTTATGGTCTGAAGAGCCTACGATATATAGTTGGGCGAGGAAACAATTGTTTTATATATCTAAGAAAACAGGCAACTATAGTCCAGAGAACAGACATGGACAAAATATCTTGCTCTTAGACACACCATAGGCATAGAGTTGTAAGATAAAAAAATGAACAGCCTTTTCAACGGACATCATTTCTAACTGTGTTTGAACACCTGGTCTTACCTCGTTCGGTCGTTTGACTTTGGCCGCTTCGCCTGGCGATAGGAGTTTCTTCCCTAAAACATTCCCGTAAACTCGATGGCTTGCTCGCCCAGGTTTTTCCTAAAATAGATTCCCCTAAATTCGATGGCTTGTTCGCCCAGGTTTTCCCTAAAACAGATTTCCGTAAACTCGATGGCTTGCTCGCCCAGGCCAGGTTTTTCCTAAAATAGATTCCCCTAAACTCGATGGCTTGCTTTACGGTGGCCCACAAGGGACAGGCTGCAAATAAAAGAAACGCTGCAAACAAAAAAAGAAACGCTTCAAATAAAAAAGAAACGCTGCAAACAAAAAAAGAAACGCTGCAAATAAAATATGGAACGCTGCAAATAGAAAATGGAAACGCTGCAAATAAAAAATGGAACGCTGCAAATAAAAATGAAACGCTGCAAATAAAAATGGAACGCTTCAAATAAAAAATGGAACGCTGCAAATAAAAATGAAACGCTGCAAATAAAAGATGGAACGCTGCAACGGACATTTTCCGTTCTTTTCCGTTCTCAATTTTCAACAGAAATATTTAATCAAAATCCATCAACCTTACCGTGTGTCTTGATGTGGTTGTCCTTTATGTCTGGACCGAGTTTCAGGGAATTCAGTCAAATTTTCCTCCCACTATTAAATTTCTCTGTTAATACTCACACACTCGAATATTGGATAACAATGAAATGATTACAAAAATATAAACTGCTGCTTTTCTGCTGGTAACAAGTATGAAATCATAATTCCTGTGAATCTCCTATTTTTACGGCAGGTTGTTGAATATTGTACAGATTTGCTCAGGTGGCCTTGGTTGGTGTGGTCGTACTATGACGTATAGAGCGGATTTCGATTGAGTGTCGAAAGCAATCCGTGATTGCTTTGGTTTTGCGTTTGCTCAGTTTTCCTATTGGCTGTGGAAAATGTTTTGTGATTATCAGCCAATCAAGTGCTAAACTAAAACCAAACGTGTTTTGGTCCATCGCGCCATCGACGATTGCGTTTACTTTTTCTCGTGATTGGTTCAAGTAAAACCAATCGTGAATTACTTCAGTTCGTGATTGGCTCATTGCTCCCGTGATTGGTTCTGTGATTGCTTTTGTTTTGGTTTTACGACACATGAAAAAGATAATTGGGCGCATTTTGTTAAAATAAGCTAAGGTAATTCTCTTCACTGGGATAACAGTACATTAATTCAAACTTACCTCAATTCAGGTTGACGTGTTCAGCTTTGGTGTTCTGCTGTGTGAAATGATCATTCGGGACCTTCCAGATGCGGCGGATCCACAACGGAGGAAACAGATTTCTTCAGTAAAGACTCGTCGACACAAAAACCTCATTCTAAGGTGTTTAAGAGAGAACCCAGAAAAAGGCCGTCCATGGAGGGCATAATTGATGAATTAAACTCATTAAAATAAGACCAATCTATAAATTTACAATACATTAGGTACAATGTAGTGTATGTACAGTGCACTTCCGTTAGCTCGTGAACTTAGTCTCGCTAACTCGAACTAAAGGTAGTTTCCCGTGGATTTAATTTGTTGTACTCTATTACAGTAATTTACCTGAAGCTGGCCAACAAGTATGAAATTAATATCGACTAATTCGAACTTCTCGATTACTCGAACTAAAGGCAGTTTCCCAAGGATTTGCTCTTTTAAACACCTTAGTACATTAATTTGCCCCCGACTAATTAGAACATTTTCTTCGTGACTTTTAGTCCTCGTTAACTCGAACTCGTTACTTTGATGAACTTTAATTAATGAGATTTTCAGAAGAACTCCAGAATTTAACTAGTTCTTCTGCGTGATAAATTAACCTCTCTCTAAATTATCTAAATTTTCTTTTCAGAAGTACTGCAGTACAGTGTACTTGTATGCAGATCAAATGCACACACACAATATTCGGTAATTTCGTGCCGCTAACTCGAGAACTCCCACCAAGTACTAGTAGTTAGTTACAATGTGAACGACCGAATTGTATCGGATATATAATGAACGACCTGCCATTGTATATCCGATACAATTCGGGCGCGAATATTGTAATGTACTTATGATATGAACTACGGTATATGACATTGAAAACATTTATGAAAATAATATTGATGAGAGTTCGGCGCTATAGTTTGCATCACGGAATAGCCTGCGTTGCGGCTCTGGAGTATCGGAGCGCAGCGAGCGGAGATTAGGGGGATTGGCGCGAGGACAAAAAGAGAGGGGGGAGGGGGAGGAGAGGAAGAGAGAGCCTGCCGGTTATTTTGATAACTCTCGGCCTCAGAAGGCCGCGTATTGCTATTGGCATGCGATAAGAGCAGAACAAACATACCGATAATTCCTAGGTACAATGTAGTGTATTTGTACTGATGTACATTGTAGGTCATACAATGACATTCTATCATATATCAATGTAGACATTTACAATAGAAATAGGTACAATGTAGTGTATTTGTACTGATGTACATTGTAGGTCATACAGTGATATTCTATCATATATCATGACATTCTATCATATTCTATTATAATATAATAGAATGTCATTGTATGACCTACAATGACATTCTATCGTATATCAATGTAGACATTTACAATAGAAATAGGTACAATGTAGTGTATTTGTACTGATGTACATTGTAGGTCATACAATGACATTCTATCGTATATCAATGTAGGCATTTACAATAGAAATAGGTACAATGTAGTGTATTTGTACTGATGTACATTGTAGGTCATACAATGACATTCTATCACATATCAATGTAGACATTTACAATAGAAATAGGTACAATGTAGTGTATTTGTACTGATGTACATTGTAGGTCATACAATGACATTCTATCACATATCAATGTAGACATTTACAATAGAAATAGGTACAATGTAGTGTATTTGTACTGATGTACATTGTAGGTCATACAATGACATTCTATCACATATCAATGTGGACATTTACAATAGATATCGGTACAATGTAGTGTATTTGTACTGATGTACATTGTAGGTCATACAATGACATTCTATCATATATCAATGTAGACATTTACAATAGAAATAGGTACAATGTAGTGTATTTGTACTGATGTACATTGTAGGTCATACAATGACATTCTATCACATATCAATGTATACATTTACAATAGAAATAGGTACAATGTAGTGTATTTGTACTGATGTACATTTGTAGGTCATACAATGCCATTCTATCATATATCAATGTAGACATTTACAATAGAAATAGGTACAATGTAGTGTATTTGTACTGATGTACATTGTATGTCATACAATGACATTCTATCACATATCAATGTAGACATTTACAATAGAAATAGGTACAATGTAGTGTATTTGTACTGATGTACATTGTAGGTCATACAATGACATTCTATCATATATCAATGTATACATTTACAATAGAAATAGGTACAATGTAGTGTATTTGTACTGATGTACATTGTAGGTCATACAATGACATTCTATCATAAAAATATATAAATGTAGCCATTTACAATAGAAATAGGTACAATGTAGTGTATTTGTACTGATGTACATTGTATGTCATACAATGACATTCTATCACATATCAATGTAGACATTTACAATAGAAATAGGTACAATGTAGTGTATTTGTACTGATGTACATTGTAGGTCATACAATGACATTCTATCATATATCAATGTAGACATTTACAATAGAAATAGGTACAATGTAGTGTATTTGTACTGATGTACATTGTAGGTCATACAATGACATTCTATCATAAAAATATATAAATGTAGCCATTTACAATAGAAATAGGTATACAATGGAATGTATATTGTAGGTCATACAATGGCATTCTACCATATTTCAAAAACTCATGAATAATTAATGAGCATTTTGTCCAATCAGATGAAGCAAATCAGTCACGTGCATACCCCTTTATACCTGATAAAATCTCATCATTCTAAAAGGCCCGCGGAGGGATTTGAATTCTATCCCAGGGGGAAACGGGGTTAATGATTGAGACAATGGAATTTATATTGATGTTCCAGCTTTCTCATTGAATTGCTAATTAGGATGAACGTTTTATATAAAGAACACTAATGAACATGAAATTTTATATAAAGTTTCATCCTAATTAAGAATTCACTGATAAAGACCCAAAGATAGCAAAAAGTACACGGAACATAAGGTACCTAGATAATAAATTTTGCACTAAATTTACTAATATCAGCAGACTACCGAGATACACAGATAATATTTTTAAAAAGACGTTATCCAACTACCATTACTTGTTTACCGAGCCACTGTTTAGGTCCAATTATTAAACCAAACTCAAAGCCGTAAAATAATAAACGTGCATGAAACTTACATATTTTGTGCCGGAGTCAAAAATTTACAGTCTGCCGTCATGTCAGTCACATCGCTTTCCAAGTCTTGAACTTTATCGAGGTAAACCACGACACCAAATCCTTCAAGTGCAGGTTCTTCTTGCATTGCGAAACGCCGCTTCAAACAACATAGTATGGTAATTTCTTCATGTCATTCCCTTGAGATGTTCGTAATTGCAGGCGGTGATTACTCGAATATTTTGCATGGCGTTGTGAATACAAAGGTTCAATGGTTCATTAAGTAACCATTCCCTTGAGATGTGCGTCTTTCTTTCATTGCATTCTTAAAGCGTTTTTGAAGCCGTTTAAAACACTCACAGCACGTGTTTTATCAAGTCTAAAAATTATCGGGCTTCGTCCTCGAATTTTTAAACTTGATAAAACACTGCTTGTTTTAAACAGTACATCAATGTAGACTGTACAATAGCAATAGGTCCAATGTAGTGTATTTGTTCTGATGTACATTGTAGGTCATAAAATGACATTCTATCTTATATCAATGTAGACATTTACAATAGAAATAGGTCCAATAATGTAGTGTATGTGTGCTGATGTACGTTGTAGGTCCAATGACATTCTATCATATATCAATGTAGACATTTACAATAGAAATATAGGTACAATGTAGTGTATTTGTACTGATATTTGTGCTTCCGAAAATACGAGCGGCTTTGATGATTTTGTACCGCTGCGTGGATGGTTTTTAGCGCTTCTTTTGGCAGAACTTCGTTCCGATGTTATTGTGTCGACAGTGTTCTTTACTGATTTGGTGGCGACTTTATGTTCAGCGGCAACGAGTTCTCTTTTCTTAGTTATCTTTATCCTGCAAACCTTCACGAACATAGGTGTAGTTCTCTACTGCATTTCGAATCTTCCTTCCTCAGGAACGACAGACTCGCTCTGATAGAGCAGCAGATTTCGGAATATGAAAACCAATACTTTTGCAGGCACCAGCTAGAATTCTATATTAAAGCTTCGGCTCTCTTTTCTTTCTGAAGTCTTGAACAGATTCTCGCCGTGGAAATATTTGAATTCCCAAACGCTAGCTTAAAACATACATTACATATCCTGCAAAAGTCGTTGACATTTACAGGTTTGGGTTTAGGCCCTGTCTTCACATGTTTTTTTTCGGAGTTTCAGCTGACATTCTCCAAGTTCGTATATTTTTTGTTTTGAATTTTACGCTCGAGTTGATATTCCTTGATATTCCACGCGTGAGTTTGACTGATATTAAACATGGTTTTCACTTCTGCCGCGTGATGATTGGATGAATCGGTCGAATGACTTACTAATTTTATGCATAGGACGTCAAGCGATTATAGGATAGTTAAGTTTAGGACAAGAAAATACGAATTTCTATTTTATTTTTAGGAACTAGTGATAATCATAGATTAGAAAGTGCGTTCGAAATGGTTTTTAATACCAGAATTATCATCCCTCCCTGTTCCCGAGTTATAACAAAATAAATGAACAGTTGTGGTTGTCACAAATACACACCCTTCTGAGACATGACTGCAACAATCTAGACTACACTGTCAACAATAGTCAATAACAGACCGAGTCTACTGTGGGTGTAAACTATCCTGATCCAAAATATATATGTCTTTAAATAATAAATGTGAAAAGTTTGAATGTCTCGACTTATAATTTATACAAGGGGATGGATATGTTCGGTTAAATACACTGTAATTAAGTTATCAAATGACAGAGATAAATTAAGAAAACATTTTGGATTGCAACATTGAGTATGACGTAAGTTATCAGCTCCAATTGCTAAACAAAGAATATTAAGCAAGCCACGCATATATTTTTGTATTTTGTTAAGAAAATAATGTAACACCGGTAGGTAAGTTTATTTAGAGTCGGGGGTAGAAGCGGAATATTGAATATTGAATATCGTGGTTGAAAACTGAGGAATATTGAATATGTGCCTGAAAAATATACTGAATACGGAATATTTCAATGAAAATTAAAAAGAATAAGGAATATCCCAAAAAAATTTAGTAGGGAATGGGAATATTTACCTCAGGAGGGCAGAGGAATACGGAATTTTTAGAGTGAAAATATTCCGCTTCTACCCCCGAATTTAGAGGAAAATGTAGTTTTAACAAATTCAACAAATAAAATATCCATTGGCAGTTATTTTGTCTTTATCAACAGACAATTAAAATTTTGCCTTCACCCCGAGTTTTGAAACAGATGCCTACTTTCTTGTCCTTGTGTTGACCTCCGACTCAAAAATATTCTGTAAGCCCTGTAATTAGTGTCTGATTAATGGAGGGACTGGATGGTAGGGATGGGTGTTTATTTAACTGACAAATAACAGTTAAAACTTAGACCATTTGTGTCAGTTGACAGTTGATCTCTTAAAAATAGCATTTTAAGGGTAATGAGAATTAATATTATTTTGTTGAATTTCAAAGCTGGATCTTAAATATATCAGCTAACAGTAAATTTTCTATTATCAGTTAACAGTTAAAAATAGCCTTATTTGTCACTTGACAGTTGAATTTTAGGCAGTTTTTCAGTTAACCCCATCCGGACTCTTCTCAGTCGGTGATACAATATAAACTATATAATTATGCATGTGTATAAACTACAGATAATTCAAATTATTCTTCAAGTGACATCAAGGCTGGCTGCAGAATATCAAGTACCATTCTCAGTTTATATTGTAGAATTATTACTGATCAATATTTAGGTAGAAGCGGAATAATGAATCATGGCTATAAAATTCGTAGAAATAATGAAAGCACAATCCAATACAGCGAGAAATCCAACAGAATTTACGATCGCAGGTTCACTCGGTTTTTACTGGGTAATTCAGTAAATACTGACAAGTTGATTAATGACTGTTGGGGTTGAATACGCTGCACCAACAAAACATACCACGTTTGGTTTGATTCAGTTTGGACATCACCGGACTTTGTCAATGCTCCAGAGTGTAGACTAGTGAACATTTCCCTCAGGCTTTCACTCCTTTGATAAATCGTACAAACAAAACCAGCAGGCCTGGAGAGCAAACGTCGAAGAACGTTGAAGAACGTCTCGGCAAAGCTCTCATGACGACTACGACGCCATCTTGAGTTAGGCGCGTAAAGACCAACGAAGTTGACCACATACACGGTCCAAAATTTCTCGATGTGTTTCGCCTGGAAACGCACAGGGAGCCCAATGCAAGCAGATTAGTATGCGTTCTCCTTCGTCGAACGCAAAAAGTATTTCAGATTCGTGTTTTGGTACTCGAGTGTTTGGCAAGCGAAATTCGTAAATCGCCGAGTTCGATTTTCAAACTTTTCAGGTGGAAAAACGTATTTGTATGGCGAAATATTGTACTAGACTTGGATAATACGTACCTAAGATGCCGTCGCTAGCTTTTATTCCACTCAATTCGGTGGAGAAATGAGCTTTTGCGAGCCTAACACTCGGCCGTTTAATTTGACTGAGTGAGAATTCCAATGCGTCGCATTTGGTAACCGGTTTAGGCCGTGCACTTGGAGGGTTTCATTTATTGTTACCTTGAATGACCGTAGGTTCCCTAAAGCCCAGATATTTTATGACTAGCATGTCCAGTAACGGACCGTTATCGGATCGGTAAATGCAAAATAACCTTTCATTTTGGTTCGAATGTTTGTAGCTTGGTGAATGTTGTCGTTGTTGGTCTATCTGCGCGCAAGAAGAGTAATAGACTGAGGTGTGGTGTGAATGTTTTCATGTTGTATGTACTTATGTACATTGTAGGTCATACAATGACACTATTATATATCAGTGTAGACATTTACAATAGAAATAGGTACAATGTAGTGTATTTGTACTGATGTACATTGTAGGTCTTACAATGAAATTCTATCATATATCAATGTAGACATTTACAATAGAAATAGGTACAATGTAGTGTATTTGTACTGATGTACATTGTAGGTCATACAATGACATTCTATCATATATCAATGTAGACATTTACAATAGAAATAGGTACAATGTAGTGTATTTGTACTGATGTACATTGTAGGTCATACAATGACATTCTATCATATATCAATGTAGACATTTACAATAGAAATAGGTACAATGTAGTGTATTTGTACTGATGTACACTGTAGGTCATACAATGAAATTCCATCGTATATCAATGTAGACATTTGCAATAGAAATAGGTACAATGTAGTTGTATTTGTACTGATGTACATTGTAGGTCATACAGTGACATTCTATCATATATCAATGTAGACATTTACAATAGAAATAGGTACAATGTAGTATATTTGTTCTGATGTACATTGTAGGTCATACAATGACATTCTATCATATATCAATGTAGACATTTACAATAGAAATAGGTACAATGTAGTGTATTTGTACTGATGTACATTGTAGGTCATACAGTGACATTCTATCATATATCATGACATTCTATCATATTCTATTATAATATAATAGAATGTCATTGTATGACCTACAATGACATTCTATCATATATCAATGTAGACATTTACAATAGAAATAGGTACAATGTAGTGTATTTGCACTGATGTACATTGTAGGTCATACAATGAAATTCCATCGTATATCAATGTAGACATTTGCAATAGAAATAGGTACAATGTAGTGTATTTGTACTGATGTACATTGTAGGTCATACAATGACATTATTCTATCATATATCAATGTAGACATTTACAATAGAAATAGGTACAATGTAGTGTATTTGTACTGATGTACATTGTAGGTCATACAATGACATTCTATCGTATATCAATGTAGACATTTACAATAGAAATAGGTACAATGTAGTTGTATTTGTACTGATGTACATTGTAGGTCATACAGTGACATTCTATCATATATCATGACATTCTATCATATTCTATTATAATATAATAGATAATTATATAATTATATATTAAAGTGTTTAATTAAGGAGCAGTGTTGTTTTAATGCACGGTGCGTCACAAGTGTTTGGAAAAGGCTGCTAAAGATAATTCTATTCCTTCATTTAATTTTGTTGGGAATTCACGCAGATCAGTTTCGCATTGAAGTAGTTTTCGTAGTCAAAGAAGGTGCACTTCCGAATGTCTTGAAAAAATCCTGAGCGCACGAGTTTTTCTTCTCCAGCAGCACTTCAATATTTCAAGAGGTCAACGTGAACCCGTTTTGTAATAAAGAACGTAGAAATCGACATTATTTGTGCTAAATATTCTTCCCTAAACAAATAATAATTATCGATCTTTATAGAATAGACCTTTTGCAGGGTACAATCACGTGGTTGTACTGGGTGACAAAAAAAAAGAATACTGAAACCGGGGCTACTTAGACAACGAGAACTAAACCGTCCCATTGCAAAACGAGAATAAAGCATATCTCGTTCAGTACTTGGCCCGCTGTTATTTCTTATTTATGTTAATGATCTTGTTAACAGCTCAGAAATCTTTAGTTTCCATCTATTTGCCGATGACTCTAACCTTTTTATTGCAAATAATAGTCTAGCAGTATACTATAAATATTGAGTAAACAAAAATTAAACAGTGGCTTGATACTAATAAATTATCATTAAATATCGACAAATCTAACTATGTTATTTTTCACCCTCCACAGAAGAAAGTATTCTCTATTAACATATCAATTTGTGAAAAACGTCTTTCATGCAAGCCCTTTGTAAAATATCTTGGCATCTTAATTGTAGCAATCTTAGCTGGAAATATCAAGTTCACCAAATATCCCAAAAAATATCTAAAGCTATTGGTACTCTGGCAAAAATTAGACATTATGTTTCTATAGATGTATTGGTCAAATGATATTATGCTCTAATTTATCATTTTCTTACATATGGTCTACAGGCTTGGGATAGCACTTACTCTACAACTATCAAACCTATTTTCATTCTGCAAAAAAAGGCAATACGTATTTTGACTTTCTCTAAATTTGATGCCCATACTAACCTTTTGTTTAAAAATCTTAATAATATAATTTTTTTTGATTTAGTATTATTATATATTTCTATCTTTACGCTCCAGTTTAATCACAACAACCTTCCATCAGCTTTTGATAATTACTTTACTCAAATTTCTGCAATCCATCATTACAATACTAGACGTACTGGCCTCTAAGACAGCTTTTTATCTCCCAAAGATCAGAACTAATTATGGTAAATTTAGTCTTAGATATAATGGTGTAAAAATCTGGAATGAAACTAATGAAACTTTAAAACATTTAATTTCTATAAAAAAACTTTCAGCAAAAAGTTAAAAGATGACCTGCTTTCTAAATACTAATAATTCCTCTGATATAATAATTATATTCACTCCTTCCTCTCTTTTCTTATTATCAGTATTTACAATCATATTCTTAACTCCCTCTTCCTCTCTTGTATTTTGGGAACTTCTGGGCAAATAGATACGTAGAAGCCAAAATATTGGGAAAAAAGCAACTCTTCCGACTTTGGGATACGAGGAGAAGTAGAAAATCCTACTATCTTCTGGAGTTCGACATCGCCGAATAATGGGATAAATGTATCGAAACATAGTAGAGATACAAACCAGTTTGGAGGGCGAAGTGCCAGACGTTTCTAATCGATCCACCTCCTCCAGAATACATGGTAGAAGTTGCAACACCACCTCCAAAGTACGTTTCTAGAGCATTGGATATCCCAGAAGGCACCTACACGTACAGCGTATAGATGTACACAAAATATATATAGAAATATAATTGCAAAAACCATATTCTTTCTAGTAGATACAGAGGGGCAAGAAATCCCTACACAAGGTGGGTTCTTGGACCAAGAAGTTGGAAATATTGCAAATGCAAAAGCTCCAATCCAAGTTCGAATAGGACCCATTCGAAACAATGCAATGAGAAAAAAAGACAGAATAGTCGATATCGTTGCACTGTAGCAATTTTTGATCCTACCCAGAAGGATACAAGCGATACCCCAGGTTGCTCCATCTACCTTAATATTTTCTGCTACGTTCCTATACAACCATTCGATACCCGCTTGTATTCTTCCTAGTCCATACTTGGAAGCGGATTGTGTGTGTGTGTTTTTGTTTTGGTGGGTGGGGGGGGGGTCTTTTTTTTCGGGCTCTGCGCCATTGTGGGAAGGACTGGGGTTTTGCGTATTTCGTACATAGCAAGTATCCAAAACAACGTCCCAACCCCAGCAATAGCAACATACATGTTCCTATTTGTCTTTTGGTTCTCTTCGATGTCCCCGGTCTCCTCTTGGAGTTCTTCCAAGTAATTGGTGTCTTCCTCTGGACCTACAACAGCATCCAATGTTAATTTCTGCAGAGATCATGCTAGATATCCAAAGATCGTTCGAGTTGTTTCTCCATTCTTTCCAAGCGATCTACTAGCTCTTGGTTTCCTTTTACGATTTGTTCGAGACGAGCATAGAAATCTACAACCAATTGGAGTTGATGTATTTTGGATTGGTACAACGGCTGCTTGGTCTTCCTTCCACATCCTTCGCAACCGAGACCCCCCAATGCCATAGTCTTTTGTAACTTCTTTTTGCGGCTTTTTTCCTTGAAGGTTTTGAATCTCGAGAATTTCGTCTTCGGAGAGATCAGTTTCATTTTGGTGGGATTTGGGACATTCTATATCTTGCAAAATGTAAGAAGTTCCAATGGAACAGGTACCGACCCGAGTCCAAAAAGATTCGGAAATACCCGGGTACCAGATCCGTTCCAGATCAAAAAGATTCGGAGATACCCGGGTACCAGATCCATTCCAGATCCAGAATCCTCGGCGATACCCGTGGCTCCAGATCCGACCCGAGTCCAGCACTGGTACCGAGTCCGACTTGCAAGAACTTGGGTAAGTACCTAGACAAGTACCTAAACAAGTACCTACAAAGCACCTAAAGTACTTACCCAAGTGCTGTATAACGCTGTGTAGTACTGTATAGTGCTGTGTAGTGCCATATACTGAGCGCTGCATGCTATATGTAGTGCTGTAAGGACATACGGACATGATAAACTCATAGGGACCGATTATTATGTCGAAGGATATCAACCTCGTCCCCAGGGTCTTCTCGGTCAGATCACAGGCAGCCCAGACTCAACATATATTTCCCGCTTTTTGGGTTACCTGTGGTATATAAACTCTTCCGAGATCGCTTATGAAACATACCACAGGTAACCCAAAAAGCGGGAAATATATGTCGAGTCTGGCTGCCTGTGGTCAGATCCAAGATGGCGGCTACTCAAGAGAAGACTCCAACCTCGTCCCCAGTGTCTTCTCTGTCAGATCCAAAATGGCGGCTACTCAGAGAGAAGACCCGCTGGTAAAGGCTGGATCACGTGGATCTAATCCCATGCCCCGCCACTTTTAAGTACCTTGGCATTCTACAAATATCAGAAATTAATTACCTATATATTGCTCTATTTATGCATGATTATATTAATAATCAGTTACCTCAAGCCTTTCAAAATTATGCAAAACCAGCCTCCAACATACATAACTATAATACTAGACATGCTTCAAAGAACCTCTTTGTCTTACCAGCCTCAACAAATTATGGAAACTTTTCTATTAAATCAACTGGTATTAAACTCTGGAATAATTTACCAACTAGCACAAGAGATCTCAAACGCTCAAAATTTAAAAGTCGCATAAAAAATAACTGTTTAATGGCCTACGTGTAAATTTTCACCTCCTTTCACTTCACTTTACATGTGATGAAATTATGATTAATCAGATGATACAGCTTAATGTACATTTCTTAGTTGTTATTGTATTTTTTTACCATACATTAACAGTCCTTAACTTCTTTTCAATTAAAAAAAAAATATTATTTACTATATGACTATGATTACTTGGATTTATAGGCAAAGGCAGATCACACCACACATATTTATTTCACTTAATGGAGAATTGACTTAGAAAACTTTTAGTTCCTTCAACTTCCCTGCACCCTTTCCTATTATATATTTTCTTCTTTCCCCTTCCCCCCCCCCATATCTATTATCATAATTATTAAGTGTATGTCTGTAAACTACCCAAATGTAAAGTAACGAGTGTGAAATAAAGAAAGATAAAGATAATCACGTGATCAAATACAGTGGAACCTCGATTTAACGAACCTCTATATAACGAAGTCCTCGGTATAACGAACGATATTCTTCAGCCCGCCAAAATTACAAGTAAACTGATGTATGTAACAGAACCTCGATATAACGAACCTCGATATAACGAAATCCTCGTTATAACGAACACAATCCGACAGCCCAAACGTAAAATCTACCCCGATATAACGAATAAATGTCAACACGCGACAAAAGATGAATGCGGGACAGACCAACAGCGATGCAAATCCTTTAATCCTGTAACAAGACAAGAAAACAGCTCAGTCAACAGCTCATTAGATGTGTATATACAGTACAGACACTGGCACTATCGAGACATCTACAGATCCGCTTTATCCTCTTAGTGCGACGTAACACCGTTACAAAACAATTATTAACTATACCTCGATATCACGAACATTTTGGTTGTTTTTACACAAATTCGTTACAACGAGGTTTTCGATTTAACGAACCCTCGATATAACGAACCAATTTCCCCAGTCCCTTGGCACTTCGTTAAATCGAGGTTCCACTGTACTCCCAGATTTTGGGAGTATTTTGTCACGTGATGGTGGCCAAGCTAAATATGGGAATAGCTCATGACGTGTACAAACTATAGGTATCCCAATCCGGAGTGAGCGAGAAGCGATTAACGGTATTTCCACGCGGCGAACGATGCAGTGAAAAAAGGTCTACTAAATGGCTCGAAATGGAGTTTACTTGGAGTTTACTTGGAAAGGTATCACAAAGCTACCAGGATCATATCTAAGCTAGAAGATAATCCTAAAAAGCCGTTCATTTTCCGTTAGCGTTGAAGCGAAGCGATCGATAGCACATGTTCTTGATCTATGTCAACGACCTCCCATTATCGATCATCTCGTCCTCCGTCGAGGTGACAATGTTTGCTGACGACACCAAATGCTTCTCGGTAGTGGAATCTGCAGCAGACATCTCCATTCTTCAGGGTGAGGTATTTAATTTGGCGACCTGGGCACGCTCTTGGCGGCTGAAGTTCAATGCGAAGAAATGTAAAGTTTTAACCATTACCAGGAAACGCAGTCCCCTATTGGCTAACTATACCATTGATGGTCAAGTTTTGGACCACGTTCCTAGCGAAAAAGACCTAGGCGTGACCGTTGGTACCGACCTTACATGGTCCATTCACATTCGTCAACAGATCACCAAGGCGAACCAGTTGCTTGGCCTACTCAGACGCTCTGCCGTCAAAGTCCGAAGTACTAGCGCCCGTCGATGTCTGTACTTGTCCCTGGTTAGGTCGAACCTTGCCTATGCCTCACAAGTATGGAGCCCACAAACTGTCGATCTGATGCAGGATATAGAAAGAACACAAAGGAGGGCTACTAAGTTTATTCTCCTATTGCCCTTCCAAACAGACATCTCCTACAAATCTAGACTCTTAACTCTAAAGCTTTTACCTTTATGTTACTGGTATGAATACCTTGACCTCATCTTCTTGTATAAGGCAAAACACGGTTTAGTAACCTTAGCTCCAGATGTTTTGCCAAAGCTTGTAAACAGGGTGAATTTAAGCATCTCTCTACGTTCGATGGATAACTCACTTAATCTTATTACTTATCAGATTCCGAATGTCAAGACCCTGTGTTACCAAAATAGTTATTTTATAAGAGCTTCCAGAACTTGGAATACACTTCCACACGAACTGCGTAAATCAGATATCTCTTTACCTAAGTTTAGATCATTACTATTTAAATATTACGTGTCTGCCATTCTTCTGTATTTGACATCGAGAACCCTAGGTCTTGGAAGTCTGTATGTCTGAAATGTCACCAGGCAAGACAGTTAACCGCACCTCTCAAATGCTGCTTTTAGGTTGAAATAGGTATTGTAATTAGATCATTTATTGTAATTTTATTTTTCATAGGAAACCAACGTAATTGGCTAACGCTGTGTTGGCTCTCCTGGCCTCTATGTTTTGTTTGTTGTATATTTTACTTTATTCTATTTTGTATCTTCTATTATGGCCGAAGTAAGTAAATAAAATAAATAAAACATGTTCAGGTTTAACGGCTTCTCTTGGCTTTCCCACTGATGAATCTTACCAGAAAACTACCCAGTAATGCACTTCATCTATTGCTCTATCTACACAACGTGTTTTAAGGTTATTTAAAATCGTTTTATTGATAAAATTTGAGCAATCGAAACTATATACAAGTTCATCTCTCTGGACTCAGTCCGTTTGGCCAACAAAAAGCATTGTTAGAACAACCCTTGCGTCATAATCGAAGAGCCAATCAGAATACTTGACAGTTCAGCGTTTACCAGGGGGTCTTTACGCGCCTAATCAAAGATGGCGTCGAAAGTACCCCTTGTACAGGCTGGTCATGTGACCCAAAAATATGCCCAATATATGGGCATATTTTGAAGCACATCCGCCATCTTGGATTAATCATCGCTGAAGAACGGTTAGCAGTTGAAGTGTGATCCCAATGAATCCAACCGTACATTATTCTACTGTTTTCAACGAATTTTGAACGCGCAATGCGAAAGACGACATCACAATGTCTAGCCAATCAGTAGCCGAATCCCACCAGCCTGTACCAGGGGCGTCCATTTCAAACTGACCTCAGGGGAAATTTAGCTGAGTAGCCGCGCAATATTAACTTCACGGTAGTCAGTCATTAAGAGGTCTGTTAATGCCTAATAGGCTACAGCGTGGGAGGGCAAACCTTTGAAGCTCTACACCAAAACGTGATGCGTAGGAGAAAGTGTTGAAAGATATATATGCGCAAAAGACATTTTTAGAATGCTTTGGTCACAAAGTCATAGAACAGAATACAATAAGGCGATTGTAATACATGAGTCACCTACTATTTTGCTTGGGAAGTGAGTCAAGGGTGGAAGACTGACGAATGTCCGTTGCGTCAAATAAAGGAAGTTTGAAGAAAAATTACACAATCCTCTGAGTTTTCCTATATAAACGGAATACAGATCGTAATAAAACCATTATCACTTAATACTGTAGCGTGCTCACTTTTTTATTAGTAATTCGTATACACAAGCTACAAGCACATTTAATATCGTTGTATTAGACGGCTTCATACCAAAAATGTCCGAGGTCAACGAAGGACTCGCTGAACATAGCCAAACATTGCAGCGACTTTGTCGTATTTGTGCTGGTTTTTTGAAAAAATTCAGCGACCTTTATGATACAAGTCATTCTTGTAGTGAAAATGGAGATTTTCTGACGAAGAACTTTGGGGTTAATGTAGAAAAAGACGACCCCCAAATACATCCAAGTAGGTTTTGTAACTTGTGTTACCTTTCACCTACTCGTGTTCCACATGGAAGTGTATTTTGGCAAATTCATACCAATGAGCACGATTGCCCAACATGTACTTTGGTGGAAGCAAAGAAAAAAGGTGGCAGGCCTAAGAAACTCAAGCGAGGGAAGAAGTCTTCAAAAAGTAAGGAATACACGGTAACGACGCAACCTTCGACAGTGTCAACAATAAACTCGAAAGTCGAAGAACTCAATACTATGGGTCCGCATTTGATTATTGAACGATTAAACAATGTCTAGCCAATCAGTAGCCGAATCCCACCAGCCTGTACCAGGGGCGTCCATTTCAAACTGACCTCAGGGGAAATTTAGCTGAGTAGCCGCGCAATATTAACTTCACGGTAGTCAGTCATTAAGAGGTCTGTTAATGCCTAATAGGCTACAGCGTGGGAGGGCAAACCTTTGAAGCTCTACACCAAAACGTGATGCGTAGGAGAAAGTGTTGAAAGATATATATGCGCAAAAGACATTTTTAGAATGCTTTGGTCACAAAGTCATAGAACAGAATACAATAAGGCGATTGTAATACATGAGTCACCTACTATTTTGCTTGGGAAGTGAGTCAAGGGTGGAAGACTGACGAATGTCCGTTGCGTCAAATAAAGGAAGTTTGAAGAAAAATTACACAATCCTCTGAGTTTTCCTATATAAACGGAATACAGATCGTAATAAAACCATTATCACTTAATACTGTAGCGTGCTCACTTTTTTATTAGTAATTCGTATACACAAGCTACAAGCACATTTAATATCGTTGTATTAGACGGCTTCATACCAAAAATGTCCGAGGTCAACGAAGGACTCGCTGAACATAGCCAAACATTGCAGCGACTTTGTCGTATTTGTGCTGGTTTTTTGAAAAAATTCAGCGACCTTTATGATACAAGTCATTCTTGTAGTGAAAATGGAGATTTTCTGACGAAGAACTTTGGGGTTAATGTAGAAAAAGACGACCCCCAAATACATCCAAGTAGGTTTTGTAACTTGTGTTACCTTTCACCTACTCGTGTTCCACATGGAAGTGTATTTTGGCAAATTCATACCAATGAGCACGATTGCCCAACATGTACTTTGGTGGAAGCAAAGAAAAAAGGTGGCAGGCCTAAGAAACTCAAGCGAGGGAAGAAGTCTTCAAAAAGTAAGGAATACACGGTAACGACGCAACCTTCGACAGTGTCAACAATAAACTCGAAAGTCGAAGAACTCAATACTATGGGTCCGCATTTGATTATTGAACGATTAAACTCGGAAAAATTCAAATTTCTGGAACCGGTTAAGGAAGATTTCTTTTGTCCTATTTGCAAAGACGTGCTGTTAAAACCTGTTGAAACGATATGCGAACACTATTTTTGTGGACTGTGTTTCAAACAAATGCTTCAGGCACACTTCGCATCGTCAACTGAATGCCCCGTTTGTAAAACTATTCTTACTTCCTCCGACCACCTGAAACAGCCGACTAGAATGGTACTGAGGCTCATAGCAGAACTCAAAGTTATATGCAATAACTGTGGCGATGAATTGTGCTATGAGAATCACAGTACGCACGAGTGCACCATTGCGCCTGGCCAAGTTCGACCCAACCCAAACCTCGCACCTGCACCTCTCCCTCCACCGCAAACTACAACTTTGGACGATGCCATGGAACAAATTAAGCAGGGAAAAATATCTCCACAGTTGGAAAAGCTTGGAACTTTGTTTCTTAAGTCCACAATCCAGTCATCCGAGGATGGGAAAACAGCCATGCTGAAAACTGGTGGCAAGGTAAAAAGCAGTCGTTTTATTATCTTTATTTCTTTACTTACAGTATATATATATTTCATTATGCTTTCTGGTTCTAATAATCTTTTTCCCTTTTAGCCTCTACGCTTGGTTACGCTACCCAAACCCCAGAAACCCAGTGATGACATAAGTCTCAGACAAGTTCGCAACCGAACGAAAGTATTAAATAAACTAGGAGATGCAGTCAGTGGCGGGAAGGGCCAACTTCACCTAGTACACCAAATCAAGGCTAAAAAAAAAGGAGTGTCGCCAGCTGCTCAAGGAGGCCCTTGGAAAAGAATTAGTACTACAGATACCAGAGGGAGAAGCACTAGCAATGAAAGCTGATATGGGACTTCCATGGTTTAGACTAGCTAAATTGAGAAGGTAAATAAAATCTTAAATAGAATAAGATCATCACAAACGTTTTAAAATGACTTATTTTGACTTTAATTATCATACTTTTCATGGAAACTTTTTCAATTCACAGATGGTTTAAGAACTGGGGTATTAAGATCGACAGCGAGAAGCAGCAACGCTTACAGAAAGCTGGCCAAATTGGCACCAACCTGCAATCAGAGATGCTACCATTGGAGCACAGTGAAAAAAGTGGCAACAAGGTGGCGACTGTTATCAAGCAAACCCCCTGTGCATATGTAGAGGACTTACAAGCCAAAATAACATCTTATGTTGAAAGTAACGCAAAGTAAGTACACCATATAAGTCTAACATTAATAATTATTATACTATTAAAGTAAGTTATTCCAATAATTATTATATGCTATATGGGTCCAGTCATTGGCTATTGGTGTTTTTTTTTTTGGGGGGGGGGGGGGGGGGGGGTAACAAATCAATGTTATGGTTGTATTTCCACTCCCCTTTCTCACCCATAATTAATAACTGGTCCCTTTGTACAATCTACAGGGCAGGTCTGCTAACATGGCATGGTGGAATTATTCCCCAAGACAATTTATACATTAAATTAGGAGGTGACCATGGCCACGGATCGATGAAATTTGGCTTTCAAGTGGCAAATCTGGAGAAACCAAATTCAAGCAAAAAAACTGTGATCTTCAGTCTCTTTGAAGCGAAAGACACTAGAAATAACCTGATGACTGTAACCAGACCATATAAAGAACAGCTTGATGACCTGGTGCTAAATAAGTGGGAGTAAGTACCTTGGAATGCATGGCTTGGAAAGTTTTTTTTGAAAACCTTACATAAAACCTCTTAATTATTGTACTTTATTATTCTTGACAGAAATAAAACTGTTGTCCTCTTTCTATTTGGTGACTACGAGTTCTTGTGTAAAGTGATGGGAATATCAGGGGCAAGTGGTAAGACAGACTGTGCTTTGTTGTCATAAGAAAACCTCTTTTCCCAGACTATACATTTAACTATTTTCATTCATCTCTTTGTCAGGTCGGCATCCCTGTCTTTGGTGCACTACACCAGCCACTGTTATGCGCCTTACAAAAAAAAAGAAGAGAGATCCAGCTATCATATTACGAACCTTGGACCACCTCAGAGAAATGCTCGAGAGGTTTGAACAAGCTGGAGGAGATATCAAGAAGGCCAAAAACTTTTTTAATGTCATCCATGCCCCCCTGTTCAATATTCCAATTAATCGAGTATGAACTGTTCATCCACTATAAATTACATACCCATACATGTATGCTGCTTATTTTTGTCACTTTCCCTCAGGCAGTGTATAGTTCATGTATGTATCCATAGTTTACGATTTCTCCTCTCCAGATTTGCATTCCAGGCCTACACATTAGCCTTGGCTTGTTTCTCAAGTTTTTTGTGCTCTTCGAAAATGAATGCAGTGAGATGGATGAAAGAATTATTGTAAAACTGGCTGAACAAGATGGAAACCCAGGTAATTCTGACATTGATACTCATCTGCAGGCATTGAGGAGAGCATATAAACATGAAATGCAAGCCAAGGACTATTTGGCAGAAGCACAGTCTACCCAAGAGTACACTACTTACTTGGTGACTACAGCAGGATTCAACATGACTGAGGCCCAGACACATCCAATCATTATCCAGCTCCTACAGACAATCAAAATATTGCAGCAAAAGGCCCAAGAAGAGGTAGCTACAACATTATACTACTTTTGTTTGTTACAGTCTGTTTGACAGTCTTCTTCTTTACCCTTAGGAAACTACAGCTGCCAACATCAAGGCTACAACCAAGTTCAATAGAGAGACTGGAAGAATCATGGTTCAACTTGAGAAGGTTCTCCAGTCCATCAACGTTAAACGGCAGGCCTACCACAGTCACTCTTTTGTGGGAAATCACATTGACATTTGTCTTAAGGTTTAGCATACTTATTTTGGCACTCAAAACTGTGTTTGTTAAAATTAATATAATGCTGATTATTTGGCTTAAACACTTTACACTTGTTTCTTATTTATTATGGTCATAGGAAAAAAACATTCAAAAGATATGCAATGTGGTGGTTGAGATAACAAGAGATTGCTGTCCAGATTTGCTTAATGGTGCTCAAGCTATCAGAGACAAATATACGACTTTACTCTCCCTATTTGGCAAGTGCCACTTTAAGTACAATTCAAGTAAGGCAATGGATGAAGAAGAAATTCAATCAATGGGTAAGAAATACTATAAATTACTGAATAACTAGTATGAAATCGTTGATAAGAAAATCATCATTGAAATAAATCTGCAAGTTGTAGTACCATGACCTATCATGCAAATTACCTAGTGATTCTACTGCCAGTAAGGGACTGTTAATTAATTATAGCTAGAGGGGCAATTTTCAAAATCGGTTGAAAGTGGGGGTACATTTTTGTGATGGTAAAAAATGGGTGGGATACAGCTTTTTTATAGCATATTTGGGGAGGGGTATGTTCTTAAGAATTGAAATTATTTTGAGGAGTACATTTTGTTGTTGTGCTTATTTAAAAAATAAACTTCAACCGCCACCCCCCCCCCCCCCCAAAAGCTATAATTAATGAACAGTCCCCAAATACTAATTAATTTATTGTTACAATAATTTAATTAAAATATTTAGATTTGCAATCTAGTTTTTGTCTAGTACACTACATGTAGATCCATGGTGCACACCGACAAAAACATCCCGTAGATGCGAACTTGTATGTACATGTATGTAAAACAACACTGGTTAAAGTGGTTATGTTGTTCCATAAAAGAAAGAAACAAACATTTACTTAATTTTTGTAATCATATTTTTTTTACAGTCATTGAGCCAAATAACTTTCATTTTTTTATGCTGTAGAATATATTTGATATTTTCCCCTTATCAAACCCTACCCTAGCCATGCAAAATTTTCTGGACATGTCTTTTACAGCAGAATTAATCCACAGCAGAATTAATATTTTAAAATATCTTCTTGAATCAAATATTTATTTTCGTCACAACAAGTTCACATCTAACAGAATTTGTTGTACAATATTATTGTTGTCAACAGAGGATGATATCAATCGATTGCTGGTATTCATAAGAGAGAAGTTTCCTGGCATGAGCTTTCCACCGAAACTGCACATGTTAGAAGATCATGTTGTGGACTTCGTAAAGACATGGCACTTCCCACTTGGTTTCTTTGGTGAACAGGGTGGTGAGTCAATTCACCATGAATTTGTCCAGTTGGCCTCCACGTACTGCATGGTAAAACCAGACACCGCACGCCTAAAACAAATGCTGGAGGAGCATTATTTAATTGTGAATCCCGCGAACAGGCAGGCAATTCCAGTCAAACCCACTCGCAACCTTAAAAGGAACCAAGAAACAAGGGAGTGAGCTCTTTGCTGCTAAAAAAGTTGTTGTATATCACATTAGGGAGCAACTATAGAATACCCGGCCATTTGGGTCATTAATAATTCATTTTCTCAAATTTTC
Organism: Actinernus sp. WN-2022; assembly: GCA_030867875.1. NCBI lineage: Eukaryota > Metazoa > Cnidaria > Anthozoa > Actiniaria > Actinernidae > Actinernus > Actinernus sp. WN-2022. The sequence goes on from JAOWCC010000019.1 coordinate 97,277,487, forward strand.
ATACAAACCTTCTAAAAACCTAACCCTGAAATTAAAAAAAAACCTAACCATTTTCGACTCCAAATCATTTATAGAACGACCCTACATACATTGATTTGATCAATTTGCTGAGCTTGTAATATATATTTGCTGAGTTTGTAATATAAGGAAATATATATGTAGCTACACGAAGGCAAACATGAAATAAAAATGTACTCAAACTGTAACCTTTCTACTAGTCCTAACTAGTAACCGTTTAATAGAGGCTTTTAAAAATGGCGTTCTGGCGACTCAAATTCCCTAGACTTTGGATGCGATTCATGCGAAGCAACGAATTACTAATAAAACACTTACCCTTCGATCGCTTTCCCCAGCCATGAATCGCTGTGTTTCTAGTCTCCGTTTGCCTAGGAAAACTCAGAGGACGCTGTAATTCTTCTTCTTTTAAGACAACCAGAATGTTACCTGATACTTTGTCAAATTCTGTGCTTGGTTTTGAATCGTAAAAAATAAACGATTCCATCGATTTCCTTTGTTTTTTTTTGCTCTGCAGCGTCTTCTCCAACATGTCGGCCATGATTCTCACGTGCTTTTATCAGTCCAGCTCGATCTTACTGAATTTTGATTGGTTCTCAAACAATTGGTCTGTTCAGGCTTAGACGTAAACAAGGGCGCTGCCTTTCGTCGTTAGGGGTGACGAGCCTGTGGGTCACGACCGCTGTCTTGAGTTACCGCGGTCGAAATTTAAACTAAGTTTCCGCTGTGAAACAGACGTGCGCGCGCGCGCGGTACTACTTCTCTCTGCGCCGCCATTTTGGATCTGACCGAGAAGACCCTGGGGATGAGGTTGCAAGGATATATATCTCAGGACATAATAATCGGCATAGATGAAGTACCTACCGAGAAGGCGGTCTTCCTAATTCCTAAAGATTTAACCATGATGGATGAAAAACGTTACAAGTACATTTTACTAAATGACAGAGTCGGAGAGCACATTGAAAAAAGCCTGCTTTCTATGAGACAGAAAACTGTCCCTTCGCAATTCCTGAGAGGTGAAATCCTTGAAACTTTGCTCGAAGCTGATCGACCAGAAGGTCCTGGAAAAATTGTTCTTACAGTTACAGGAATCACAAGGAAAAATCGTCTTGAATGTCCTACGTCTGATGTAGCTAGGCTAACAAAAGAGGATGCAGACTTGCTTTCTGCCATTACAAGCGCGGAAGAGAGACACCGAGTTTACCAGGAGAGAAACCGTTTGGACTCGGGTAGAAACATGGGAATTGGGAGTAAGGTTTTGGTCAAAGTTAAGGTTACCGTATACCTTCGTGGCATGTTTTCTTTAAAAATATTTTTTTGTAATTCTTTTGAAATTGATGGATTGATCTTCATCTTTCCGAAAAAAATTTTTTAAACCATGCAAAAGTTTGCGAGATATTAGAAAAAAACGTAATTTGAAGGAAAGTAAATAAATCACTTAGGCGTGATAAATCCCTCTGATCCCATTACGTGCCACAGGCACCCCGCTGAATTTTTGCGGGAAACTACATCCGGAGCTTCAGACTCACAGTAGTCACAGTGAGCCGTGACTCGTGAGTTCAGTGATTATATAGCGTTTCATTTACCGGTATATCGATCGTGGATATG